>JAAVTJ010000165.1:0-600000 GCA_011947355.1 Phytophthora boehmeriae
GACATCTCCAGCTCTTTGACTCGTCGTCGGCGTCTGGCGTGGCTTCGACACCGGCACCGACAGCACCCGAGACTGAGGTGACGGACACGCCGGCGACCGGTTCGTCCGCGTCGGCTAGCACCAGCGCTTCTGCCTCCGATGACAGCGGCAGCAGCAGTGGACTCGACATCTCCAGCCTCTTTGACTCGTCGTCGGCGTCTGGCGTGGCTTCGACACCGGCACCGACAGCACCCGAGACTGAGGTGACGGACACGCCGGCGACCGGTTCGTCCGCGTCGGCTAGCACCAGCGCTTCTGCCTCCGATGACAGCGGCAGCAGCAGTGGACTCGACATCTCCAGCCTCTTTGACTCGTCGTCGGCGTCTGGCGTGGCTTCGACACCGGCACCGACAGCACCCGAGACTGAGGTGACGGACACGCCGGCGACCGGTTCGTCCGCGTCGGCTAGCACCAGCGCTTCTGCCTCCGATGACAGCGGCAGCAGCAGTGGACTCGACATCTCCAGCCTCTTTGACTCGTCGTCGGTGTCTGGCGTGGCTTCGACACCGGCACCGACAGCACCCGAGACTGAGGTGACGGACACGCCGGCGACCGGTTCGTCCGCGTCGGCTAGCACCAGCGCTTCTGCCTCCGATGACAGCGGCAGCAGCAGTGGACTCGACATCTCCAGCCTCTTTGACTCGTCGTCGGCGTCTGGCGTGGCTTCGACACCGGCACCGACAGCACCCGAGACTGAGGTGACGGACACGCCGGCGACCGGTTCGTCCGCGTCGGCTAGCACCAGCGCTTCTGCCTCCGATGACAGCGGCAGCAGCAGTGGACTCGACATCTCCAGCCTCTTTGACTCGTCGTCGGCGTCTGGCGTGGCTTCGACACCGGCACCGACAGCACCCGAGACTGAGGTGACGGACACGCCGGCGACCGGTTCGTCCGCGTCGGCTAGCACCAGCGCTTCTGCCTCCGATGACAGCGGCAGCAGCAGTGGACTCGACATCTCCAGCCTCTTTGACTCGTCGTCGGTGTCTGGCGTGGCTTCGACACCGGCACCGACAGCACCCGAGACTGAGGTGACGGACACGCCGGCGACCGGTTCGTCCGCGTCGGCTAGCACCAGCGCTTCTGCCTCCGATGACAGCGGCAGCAGCAGTGGACTCGACATCTCCAGCCTCTTTGACTCGTCGTCGGCGTCTGGCGTGGCTTCGACACCGGCACCGACAGCACCCGAGACTGAGGTGACGGACACGCCGGCGACCGGTTCGTCCGCGTCGGCTAGCACCAGCGCTTCTGCCTCCGATGACAGCGGCAGCAGCAGTGGACTCGACATCTCCAGCCTCTTTGACTCGTCGTCGGTGTCTGGCGTGGCTTCGACACCGGCACCGACAGCACCCGAGACTGAGGTGACGGACACGCCGGCGACCGGTTCGTCCGCGTCGGCTAGCACCAGCGCTTCTGCCTCCGATGACAGCGGCAGCAGCAGTGGACTCGACATCTCCAGCCTCTTTGACTCGTCGTCGGCGTCTGGCGTGGCTTCGACACCGGCACCGACAGCACCCGAGACTGAGGTGACGGACACGCCGGCGACCGGTTCGTCCGCGTCGGCTAGCACCAGCGCTTCTGCCTCCGATGACAGCGGCAGCAGCAGTGGACTCGACATCTCCAGCCTCTTTGACTCGTCGTCGGCGTCTGGCGTGGCTTCGACACCGGCACCGACAGCACCCGAGACTGAGGTGACGGACACGCCGGCGACCGGTTCGTCCGCGTCGGCTAGCACCAGCGCTTCTGCCTCCGATGACAGCGGCAGCAGCAGTGGACTCGACATCTCCAGCCTCTTTGACTCGTCGTCGGCGTCTGGCGTGGCTTCGACACCGGCACCGACAGCACCCGAGACTGAGGTGACGGACACGCCGGCGACCGGTTCGTCCGCGTCGGCTAGCACCAGCGCTTCTGCCTCCGATGACAGCGGCAGCAGCAGTGGACTCGACATCTCCAGCCTCTTTGACTCGTCGTCGGTGTCTGGCGTGGCTTCGACACCGGCACCGACAGCACCCGAGACTGAGGTGACGGACACGCCGGCGACCGGTTCGTCCGCGTCGGCTAGCACCAGCGCTTCTGCCTCCGATGACAGCGGCAGCAGCAGTGGACTCGACATCTCCAGCCTCTTTGACTCGTCGTCGGCGTCTGGCGTGGCTTCGACACCGGCACCGACAGCACCCGAGACTGAGGTGACGGACACGCCGGCGACCGGTTCGTCCGCGTCGGCTAGCACCAGCGCTTCTGCCTCCGATGACAGCGGCAGCAGCAGTGGACTCGACATCTCCAGCCTCTTTGACTCGTCGTCGGCGTCTGGCGTGGCTTCGACACCGGCACCGACAGCACCCGAGACTGAGGTGACGGACACGCCGGCGACCGGTTCGTCCGCGTCGGCTAGCACCAGCGCTTCTGCCTCCGATGACAGCGGCAGCAGCAGTGGACTCGACATCTCCAGCCTCTTTGACTCGTCGTCGGCGTCTGGCGTGGCTTCGACACCGGCACCGACAGCACCCGAGACTGAGGTGACGGACACGCCGGCGACCGGTTCGTCCGCGTCGGCTAGCACCAGCGCTTCTGCCTCCGATGACAGCGGCAGCAGCAGTGGACTCGACATCTCCAGCCTCTTTGACTCGTCGTCGGCGTCTGGCGTGGCTTCGACACCGGCACCGACAGCACCCGAGACTGAGGTGACGGACACGCCGGCGACCGGTTCGTCCGCGTCGGCTAGCACCAGCGCTTCTGCCTCCGATGACAGCGGCAGCAGCAGTGGACTCGACATCTCCAGCCTCTTTGACTCGTCGTCGGCGTCTGGCGTGGCTTCGACACCGGCACCGACAGCACCCGAGACTGAGGTGACGGACACGCCGGCGACCGGTTCGTCCGCGTCGGCTAGCACCAGCGCTTCTGCCTCCGATGACAGCGGCAGCAGCAGTGGACTCGACATCTCCAGCCTCTTTGACTCGTCGTCGGCGTCTGGCGTGGCTTCGACACCGGCACCGACAGCACCCGAGACTGAGGTGACGGACACGCCGGCGACCGGTTCGTCCGCGTCGGCTAGCACCAGCGCTTCTGCCTCCGATGACAGCGGCAGCAGCAGTGGACTCGACATCTCCAGCCTCTTTGACTCGTCGTCGGCGTCTGGCGTGGCTTCGACACCGGCACCGACAGCACCCGAGACTGAGGTGACGGACACGCCGGCGACCGGTTCGTCCGCGTCGGCTAGCACCAGCGCTTCTGCCTCCGATGACAGCGGCAGCAGCAGTGGACTCGACATCTCCAGCCTCTTTGACTCGTCGTCGGCGTCTGGCGTGGCTTCGACACCGGCACCGACAGCACCCGAGACTGAGGTGACGGACACGCCGGCGACCGGTTCGTCCGCGTCGGCTAGCACCAGCGCTTCTGCCTCCGATGACAGCGGCAGCAGCAGTGGACTCGACATCTCCAGCCTCTTTGACTCGTCGTCGGCGTCTGGCGTGGCTTCGACACCGGCACCGACAGCACCCGAGACTGAGGTGACGGACACGCCGGCGACCGGTTCGTCCGCGTCGGCTAGCACCAGCGCTTCTGCCTCCGATGACAGCGGCAGCAGCAGTGGACTCGACATCTCCAGCCTCTTTGACTCGTCGTCGGCGTCTGGCGTGGCTTCGACACCGGCACCGACAGCACCCGAGACTGAGGTGACGGACACGCCGGCGACCGGTTCGTCCGCGTCGGCTAGCACCAGCGCTTCTGCCTCCGATGACAGCGGCAGCAGCAGTGGACTCGACATCTCCAGCCTCTTTGACTCGTCGTCGGCGTCTGGCGTGGCTTCGACACCGGCACCGACAGCACCCGAGACTGAGGTGACGGACACGCCGGCGACCGGTTCGTCCGCGTCGGCTAGCACCAGCGCTTCTGCCTCCGATGACAGCGGCAGCAGCAGTGGACTCGACATCTCCAGCCTCTTTGACTCGTCGTCGGCGTCTGGCGTGGCTTCGACACCGGCACCGACAGCACCCGAGACTGAGGTGACGGACACGCCGGCGACCGGTTCGTCCGCGTCGGCTAGCACCAGCGCTTCTGCCTCCGATGACAGCGGCAGCAGCAGTGGACTCGACATCTCCAGCCTCTTTGACTCGTCGTCGGTGTCTGGCGTGGCTTCGACACCGGCACCGACAGCACCCGAGACTGAGGTGACGGACACGCCGGCGACCGGTTCGTCCGCGTCGGCTAGCACCAGCGCTTCTGCCTCCGATGACAGCGGCAGCAGCAGTGGACTCGACATCTCCAGCCTCTTGACTCGTCGTCGGCGTCTGGCGTGGCTTCGACACCGGCACCGACAGCACCCGAGACTGAGGTGACGGACACGCCGGCGACCGGTTCGTCCGCGTCGGCTAGCACCAGCGCTTCTGCCTCCGATGGCAGCGGCAGCAGCAGTGGACTCGACATCTCCAGCCTCTTTGACTCGTCGTCGGCGTCTGGCGTGGCTTCGACACCGGCACCGACAGCACCCGAGACTGAGGTGACGGACACGCCGGCGACCGGTTCGTCCGCGTCGGCTAGCACCAGCGCTTCTGCCTCCGATGACAGCGGCAGCAGCAGTGGACTCGACATCTCCAGCCTCTTTGACTCGTCGTCGGCGTCTGGCGTGGCTTCGACACCGGCACCGACAGCACCCGAGACTGAGGTGACGGACACGCCGGCGACCGGTTCGTCCGCGTCGGCTAGCACCAGCGCTTCTGCCTCCGATGACAGCGGCAGCAGCAGTGGACTCGACATCTCCAGCCTCTTTGACTCGTCGTCGGCGTCTGGCGTGGCTTCGACACCGGCACCGACAGCACCCGAGACTGAGGTGACGGACACGCCGGCGACCGGTTCGTCCGCGTCGGCTAGCACCAGCGCTTCTGCCTCCGATGACAGCGGCAGCAGCAGTGGACTCGACATCTCCAGCCTCTTTGACTCGTCGTCGGCGTCTGGCGTGGCTTCGACACCGGCACCGACAGCACCCGAGACTGAGGTGACGGACACGCCGGCGACCGGTTCGTCCGCGTCGGCTAGCACCAGCGCTTCTGCCTCCGATGACAGCGGCAGCAGCAGTGGACTCGACATCTCCAGCCTCTTTGACTCGTCGTCGGTGTCTGGCGTGGCTTCGACACCGGCACCGACAGCACCCGAGACTGAGGTGACGGACACGCCGGCGACCGGTTCGTCCGCGTCGGCTAGCACCAGCGCTTCTGCCTCCGATGACAGCGGCAGCAGCAGTGGACTCGACATCTCCAGCCTCTTTGACTCGTCGTCGGCGTCTGGCGTGGCTTCGACACCGGCACCGACAGCACCCGAGACTGAGGTGACGGACACGCCGGCGACCGGTTCGTCCGCGTCGGCTAGCACCAGCGCTTCTGCCTCCGATGACAGCGGCAGCAGCAGTGGACTCGACATCTCCAGCCTCTTTGACTCGTCGTCGGCGTCTGGCGTGGCTTCGACACCGGCACCGACAGCACCCGAGACTGAGGTGACGGACACGCCGGCGACCGGTTCGTCCGCGTCGGCTAGCACCAGCGCTTCTGCCTCCGATGACAGCGGCAGCAGCAGTGGACTCGACATCTCCAGCCTCTTTGACTCGTCGTCGGCGTCTGGCGTGGCTTCGACACCGGCACCGACAGCACCCGAGACTGAGGTGACGGACACGCCGGCGACCGGTTCGTCCGCGTCGGCTAGCACCAGCGCTTCTGCCTCCGATGACAGCGGCAGCAGCAGTGGACTCGACATCTCCAGCCTCTTTGACTCGTCGTCGGTGTCTGGCGTGGCTTCGACACCGGCACCGACAGCACCCGAGACTGAGGTGACGGACACGCCGGCGACCGGTTCGTCCGCGTCGGCTAGCACCAGCGCTTCTGCCTCCGATGACAGCGGCAGCAGCAGTGGACTCGACATCTCCAGCCTCTTTGACTCGTCGTCGGTGTCTGGCGTGGCTTCGACACCGGCACCGACAGCACCCGAGACTGAGGTGACGGACACGCCGGCGACCGGTTCGTCCGCGTCGGCTAGCACCAGCGCTTCTGCCTCCGATGACAGCGGCAGCAGCAGTGGACTCGACATCTCCAGCCTCTTTGACTCGTCGTCGGTGTCTGGCGTGGCTTCGACACCGGCACCGACAGCACCCGAGACTGAGGTGACGGACACGCCGGCGACCGGTTCGTCCGCGTCGGCTAGCACCAGCGCTTCTGCCTCCGATGACAGCGGCAGCAGCAGTGGACTCGACATCTCCAGCCTCTTTGACTCGTCGTCGGTGTCTGGCGTGGCTTCGACACCGGCACCGACAGCACCCGAGACTGAGGTGACGGACACGCCGGCGACCGGTTCGTCCGCGTCGGCTAGCACCAGCGCTTCTGCCTCCGATGACAGCGGCAGCAGCAGTGGACTCGACATCTCCAGCCTCTTTGACTCGTCGTCGGCGTCTGGCGTGGCTTCGACACCGGCACCGACAGCACCCGAGACTGAGGTGACGGACACGCCGGCGACCGGTTCGTCCGCGTCGGCTAGCACCAGCGCTTCTGCCTCCGATGACAGCGGCAGCAGCAGTGGACTCGACATCTCCAGCCTCTTTGACTCGTCGTCGGCGTCTGGCGTGGCTTCGACACCGGCACCGACAGCACCCGAGACTGAGGTGACGGACACGCCGGCGACCGGTTCGTCCGCGTCGGCTAGCACCAGCGCTTCTGCCTCCGATGACAGCGGCAGCAGCAGTGGACTCGACATCTCCAGCCTCTTTGACTCGTCGTCGGCGTCTGGCGTGGCTTCGACACCGGCACCGACAGCACCCGAGACTGAGGTGACGGACACGCCGGCGACCGGTTCGTCCGCGTCGGCTAGCACCAGCGCTTCTGCCTCCGATGACAGCGGCAGCAGCAGTGGACTCGACATCTCCAGCCTCTTTGACTCGTCGTCGGCGTCTGGCGTGGCTTCGACACCGGCACCGACAGCACCCGAGACTGAGGTGACGGACACGCCGGCGACCGGTTCGTCCGCGTCGGCTAGCACCAGCGCTTCTGCCTCCGATGACAGCGGCAGCAGCAGTGGACTCGACATCTCCAGCCTCTTTGACTCGTCGTCGGCGTCTGGCGTGGCTTCGACACCGGCACCGACAGCACCCGAGACTGAGGTGACGGACACGCCGGCGACCGGTTCGTCCGCGTCGGCTAGCACCAGCGCTTCTGCCTCCGATGACAGCGGCAGCAGCAGTGGACTCGACATCTCCAGCCTCTTTGACTCGTCGTCGGCGTCTGGCGTGGCTTCGACACCGGCACCGACAGCACCCGAGACTGAGGTGACGGACACGCCGGCGACCGGTTCGTCCGCGTCGGCTAGCACCAGCGCTTCTGCCTCCGATGACAGCGGCAGCAGCAGTGGACTCGACATCTCCAGCCTCTTTGACTCGTCGTCGGCGTCTGGCGTGGCTTCGACACCGGCACCGACAGCACCCGAGACTGAGGTGACGGACACGCCGGCGACCGGTTCGTCCGCGTCGGCTAGCACCAGCGCTTCTGCCTCCGATGACAGCGGCAGCAGCAGTGGACTCGACATCTCCAGCCTCTTTGACTCGTCGTCGGCGTCTGGCGTGGCTTCGACACCGGCACCGACAGCACCCGAGACTGAGGTGACGGACACGCCGGCGACCGGTTCGTCCGCGTCGGCTAGCACCAGCGCTTCTGCCTCCGATGACAGCGGCAGCAGCAGTGGACTCGACATCTCCAGCCTCTTTGACTCGTCGTCGGCGTCTGGCGTGGCTTCGACACCGGCACCGACAGCACCCGAGACTGAGGTGACGGACACGCCGGCGACCGGTTCGTCCGCGTCGGCTAGCACCAGCGCTTCTGCCTCCGATGACAGCGGCAGCAGCAGTGGACTCGACATCTCCAGCCTCTTTGACTCGTCGTCGGCGTCTGGCGTGGCTTCGACACCGGCACCGACAGCACCCGAGACTGAGGTGACGGACACGCCGGCGACCGGTTCGTCCGCGTCGGCTAGCACCAGCGCTTCTGCCTCCGATGACAGCGGCAGCAGCAGTGGACTCGACATCTCCAGCCTCTTTGACTCGTCGTCGGCGTCTGGCGTGGCTTCGACACCGGCACCGACAGCACCCGAGACTGAGGTGACGGACACGCCGGCGACCGGTTCGTCCGCGTCGGCTAGCACCAGCGCTTCTGCCTCCGATGACAGCGGCAGCAGCAGTGGACTCGACATCTCCAGCCTCTTTGACTCGTCGTCGGCGTCTGGCGTGGCTTCGACACCGGCACCGACAGCACCCGAGACTGAGGTGACGGACACGCCGGCGACCGGTTCGTCCGCGTCGGCTAGCACCAGCGCTTCTGCCTCCGATGACAGCGGCAGCAGCAGTGGACTCGACATCTCCAGCCTCTTTGACTCGTCGTCGGCGTCTGGCGTGGCTTCGACACCGGCACCGACAGCACCCGAGACTGAGGTGACGGACACGCCGGCGACCGGTTCGTCCGCGTCGGCTAGCACCAGCGCTTCTGCCTCCGATGACAGCGGCAGCGGCAGTGGCCTGGGTGTAGCATTTTTGAGTGTAGGTGACGGCAGGTATGATGACGGTTTTATTATCTCAGGTAGTGGTAGCTCATCTACTGCACGTACTGATCCAGCGTCCGAGCCAGTAGGCTCTATCGGTAGTACATCCAGGTTCGACGAATCTCCGGTGCAGCAGGTTTAATTCAAACTTTCCATTTTGGCTATCGTTGATGATGTGCCGCTGGTGACATTGTTTGGCTTTAACGTACAGTCTTCAGGCTTTCCTTATAATTGATGTCAAAACGTGCTGCCGAAACCAATTCCGGCGGAAAAGTTATGAAGCTGTGGCATATTACCGATGTCTGACAACGTGTTGAAGTCGTGTTGCTCATTGAACTCCGTGTTTATCCAACCAGCGATTAACATGTCAACAATCAAACGAAGCGAGGTGCTTGCCGCGAAAGTTGGCGGCAATCCCTTTGGCAATGGCAATGACCGAATTTTACGACAGTGCGCGCATATCCCATGAAGGTTCGCCACGAACAGCTTTCGTTCCCGCAGATGGGGGCGGATGGGGATGGATGGGGCAAGCACAAACCTGTTCATCGGATGGGGTTCAGCTCCGGATGTCAAAGCCCGAGAAGAGTTTCCAGGCCATTTGTTAATTTAAGACGAGCGGCGCACATTAGCAAGGATGAAGCTTTCTTTCGCTCTTATTTTGGCGGCTGTAGCCGTCACCGCTATCCATGCAGAGAGCACGAAGAGCCTTCGTGGGCTCCGCTCTACCGCTGAAGATTGCCCTACCATGTGTCCGGAAGACGAGGAGCCTGTGACCGACGCTAATGGCCTCAAGTACCAAAACGAGTGTTTCATGAGAATGATGCAGTGCAGCACCCCGACAACAGGCGCTGGCAAGAAGCCGGCATCTTCAGCTGACGACTCCGCCGAAGCCTCGGGATCGCTCGACTTGTCTAGCGGCAGCGACGATCTGCTCGCCTCGGGATCTACGGATGCGTCCACCGAAGCCTCGGGCTCTCTTGATTTGTCCCTCCCAGCCAGTGGAAGTGACGATCTGCTCGCCTCGGGATCTGCGGATGCGTCCACCGAAGCCTCGGGCTCTCTTGATTTGGGCTCCCTTGATTTGTCCCTCCCAGCCAGTGGAAGTGACGATCTGCTCGCCTCGGGATCTGCAGATGCGTCCACCGAAGCCTCGGGTTCCCTTGAGGCATCCCTTCCGGCCAGCGGCAGTGACGATCTCCTCGCTTCTGCATCGACCGATGCATCCGCTGAAGCTTCAGGCTCGGCCGATGCGTCTCTTCCTGCCAGCGGCAGTGAAGACCTGCTCGCTTCTGCATCGACCGATGCGTCCGCCGAAGCCTCAGGCTCGGCCGATGCGTCACTCCCAGCCAGCGGCAGCGACGACCTCTTGGCGTCGGCCTCTACTGACGCGTCTGCCGAAGCTTCGGGCTCGCTCGAGACCTCAGCCGCAGGCAGCGAGGGTGAACCCGACCTGACCGTTGACTACCTTGTCGGCAGCGGAAGTGACGCTAAGCAGGTTCAGATTGACTTGAAGTCGCTCATCGGCAGTGGAAGCAACCAGGTCGATTTGCAGGACATCATCGATGCGTTCGGTGCTGGGTCAATCGAGAGTGACCCCACCGTAGTGAAGACCCCAGGTAAGGGCGACGTTCTCACATCGGGCGACGCCAGCGCCTCTACGTCTAGCAGCGGCGACGGTTTCGAGAGTGCGTTCAGCGCCAGTGGGTCGGCCGATCCGACTCTGACGAAGGGCACAAAGCCTGTTGGAACCAAGGGTGACAAGAGCAGCAAGACTTCCCCGGGTGTGACTAGCAGCGTCGGCAGCCTGTTCGACGACAGCGCTTCGGGTGTCCTCGGCAGTGCAAGCGGCACCGAGAGCGGCAGTGAGAGCTTGGATGCTGACCCTACGCTCGTGAAGGGTAAGGAGAGACTCCGGTCGAGACGGCGACGAAGTCGTCCAAGGGTGACAAGAGCAGCAAGACTTCCCCGGGAGTGACTAGCAGCGTCGGCAGCCTGTTCGACGACAGCGCTTCGGGTGTCCTCGGCAGTGCAAGCGGCACCGAGAGCGACAGTGAGAGCTTGGATGCTGACCCTACGCTCGTGAAGGGTAAGGAGAGACTCCGGTCGAGACGGCGACGAAGTCGTCCAAGGGTGACAAGAGCAGCAAGACTTCCCGGGTGTGACTAGCAGCGTCGGCAGCCTGTTCGACGACAGCGCTTCGGGTGTCCTCGGCAGTGCAAGCGGCACCGAGAGCGGCAGTGAGAGCTTGGATGCTGACCCTACGCTCGTGAAGGGTAAGGAGAGACTCCGGTCGAGACGGCGACGAAGTCGTCCAAGGGTGACAAGAGCAGCAAGACTTCCCCGGGAGTGACTAGCAGCGTCGGCAGCCTGTTCGACGACAGCGCTTCGGGTGTCCTCGGCAGTGCAAGCGGCACCGAGAGCGACAGTGAGAGCTTGGATGCTGACCCTACGCTCGTGAAGGGTAAGGGAGAGACTCCGGTCGAGACGGCGACGAAGTCGTCCAAGGGTGACAAGAGCAGCAAGACTTCCCCGGGTGTGACTAGCAGCGTCGGCAGCCTGTTCGACGACAGCGCTTCGGGTGTCCTCGGCAGTGCAAGCGGCACCGAGAGCGGCAGTGAGAGCTTGGATGCTGACCCTACGCTCGTGAAGGGTAAGGGAGAGACTCCGGTCGAGACGGCGACGAAGTCGTCCAAGGGTGGCAAGAGCACCAAGACTTCTCCGGGAGTGACTAGCAGCGTCGGCAGCCTGTTCGACGACAGCGCTTCGGGTGTCCTCGGCAGTGCAAGCGGCACCGAGAGCGGCAGTGAGAGCTTGGACGCTGACCCTACGCTCGTGAAGGGCAAGGGAGAGACTCCGGTCGAGACGGCGACCAAGTCGTCTAAGAGCAGCAAGTCCTCGAAGAGCAGCAAGACTTCTCCAGGTGTGACGAGCAGCGTCGGCAGTCTGTTCGACGACGGCTCTGAGGGCGTCATTGGCAGCCAAAGCGAGGAGGAGGACCCGACGCTGGTGAAGAACCCTGCGACTGAGGAATCCGAGGAGGGATCGAGCGCGTCTAGCTCGGAAGAGCAGCACTTGCAGACGTCGGTGACTGAAAAGGAGGTCCCGGCCACCAAGAGCAGCAAGACGGCGTAAGCTTGAAATGAATCTGTCCGTCCGTTTATCATCCAGATAAACCAAATGCCCAAAGTGCATGTCAAAAACACTTTCTACTAAAAACACAACAAATAGTAGAAGTATGCGTAAAACTTGTACGTTGAACTTTAAATGTCGAAGTTCCACCACTTAATCCGGGACGAAAACGATTCATCAAGTCAATCTGCACTATTTATTCCCGACCTCTTGTTTACACATTCCTCATTCGAGAATTTCAAGAGTCGAAGACAAGTCGGAACGATTGATGGAAGACCGCTCGACGTCCACGGCCACGGCGGCGCTGCAGCTGCCCATTCTGCCTCTGGACGACAAGGTGCTCTTCCCTCGGACGTATCTGCGTCTGGCCATCACGTCGTCCTCCGCTCTGCAACTGCTCAAAGACTTAGTATGGGAAGTGAAGGCCCCCAAGACGTCGCGTCGGACTGCGAGTGACGCGACGCCGTCAGCGTCACTAACGCTAGCTATTTTTACTCGCCGTCACGCTGACACGGGCGCACTAACCACTACTGCAGAAGCCAAGGACGCGGTGTACAGCGTGGGGACGATGGCGCGCGTCGTGCAGCTCACGCGCCTCCAGGGAGGCGTCGCCGGGCTCTCTGTGCTCGTGCAGGGGCTGCATCGCGTCCAGCTGCAGGACGTGGCCCAAACTAGGCCGTATCTTGTAGGTTCCGTGCAGAAATTATCGGTTCCGCCGTCTGTTTTGAGTAAATCTGGGTCCAAATCAGAGCAGGAGTCGACGCTGGAACAGTTGACAATGAAGCTCAAACACTTGACACAGGAGTACTTGGAGACCTCAAAGAGCGCCCCGTTGCTGCGACGAAGCAATGGATTGGTGGATGCCATTGGCAACTCGTCGGCAGGAGAACTAGCGGATGTGGTGGTGTCCTATCTTAATGTGAGCGCTGCGGAGAAGCAGGAGGTGCTGGAGGCCCTGCCCGTGGATCTTCGGTGCGAACGAGCAGTGGCACTCTTGGAACAGGAAACGGAGAAGTCGAGACTCCAGCGCAGGATTCAAAGTGAGGTGCAGGACAAGCTGGAAGGAACGCGCAAGGAGTTCTTACTGCGGCAGCAACTCGAGGCAATCAAAAAGGAGCTGGGAGAGGCTGAAGATGGCCCTGGAGGCGATAATGCTGGCGAGATTAAACTCCTTGAAGATCGTCTGAACGGCCTAAAGTTGGAACCTAAAGCTGCCAAAGTTGCCCAGCGTGAACTTCGCCGTCTCAAAGGCATGACGGCTATGCAGCCAGAGTATGGTATCTTGCACAATTATCTGGAGTTTTTCTTGGAGCTTCCATGGAGCACATCCACCACAGACTCTCTACTAGTGGAGCGTGTGCGCAGTCAGCTGGATGCTGATCACTACGGCCTGGACAAAGTCAAGAAGCGTATCACTGAGTACATTGCTGTTCGTAGCCTTAAGCGTGACATGAGAGGTCCGATTCTATGTCTCGTTGGCCCTCCAGGTGTAGGCAAAACGTCATTGGGGCGCTCTATTGCGACAGCTACTAACCGCAAGTTTGAGCGCATTGCACTGGGTGGAGTACACGACGAGTCTGAAATTCGAGGCCATCGCAAAACCTATGTGGGTGCGATGCCCGGGTGCATCCTGAATGCTCTCCGCCACGCTGAGACGAATAACCCGGTGCTGCTACTGGATGAAGTGGACAAGCTTGGAAAGGACTTTCGTGGAGATCCTGCTAGTGCTCTACTGGAAGTGTTGGACCCTCACCAGAACAATACGTTCACAGACCACTATCTCAACGTGCCGTTCGATTTAAGCCGCACTTTGTTCTTAGCAACAGCCAACAGTTTGGACACTATCCCAGGCCCTCTCCTTGACCGAATGGAAGTGATTGAGCTCAGTGGATACAGTGTGGAGCAAAAGTGGAAATCGCCAAGCGCTATCTTCTTCCACAACAAATTGAAGCGAATGGACTACGCAAAGACATGGTGCGCGTCTCGGATGAAGCGCTGCGGTTCCTAATTATGCGATACACCCGCGAGGCTGGTGTGCGTGACTTGGAGAGACAGGTTGGTGCGCTGTGCAGGTTTGTGGCTGTTGACGTTGTGCGCGAACTTGATGAATCGAAACAAAAAGTGCAAAACACTGACAAGGATTCGGATCTACTGGCGTCGCTCGACCCTATCTTCATCGACAAGAAGATGATCCACACGATTCTCGGACATGAGCTCGTGTTTAATGAGGTGGCCCTGCGCTCCAGCGTACCAGGGGTGGCAACCGGTATGTCATGGAGCACCGCTGGAGGCTCTATCCTTTTCGTCGAAGCCTCGTGCACACAGCAGATGTACTCAAAAGATGCGTTGACGTCTTCAGCCTCGAATCACCCTACGCCAACTCTGCAGCTAACTGGCAAATTGGGAGATGTTATGAAAGAATCAGCACAGCTTGCTCTCTCGTGGCTGATTGTGAATGCTCGGCTAATTAAGCTCCCGCACGTTCAGCTTGCTACAGGAGCCGGGGAGTCCTCCGGGCCAAATACGCTTTCGCTGGATGGTATTTCAGGTGTGCATGTTCACTTCCCTGAAGGTGCCATCCCGAAGGATGGCCCGTCAGCTGGTGGTGCCATTGTGTGCGCTTTACTGTCGGTGATTTCAGGTGTGCCAGTTCCTGTTGACATCGCAATGACAGGAGAGATCACGCTTCGTGGTGTTATTCTACCAGTTGGTGGCATTCGAGAAAAGGTGCTTGCAGCGATTCGTGCTGGTATTAAACGCGTCATTCTGCCTCGCGGAAACAAAAGTGAGGCTGAGGAGCTCCGCAAAGAGTTTGCTGGCGTGTCCACAGATCACCGCAAAGACCGGGTGCAGTTATTGTTTGTCAGTGACCTCCGCGAACTGATCCAGCTAGTGTTCCACATGAAAGTGCATGAAGACCCTGGTGTGAGGCGAGTTGGAGATACAACTTCACGTGGTGGGGCCGACTACACCTCCGATCCAGTGTTGCTTAGCATGCTGTAGCGGTAAGGGACGAAGTCTCTTGTTTGATGATAATAGTGATGTATTCCAACCGATCGATTGTGGGATTAATGCTTCAGATCAAGAACCAACTCCCTTAAAAACGATATGCACAATTTAATGCTGCAGATTTACCCAGGAGCTTCCTTCAACCTCTTCACTCATCCAGCTTGACAACCGGATGAGGTGAGCTCGCAATCGATACATTGCGATTGCAGCATACCCCATCCAGGGAAAATGTTGGACGGTCTGTCCTCCAAGGCCGTTCGTAATTCAAATGACGCTGACATCACTATCCACGTCATCTGAAGAACGAACAGCAAGTGCAGCGGCTTTTGCGTCACGACATCTCATTCTGCAACTCGGGAAGACGAACGCAAGCCACCACCATTCAAACCGAAACACGATGAAGCTTACATTTGGTTTGTTGCTCGCTGCTGTTGCTGCAACATCCACCAATGCCTTCAACTTCGACAGCGTCGGTATAAAGGGTAAAGCTGCCGATAGCGGTTTGGGGTCCCAGGCTTCATCTTCTTCTGGTACTGCCTCAAATTGTCCCGACGCATGCCTCGCCTACATGTCCCCTGTGTTCGACGAAAATGGCGTCGAGTACCCGAATGAGTGCTACATGCGGGCGGCGAAGTGCAAGGACAAGAAATCTACGGACCCAGCCGCTAAATCAGCCAGGGAAAAGCTCTTCGGACGAAAAAAGTTTTTCGATAACCGCGTTGGCAGTGATGAAGGTGATTCTGCCAGTAGTGCCTCAGGTGATTCTTCGGCTGGGAGTAGCAAAGGACTTTCAATAAACTGTGCTGTCAGTTGCCCCAAGGTATTCCAGCCTGTGACCGATGAGAACGGAACCACCTACTCTAGCGAATGCACCATGAGGGCAATGAACTGCAAGAACTATGGCGGGCCTTCCGATTTAATCGCTGAAGCGGAACTTCTCGGGCTTTTCCAATACTCGGATAGCAACAGCGGCAGCGATGCAGTTGGATCGACCAGCGAAAAGACCGGCGCTTCTTCCGTCAACAAATTTGCTAAGGGAGAAAAGGTGCCTATGAAGTTGGCGAAGGAAGCTCCAACTGTGTCCACGACACAGACTTCGGGTGATACATCTACGGAGCAGACATCGCAGCTGTCAATTGTGTAGGAGGTGTCAGCGTCGAAGCCTGCTGAAATACGGTGTTCTGTTGGGGTTAAGAACGCGAGTGGCTTTAAGTGTTTAATGCGTTTTTTTTCATTCGCTTACGTCACCCAAGCTACCTGATCTGTTTGTATGGTTCTCGTTTGTTATCGACTGTGGATCCCTTCACTTTTGTGGTTTGGTGTCACTTTACAGTCCCATTTTGCTCAGCCGTTGACCGTGACTTTTTCACAGCACACCTCGACACATACCAAACTAATTGGTACTTAGTGGGTGGAACGAGTTTGTGACGTACGGGTAATACTCGACTTGTGACGCGCCTGAAGAGCCCTCCTCGAGTCCCGAAAACTGCGCCGGTTGCAAATGCGCGTACTTCTTTGATAGCACCGAGCGCAATTTCTTGTCTTTGCCTGCGTGCGGCTACATCGATCAAGAAAAACGCGATACACAAATTCTAGTAGCACATTCGACCGCACTCAAGCGTTAAATAGCAACGAACGACCTACCTTGTACATGGCAACGACAAAGTTCACTGGTAGGCCATAGCGAAGCACAGATTCAACGAATACACGAATCATCTGTGAACAGGCAGAAGCAGATTTAGTACAACAAGCTCGTACGAACGGTCCAGAACAATTTATCACCGCACCTTAATATGCATCCAGCCAATAAAAGTTTCGCCGAAGTGAGCCTTGCACCAACGAATGAGAGCTGACCACAGCCGATCCACCTCCACCTCAAGCTCGGCAATTGCCTCTTCATTGGATGCATGACTCGTCGGATCAAAGGTGAAATCACGAACCACAAAGCGTTTTTCCTTGGCTCGAGTTTTAAAGTCCTCCACATAGTCCACAGTCGTGCCTGCTTCATAGTTGCCTTCTTTGTCGACAAATCCCGGCGTGTATTGGCCCTTCAGTATTGTCACTGTATAAACTGCAGAGTCACCCTCCTCCATGAGTTTGCGCGACGATCCAGGTACCACAGGAGATCCGCGCACATTTCCGCGGTTGCCCTTCGGGCCGTACTCGGCAATTTGATCGCCAATTTGTGCATACTCAAGCAGCCACTGCTCCTCCAGGTTCTTCGGCACAATGACGACTAGAGTCTGCAGATAATCAGTGTTGACAAAATCCGACGTGGACACGACATCAGGGGTTAAAACGTCGTTCAGATTCGCCACCATCAGGTTGCCGCTACCGCAATAGGCACGAAAATTTGTTAGCTTCATGTAACAAAACCAAAGAATCTACAATACATAACGCGCACCCCTTCTTCCGCTGGAGTCCAATAAGTTGTTGCTTCTTCTCCGAATAACGTGTACTTAGCTGCTTGAGCTCTTCCTCAATCTTCCCCACAGACTGCCCAAACCCAACAAACAAATGGTCAGCCTATTTGATAAATTTGTTTTTACAAAGTATTCTGCTCCAATTTAACCAACGTACCGATTGAATGATGCTAACAATTTCAGGCAGCGGTCGACGGTGCGGATGTTTGGCTTCATCCCACGAGAAGAAGCTCAGATAGCGTTCCACAGGCACTGCAACGACATAAAAAAACTTTAGAAAGCTTGTACAAGACACAAGAGTTATTGTTTTTGTACCCCCATCCACCGTCAGCGCTTGGTCGCCCTTGTTTAAGTCGTGGAATTGGCGCTCAATTTTACGCACGACGCTCTCGATCACGAGGTCCACGCGGTTCAAGTCGTCGCTCAGAGCCTACAATGCATCAACTTATTTAATTCCAATATAAATAATACAGAGGTCTCAAATATTAAATATTCCTACCATCAGAGAGTCCAAAGTCCCCACCAATAGATCCGACGGCAGCTCCACCCGCACGCAGTCTACGAAGAGAGAATAAATAATAAGTAATAAATATTAAAATAGTTCTTACGACATTGAACATAGAACTTTTATAATAATGTTTTTAATATGATATTACCGGCATAGTCGTGGCGACTGGAGGCCGTCTCCGCCTTAAGAGAGAGGAACGTGGTCTCGGAGGAGCTGTTGCCCTCGTTGGGCACGGACACCAGCCACACACTCATGTCTTCCGACGCTCAACTTCCGCTCGAGATCTTGGCTTTTGGATAGAAATGCGTTAATGAAGGTTTCTATAATTATCATGATATAGCGGAGTTTTACTTTTCAATGAATCTGATTGGCGCAAATTATTTTGAGTCAATATAAAAATAATAAGTACCATAAAAACGATGGCGCGAGAGGTGCAGAGTGGTAAGTCGCAGAGCGTGTTGCGGTGGTTGGAGGGACGTACTGACGGCGATTAGGATGTGGATGACATCGCTTACGAGTAGGCAGTCGGTCTCCGGAGCGCCGTCGGGGCCGATCGCGCTCCAGGTCGCGATCTAAAGGCAGAGGGTCCGTAACGTCTAATTTGGTCCCAATTGTGTATGTTCTAAATATGTAATTTGTACTGATTTTATTTTGTGTATGACCTATTGTAGACGAACTGGTAAACACGAGCATCGACACTCGCGAGATCGCAGTCGTGGACGGAAACACGATCGACGTCGCTCCATTTCGTCGTCTGACTCGTCGTCGTCTCGGAGTCGAAGCAGGTCGTCGTCGTCTTCAGACTCAGGTGACAACAGGAAGAAATCGCATCGCTCGAAGCAGAAAAAGAAGAGAAAACATCGGAACTCGGACGACAAAAAGCGCAAACACAAATCCCATGAAGACAAGAAGAAGAGCAAGAAGTCCCACAAGAAGAAGCACAAGAAGAGCAAGAGCAGGCGTGGCGATGCAGACGAGTCGTCGTCGTCGTCGTCGTCCGATTCCGACACGATCCGCAGCGCCATCTCAGGCAAGAAAATCAAGCGGAAATTGGACCGCTCGGCGACAGACTTGCAGCATCAAAAGAGCCGTCAGCAGTTGCTGCAGTTCTACAATGGCATGTTCGACTAAGATCATCGTGGGATCTGCTACAATGGGCAGAGCCGGCAATTTAAACCCGCTGAAGAACCACGAGATCTTCATCTCAAAACGCAATGAAACTGTTTATTGAGATGGAAAGATAAATCTGTACGTCTTACTGCCACCGTTCCCTGTTTCGTATTAATCCGTGTATGCGTTGAGCCCGTAGGTGAGCACCTTGTCTTGGATGTCCTTGCGATCGATTGGACACGACGTCACCCGCACGGCGCAGGCCCCACAGAGAACCTGGTGACGGCAAGGCAGGAGAATTACCGATACCGGCTGAGCAAGGCACACAACGCACAGCTCTCTTTCGCGACGTTTCTCCATTGCAGTGCGATATTTGATTCGGAGCGCAGCCCTTACACTTTCCACCCCGCTCGCTAAGGCATCTTCGAGCTCTTCAATTTCATCCAAGCTGCGTGTCGACAGAATTTGATCCTCTCCACGTAGCGCCGCGTTTTGGGCCTGGAGCTGCGCATTCTCCTGTCGGAGATCATTGGAGATTGATTTCAAGTTGTCTTGATATTCTGTGGAGAGTACTGCACGCTGTTTGGAGAGGGCGATGCTGCGCTCGTTTAACTTAATCTTCATTTCGTACCACTGGGCCTTCCGCTCAGCTTGGACAGCAGCACCCTCAAGGTCTGCAATCCGAAGTGAAAGTCGTTCAATCTCCTGCGACTTGCAGCGAAGTTGGGTTGCCATCTCCATGGATCGCTCCAGGACGGATTGGAACAGTTCATTGCGGGTGATTTGTGACGTCGGAGCAGGAGCATCCAGGTTGGCCTGTGTAGCTTGATCCTGTTTGAATGCTGTTACTTCGCTGAAAGTTGGTTGCTCGACCTCTTCAGTTGCTGGACGTGTCGCCGCTGCAGCAGCTCGCAGGCGATCTGGGAATGATCGGTGGCAGACAACAGGAGAACAAAAAGCAGCTTTGATGTTTCTCTTACGAGATGACCCGGTAGATGCCTGCAAGGAGTGAAGTGGAGGTGGCTCAGCAAACCATTCCTGGTGGGCTGGAGAAAGCAACGAGACTCGGATCTCACGGGTGTATCCCTCAAAAGAGCGCTCTGACGCGTAGCTGTCCTCAAGAAGAGAGAATCCAGTATCAGTTTGTTCATCGACGGTCGGTGCTGCAGTCGAGTCGTTGTCTTCACAGTTTACTGGAAGCACTTCCTTGGCTTTGTCAACTTCGGGCTCGGCCTCCACTTCGTCAAAGCTCATGTTTGACAGGACATCTTCTTCTTCGCTCACCAAGCTCCACTCATCCTCACTGCTGTGTTGAGTTGCCATGTTAAAGATCAACCACACCTATGTAGTTTGGTTTGTCGACAAGTACCTGAGACTTGAACTTGAGCCCGCGGAATGCAGAGTGCGCTGTTCATCGAGATGCAGCAATCAGTCGCAATCCGGTAGCCCATCTAAGGCATGTTGCAGACCATACGTGCTCTCCCGGCCAACTGGCCGAAAGAAATCTGCATCTTTATCGATCATGAAGACTTCTCGACTGCTTTAGTGAAAGAGAGCAATGTCATGTGGTGACATGCACTTGCACGTCTGCCGTATTATTATTAGTGGAGAGTTCAACTCCATACCAAGTCTATTGACAGATGGATAGCTGCTAATTGAATACGGTTGAGGCGCGCTCTTGATCATGCACCGCCTGGATTAGCATCTGATTGAAATCACTTGGGTTGTCCATGAACACCTGGTGACCCGAAAGCGGCACCAGACGGAAGACTGCATATTGGGACTTCTCCATCCGGCGAACGACTGCTTCACCATACTCCGAGTTCATCCAATCCATCCCGCCGCCGTACATGATGGTAAGCGGTACGTGGAACTTGCCTGGAACGAGGATGCTATCCAAAGCTCGACGCCTTGCACTCGCTCCCTGTATGCATACCCCATCGTTAGTTATGAAAAGCATGATGCATCTAGCAGCGAGGAAGCGGCCATACCGGGTGCAAGTGAGTGTAAAACGCAATATCTCCCGAAGCCTGAAGAGCCCAGTTATGGTAGCAGTAGTCCGTAATGAGTTTAAAATCCACCTCACCAGAGCGAACAATGTTGGTGACGGGGGTCCATTTAATGCGTTGACTCCAAGACCAGCGTACGAGTCCCGGTCCAAAGGGTCCTGCGAATCGAATCGCACTCTACATGAATCAAAAGGCAAAGTTAGCTGGAGCAATATCCGAGCATTGAGATCCCATAGGTGCCAGCACTTACCATAGGTGTGATGTAGAATAGCGAAGTGAACTTTAAGAACGACGGAAGATCTTCTTTCTTGAGCCCACTGCTGTTAACTCCAGCAGGGGAGATCAAAATGAGGTGCTCGATATGCTGAGGATATTTATCAGCGAAGTAAGTGCTGTACATTGCCTAGAAACGATCATTCGTCAACCGATAAGTCAGTTTTCTCTGAGGATCAAAGTGTAGGCATCCAGCTTACCCCCATCGAGTGGCCACACAATATGAAGCGATCGAGTTGCAGCTCACGTCTCCAATCTTCAAGTGACTCGACAAAGAAATCATCCATTTCTTCATCCTGCACAAATACGAGCAAAATCATTAGAGGATTTGAACATTCGCGCTGTTAAACCGATCCCTCACTCACCGTCTTGGGACACCAATGTGGGCGGTCTGAGCGGCCAATTCCTTTCCACTCCACCGCATACTGCAATGTACAACAAGCACGTTGTCATTAACACCACCGAAATCCTCACTCCATTACTTCAGGAAAGCCAACAACGTACCACATTAAATGACTTGGCAAGAGTTTGCAGGTTCTACACAACAAACATCGATCATAAACTCGTTAACCTTCATCCATATTGTCCACCAGAATTCCTCACTTACCGCTGCCCAGAACGCGTTGCCCGCCATGTATCCATGCACCAGCACCAAGTTCCGTGGCGGGAGCTGCTTTGCATCGCCGCAATATGGCACGTGAATGGTCCCAAGTCCTGTCACTTTGGTCTGCTTGAAGTCTGTAACCAGATACTGCTCATAAATCTTCCGCTCCACTCGATCAAGCTCTGCTGCATCCGACGGCAGCCAAAGCTTCAAATTGCAGACCGAGACCCACACAGGGAAGACGCAGCAGAGCACTGCAAGGGAGTCCACAATAGATTTCTTGGTGCTGCCACTCTCCAGTCCGTCAGTGAGACTCGCTCGAACCGCTGCATAGACCACGAGAGCTGCCACGATGACGCCATGGGCGAGTCTAGCGTTGCGTGGCAGCAGCGACAGCACAGCAAGACCCAGCGTGATGACCAGCGGCCAGTCCAATAGTCCGACGGGGATATGAGGGATGCACAGGTATAAGACCCACGTTATAACCAGCGAAGCGACTGCCGCAGCCTTGGCAGGGAGCGTGAGGAAGCGGCCGACGATGCCCCAAAGGGTCAGCAGCAGCACGGAGAACGGCATGAGCACCAGCAGCAGCAGTCGCATCCATCGCGCCCTGAAGATGGCGGGGGTCCAGGAGGACGATTCGAAGGCTCTTCGCTCTGCTGTGGCATAAGTTTTCTTATCGAATGGGCTGCTTCGATGAGTAGTAAGCTTATTGGAAAGTGTCAAATCGTTTCTGAGGCCAATTTAGCGATACGCGGGCACGTAATCAGTCAAGCAATCAATCCGTCGTATTAATATATTCCGCTGTCGTTGGATGTTTGCTGCATTCATTCCTGTGAGCGAAACACTATCCAGTCAGCATCGCTCTAAGAATCACTGCTGGACACTGATACCACAGCCATCAAGGTCGATTCCCGACGTCCTTTTCCCAGTCTAGCACGGCCTCGGTGATGACGCTGTTGAAACCGCTCGGGTTGTCCATAAAAACCTGGTGGCCTGACAGCGGGACGATCCGGAAGCTAACGTAGCTTTTGCCTGCCTTCTGCAGTCGTTCTACCACTGCCTCGCCATGCTCCTTCGGCATCCAGTCCGGTCCACCGCCGTACACAAAAGTCACGGGCAACGTCCACTTTTCTGGAACGACGATGTCGGAGAGCGGAGTCCCTCGTGCGGCTGCGCCCTGCAAGCAACAACAGAAAAATGATAGTAGTATCAAACAAGGTGTCAGAGCCGAAAGAAAAATAGTCAGACATGGTGTTCGTACGGGATGTAAATGTGTGTGCACCGCGATGTCTCCAGACGCCTTCAACGCCCAATTGTGGTAGCAGTATTTAGCAAACGGCACGATATTCAACTCTCCCGTTTGAATCGCGTTGCTTGGCGGGGTCCACGAAACTCGCTTTTTCACCATCCAGTGGACTAGCCGCGGACCAAAAGGACCCATTGCACGTGCAGCGGACTACAGGACAAGACACCGCGATCATAACGTCAGCAGCAAGCATACTCAACTAGCATCTACAGTCGTTACCATCGGAGTAAGATGCAGAGCAAACGCAATTCGACGCGTCAGAGGGAGGTCTGCATGTACCACCGACGAAGCTTGCACCCCAGCGGGCGAGACCAGGATCATGTGATCTATCGAGCCAGGGTACTTGGCTGCGTAGTACGTCCCATACAGCGCACCCATCGAGTGGCCGCATAAAATAAAGTGATCAAGCTAAACTCCAGAGTACAGTCAGCACCCATCTAGTCACCTTCTCGAATTTAGTCAAGCGAAGCAAATACCGTGAGCTCACCTCTAACTCTTTTCGCCACTCCTCCAGCGATTCCACAAAGAAAGCGTCTGCTTCTTGAGTCTACGACCAGAAGAAAGAAAACAAAATGAGCATTTGTCCCGGTATAATCTTGTCACTTCACGTACATCTTTTGGTTTGAATACGGGGCGAATTGAGCGCCCAATGCCCTTCCATTCGACAACATACTATACAATACACTCAGCAACGTCAGTGCCTTTCACTACATCCTAACTCCTTGAAAAAACAAAAACAAAATAATTCCTACCACATCAAATGACTCTGCAAGACCTTTCAAATTCTACAAGACAATACCATTACCACACCATCATAACTTTCACATTCAGCGTCACTGTCAGCCTCAAATCACCACTCACCGGTGCCCAGAAAGCATTCCCTGCGCCGTAACCGTGTACGAGCACGAGCGTCCGTGCGTTCTCCTTCTCTCCACTGCAAGGAACGTGCACAGTGCCCAGCCCCGCCACAATGCTCATTGTGAACTCCGACCCTAAGAAACTCTTGTAGATTAAATACTCCACGGAATGCAGAACCGTCGCGTCGGCCGGTAGCCACAGACGCAGCTGGCAGATGGCGCTCCAGGCCTGAACGAAGCAGGCGAGTGCCACGAACCAGTACGCGGAATAGCGATCAAACACGCAGGTTATAATATACTGAGCCATAGCCAACCACAGTGATAAATGCAGCATCAACCGCTTCGGCATAACGAGACTAAGAGCCAATGACACAGTCGCAGCCGCTGGAACTTGAATGGGGAGAGCTCGCGACCCCCAAAGATCGCACGTCCAGGGCGTCCACAGCGTCACCAGAGCTAGGAGAGTCATCCACCGGACTGCCATCGTGAATAGCAGGCCTAAGAGGCCCCATAAAACCGCGATAGGAATGCCCAAAGGCGCCAGGAATACTGCCAGCACGAGCTTCATGTGTGTCATATCCGTCGCAATTTGAAGTCTGCTGTATTTTTAACTACGTTTTTAAAATATCCCACTGGAAAATATAAGTTTAAAAATGCTCAACAATTTTACGGATAGATCATGGGCAAGTTGCTGGTGTGGCGAGCGACGGTCTTCCTCTTACGCTATGAGCAGGGCAAATTGACGATACAGCGCGTGGACGTGGACGCGACGGACAAGAAGGTCTCATTGCATCCTTGTGACGTCTCGCTCGCTGAGAAATCCACTGCCATACCGGCCGATGCGCGCCTCGTAGCTGCTCAAGAGGTCGAAGACTCGGTGTTAGCCATGTGCGTTCATAAAATTTACTATATATTATAATTGTTAATACTAACATTATGCTCTTATTTATGATAGTCGGTATCCGGTGCTTATTTTCCAGTCTGCTGCTGAGGTTTCAGAGCTATCAACAAGTGGAAATTCTCCGTCACGCAAGCGTCGAAGATTTGTGAACTCCAGCGAGAAGCTTTCATCAAATTCTAGTCCTGAGGCCTCTTCTAAGACAGAAGGGCAATTATTTTTCTATATTCTATATGAGAAGGAAGATAAGGAGCTTAGCATCCAATTGCTGAATGTGCTGGAGACTCCATTGAGTTCTGATGCGGAAGAGCTGCAGGTTTTCGTGACGGATGGTCCGTTTGTACTGCTGTTTGACCGGAGTGCACAAAGTACAGTGGCGTTGAAGCTGCAGCGATCAAGAACTGGAGGCAAAGAAGGAGGATTCTACGTGTGGCGCGAGGGAGTGGACGTGACAAGTGGTACTGAGACGGAAGTTGTAGTGGTGTCGTGCACTTATGTGTCTGAGACCCATAGCTCCAGGCCGCATATCCTGATCCATACGAAGATATTGCCACCGTCCGATAGGTAAGATGAAGTTTCCATTCGTAAAGCAATTAACGCTAATTTTTGTTTAACTTGTTTAGTACGGATCATATCTGGAGTGTTTTGAATACAGATGACGATCGCGCTGCTAAGGAGATCGTCACGCAATGTGCATACACGCGGGCATTATCCTGTACAGATGTGGAGCTTGGAACAACAAGAAATTTGGAGCAAGTAACTTGTTGTTGCTTTATTTCCGAGATATCTGATAGGGATTTTTCTACGCCGGCACTCAGTGAAACAGCCATGTTCACTACGTGGACACGGGGGACATCGCGATATCAACGTACAGAGCTCAATTCATCAACACTGCTAGTCACTGGGACTTCTAGCAGATCAGTGTGCGTGTACACAAATGGGATTTTGGTCACGTCTACGGTGCTTCCTGCCCAACCTGCAGACATGTACGTGTGATGTTTCACTGGTCGGGGGTGTTGGTAGTAAAAAGCGATCGATTAACCCTTTCATCTCGTTCGATATATTAGGTGGTGTATGTGTAACAACGTGGAGCAGCAGAGTTATGTTTTGGGCGTGCGCTGTGCTGATGCGGACCGATCTTTCTTTATTCTGAAGTTTTCGAGCAGCGTACACAATGCAGCAATGGAACTTCTCGTGTGTAAGCTTGCAATCTGATGATGGGATGCATTGTGCACTTCTAACAAATAATATTTTTGGATATGATGTTTACAGCGTTTAACCATGTTGGTCACGCATTAGTCGGAGAATTCTGCCAACCGATGGCTCCCAGTGCTTTGGTCCTAAATCAAGTGATTCTCCTGAATGACGTCGCTACTTTTGCTGATACGGTAGGGGATTGGGTCGCGAGTAAAGAAGAATGCCTGGACGACAGTCAGCTTGTGAAGCGCAGTGTTCTAGTTGTGCAGAAACTTGCGGCCCCCGAAACCAAGTTATCCTGCCATCGTTTGCGACTTCGAGAGGATAAGAAAAGCAAGAATACTCGAAAACGATCTCGCAATGTTATGAAGACCAGCACAAGCGGTGAAGCGGCTGGCGGAAAACCATTTCATTACATTGAGCGAACACAGAGAGCTTCATCCCGCAGCAGGGCTGTGGACGTTGCTGAAGAGGAGGGTGGTGATAACACTATGATTTCTGCTTCTCATGCGCAGCTCGCTAAACTTGTGAATTCCCTATCTATCCGTCTGGACTGCGGTATCAAAGAGCTGAAGCGCTTACAGTTAATTGTAAACGACAAGACCTCATTGGTCCACCAACTCGATCAGCTTATAATTCGGCAGTGGCAAAGACAGCAACAGTCACAAACTCCAGTCAGTGAAAAGTCAGCCGTCGCATCGCTTGCTCATATCACGGAAACCATTGGATATTCTCCAACAAATCAAGCTTCACTCAATATGGAAACGCTCGTCAGCTTTTCTTCAAGTAGACTAAATCTTATCGGCGATGTCGATGGCACCCCAACTGGACAATCGGCCGCCTTCTCGGCGAGTGACCAGAAGCTGCAACTGCAAGTCACGTTGGAAGAGTTTCAGGTGATTGAATACGTGCCGTCTGCATCACTTGTTCGTACGAAAATTGTGCTGCGGGCCCATTCGCCTACAGGGCTAAAGGATAGTTTTGTCACGTTATCACCTCCGCAGGGTAGATGTACTGCACAAGGCTGGACGTGTTCTTGCTCCGTGCTGCCAACGTTTGGTTTCGAAGAGGGCAAGGCCAAGCAATCAGGAACAGGGTCCGATGGCAGGGCGCACTTCCAGTTAGAGCTGCAATTTGCTCCCTATTTCAAGTTCCTACGAATGCGAAATTCCTTGGAGGCAACTTTATGGCTGCACTGGAATGCGTCTTGCGATGAATCGGGATCCTTTACGTTTACTGATTGGTGTCCCAGCAGGTCGGGTCTTGCAATTGCATCTGTAACACTTGACCCTCCGGTCATCGTTCAAGCAGGGAAAGAAATGTCATACTCGGATGACGCACTTCTCGCTCGCCAAGGTACAGTCTGGGTGTGATCGTCTTGTTCTGCTACTGTTTCGGAGTAGTGTCTAAGTTTTTCTGCTGTACTGTTGTCCAGAACATTCAGAATTGCTTGTTTTATCTTCCGGCTCAAGCCTGACTCCCTGGGCTGAGAATCAGCGACACAATCTACCAAGCTCAGTTCAACATGCAGGTGGATCTAATGGTCGCTTTCTGCGACCTATTGTTGTTCGACCAACATTTGCAGTGCTAAGGCTTATGGCAAGAGAGCGAGAATTGGCGCTGTACGAGTTGAGTCGCATGACTGCCACCCTACCACCGGACGTCTACGTGATGCTCAATCCATTCCAGCAGGCCCATGTTGACGCGTTGCAGCGTGTTCTGCACGCTATGCGATCAGAACTTTTGGAGTATAAAGGATCATCTTCCACGATCACAGCAGCAATAATTGGTGAGAGCGGAGCGCGAACAAAAGAAAAGCAAGCTGCAACCGGAAGACGCTCCTCAACACAACGCGCGATGCAACGAGAAACTGACCTACTGGTGCATCAACTTCTGCAAACATTGCAGAAGCGTGTTAACTTCCACACGATGTGGTTTGACATTACTGCCAGAAAAATGCAAAGTAAAAATGACAAGATGCAGTGAAGTGCCTTGGAAACACGACAAACGCCTCGGGTTCATTGACCTACTCGAGCAAATTTCTGTCGTCTGTAACTTCGTTGAGATGCGTGTGGTTGTACCAATGTTTAGCAACCGGTTGTGGAAGCAGAATAGCAGAGACCATCAGCTCAACTCCAGGATTTGACCTGGTTTTTGACATGAAGACTCGTGCATCTACCACCGCAGAAGCATTGCTTCTGAAGCAATCAAGAAGGAGGAGAGCAACCAAGAGGAGGAAGAGTCCGATTCGTCGAATGAGGAATTCTTATTGAGGATGATGTAGCTAAATCCTGTTGTTGCTTCCTCTAAGACACATGTGCAACGAAGTGGTCAAATACAACGATTGCGGGGTGTAAATTGCGTAATGTGGCATGAGGTAGGTATTGCAGCAAGCTTCTATCTAGCGCTGCATTAACTACTCAAACGGAAATGTAATTACTTCGATATACATAATAGAGGAGGAAAGCGGAAATTAAAATTAAGAGAGGTGGCACCATTACGTCGCCACAGCGCAAGCTCCTTGCGCCTGAAGACCGACGAGTTGCCGCTGAAGTTCGCCAACAATCTCGGTATTCAGCTGCAAGGTTTGCTCGATGGTTGACAGCGTCATCTGCAGACGCAAAATCACAAGCAGCAGCAGCAATACCAATACCCATGGGAAAACTTTTACGGGGCTGGTCGGTGATTAGACACAGGCGACACCATCCGCGCAGATGCAGTGGAGTTCCTGTGTCGATGGTTCGACTTGCTTCGTTGTCTGGATAGCGACCTCCGCTCTTTCTTACCAGCTCCCTGCGCTGATGTCTTCTCTGATGACGAGCTGGACGTAGGAGAGCTCTCTGAGGAGTTTGTTGCATTATGAGAGTCCTGCGACTTAAGAAAATCCTTAGCCATCCGAACCCATTTTTCCCACTTTGCTCCGTTGTCACTGATTGCGCGTGTCTCGATCGTCTTCTTCCAGAAGGTAGATTTGCCAAACACCACCTACGACAACACAAAGTCATAGGTTAGCAAAACAAAATAAACAATAGAAAGTACACAGACTCGCACCTTCAGTTCAATAAATAGTTTGCAAGCGTCGGTGTTGCTTGCATGTGGCACGATGGTCCAGCGATCCTCCACACTGAAGTAGTCGCCATAAGGAATATCCACTAGCCGCGTCGAGCTCTCGACAACCTGAACTCCGCTGTCGCTCTTCTTAAGGCATTGCAGCTACAGAGCACAGTTCATTTAGAACGGCAGCTACACATGTGGAGACACAGCAATCCTCGATAGAAAACGTACCACATCAACCTGGGACGATTTCGGGCCGATCGGAGCCTCGATTGGCACTCGAAATTGTAGCGAACGTCTCATGCCTGTAACCATCATCCATCGTAGTGTTAGATCTACCAATTATACGTTGCCAATAGTTGTATCGAACTCACCGACGGAAGCATCTTCTTCTGATGGGCTCGTCCACGGATTCACCGTCATTTCCGTAGAGCCTGTTTGCTCGCCAAACTTGTCCAGCCCAAACGGAGCATTATCCAAGATAAAAGTCTCCATGAAAGTGGCCACTGACACAGGAAAGTTCTCTTCAAGAATCTGGGTCATTGAAATATCCTTGGGAGCAATCGAATCTACATCAGAAACAACTCGACGCCGAAGCGGGCTCGCTGGCGCAGTTTTGTTGTTTCCATCATTGGCTTCTGCTACAGCAGTTGTGTCAACACCTTTAACAGAGCCATCCGCAGCATTATCGTGACCAGAGACTTCGGTCTCACCGTCAGCCTCAACCTCAGTGTCAGCTTCATCGTCTTCGTCGGGTAGAGTCGGAGGCGGCGAAGCGACAGGTGACTTCGTAGTAGGCGACGTTGGTAGCTCTGGGTAGCGCGCTTTTGAAGAAGTCGCCTCTGTAGGGCGTAGCTCCTTCAATACGCGGTTGCGGGTCTTGACAATGAGGTCATAGCAAGTGTCGCGGTTGTTGCCCCAGAAGCTTGTAAACGTGTACTCGTCCTTATCAGAAGTCGCGAGACGGATCGCGTGTTGAAACACCATGGTTGTCGTCTTTTCAATTTCGCGAATGGACTCGTACGGGATCAGAATCTAGAAGCGTCAGCAAATAGCGCCAACAGCAAGCGCAAACACAAAAAGAGATAGTGTCAGCATGTAAGACAGCATATTGCGACACCACGTTGGAAGCCGGAAAGGCAAACAACGAGACGTTGCATAGTGAGCAAAGCACCCGCAAGTGTATCCTTGAAGGTCCGCCCTCACTGACTCCTGACCTTTCTCTCGCGGCCAAACACGTTCGAGTAGAAGCACACATGTGAGCTCGTCGGGTACATGCGTCCGTGCATAGCCAGCGTGGACGCGATGGCACACGAAAAGTCTGCACGGCAACCGCAGAGGCGCGGCCAAGATACACACAGCCGTTAGCAAGCCACGCCACAGAAAGAAGGATCCGTCAAAAATCCACTGCACCTTGATAGAACTGCGTGGACTCTGGCAGGTCGAAGATCATGCAGATCACTTGGTCCCGCACTCGCTCCTGTTCTTCGTCTCCGTCTTCGTCCTTGTCCATGGGCAGGAACTCTTGATCTGTTGGCAATTGGAGGCTCGGGCGGCCTTCGCACGTGCTGGCGAGCGACACGTCGTCGCTGTCTTTGCTGCTGCGGCGCGAGCTGCCGCGGGAGGACTCAACGCTTCTGTCCGTGAGACTGGAGCTCGTGTGGCGTCTCGAGCGCTCTCTGTGCTGGCGGCTCTTGCGGTGGCGATGGTACACGTCGTCCTGCTCCTCTGCCGAGCGGTGGCGAGCGTGTCGGGGCTCCTGAGAGCGACTGCTGGAGGACGAGGAGCTCGGAGAGAGCGACATGACGAGAGCCGAGAGCTGCATGGGGCGGCACCACAAGTGCTCGCTCGTCCGCTTGCCGCTTCGACAGTGCGACAATGATGACGTTGGGAAGAGGTGCACGCCAAAGAGACCATAGTGAAAGCAAGTGATGCTCAGAGGTTACAACCTACAAAAACTCAGAATCAGTATAGTGTAGTATCAGATTGTATAGGACGTGAGCTATAGAATCAATCGATCCACCAGTTAGTATGAGTCGCAGTCGGAGCCGCAGCGGAGAGCGACGCCACAGTCGCCACCGCTCGTCAAGCCACAGCCCGCGGCGCAGACGCAAGACACGCAGTCGCAGTCGCAGCGCTTCGACGTCTCGACGCAGTCGCCACCACCGCCATCATGACGACCACAAGCGCAGACAGGAAGAGGACGGAGCGGAGAAGCAGAAGCTGCAGAACCGCGAGGAAGTGGCGCATCGCTCTCGCATGTGGACAGTAGTGGACTCAGACTCAGACGAGCAGAGCAGCAGCGGCAAGGCGAAGAGCGACGATAGAAAGAGCAGAGCACACAGTCGCCGCCATCGTCGTCACTCTCGTCGACGCTCTTCCTCGCGCTCTTCTTCCTCTTCACACTCGGATTCCGAGTCTTCGGACAGTTCAGAGGACGACCATTCACGGCGGAAGAAGAAGCACAAGCGCAGTAGCTCTAAAAGGACAAGAAGCGACACAAGAAGGACAAGAAGAAGAGCAAGAAGAGCAAGAAGGACAAACAGAAGCACGCTGTGAACCAAGACGAGTATGGCAAGTACGGGATCTTACGCGAGTCGGACTTCCACTCGAAGAGCGTGTCGTTCCAGGCGTGGCTGCGTGACGTGAAGAAAATGGGCGAGTTCAACGGTCCCAAGTGGGAGGCCATGGAGCTCTTCAAGGAGTACATGGAGGACTACAACACGTGCACTCTGCCGCACGAAAAGTATTACGACGTGGAGAAGTACGAGATGCGGCAGTATCAGAAGCAGCAGCGCAAGGCGATGGCCAAGCACAAGAGCTCGTCGGACAAGGCGTTGAGTGCATTGGCGGACGAGGACCGAGTCCGTCGTGAACGACAATCAGCTCGCGAGAAGAAGGAGCAGGAAGAGTTCCGGCTTGTATTGCAACTCATGGACAAGGACAAGATCGAGGCCATGCGTGAGCAGGAGAATCTCCGTGCCCAGATGCAAATGCACTACAAGTCTGGCAATGTGGACGAAGCTCGGCGTCTGGAGCAGCTCCTCAATAAGGTCGACGAGGACCCGCGCTTCAAGCGTTAGTATGATTGGCTGAAAAGAAATTTAAGGTTTGAGATGATTGGTTAAGATTGATTTTGTCCAATAACATTCGTTTGTAGCTCTTCGTTGTCAATCATTGTCATGGCGAGCGAAGATGACGGCGATGGCGCTACAAAGTGCGGCCTCCTGGCGCTGGGAGTGCGCGGCTACGCTTGTCAAGTGTTCGACGATCCACAGATGGCTTGGAGGCTGCATCAGGAGACACATCTGATTCCGTGGCGTGGAGAGAGCGATGGAGATCTGCGTATCGACCGCTTCGACGCTCGCAATCTATTGGACGATCGGTCGCAATTCCGGCAGCTCAAGAAGAGGAAGCGCCAGGCGTCTATTAGCAATGGAGACAGTCATACAGAAGTATCAGCAGCACAAACTGATGCAGGAGAGGCTGAAACTGAAGAGCAATTGCTGCATCGCTTGCGATATGGCGACTACGCGATAGAGTTCCCACCCACCAAAGCACCGGTGGAGAATAAATTCTCGTACTTATACCCAGAGGACAAGAGTGACTATGAGAGCGATGGAGAAGCTTTTGAACCGCAGTGGAAAGTGCCAGATCACCTCTCTATAGTACGATTTTTATGGTTCGAGTTGATTCAGTTGGATTTTGGCATGCTCAGTTGTCTTGTGTTCTTCGTGCAGCCTAAGACGAAGAAGAGACACGCCATATTGGAGGCGACGGCGAATAAAGTGCGGGGAAATCCACAGCTTGAGGTGATGTTGAAGGTGAGTCATGGCATTCTGGGAACGAAATTGCTGCTAGAAGTAAAAGGAACAGGAGATAGGTTTGCTGGATACTTGTCGCTTGAACGTTGTAAAGAGGTCGTCAACGAACTGTGGTGTTGTGTTTTCAGTTAAAGCTCAGTGCGGACATCAAGTTTCGCTTCTTGGATGCCTCACATGCGCTTCATGATTACTATTGCTACTTGCGAGACAAGAATCCCCAACCGCCAACGAAGAAAGCTGGGATATCATTACTAGGGGACGATTACGAAGATGTAAGTGCAAGACTACTTTGTCCTGCGCGTGCTTGCGATTGTTTTCAAACCGGCGATTCTTACTTTCACCATGAGCAGAGCGATCAAGAAGAAGAACAATGTCAGCAGCAGCAAAAGCGCTCTAGGAATAGTGAACAATAAGAATGATGTGGTCCATAATCTTCCAGCTATACTGTTGGTAAGCGCTAACCATTCAGTAAATGCACAGAAAATGTATTTGTTTCCAATCTTCTCTCGTTTCGTGCCTAGTTAAGGGGCAGGCGGCCACGTGAACGATGCGTCTACTCTGCCGCGCAATACTACATGCAGGCCGTATCTACGAGTGCTTACGGGAACAATCTCTTCGGGTCACGCGGGAACATAGAAGCCCTACGGATGTTACCCAGACCCAGGTAAAGCATAACGACACGCTCAAGACCGATGCCACCACCACCGTGAGGCAGAGCACCGAGACGGAAAGAGTCAATGTAGCTGCGCAACGACTCCTTCGGCACGTCCAGCTCGTCCATGCGTTGCATGAGGAGGTTGGGGTCGTGGACACGCTGCGCGCCGGAGACAATCTCCTCACCACGGATCATCATATCGTACGAGTTACTCCAGCGCTTGTCCTTCGGGTCGGGCATCGTGTAGAACGGACGCACCGCCAACGGGAACTTGTCCAAAATGTAGAAGTCAGTGTCGTACTTCTCCTTCACAAGGCGGCCGAGCCACTTCTCGTTTTCTGTGCTCAGATCGTCCAGGGGTTCCTGCGTGGCACCAGCCTCCTGGAGCATCTTAACACCTTCCTCGAAGTTGATGATGAGCGAGGGCTTGTTGTACTTGAGCGGCTCGAACGGGTACTGCTCGTTGATGATGGCCAGCTCCTTGCTGTAACGCTCCTTCAGACCGTCGAAGATGTAGATGAACAGGTCCGAGAACGTCTCCAACACTTCGTGGTAGTGCTCCTTGATGGTCATCTCCAGGTCAAGGCCCACAAACTCACACATGTGACGGTGCGTGTTCGAATTTTCAGCACGAAAGACGGGGCCAATCTCGAACACACGCTCAAGGCCGGCAACAGCGCAAGCCATCTGCTTGTACGTCTGCGGGCTCTGCGCCAGGGCAGCGTCCTGGTCGAAGTACTTAAGCGTGAAGCAGTTGGCTCCACTCTCAGAAGCACCACCCACAAGCTTGGGCGTGTGGATCTCCACGAAGTTGCGCTCAACTAGGAACTCACGGAAGAGCAGGCCCACAGCCGCCTGGATGCGCATGATGCACTGGTTGGCTGGTGTACGCAGGTCCAGCGGGCGCGTGTTCAGACGGGTCTCCAGACCCACGTTCACGTAGGTGGAGCCCTCTGCCTTGACAAGAGCTTCCGGGCGGGCAGCATCCTCAACCTGGAAGGGCAGCTCGGGCAGAGCCTTGCTGACCACAAAGAACTTCTCAATGTTCAGCTCCACATCCTTCTGCGTGGTGCTCAGCACGGGGCTGTCCGGGGTGCTAAGCGTCACAAAAACGTCCACCACCGACTCCTTGGGTACACCAGCCGCAAACTTGATCATGGGGCGAGACACCTTGTCGCTCTCGTGCAGAATGGCCTGGATCGTGGCCGTCTGCTCACGCAGAGTGATGAAGGCGATTTTCGACTTGGCACGCACGGCCTGCAAGTGGCCGCGCACCCAGAAGCTCTCTCCCTGCATCTCCGGGTTCAGATCCTTGATGCTACACAGAAAAATATCATTTGCACAAAAGTTAGCCCTCATATCTTCGCTTCTACTGGGTCTCTGAAGGCCAGAGAGGTCTCAATTGATAGCCACGTACGCCTTGTAGTCATTCTTAGGGCGTTCCTGCGACTGGATCAGCGGCTTCTCGCCGTACGTGTCCGTGAGCTTGGGCTCCGCAGCAGCAGCCTGTAGTCGTCAAAATAAGCAGGTTAAGCACCAATTCAAACCGTGAAAAGGATATCACTGTGTAGCAGAGACCCGGGGAGCACGTACAGCCGCTTTCTGGCGCTCGAGGATGCGTAGTTCCTTCTTGGTGAGCTTCTTCGGGGCGGGGGCAGGCGTCGCGTCAGCCATCTTGATACTGGAGCGTCAATTGGATTCTGACGAAGACTGCGAGCCACGCACCTGGTGTCGTATAGAGAGGGATGAAATCCCTTCAAGAGAGGAGAGGGACAATTATGCACCAATCCCTGCTCATATCGCAGAGATAAAGATCACGGATTGGGTAAAAATACGTGTCTGTCAACTGTTTAATTACCACGAGAAAATGCCCAGGAAGAGCATGAAGAGAGGCGTCAAACTAGCCTCTGAGGTCGTCATTAGACGCCGCTCTCCGCGTCTACACGCCCAAATCTCGACTTCTTCCACGCCAAACAGCAGTGCCGTCGTCTCCTCTGTCCCTTCCCGTGCTCCGCGCGTCGTGAAGCCTCGTAAAGCCGTCAAAAAGTCGGAAAAGGCCTTGCCATCCACACTCTCCCGGGTATACGAGTCTAGACGCGAAGCTGACGGCTACACAGCCGTTATTGGCGTGGATGAGGCCGGTAGAGGCCCTTTAGCGGGTCCGGTGGTGGCAGCAGCGTGCCATGTACCGCTGGATGTGACTGTACCAGGCGTGAACGACAGCAAGCAGATCTCGGAGCCGGAACGCGAGCAGCTCTTTGAGTTGCTGACCAACCACCCAAGCATCACGTACGCGGTGCACATCAATAGCGCACAGCGGATCGACGAGATCAATATCCTGCAGGCCTCTCTAGAGTCCATGACCAAGTCAGTGGAAGAAGTCGCAGGCCGATTGAAGCAGGACAAGACTTTTGTTCTGGTTGACGGCAATCGACTGCCGCCAACGCTGGAACTACCTGCAGAAGCCGTGGTCAAGGGTGATGGCAAAGTGTACAGCATTGCAGCAGCCTCGATCATCGCCAAAGTCACACGTGACCGCCTCATGCGAGACTATGATTTGCAGTACCCGCACTACGGACTGGCGCAGCACAAGGGATACCCAACGAAAGCGCACGTTGCTGCGATTGCCCAGCATGGACCGTGCGCGATTCACCGAATGACATTTGCGCCGTTAAAGCCCAAAGAGCCTCTCAAGCCTAAGGTGAAAGGCAAGACCAAGAAGTAGTGAATTCATTGCATGCTATTCATTTTTTTGAACAACTTATAGAGCTGAAGACCTATTTGACTACTTTCTTCGAACACATGTACAATGGGGTTATACACTCAGGGAGTGACACGAGCCTCGTCCGCAGTTGGGCTATCTACACAAGGGTAGCTGTCGTTACTCTCGAGCCCACGCGGTGAGCTAGCGAATGATGAACTGGACAGCTCATCGGTCGGATGGCGGATGAGAGTTGGCACCTTCAGCGAAGTCATAGCTTGGATGTGCACCTCAAAACACTCGTCGCAGACGCGCTGTGCCGCCATGTAGCCCAAGTGGGGAGAGCCAGCTGACGCGTGGAGTGCTCATAACAAAACGAGTTGCCGCACTGGCGGCAGTGGTGGCGCCGGGTCAAGAGACTAAAAGAGCAACCACACTCGTGGCAAGTCGGGGCTTTGGCAAATCGTGGTACGGAAACGCCTGGGCGTACGGTCACGGATGGCGGTGCCCAGCATGAGGAAGAGGTTGATGATGCCGACGAACGATACATGCCTGCAGATGCCGAGCGTGTAGGAAGCGAGAAGCGACCGCGGTCATCACCGTCGATTGAGCTGTCCATCGAACTTCTAGTATTGTTTGAGCTGTCAAAATAAGCTGGTAAGCCACCACATTTGGTCACGCTACGTGGTCCCGCGAAGTTCCACCGAGAACCATCTCGTTGGTTTCGACCACACGATGTCAGGGGACCAGATATTGGCAAGCTGTCAACAGTGCGAGATCGACGGCGATGACTCATGCACGAGGCTGGACCAATATCTAAACTATTGTTGTCCACCTTCAGCTCGAACTCTGGAAGTTGCAGTTGTAACTCCATGTTTTTGCGTACGATCTGCGACGCGACAAGTTTCTGCAAAGCGATCTCTTGCTGTTGCTGGCGTTCCGGTGAAGGTTCAGCAGCGGCTGCCTCCGCTTCAGCTGCTTCTCGAATCTCGTCACGAAGCTGGCACGCCTCCTGCTGGGCTTCCGCTTCTTGCAACTTCCACAGATCTAGACTATAGCGCCTATCACGAGTTCGCTCTTCACGAGGCGACGCAGGCGGCGTTATGGCTAGTTCTTCTCCCTCTTGAGCAGGTGGAAGCATCGGTGGCAAGCTAAAGCGCCGAGGTCGCCGCGAGTTCGGCGCATTTAGTTTGGGCTTTTGCTGGCTGTGCGACAGATCCACACAGAAAGCATCGCGCCCAGACGCCGCGTTGGGGTTTCCGCCATTATCAAAAGCCATAATGTCATCCGTGAGCTCCAGTTCTAATTGGGTTTCCAATTGGTTTTCACAATCGCTCTGATTGCTGTCAATAGCTGGATTGTCAGCGGCGGGATCTAAAGACTGGAATGCGGCAGCCTTACGTGGAGACTTGAGTGCCGGATCGTCCGTTTTTGGGAATGATGTTGGCATTTGCTGGCGTTCTTTACTTACGCTCAACGCCAACTGAGTCTCCATAGCCATCATCTGGCGACGAAGCTCAGCCAGCTCATCCTTTAATTGTGCATTGTCAATCTGCAACTTGGAAACGTTCCTGCTCTCTTCACGCAGCATCTTCAACGCTCGCTTTGCAATACGCGCACGTACTGCGCATTGCAGTGCCAAAGCGGCAGTGCAAAGTTTTCGGTACTTGCGTTGTGCAGATGAGCGTCTCCATACCGTAGTTATGCGCGTCACTGCTCGAGCTTCCCGAAGAACTTGCACTACTCGAGTGGCACGACGGCATCGAAAAAGGCATTGTACAGCAAGAATTCCTGAGCGCGCACGAAGGAACCTGCTGCGAGCGCAAAGCTGTCGCATTCTCCACTGTAGTACAAAAGCCTGTTTCATCGAACGCATCCAGCACACAACGTGGTAGGCTCGATGTTGTCGGACACGTGCCTGAATAGCGATCGTGGCCTGGCGCAAACGCTGATAACGACGTCGCGCGATCAAACCTCTAACGTGCCGCTGCAAGAGGAGACTGGCCCGCAGGCGTACTTGGACACGTAGGTTCTCCAGCTTCTCGTAAGGTTTTCGACGAAAGAAGACTCGCGTTTTGCCCAGACTAACACCACATCGCATCTGTCGAGCCACTTCATCATCTTCTTCATCTGTTTCAGCTTCGACATAGCTATCAGCAAGAAGCACTTGAGTAAGCTGGTGCAAACACCAATCCAGATCGCCCCATTCCCGCCCGCGCTTTTCGAACCCCTTGTTTGCCGACTTGCACAATGATAGCAGAACGCGACGATAACGGCCAAGGAACTGTTGGTGGGATAGTCGCACAGGGAAACCTGCGCGCGCAACTCGTACAGCTTCCAGAACGCCTCCACTACGTAGCTGTTCAACCACTCTCGTGCTCTGAAACAGCGACCCAACATGGGAGTCGTTTGGCTTAATGCAGCGCACGTATCGCGGGGTAGTGGCGCGCACAGTGACAAGAAGATCGTTCAGTTGGACCTTGAATTGAGTCCCTACACTGACCGCTGAAATGGCAGATTTAGCACGACGGATGTTCCGTCCAGCGTTTCCGTCGAGCTCACTGGCTGCGGAGGGATTGGTCATCCCCGTAGCTAGCGACTGGATGAGCGGATTAGATGATTCAGCTAGCAATAGTGCCGCACTCTCGCAGAACGAGTCCTTGTTTTTCGCAAGGAACCCATCCACTGTGTACGTAACACAACCTGCATAGTGAGCCACTACGAAATGCGTTGTGCGTTGCAGTGCTGCAGCTGAGCAAAAGTGAGGGTGCTGTGTCTTTTCTCAAATTCCAAGTAATACTTGGCAACGAGTGCTCGGTCCGTACCCTGAGGAAAGACACATTCTTGATCTGTCAGCGAAAAAATGCCGATGGGTCGGTGTTCAAACAGTTCAAGACATGCTCGGTTGTTCGGAAAATCCACAAAGCTCCAGCGGATACCCTCATCCCGGTACAGACGCTGCTCTTCTTCAAAAATGTACTGGTTGAATTGATGCTGCAGCGCCTCATTAGCATAGTTGATGCAGAGCTGTTCGAAAGAGTTTTCTGCCATGTCCTCGAATCCAAAGATATCCAGCAATCCGATAAAATCGTTAGAATCAGACTTATCATCGTCTTGGTAATCCTCATCCGGCGTGTCTGATTGCCGTTGAAGCTTGCTGTTCACACGTCCCACTAACCATTCGAAGAGCAGTCTGTAGCACTCCATGGTTAGTGCATTACGCGTATTACGAGCGCGAGCGACATCCACACCAACGACCAGAGTTTCGTTAGAAGCATGGATTCTGCGCTTAGTGAGAGCATGTCCAAGCGCCGATGTGGAAACCCCCAAAAGCTCGGCCGCCTTCATGAAGTGATCGCAGGCCCCACTGGATTCGGACACAACACGAGCCTCGTCAGCGAACACGGTGTTTCCCCGCTTTAGGGGTACCTGCTCGAAATCCACATTACCCATGTGCAATATAGCTGCCACAATCTCCAATACCCCTGCGATCTCGCGCTCACTCATGCCAAGTTGATGCATAGCTCTCCGTGTGGCACGAAATTGCTCAGCATCCTTCACGCCATCACGACGTTTAGAGCACAAGCTTTGATTCAGCAGACGGAAGCTTTTAGCACCTCCACCCAGCGCCAAAGCTTGGCGCTGCTCCTTGCTAACACAGTCCGTACCGGCACTCAGCAGCTCGTAGAAAATGTGGAAATTGCGTTCGTGAGGCGCCTGCTTAATGACTCGAATCTTCTCCAGCAGGTATGTGCGAATGCGTGCACCCGCCAGTTTCCTCCGTTGATCTCGGAAGCGCAGCTCAATAAACTTGCCGAATCGCGAACTGTTGTCGTTACGCACCGTGCGTGCATTTCCAAACGCTTCCAAGATAGGGTTTGACTGCAGCACTTGGTCTTCAATTGTCGTGCGCGGAGAGTCCGGTCCCTGAATCGCCTCGCTGTCCTTCCCTGTGCTGCACGTGAGTGCAAAGTACATCATCATGATCTTGGTCGCTTCCGTCTTGCCCGCTCCGCTCTCTCCACTGATCAAAATCGACTGACTGCGTTCATTCTGGACAATGTCCGTGTATGCCGCACGTGCAACTGCAAAGAGATGTGGTTCTCTAAGGTCCGAGGCTGCAATCCGGTCGCCATTCTGTGAGTTGTGGTCATAAACGTATCCCTTCAGCACTTCAGGGCCATAAAGCTCGGGGAGGTCCTGGAAAGGGTTAATAGAGATGAGAATCTCCCCAATGTGAGTGTAAATAGCGTGGCGCGCATAGCGGAGACGCAGCGCGTTGAGGATCGACGCTTCGTGCAGATGAGGGAGCGCCACGAGGTCCCGATGGTCCTGTTCGGTCGGCAGATTGCGCGGCAGCACGTTGCTGCACTCGCCTGAGGATGTGAAGGCCAGCGGAACGTTCCTGGGGCCTTGCGGAGATGTGTCCGGCTCCTCTTCATACGAATTCCTCCGTCTGGGAGGCGCTTGGTCCCCGCTCTCTTCGTCCAATTCGACCGACACGGAGCTGGCGGAGGCCTGCAGGACACGAGCGGCCAGCCACACGCGCTCGTCCGACGGGTCGCCGACCCACACGCGAGCCCCCACGTCCATGTTTAGACTCGGACTGAGTATGGGGTTTCGGGTCGTTAGATGTCGGTTTGTCTTGCGCTGTCTTGTGTCTTGTGTGCGGAGAAAGCGACTGTGATGCTAAAACGAGCTTGGAGTGTGGTGGCGGTTGCGCTTGAAGAAGCTTAAAATATCAGGAAATTTCTAAAATACGCAAAAGGAGATTGAAGCAGCCAATCGCTGCGGGAGAAACGCGATCTTGAAACGCCGTGCAGAACGTTCGCCGAGCCAAAAATTGATCGGGCGAGTGGCCATAGTGAACGCAAGTCAAATGCGCCGCCGAAACACACACAACCGGACACTAGTCGTGTCGCAAACGAGAATGTCCGTTCGTGAAGGCTCACTACCGCGCCCCATCGTGGTGTGACGCGCAGCCCACGTTGGCGCAGCGGCGGCCGCAGCCGCAGCCGCTTGCGCTTGATCCTTGCCGTCTCCGTGCATTGCGTCATGGCCGTTTGCTTGGGTCCGCCCGCCTCTTCTTCCGCCCCCTCACGCCCTTTCGGGGCGTCATGCTACTGAAAATAAAGTGATGCGCTCTTGGGCTAGTGTAACGCTGGAGCCTCAAAATATGTGAAGGGCAGCTGGAGGTGCCTACTGCCTGGCCGAATTGAGGCGGCAGCCCTGTCTTACGGTACCCTGCTTGTCCATGCGGAAGTGTGCCATCACTGATCAGGCAAGCAACGGTTGGTCACGACGCAGTTGAACGTGCCAACTGGATTGGAATGAACGCTTCATTTCCTAGTCATACAACTGCCTTATTGTCCTCCTCCACTCGCCTGCCTGCACCACTACCTTGTGCAGCGAGACACCCTTCCGCTTCTGCAATAGCTAGCTAGATTGTGGGGCCGCCCCGACGCAGGGTTCGTTCCCATCTGCGGTCGGCGCGCTGTGGCGCAGAATACGGTTGGGCCGCGCACTGACAGGCGCCTACGAGCTCCATGAGTGTGCGTTGTTCACGTCGCTGCCGGCGTTGCCGCCCTGTGCACCGCCGTTGCCATACTGACGGTAGCTCTGCTGGTGCGCGTTCGGGTGTTGCTGTTGCTGCTGCTGGCCCTGCTGCTGGCCCTGCTGCTGCGACGGCGACTGCTGGTACCCCTGGGGCATCATGTGGCCGCCCCAACCACCCATGGGCTGACCGCCGTACGATCCGGGCCAGCCGTAGTGCTGGCCATACGATCCCGACATGGCTGCCGAAGCGTTAGGCACCGGCGGTGATGCGTGGTCCCGTCCACCTGCAGCGTTCTGGTATCCTTGCATAGCGTTGCCGCGCTGACCGTGCGACTGTTGCGAAGATCCAGCTCCAGACGCTGGTCCGCCCTTGCCATGGCTCTGAGGGCCGTTTTGCTGGTGGCCGTGGTGTCCATGGTGGCTGCCCTGCTGCTGCATCGGCGACTGCTGCAGATACGCACCGTTGATCTCGCCAAAACCTTGAGGAACAGCACCGGCGTACTCGTGCTGCTGTGCCATCAAGTGCTGGTCCTGGTAGCCAACAGGCATGTTGGGTGGGTTTGAAAACCCGGCACAGGGCCGTCAACACCATACGGCATGCTGCCTCGCGGAGGGTACTGCGTGCGTGGGCTGTACTGAGGGAACTAAGATCATACAAACGCAAACGACACAATTAGAAAGATCCGATCATCTAAGCGATGTCAACAGAGTGGGATGTACCTGCGGGTTTTGGTAGTAGGGATAGTTCTGGTAGTAACCGCCATAATTGTATGGGTTGTAGGGCAGCGCCATGCCAGGCGGGGGCGGGGGTGCGTAGTGGTGTGGATAGCCCTGCTGCATACCTGCTTGACCCTGTTGTTGCATCTGCGCAGCCGTTTGCTGCTGAGACTGGTTCTGCTGGTTCTGTTGAGATTGCTGCTGCTGTTGAGTTTGCTGCTGTTGAGCCTGCTGAACCTGCTTCTGCTGAGCCTGCTGCTGAACTTGCTGTTGCTGTTGCTGCTGTGCTTGCTGCTGAAGAGGGATTTGCTGCATTTGAGCAACGGGCTGTTGAGTACGTGAAGGTGACTGAGCAGCGACAGCGGCAGGTGCATTACCACGAGCACCAGCGCTCTTAGGGGTTCCCGATCCAGTCGGAAGCTGCTGGCCAGGCGTCGAACTGGCAGCAGATCGACCAAGGTCCATCGAGTATTGTCCATACGATGCTTGGTACAGACCAGTACCGTAGCCAATGTTCATCTTGTTAGCTTGCGCCGAAGCTCCACCTTGCGCTTGGAATGCGGTTCCTTGAGCACGCGTCGGCGTGCTACGCTTAACCTCATCAGGCTTGGGGAGAGATGCAGGGGATGGTGCCGATGGCGCGTAGCGTGGGGACTGGCCCGTGGTAGGGGTTGCACGACCAGAATCCACTGACAGTCCAGGAGGCGCAGAAGAAGTGGTCTTTGTGCTGGCTGCTGCCGGATCAGAAGTGCGGTCGGGCGACAGCGCCGCCTTTTTGGGGACGACGCCTTCGCGGTGTTTCCCCAGGCACTTTGCGTCGTTGTGGACTTGGTGACGGTTTTGCCACTGTTCGAGTTGGTCGTCGAAGTTGTCGTGGTCGTCGAAGCCCATCCACGGGGTGATGTGGCTTCCATTTGGTCCATACCATTCAGGGAGAAGCTGCCAAACTGCAGAGACAAGTTGTTCGCTGCGCCAGTGTCCCATTTGCCCATTTTCAGATAAGGACGAGGGCTAGTCGAGTCTGATCCACTAGAGCGAGGCACATCGATGTCCTTCGGAGATCCTGGTACAATTGTTGGCTTGGCATCAGCGATCGGAGATTTTGGAACAGCACTTTCGTTGGTTTTGGGAGTGCTGAGCACAGGACTGCCACGCCCCCATGCATTCGGAGTCGAAGCCTTCTTGGGCTCGGTCGTTGCAGAGGGAGTGGACGCAGACCACTCCCCTATTGTTGACGTAGATACATCCAGAGTTCCCCATCCAGCAGCAATGTTTGACGTTGAAGTGTCGACGGTTGTTTCTTTTGTCGTTGTTTTCTTCTTTTCCACAGTCTTCTTCGGTGACGCTTTAGGGCTTACAATCTTGTCCACTGACTTCGCTGCTTCTGTCTTTTCGACCACATCTTCAGCTGGCGCATTGTCGCTTGACTTCTGTGTCTTCTTGCTCTTCTTGTCCTGCTGCATCTTCTTCTTCGGACTAGCAGACTTCGGGGCCTCTGACGTTGCAGAAACAGAATCAACCTCCGCATCCGTAGAAACTGTCGGTTTCTCTGCGGGCTTTTCTACCGGCTTAGGGGCAGGCACGGGCTCTACAGGCTTGGGCTTTGAGATGACGCCAGCAAGGTTTGGTTTCTTCACCCATGCGCCTGTCAAAACAGGGTGGACCACGGGCGGTGTTTCAGCCACTGGAGGAGTTGCTTTCGTGCTCTTAGCTCCACGGTCTCTCTTGGAACTAGACGTGTCCTTGCTCGTTCGGGATGATTGCTGCACGCGTGCGTCCGAAGCCGGGTTAGAGCCATCCGTAGAGTCGTTCTCATTCTCGGTGTTGTCTTCTTCGTTCTCGCCATTCCGGTTTCCACGAGTCCCGCTGTTCACTGCAGTAGATGCGCCACGACCGCGGCCAGATCGTCCGCCCCGTCCGCCCCGCGACGAGGCCATGCCTCGGCCTCTCATACTGCCGCGGCCACGAGTAGAGAACCGCTCGGACGACCGGGGGTACTGTGCATTGTCACCGTCTTGCGGTGCCTCACTGTCGTCATCCTGGTGTGTCTTCTGTGACGAGTAGGAGCGCTGCGACGAGTACGAATGGTCCTATTGCACAGCACAGCAAATTAAATTAGTTCAGTAGCCAGGAGAAAGATATCATAGTCCTTTGCTGCTGTTGAGCTTTATAACTCACGAGTTTCTTCTTGCTGGTCTTCTTGGACACAGTGGCCCAGGCGTCATCCTGGCCGTTACCGCGGTAGTCTTCCCACAGTTCACTGATGGCGTTCTCCATGCTCTGGGCATTGCCCTTGCACTGTCCGATCAAGACGGAGATCTGACTGTCTGGGGTGCCAGGAGGGCACAGCTCACGGTACTTGGCCACCTGGTATCATACCGGTAACGTCAGTAAAGTGAAATGTCTTATCCGTGATTGGCGGATCTATAAATAGAAGGCACTAAAGCGAGGGAAAGAGTGAACGTGCAACGTACTTCACGGGACGGAGCTTTGCCTTGCGCGGAGCTTGAGGTCGTCTGTTCGTTGAGCTGCTGCAGCTGCAGGCCCTTCTGTAGGTAGTACTCGCGCTTGCTGCTCATGTTTCTGATGTGTTTTGTTCGGCGGGGCTTCACCTGCTGCTCGACCGGCGGCAGGAGGGGCGGGGCTGGCTGCGGGCGTGCGCTTCGCTTTTGGCTCCAAAAGAGAAAAATGTATGGGGGCGATCCAAAATGAGGTGGATTCCGATAAAACCTCAACTTTGAAAAACCTCGAACCGAAAAACCTTGAAGTTGGCTTCGCGGTACAGAATCTGTGACAGCGCCATTTGAAAGTTACAGATCGATTTAGGATACCGGAACATTGGTTCTATTCTGTCGCTTTAGAGCTCGCCACACTCGGTAATGGTGATGGTGAGCTTGGGTTTGCTGTTGGGGCCGACAGGCACGCTCTCCATCTTGCGTAGCAGCAGTAGCGACGCAGGGTCCAGCACCTTGCCAAAGACGACGTGCTTGCCATCCAGCCAGTCGCAGGGCGCGCACGTCAGGAAGAACTGGCAGCCGTTGGTCCCAGGGCCGCTGTTCGCCTACAGAAGAACGCCGTTAGCAGGCTGCAACTGCAGCACAATCGCAATCAGGCAAAGCGCACCATAGACAGCAGTCCGGCCTCCGTGTGCTTGTGCGTAAAGTTTTCGTCGTCGAACTTGTCTCCGTAGATACTGATCCGTCCTGTGCCGTCACCCTACAACGCAGTGCCACCAACCAATCAGCTCTCCGCAGCTTAGCAGTCTTCACCTCTCGACGCGCCGTTACCTTGAGGAAGTCTCCACCTTGCACCATAAAGTCCTTGATCACGCGGTGGAAGGAGCAGCCCTTGTACCCCACAGGCAGCTCCGACTTCCTGCGTCAATGAAATACAATAGCCTGCTCAGTCATACATCCATACAATACCCTCTACAATTGCATCATTCTGCACCTGTATTCACCCGTGCAAAATTGTCTGCAGTCCATCATAATACCAGAAAAATTAGCTTGCAGTCTGCAACCATTCAATCGACCGACTTGCCTAAAGTTCTCCACAGTCCGTGGGCAGTCCTTCTTGAACAGCTCCAGGCGCAGACGACCCGCGGGCGCACCCCAAGGGAGACGTCGAAAAACACCACCGGGTTGCCTCGCCGCAGCGCCTCACTCAACGCCGCGTCCATCGTCACAGTCTTTAGTACCCAATCCGCCAGGTCCCCTTCAAACACGGTTTCGACATTCCATATCTGTTTCCACGGGTGTACCCATTACTCAAAGAAAAAGAAGAGAAACAAATCTTTGTCAGTCATTTCGCAATTCCGACGGCCGAGCGGACACCTCGTTCTTGTTCATTCGATGACGCTGGAGCTGTACCCTGCGTCAGCACACGACGCCTTCCACGGCACGGGGCTACAGTTTCCTCAGCATGTGGACGAGGCCGTGCAGCAGATCCACGGAGCCTGTCAAGGCCTTGGCACCGACGAGAAGACGCTCATCACCGTGCTCGGCAGCAAGTCCCCAGAGACGCGGAACCTCATCGCGTTACGGTACAAAGAGCTGTATCAGAAGCCTCTCAAGAGCCTGATGAAGAGCGAGACGTCGGGAGACTTCGGACGGCTGCTGCGAATGATTTCTACGCCGTTAGCCGAGACCGAAGCGCAGGTTTTACGCGACGCCACGAAAGGAATGGGCACGACGGAGAGTCTGGTCATCCAGATCTTATCTGGTCGCTCAAATGAGGAGATGAGTATCCTAAAACGCACCTATTTCGACTTGGTGGGCAAAGACCTGGCGGTGACGATGAATTCGGAGCTCAGTGGGGACTTTCGGAAGGTCGTGATGGCTCTGTTGCAGTCGTCTCAAGTGCCGTATAACCCTGCAGTGCACAACGCTGCTAAAGCCGAGGAAGAAGCTGTTGCTCTGTACAAAGCTGGACAAGGACGACTGGGCACAAATGAAGAAGTTTTCATTGGCATTTTGGTGAAAGCTCCGCCAGAGTTTTTAAAAATGATGGACGCGGTGTATGTGGCCAAGTACAGCAACAATATTGCCAAGGCGGTGGACAAAGAATTTAGTGGCGATGCTAAGAAAAGTCTAAACTATCTGGTGCGCTCGGTGATGGATCCGTATCCAGCAATTGCTGAAGTGTTTGAGAAGACGATGAAAGGTTTCGGGACGGACGAAACAGGACTCAGCACAGCACTTGTGCGGTACCAGTCCGTATTGCCGTATGTGAAAGTTGCATACAAAAACAGTACCACGAGGAACTACGCGATCGAATCAGTGGGGAAACTAGCGGCGATTACAAGAGACTGTTGTTGGAAGTGTTTGACGCACCGCTGGATTCACCAAAACCGAAGGGCTTTAAGGGTGCCCAAGGAGCTACTGTTCCATTTGGATCCGGCGCTTCTCAGCAGTATTTGGCCACCCAAACGTCTTATACAGCCCCGAGTTCCAGCTCGCAACACCCCGCTCAAGATTATAGTGCTTCTGCTAGCTACTCAGCGCCAGCAGGACACCACGCTTACGGTCAGTCTTTTCAATCCCCGCCAGCTCAAGCAGCGTATGGTTCTTCTCCGAACCAGCCACCGATTTCGCAGCCTGCAGGGTATTCGCCGCAACAAGGAAGCAGTTACCCCGGTCAATCGTCAGCTCAAGCGCAGGGCCAGGCACCAAGCTATCCTACTCCGCAGCAACCATCCGGATACGCGCCCCACCAAGAGCAGCATCAACCACCGAGCTATGCTAGTTCTCAGCAGACGTCTGGTTACCCACCTCAGCAACAGCAACACCAGCAGCAAGCGTATAATCCTCAGCAGCAGTATTCCCAGCAGCACCATAACCAGCAGTCGAGCTATTCTACACAGCCAGGATACCCGGTGCCACAGCAGCAGCAGCAGCCTGGGTACCCGCCACAACACCAGTCAAGTTATCCACCCCCGCAGTCACAGCCGGCATACCCACCGCACCAACAGCCAAGCTACTCTTCGCAGCCCGGGTATCCGCCACAACAGCAATCGGGATACCCATCTCAGCAACCTGGTTATCCACCACAACAGTCTGGTTATCCCCACAGCAGTCTGGCTATCCTCCACAGCAGTCTGGTTATCCGCCGCAACAGCAACCGAGCTACCCGCCGCAGAGTTATCCACCCCAGCAGTCAGGATATCCTCCGCAACAGACTGGATATCCTCCGCAACAGACTGGATATCCTCCGCAACAATACCCACCTTCCGGGCAGCCTTCCCCGTACGGGTCTGCACCTCCGACTCAAGGCAATTACCCTCCGTCCGGTGCCTACCAACAACAATACCCTCCTCCCGGTGGATATCCTCCGTACAGAGGGGTGTAGGGTAGAGCAATATCGTTGACAATGTAAACGAAGGTGGGTTTATTTTTTTCACGTAGCTTTGTTCTGACGGTGCTCGTCGCTATATGTTTGATTCCAGAGGGCTTTATAAAGCGTGCTCACAATAGTTATCGACCGTCAAACCGTAGAATGCCTCCCGGTTCTGCGGCCAGCACACGCTAACGCTGGGTACAAGCCATTTGACGGAGCATTTCGCTGGACGTATACACCTTTTCAAGAATTGGCTGAGCTTGTGCATGAAGGCTTTGCGCGGAACACTTACCGAGCTACACGGACTGTTGCAGCTCCTTGCAGATCTTTTGGTTTCGTGCCGAAGGGCGAGGGAAGGTCTCGTGTATGGGGCCCATACTATGAGCAGGGCGGAACGGAAATTCGCAACTTGATGGAGTCCCTAAGAGCGACGCAAATGAAGATGTGTGAAGTAACCAGACTCAAAGACGTCTGCATGAGCAAACAGAACAACCTCAAGCCAAAGCAGAAAAGAAATGACTTTTAAACAAGGCATTGGGGCTTTGAGACAAGCTGAAGTATGATTTTGACGAATGTGCGAGACCAACCCGGCGTATGTGTGAGAACACCGATTCATTACATGTGAACGAATTGCATCAGGTTATCAAGCGAGAAGCGGGTGCTTGAATGGAAAGCAATCAGCAATTATACCGCGGCTACACCAGTGTCCTATATGTAGACCAAGCACCATCAGCTTAACCTACTGTAGAAGGTGCAGGTTCTTCGTCAATTTGGACGCTGATGTGGAGTACAAAAGCTTAACATCCGAGAGAATCGTATACACTGTAGTCTGTGCTCGTCAATTCTCTTGGCCAAGATGGAATGAAGATGAACACATCAACATGGAGATCAATGTATCGACAGATCACCTAGTTGCCTACAAGAAAGGATGAGATGAAAAGGCAACCCACCTGTGAGAGATCTCGACTGCGAAAGGGCTATCACGAAGAAGGAAGGGCATACGATGCCTTTCTCCTTTCGGCTCGCCCTCTCAGTCTCATTCTCCAATTTCCTCTCCAGCGCGAACAAGAACTCCATCGTCTTTCCGACCACCACCGCTGTTTCCGACCATGAAGTTGTTCCAAGCCACGTTTGCGCTTCTCATTGCCGTCACTCTAGGATCGTCCAGTGCTCTTGGCTTCGATTGGCACCCCGTGGCGGACGTCGAGATCCCAGAAAGTGCTGCCGTCGACGCTCCAAAGTTGAGACGAATGCAGTTCACGACCGAGGAATCAAGCGGTGCTACTGAGACCGCTGCCTCCGCTGCTGCTACCAGTGGCTCTGCCTCGGCTGCTAGCTCAACACCTGAAACTGAAGTGCCAACTACGATCATGGTGTTGCTACCTGACGTCCTGGCACCCACCGGATCGGGCAGCACCATGTTCTTCGACGGATCCGTAGGAGCTGACGACAACCGCAAGTTCGCAGGATCGGGCAGCGCTACCGACGAGGCTTCTGCTGCAATTTCTGAGCATGACTTCGGGTTGGCGACGTTACTGACCGCGTTCACGACCCTGCTGGTACTCACGATGATGTAACATGGTGTAGCTCACCCTGAAAGAGAACCAAGTCTTCGAATGCACTATCAGTAGCGAGTAGCACAAAGTTGAGTAGACGAAAGAAGAAGGCTGCTGGAAGTATTCGTACCAATGAACCAATACAAACTGCTTTGCGTCGCATAACACTTGTCCATTCACTTTCTCATAAACGACTGACTGCGCGGCATTGCCTGATAAAAAGAACGGCACTAGAGACTGTTGATCTCGCCTACGATGTTGACCTTGTATCCCTTGAACAGAGTCGGTAGAACACTTTCAAGCTGCAACACAACATAACTTAGCAAAGTTGTGACGATAGCCAAACTTTAGGAAGTACATAATACCTCTTTCTTCAGAGTCTTCGTTGTACCGATGAGCGTATTGATTTGGGGCTGGACGCTGCTGGTAGCATCGATAAGATCAATGTTCTTGTCCTCTAGCGCACGAATCTCGCGGCTGCACTTGTCCATATGCTTCGTTAGCATTTCCAAGCTTGCTACGTGCCTGTCCAAGTATCGCTCGGAAGTTTTAATGAGAACCAGTTGTTGTAGACGCTTGTGGGTCAGCAATGATACTGCCTGATCCACTGCAGCCTGGAATTCCTCTATCTTGTCTATACTCTGCTGCTCCAATAACGCTGTCAACACCACAGAATCATTAGCGTATGTTTAGCGCATCACAGTGGCGTTTCCATAAAATACGTACAAGATGAGCCTTGGAACTGATTCGCGAAAGCAACTGAGTCACTTGCGGACAGCTCTACAAAACGTTGGCGTAGGAAAGCTCGTAATTCGAGTAGATCGTTCAACACTCGGGTGCGAAAGTCATTATCATCTAGAAGGCCAACGCGAGTAGCTGATGCAGCATTTACTGATTCGCCCGTCGCAGTGATCTCAGTACCCGATACTTCTCCTGAGTTTGAATTGTCCACTGGTTCCACCACGTCGGACATTGTGATGTCCCAGTCGATCTCGACGGGAGTATCAGCAGATTCAGAAGTAGGTTGGACGGACGCTACCGTTTCAATGCCCCAATCAATTTCACCGTCTTCTGCTGCGCCACTCTCACCAAGAGAAATATCCCAGCTGATCTCTGCTGCTTCTTCTTCGAAGTCCAGCGTTGTGCCGATTTCAACTACTTCGTCACTGGCATCACGAAGTTCTTGTATCGCTTCGAAGAATTTATGCGGGGCTACAACAAGCTCGAACGGCTCTTCTGTAAGCGACACAGGTGCTTCATCCACTGGTGCCTGCTTCCTGTCCTTCCTCTTCTGTTTTCTGTCTTTCTTGGAGGAAGTTGAGCCGGCAGAACTTGAAATGGGTGCTACAACGGGGATTTCACAGTCATGTAAATACGTTTGAAGTGCCCGATGGTATTCAATGGCGTTGGCAATGCCATCGGAGCAAATCGCCTTTGCAACGCCATCAAAAATTGACGGAAGTTCCAGTGGAAGTTGCCGCAACTCGTCACGAAAATGCTCTCCCTAGTAAGACAACAGTCACGTAAGTTACGGCAGTTGCTTTCAAATCACCATCAAACCCATATCCAAAACCATACCGCAATGCCCATGTCAGCGCAAGAAGTCTCCAGTTTGCGCTTGTACTCCGCAATACTTTTATTCAGGTCCTGCAACACACGCAAAAAAACGCACCAAAAATGCAATATTCGTCAATCCACAATCTCCGTATAGCCACCTCAGTCTCCGTGTCGTACCGCCATTTTGCGGTTGTTGTCTGCGACTTGTTTTTCATTCTGCTGGATCGACTTTTTCAAAAACGGACTAAATCAGCAGCAACAACAGGAAAAAATCAATGAATTCTCATGCCCACATCACTCCTCGCACATAAATCACTGACTCACATCTCAAAAGCTGTGTTCTGTGCGATGATCCTCGCCGTCTCGGCTGCAAACACATTGTTCTTCTCGTACTGACGGATCAGAGCTCCCCAGCGCTTCAGCACTGGCGACGTATACTACAACAACAGCCCACAGTAAATTCACCATACTCAACTCCAGACAAAAATGTCCAACATACCTGTCCAAAGAAATTCTTGCTCTTGCCCTCGTCCGACTGCGTCAGACACTCGTAAATGTGCTTGCAGTCGAAGTAGCTGAGGTCCTCGTGGCTAGGGTTCTTGGCTCGGAACTTGGTGAGTTTCTCGCTGGCCAATGGCAGCTCTGGGTACAGCGCGGCGATGGCGTCGCGGATCTGCTTGTGCTGCTCGAGCCACTTGTTTGGCACGATGCGGCGGTCCACCAGCGCCTCTGGAGCAGCGGAAAGCGGAGAATTGGAGGCGGACATCGTGAGCAGATAGTGTATATACCGCTGTGTATGCTGTATAGAGCGCTAGACTCACCTAGAAGCTGCTTGTACTGGATGTCGATCGGCACCTTGGGCTTGTCCGCCATGTTTTTGTCTTGGGGGAAAATGACGAATTGTGTCCTAGGACAAAAGACCGTCGTACCTAAGAGGATTTCGACCAATCAGATCACAGATTGGTGCACTTCAACTTCGCCGGCACGCACTATGGGGAACCCGCGCTACCATCAGTGTCGGCTACGTCTGCTGACACGCTCGTAGGTATGGATGACGTTTGCGTAGCTAGTTGAAGCCTCGGTGGTGCCTCGGTGCTGCAGGTCAACGTCGAAAGGAGGAGCTACTGCCTGTCGTCTTGATAAAGATGCGGTTGCATCTCTGGTCCTTGTCTAGGTGGCCAGAGATGCAGCCGTAGTGCAACAAGTTTGACCAAGTACACGGGCGGCGGTGGTGATGGCAAGTGTACGTCTACCGGCACGCCACTAAGTGCTGAGGTTAAAGTTAACGATACCTATGCGCAGATCCCTATGCAGCTCGAAGGAGTCTTCGATTAGCGTGGTCAACAGCTGACCGTGCATGACGAGTCTTTATAAAGGCACGACAGCAACAGCACGCGTAAGATTAGTCAATATGAACTGCTCCTAAGAGCCAAAGATGGCTGGCCAGCTCTGAACAAACTTTCTGAGAGCAGTGCACTCTTTGGCCCTACGTTTCAAGGATAGTATCTCTCCTCACTTGTCGAGAAAATGCATGAACACCTTTCAGCCGTCACCAAGCCCAAGTGAAACTAGGCACAATATGTGCTTGTGCCGCACAAATCCAGAGCTTCCCCATGTATAAGCTCCAACTTCAACGTGAAAAGTATCTTCTGGATATCAAAAAGATCATGGGATATGAGGCGCTCTATGCTACGCTTGACAATCAATAAAGCCATGATTCATGGCGTGCGTGCAGCGATCTTCTGCAATCTTTGCTCTGCAATCTTTGCTTCTCGTCATTCTGCAATCCTCCCCTGCCACGCAAGCACTTCAAAGTTCGATCTAGTACTCCCCAATCTCAAGATGCTGGGCCTGTATCCGCCATCCGCTTTCGACGCCTACAAGAAGGACAGGACGCACTTCTCGGCCTCCATCGACGCTGCGGTGGAGCAGATCCACGCGGCCTGCGAGGGCGTCGGCACGGACGATGACGCGCTCGTGAAGATCCTGGGCCCGCGGTCTCCGAACGAGCGCGGACTCATCTCGCAGCGCTACAAGGAGCTGCATGGCAAATCCCTTCGTGACTTGGTCAAGAGCGAGACTTCGGGGGACTTTGGCTACCTGCTGCAGCTCATTTGCTTCACTCTGCCACAGGCCGAGGCCTACATCGTCTTCCACGCCATGAAGGGCGCCGGAACGTCCGACCACTTGCTCTACTCGGTTCTCATGGGCAGGACCAACGAGGAGCTGGACCTGCTCAAGAAGGCCTACTTTGAGATGTACGACACGGATCTCGCCGTCTCGATCAGCGACGAGATCAGTGGCGACTTCCTGGCTGTCATCATGAAGGCACTGCAGGTGAGACATAGCAAAGCTGGTAGATTCTGATGCCATGAAACTAACGACTGTGGACAGGAGCCACTGGTCGAGTACAAGCCCTCGTTCCACACCAAAGAGAAGGCTGCGGAGGACGCCGAGCTCATCTACAAAGCCGGTGAAGGCAAGTGGGGCACCGATGAAAACAATTTCATCAAGGTGCTGCTGGCGAGTCCTCCCTCCCACGTTCGCAACATCGAGGCAGCGTATCAGGCCAAATACGAACATGGCCTGGTCTACGCGATCGAGAACGAGTTCAGCGGGAGCGCCTGTGCCGCTCTAACGTACTTCGGTGGGAACCACTGTGTTGCTCGTGATGCCTGCTTTTTACTCACCAGGACTTGTGTTGTTGTTGGACTTCAGTGCGCATGAGTCTGGAGCCGTGGATTTTCCTTGCTGAGCACATTGAAGGCACCATGGCTGGTGCCGGCACCGATGAGACTGCTCTCAGCGCTGCCATCGTGCGGTACCACTCGTACCTGGGCCACATCATGCCCGCGTATGAGAAGAAGTACCAGACGTCTCTGTACGATCGCATCAAGGGGGAAGTCAGCGGCAAGTACCAGGAGCTGCTTCTTCAGCTCATCGATGCCCCGCGCTCTGTCGGTAACTTTGCGTAAGAGCTGTCTGCAGCTTTCGGAGGGATAACCCCGTGTTGACACACAGTTGATTGAATATACGTTGCTCAATGCCGGTGACAGCAAAGATAGCGGACGGGTATGTGCGTTTCTCAACAGGTGTCCTTCACACAGTCATGGATGTGCTCAGGGTCACTCTAAAAGTAGTGTCCGTCTCCTGGAGGTGGCTGCAAAACCATGAAAGCGGCCGACGAGACTCCACCCCACAGCATTCCACAGGATGATGTACCAACCAACAGCAGCACTTCTCCGAGCGACGAAGCGTCCACTCCTGTTTCACCCCAACCAACTAAGAAAGCATGCAAGTGGCACTCATGGTTGACAGGTCTTGGCGGCTTTGAGGTCTCATACAGGTCTTGTGTCGCCATTTTCGTAGCTGTCGCCACTTGTATCGCTATACTCCCATTCAAAGAGTATTATCTTGGCAGCTACGTCACCAAACTGTTCGACGAGGTGCGCTACGACATCGTTGCCCGCCAGCTCAATCAACTCGGCGTCGTCATGAACGCTGTGCACTACTTTGACTCGTTCGACCGCGCCAATTTGCGCCTTGTTGACGGCGAGACCCAAGCCGATTTCAACCGTGACGACGCTTTGACGCTGTCCTTCTCCACCTTTTAGTTCGTGCCAACATCCGTCGAGCTGAATTGCTAAGCAGACTGCCACAAGACATTTTGGCGCTTCGTGTTAACACCATGACGGACATGCATGCACCTCTCTGTGGTCAGTCACTGTCTACTTGGGAAACACCGCCGCAGGTGCTCTTCGGAAACTGGTTCCCAGCTATCAATCATGAGTTTTGTCGAGACTTTCATTCCAAGTTCCCTCTCAATCGCTTTTTTGATCAGTCCAAGGCACCAACAGATGCTAACCTGTCAGACATCGGCAGTGTAACCCTCGGTCTCATTTCAGTTGTCAACATGTCGGAAGTGTATCTTCGCCAATTCACCGACTCGCTCGTGATCCGCAAGATCATGAAAAACGTCCAAGAAGGGTTTTTGGGCATGGAGCTGCCCGATTACACTGATGCCGTCGCGGACGCCGTCGTGAGCAGATACAAGAAGGGCATCGCAGTTGCTGACCTTGTGGCCCTGTTGCCGGGATCAATAGATAACGACCACGTCGCCTTGGTGGATGTTCTGGGCGTCAGTGTGCTACTGACGCATTATCTTACACCGCAGCAGCTGACAATGGGCATCAATGTAAACAGCGAAGCAGCAATCTTAGCGGAGGTGACGCACGCTACGGCATCTTTCGTCACAGCCGACTACTTGAGCGATAACGTAGGTATGCACTACGTGTCGACAGTTCATGCAGCGCCATATTGGGCCTGCTCCATCAAGTATACCTCAATGGACAAAGGCATCAAGGTATCGGACGTGGATATCGCTGCCATCAAGCAGTGTGGGAGCGACCAGACAGCGACACTGCCCGTTTTCATTGTCAACTTGATGTACTTGTACCAGGCCAAGCGGGACTATACCAAGATGGACAACACAACCACGTTTGCGCTGGGCCGTCGTCGCGAATCGGATATCGATTATATTCCCTTGTCGGTCCCTGAGACGTTTGCAGACTCGACACTTTTGTCCATGGATGGATCCGCGTGGAGTAAAGCACACAAGGAGACCCCCAGACGCTTGCAGAGACCCCTTATGGTTATGCGCTCACCCCCGACTGCGGGGTCTAGTCAACAAAGCCTTACAGCAGACAGGGCGTAACGTACAAAAGTACCAGGCATATCTTGGTGACGGTCTTGGCAATTGTGTGTACCACGATTCCCAGGAGATAGCACCGCAGACACTCTGTCGGTTATTCATGACAGCTGACGAGTTGCTCTATCGCTCGCTGGACGGGAGCCTCCTGACCCTGCCGACCTGCTCGTCATTGCTCACCGTAGACGCGAGCGATGCAATGGTAGCACTAGAACTGGAAAATTTGCGGGAGGTTGAGTGGTTCATGATCGATACGACGTTTGTATCACGAACCGTGCGCATCCAGGACAATACGAGCCGCCAAATCCGCACGTTCCTGCTAATGCTCAACTTGCTTGGGGCCGTGTCCTACTCGTTCCACTACATCTTCATCCTCTGGAGCGTGTGGACGTTCATCCGAAACAGTATCTACCGACCTGTGGCCGTCTTATCTCGCCACGGAAGCAACAACGCCAAAAAGTACTCGACAGATCCACCCGCCCGCCTCACAATCCTCGAGTTGCTGCAATGCGATCCAGCCGACGGCGCGCTGTTGCATCCTGGTACCATGGCATTGCTATATCTTGGAGCGATCGGCTCTCTCAGCAACATTTTCTCGTTGGGCTGCTCGGCATTTTTGTCGGATACTGATGGCAACGTCGCGATTTCGTGCGCGCCGTCCATTCCGATCTCCAGTCTCACTCTGGCCTTCACGTCGCTCAGTAGTAGCTACTGGATCATCCGCATCACTCTACAGACACGATCATTGGCCGTGAGATTGGCACATGCTTCACGCAACGATCTCCCGCGGTTTTGGCTGCTCAACTTCACTACCGTATTGGCGATTCACTTCACCACCAAAAGCATTGCCGACGTCATCTTCCAGAAGATGCATCTTCGTTCCGACCCGCATCTCAATGCGATCATCGGGAGCTTCATCGTCACGCTCTGCATATCAGCAGGCTATTTACTGGTCCAAGCATTGACAGTCGTGGCAGGCCGAGGCTCCCGTCAGGATCTCCATAAACGGCGATCGGGCTCTGTCGTGTGGCGACAAAGCTCCGCTCAGGCCGAACTTGAGCGCAGATTCACAGGCAAATGGAGCTCCAACGAGCTCAACTCAGTGCTGAATCACTGCGCAACGCCCCAGATCGCTTGGCAGCTGGAGCTCACAGGACGAAGACGAGTATTAGGCCACACGGACGCGCCTCTTGTTTCTGACGCCACTGCAGCCAGTCGCAACGTTTCCATCCGCATCCAGGAGTTCGTGAGCTTGCACTGCGCAGCTGGAGCTCACGCAAACTTGCAAAGGATCAAATGGGGCGCCGACGGAGGCATTACAGCCATCGAAGGACCACTAGGAACGCCAAGAGTGCACGCCATGCAGGCGCTCAGCAAGAACTTTAGCTTTAAGCGGGATACGAAATAGAATGGTCTAAATTTAGTCAGTATAAATTTACTTAGTCTAAATTTATGAGTCCACAGAAATAAATGACAAAATCGACTTGTGTGGACCACACTGAATCCAAGTATTTTTATTATCAAGATTGATAGTTTTCTCCCAGAAAAACATATTAAAAAACCAAAACGGCAGGATTCACACCATACACCAAGCAAGTGTAAGTTTGTTTATCAGTTATGAAACAGGCCTACGAGTACACAAGCGATACGATGAATAGGATCTGTAGCTTCAAGACCTAACACTAACCTAGCGTGTCGCAAAGATGACCCTGAAAATCGTAACACAAGCGAAAGCATCGAACAATCGACGGAGAGGAAACCGAGTAACCAAGCGATAGAGTCAAATCGATTTAGCCAGAAGACGAAGCAGAGCGTACGCTGAACAGTGTGAAATGCTTATCTCTGTTCACTATCAAGCCCCCAAGAACGCCAAGGTCTTCTTAATATTATCCTGCTTTTTGCGCTACCAAACTAGAAAATACGACAGTCAAGTTTTAAGGAATATGATGATCGTAGCGTTCGTGCGCTGGGGAGTTTGAACACTGACTGCAGATTTACAGGGACCACGTCTTGGAGACACGTGCTCCACACAAACATAGCTCACAAAAAGCTTTAACCGGAAAAAGAGGTGGTGACATTCTGCTGGTCATCCCAAATGACCCAGAGGAAGGTTTTTGCGCTCTTTGTGATGCGGTTGGAGCTACATATTCTTCCCACCAAGCCATACTACTTCCAACGTTGTACTTGCAACGGATCAGTGATACATGGGCCGGGGGATCACTGTCTCGTCCTCATATTACAGATGCCCCATTGCTTGCTAGTATTATGCGTGTTTTTCGTATTGGACGTCACTTGCTCTCTGATCTCCTTATGATCACCTTTAGCAGCTCGCACTGAATATATCTCGTGGCGTTCGTGTGTCTTCCCGTGTGCCTCATTACGGCTCTCAAGTTTGGGCAGGTTGGTATCGTTCGACAGAGTGGCGTGCGTCAGCAAGCATGCCCGAATACAATTTTCCCAGCGCGATATATATATATATATATATATATATATATATATATATACATGTATATATTGTACAAAACAAATCCCGCTCTAACTCCATGAGTTGATTTCTCGCGGTGGGGACGACAAAAATAGGAGTCCTCAAGCAATTGCAGATTCTATCACCTCGGCTGATGCATCGCTGTTGTTTCGAAGTGGGCTACTTGACTTTTTCAAAACCAATCACATAAAAGCTTTTACGAATTTGCTTTCATGTTGAAGGGCCAAAATTTCCTTGCGGTGGTTTGATGCAAACAGTATACTGCATAATGAGTAGTATATATCTTGGATTGTGGTAGCTGAGTGGATTTCTTTGATCAAATTCAAGTTTGACGCTTGTTTACCAAATGTTGCGACCTCAAATGACTTTAGTCATTATATATTTGACTCTCGGGAACAGTCGCTAGAGACAAAATGAATGTTTGTTCCTTGAGCCATGCATCGTTGTAGTAATAGTGACATGTACTGCAATCACACGTTCACCAATATGCTACATTGCTTACTTGACCGGCCAATATGTCGATGACGTCCTGCGCCACATGTTGGTGGTTTGTTCGGTTTACAACACTTGTCGCTTGCTCCCGCCAGCCCGTTTTTTCTTCGATCCCCGAGTATAAAAAAATCGGTAGTTTTCTAATCCCAGCTGGAAAGGGTGATCAAGGAAATGGACGAATTTGAGTTCAAGGAGAATGCTCTTTTGGGTCAAGGAAGCAAAAATGAGTCACCGATAAAACCAATGGACATTGATTAGAAAAAATTTCCTTGGATATTTATCTAGGTTGAAGCAGTTAAAGTTAACTAAGAACTTATTAAAGGGTTGATACAGGTGCTGGGCATGCAATAAGCTCGGACAAGAGGTGGTTTAGGCAGCTTGGAAAAGGCCAAGCGCATACATTCGAGTATTGTTATGGTGGCACTTTGTAACGGGGTTACATGAAGGTGACCAGTAAGGTGGGCCACACCTGGTCTCCTTGGGGACACATCGTCCGGATAAGATATCCGTATCCCTCCTCAAAGAGATACTGGTACTTGGTACCCTCGGATTACCCTAAGTCAGTACTGGTATCAGTACATGTGCGCAAAGCCATTCATTTGTGCATAACTAGAACTAAGTATGCGATAGTTAGTTCTACACATTTAGGAAAAAGAGATTCAGACAGATAAAAACATTCAATTCAGTTCGCATCTTGCAAGTTAAAAAAATAAGAAAATGTTTTCATTACTTTTAATGAACTAAGGAAGTCCAAAGAGTCAGTTTTGGACTGTGAAGTATTGTTATACTTGTTTCTTGTATAAGAACGTACAGTCGTCGGAACTCCGACTGATAGACGGGCGTCTAGGATTCAAAGGGTCGCCCATCTTCCTCTGTGCCAAGCACTTGCTACGCAGCCCCGCTGCACACTTTATCAACCAGACTACAAGAAACAGTGAAATTTAGAATTTCAGTCCCAGAAATTAAGATATCTCAATACAAATGTTGCCTTTGATAAAAAGTTTTGGGAGTACCTTACTCAGTGCCTGCTATTTAACCACACAAGGATATCACCATATACAGGCAAAAACTGGGGAGTACTTGTAAATAATAACCGATTCATATGTGCTGCAGTAGCTATCGATGAGGTCTATTATCTACCGATCAAATCGCTAGCTAGGAATGTCAAAGTACTATCTGTTGAAAGGAGTACTCACTTAAATGTTCGCATGACCTTAAAGAAATGGCACCTAATTCTAGGCAATGTTGAGAAAAGGCAGGATAATGAATATTTTGTCTGGGAAGGTCATTACGGCACACCACCGCTGTCACGACGGGAAATGGAAAAATGTATCGTTCTTGTGTCGGACCTGTTAATGGGCTAAGTCTCGACGAATGTCATATAGGAACAGGGTAGGGGAAAGACAACTGATCCCCTACCCCTACATACGCTTCATATGGATTCCGTGGGGCACAGTTTGCATTGCCAAAAATAGGAGGTAAATGGAGTGACACATATAGTTTAGTTTGCATTTATGTAACAGATATCAGTATTGATGCTAGCAATATGGCACTGATGGAAAGTATGAAGACCAAATCAGCTTAAAGATTTACTATGGAAGACCTGTATAACTCTTAATGATGGAGATCAAGCGAAGCAGGGTCAATATGATTCTAAATATGTCTTAAGATAAGTATATTATGGACTTACTACAGAAGCTTGATGTGGCCGAGAGTAATTCAGAACCAACTCCTCAGGCCAAGAGTCTGGTACTTGAGAAATCTCGAGCAAACAGCAGCTCAACCAGGTGATTATAGAGGTTTAGTGGGGTCTTTGATGTATCTTGTGCATGTAGCGCGTCCTGACATATCAAACGCTGTTAGAGAGCTAAGTACGTTTCTGTCATGGTATAGTAGAACTCATTAGAAGGCAGCTCAGAGAGTACTAAAGTATCTGATAAGTACGCCGACGTACGGTCTCGTATTTGACGGGAAAATTTAGGAAGTGGTATATGAACTGCACACAGACGCGAGCCTTGCGAATGTTAATGCGAACCTAAAGTCAGTTACTGGCTATGCCAGTATTATGGTTGATGCGTGTACTACTTGGAAAAGTTCAAGACAAAGTACTGTAAGTCCCCGCACAGCGCAAGCTGAGCTAATAGCTGCTCTGAGCGAACGTGGCAGACGTAGGCTACTCAGGGCTGTGTCGGTAGAGAAACTATCTGCTGCGAAAGCCAAGAACAAGCTACAAGTTGAGTGTAGTGTGCGCACAGTCTGACGGAACTAGCAGGATCCGCAGAATCAGCGCTTACAGATATTTCAACCTGACTCTGTGGAGCAGTTGGCTGGCTTGACAAGACAACCGCCTCGTACACAGCCCGAGATCTGCCTCCGGGCCTTCTGATACGGCTAACAGATGTTATCCCATACACAGATCTGGGATTGGATCGACGTCTTGCAGCTCATCGCAATCACCACTGCCGCCGCCACCACGTCTCACAGCAGAAATGGTACCAGACCATTGTCCGGTGAGTTTGTGCATAAGGACAGGGGCGGCGAGACCAATCCACTTCCACAAATCGTCGAACCCGTCGCGAAACGTGCGCTTGCCGCATTTAATACATATGCATACGCATACACGTACAATAAGAGTAGGCATCCTCTCAAGAAACATGAATAGTAAAAGCAATATCAAGTAACACACATATCCCTTGATCTCTGTTATGATTCAGGTTGACGGGATGGGTGAAGGTCGGGAGTGCCGATGGCACGACTGCTACCGCAGCAGCCCCTTCTCCTTCTCCATCCACGGGAGCAGCAATTGAGCCAACACCTCTCACTGGAATCTCCGCAGTTCCACCGCGCACAGCACGTGCTCTTTATATCGCCCCTGAGTACGCACAGACAGGTTTGCACTGCCTATGCACAAGACGCACTCATCAGTGAGGCACATCTTCATATGGGCAGTCTTGTGCGGCAGAGTGTAGATGGAGGATGTCGGGGTGAGGTGCCCTTGGAACCGTCTTCGATGCCAAAAACCATGACCTGGACACCCCGATTAGCCGTTGCAATTAAAGCAACCGCCACATTGGGACTAGAAAAGACAAACGCTGCACAATAAATGTTTCGTTTGGCACGAAAGATTTCCCAAAGGAGGTCGCGCGTGTCAGCTCTGCGCTTAACAAATGCACTCTTTAAAGCGCATTGCCGTGCCGTTGCTAGGTTTTTGCAGCTCATCGGTTTGAAGCGAGTTTTTCACACTTGTGCACACAGCTGATGTGACGGGGCACACAGCAGCTTTGCGCTAGAGGAAGCTCGAGTACTACGGTACTCAGTGGACACACAGTCCACAGGTTCCCGGCCTTAAAGGGAACGATTTAACTTAGACAGGGTAAGATTTAGACTGATGTATTAATAGATTTACCCAGTTGCAGTATGTAGCCTACACTAAGTATAATATATACTGAAATGCATATAAATGCACCGCAAGGCCACGGGTGGTTGGCTCCGGTGGCATTGGTACCTTGTACCACAACGACAGCCCCACGTTTGGGCTGTCCTTCTAAAGTGTGGTACACACACAGGCAAGCCTATCTTAGGCTGCCTAGGTTAGTGAGGTACTAACCAATGTGACCCCGTTACAGCCGAATAGATCAATTTAAGGTTAAAGCCAATTCATTATATGCATGCTTAACAGCTAATGCAACTTTCTGGATTGATCCTGTTTCTCTCTAAGCGCCGACCCATCTGCTGATACAGGATGCCTGCAGCTCGGCGGACACCATCAGACAGTGGGTCAGCGCGATGCGCCTTCAGAGCTTGGATGGTCGCATTACTTTTCGCCAATTTGTCATATTTATGATTGGATAGTGTCACATCACCAGCTCCTTTTTTATCATTGGCTGCGTAGCAAGTGCTTGGCACAGAGGAAGATGGGCGACCCTTTGAATCCTAGACGCCCGTCTATCAGTCGGAGTTCCGACGACTGTACGTTCTTATATAAGAAACAAGTATGACAATACGTTACAGTCCAAAACTACCTCTATGGACAACTTAGTTCATTAAAAGTAATGAAAACATTTTCTTATTTTTTTAACTTGCAAGATGCGAACTGAATTGAATGTTTTTATCTGTCTGAATCTCTTTTTCCTAAATGTGTAGAACTAACTATCGCATACTTAGTTCTAGTTATGCACAAATGAATGGCTTTGCGCACATGTACTGATACCAGTACTGACTTAACGTGATCAGAGGGTACCATGTACCAATATCACATTGCCGACAATGTGTCCTCGACGTGACCAGGTGTGGTCCACTTTAATTGTTACCTAATTGTAACCCAGTCATAGCGTGCATGGTTGACTTGGCTTTTGTGAACGAAACCAAATATACGGCCGTCCCCGTGAAGCCGATACAAGAGGCTCTTGTACAGTCAGCTTCTGCAAGGCGATCGGGGTTGCTAAGGTCTACTTTGCGTATACGTGCTGTGCGAGTTCTGAGGCATACGTTTTGCAGAACACTTATAGGAATAGGGTGTTGTCGCCGCCCATTAGCCTTTCGACTAACTTCACGTATTCCATATACTTATCCCCACGAGTTCCCAGCACATTCAAGCGGTCGCTTAACTTAAAATGGCTTCATTTATATCCAAACTCGTCGAGTAACATAGCGGTTAGCATCGCGTACGGTATAATTTTAGTGTTGTTGTTTCGTTGCCATTCTGAAATCGTCTTGTGTTAGTAGAGTGATGCTTGGCCACTTAGATAACACCACAACCGAGGACTTAAGCCCGTCTGTCCAAGCTGACACATTGATGAGGATCTAAAATTTTAGCGCACGCTAAATAAGTATTTAAACTAGTCCCAAGACTGAGATATACTTCTGTACCACCGAAGAGACGGCAGTTGACATCCTTCACCTTTGGTTTCTTTGATCATAAGGGGGGATTGCATGCTAACATCGCTTCCTGAAGGTGCAGGTGGATTGAGGCGAAGAGCTTAATCATACATTTGCTAATGTTGAAAGGGATGATAAAAGAATTTGGTCTTCCGACTTTTTCTGGGTCGGTGCACGCTATTACGCTGTCTACCTGAAGAGCAGATCATATTCCAGTCCAATCAGCCAGACGACGCGGACGAGGCGATGTAAGGAAAAAGTCAGACATCCACGTACGCACGATAGGGGCACTTGCCTATGCCCACACAAAAGTGAGCCCAGCGCGCCACAACTTCGCTGACAACTGTCGTGTTGGTTTTCTTCTAGGATATTGTAAAGGAATTGTGGGCTGTAAGTGTTGGAATGCATATCGGAGACCTGACGACGATGAGATTGAAGGTCATACCTGGGACCTGTACCAGAGGTGAGACCAAGTGTTACAACGTTGCAGAAGCTGAGAGTCGCGGGTCGTTGTATGGGAAACGGGCACAAGTCCGTGTATGGTTTGAGGAGCGCTTAAACCATCTAATCTACTTACTTTTCCTTTCATTCATTTGTGTGCAATCGGATCAAGTACAAATTCCAATAGTAAGGTCAACTTTCCTGCTGAAGCAATCGCTCTCTTTGGTGGCCAAGTCACGGTAAACAAACAAGTCATGCATCGCTATCGCCATGGACCGGGGCTTTGACAGTACTGCTCGCAAATGGGCTCTAGCGTCGTATCCTGACCTCATCAGTACGGGGCGTCGGGATCGCGACCTAACGGTCGCAGGAGGGCGTGAGAAAATTACCACTTAGGACAGTGGCTAGCTTGACAACGCCAGCACTATTATGACAACGAAGACGTCAATCAAGTCCAACCCAGCTGGATGAACAAGGAGCCGCCCGAATTTGGCGACACAAGGGTTCACATTGCTGATGTCACCAACATGTCTAGCGGTTGCTTAACAGACAGTGATCCTCATTATCTAAACGAGCATTCTGTGTGTGAGCACTGTGTGGATGATTCAGAAGGTGGTAGTCTAAACGCTACCAAGTCAAGACAGACAATGTCGCAGTCCTGCAGACAGACCTAAAAAGTGGTGATACTTCCGATTAGTTGAGCAAGCAAGTGCCGCCACAACGCGGTGGTAGTCGCCTAACACTAATCCACGACGCCCACAACGTTTACGGTACTTAATTCCCGCACGTCCCAAGTGTTAACCACTTCCGCTGCCCGCTGTTGCCTCGTTGGCAAGCCTCACACATAGCAAACTGCTGTTTGCAGAATCATGCCTCCCACAACCCACCGTCCACCATTATATACGCATAAATGTCCGAGGTGCTCATGCCAGCATTGTAGTGCCGTCACACCGTCTCATACAGCGTTGCTTTCGCCAGGTAAATCGAGTTGTGTGCCGTGAATACTGTGCAGCCTTGATAAAGGCCAGTATATATACTGGGACAATAGGATGGGGCGTTTTGGGGATAAATATACATTCTCCGAATGCAGTACGGCATGCACTTTCAAATCTTCTACTCAGAGATTAATTGTGCCCACACCAGTGTTGGCTTTTTGCATGCCTTTTTACTTAAATTAAGTATTAACCCATGTAAAAATGTAAAAAGTCGATTAAAAACGTGTAAATAAGCACCACATATCAGGGGCTATCAGTTCCACGTTGCTCGATACCCAAGGACGAGAGGAAGTTGTTTGGGACGACGGAAGCGACAGCCCTGTAACCAATGCCTGTGACAAGACCTTCCTACAGCACAAGGTGAGCTGAGGTCTAAGTACATTTGAAGTGCGGTTGTTGAGTGACTTACGTCTGTGTACGTCAGATTGTGCTGGCGCCGACAATCGTCCATGAGCCAGGTGACTCCGAAGTGTTCCTTCAGCTTCCAGCTTTCAAGCGGTTTATCCGCGAGCTTTGAGCTGCGAGATATCTACAGCGGCACGATAGAACGTCTTCGACTGCAAATTAAGTATCAGGCAAGTGTGTGGCTCAGGGCTGATAGCGAGTCGATGGCATTTCTGCAAGCCACGCAGGAGTTCACTGTGCACGTTCCTCCGATGATATCTCCGCCTGGGCGATCTCTCGATCTTTTCCCGGCATCAGCGGTGCATTGGTTGCACTGCACCAATCGGGGCAGTTTGCAAATGGTGGTTGGTATCCCGAAAGACGTGTTTATCGCGGGATAAATCGTGCCGCTTTCAATTCCCGTGGATGATTCTGCTTGCAAAGCGTCAGTCGCTTCGCTTTCAGGTGGCTTGGTGAAAGACATTGTACTACGGAATTTGAACAACCGACTAGTTGTTTGTTACGCGAGTACTCTCAACGCAATAACTCGCTGGTGCTGCAGCCGGTCAGTCATGCCGAATCTAAGTGAAATGGATAATAGCAACGATCGTCACGGAGGTGAACTGACAGCACGGGACCCGCGCGGACGCAAGAAGGTCGAGCCGCATAAAGAGAACGCTTGGATGGATGCATTCATAAGGGTCATCGTTGAGCATGTGGGTGATCAGCAATGTAGCAGTAAAACTGAGTTTCGTGGGATGATTGAAGGGACTGCAGTCGCGACGTCAGGATAGTGGTGCCTCGAGAGTTTTCAAGTTGCCCTGCGCATCGAAGCTGGAGTGATTGGCTCGCAGGCTCGTTTGACACATTGAAGTGTTTCGAGATGTGTCAACCATATATCTTTCTGCTTCGCACTACCGGTGGTCCATGGATTATATTTTGACAGAGAAAATGCTGTCTTATTCAAACGGACTACGGCACCAAAATTCCTACGGAAGCTTTTTTCCCTTCCAGACTCACCCTGGCATTTGCAGCTGTGTTACTGCTGCACTGGATGGCGTATTGCTGTTAAGCACTCTCACAGTTAGCTCGGTTTCAATCGGCTGTGCCATGAAAGGCTTGTAACGAACGACTATCAGGTGTGTACACCGAAAGAAATGTGTTACCAGGGCTGAATTCATAGGACCCTTCTTCTCATTCCCTGCCAACAGGATACCTGCGACTAGGTCCCACATCAACTACAGCTTCTGCAATTTTAGCTTCACTATTGAGCGACCAGACTCGCTTGCGCTGCCTTTCGCGCCCGGATTCCTGTCAAGTGTTTTTCTTGAGGAAAACTAGAGTCGTTCACAGGAGGATAAGGTTGTTGGCTCGCCACAGGAATAGGATCCTTATGAGATTTAAGCCGTGCTGTTGTAAAGGGTGAAACATGGAAAGCACTGATTGCTGGCCTGTTTGCGCTGCCAGTGGTGCCACCATCGTCTGTGTTTCTACTGTTTTCATTCGCGCCGCCGCTGTTGTCATTACTATCGCCCGCGTTGACAGTCGTATTGTGCTCAGCAGCAGTCTCTCTGTCACCCGCATATTCGCTACCGAAAGTGGAGCTTTCTACAGCAAAAATACTACTCCATACATTGAGAGTTTCTTCATCTCCATACTCTCCGAATTCCTCCCAATCGAAGTGCTCCAGGTATTCATCAAGCCGTTTATCACTGAGAACGACCGTATCCAGATCAGCTGTCACAATATTGACGACATTTTCGTCATAAAGTGTTTGGTTAGAATTTTCAGCAACATCACGCGAAGTAGTTGGTGGAGCTGATGAAGCAGGCCCAGTTCGTACCGGAGTTTGGCAAGATGGTGTGGCAGGGTTACTTTGACTCATCCTGTGCGTGGAATGGGATCCAACTTCTCGTTCCTCCGGAAAAAGTGTCCGAGCCAGTGGCGTCGACGGATATTCCTCTTTGTTCTGGTTGCACGTGGCAGCCAGGATGACGCCCCCAGATGATGGTCATCTGGGTCTGGGTTGTCGGATATCACATGGAGCTGGGCAACTCCATGGCTGCATATTGGTTGGCGCACGCAGCTCTCTAACGCGCCGTGCAGGCTAGGTGTTAGATGTAGGAATAGCATCGCTAACTTCTTCTCTTAATATATTCACTTTGCATTTTTCCTCGTGCCGATCACACGAGCCTGAGCCGAGCACGCTCGGGACGCAGAACAAAGCTAGCTTTAGTACTGTGGTACTAAGTGCAACCGACTCTCGCTGTGCAAGCGACCCGCTGTGCAAGCCGTTGACCGCGAACGTCGACCCTTTCGCGACTGTGCAAGCCGCAACACTACTGTGAACCGCAATGGCTGGGTTCACAATCTCTGAGCAAGACGACTCGCCTTCAAGGCCAGTGGAGCCTGTCGCTGGTGGGGATCTACCTACGGCTGCTGAGACAGCACCACCAGCTGACACGCAAACGGCCGGTGCATCCGCAGTTTCTGGGCAAGACGCTGCACCCCGCCATACTAGCGTGAGGACGCTGAGTTTAAGTGGAGGAGGACCTTTTGCTTTGCCGCGCCGAGCTTGGACCGTGGATGAAGATGTAGACATGACGGACGTGAGTGGTGATGACTCTAGTGAAGCTCAAGACAAGGTCAAGAAACTCGAGGTCATGTCGGATAAACGTGTCCAAACCGTGCCCACATTACCGAGCCCTCCGGTGTTCCGAGGCTCAACGTCGCAAGAAAAGCAGGTTTTTATGAAGGCGTATGAAGCATATTGTCGTCAGTTGTCAGCGCTCGAGACGGCTTTTTCAGACCCTTTCGTATGCCCGTAGGAGCTTGTGTTGAAGATGAACGCCGTCGTTTGATTGCGATGTTTGATATTTGCAAGCCCCTCGATAGCATCACCGAGAGAGACTGGATCGACTACTTCTGGGAAGGTCGCATCAGTGGCGAACTAGACTTTGACAAAGTGAAGTCCATCGTGAGCACCAAGCTCAAGATGGATATACAATTAGCGGACGCGAGCTCTCGGGTCTCCAAACTCGCTCACGACATGTATCAGATCCTTGAAAAGGAAAACATGGAGTGGATGATCGAGAGCGAACCCAAGAAGGTGGTGAACTACATGATCGACGCACTTGGACCCGAACAGTTTCAGCGCACGGTACGCAATGAAATGTCCCGAGAATCAAACAAGCCGCTCCTCAAGAACGTGGTTGGCTTCACCAACTGGTTGCGTGCTAGTTGTAAGGAGTACTTGCGATGGGAGCCACCTTCGGTTAAGCGTGGTCAGACGAGCACGAACCAGAAGTCGAATAATAGCAAGAAATCGGATTCGGCAAGTTCCACACAGAACCAGCATTCAAACGCCACTGCAACGACTGCGCGCCCAAAGCGTACGTGCCTGAAGTGTGGGAGTGACGCGCATCGAGTGAAAGAGTGCCCGCAAGCGCAAACCGGTGAAGCAGAGACACTGCTACGCGAATGGCGTGAGAAGCGCGCAGGAAAGATTTCTCCTCAACAGCAACCGAAACCAGCAGTTCAGACCCATAACATCAAAGCTCTCCAGCTCGTCGAAGTGCCGCTTGAAGTCGGTGGAAGCTGTGCAGCTCGAGTGGAGAACGGCGTCGACCTACCGGATGTCCTTCTTGACTCAGGAGCCGACGTCAATGTGGTGAGCAGAGGTTTGATAAAGCAATTACGCAACCAGGGAATCGCGGTAAATGAGGAGTCTCGTGAGCCACACAGGCTTTCTACCTTTGATGGGTCGGTGTTTGAAGTGACGAAAATGGTACGCCTTGACACTATACAAATCCAAACGACCGCGCGACCGCTACTACTACGTCGTACTCCAGCTTGGGTAATCGAACAAGAGACGGAAAAATCGAACTTGATACTCTCTCGCCCTGTAATGGAGCGCTTGGGGTATTCAGTGGACGCGATTCTTGCGCGAGCATGTGACACGCAAGGGGAATGGGATTTGCAGGATCTCGCAGTAGTGGACATTTCGACGACAGACCGCATTCGACTTCTTCATGATGACGCGCTAGAAGGTTTGGACCCCGAGCTACGAGCTGCCACGCCTGAGCTTGCCCCACCCAATGCTGATATGATGGTAGCAGAAATCTTGGCCGACCGAGTCTCGGAGACTGCTGCTGCGGGGCTGGGAGCCAACGAAATTACTCGTCTTGAAGGAATCTTGCTGGAGTATCGTGATGTGTTTCGTATAGCGTTCGGAGATGACCCACCAATTCGCGTGGAGCCGCTGAGGGTACGCCTGCGTGATGGAGCAACTCCTGTGAGAATCAGCGCTCGACGGTACCCCCAGCACACATGGAGTATTTGGACCAACACATTCAGGAGCTACTAGATCATGGGTTGGCGTTTATCAACCCTTCTAGTCGATGGGCCTCTCCCCAAGAATTGTGGCAAAGAGCGAACCAGGAACCTACCGAATGACCGTAGATACTCGTGCGGTTAATGAAAGGACTGACCCGATTCAGTGGCCAATGCCGATGTTAGAAGCAGCACTCACCTTGTTGGAAGGTTCCTCGTGCTACTTTACACTCGATTGGTTCCGCGGCTACTGGCAATTACCGCTCCACAAAGATTCCCAAGAGATGTTCTCTATTATGACGCACCGAGGCATCATCACCCCAACCAGGGTTCTCATGGGAGGTATGGATGCAGTCGCGTACTGCCAACATGCGGTCGAGGAGGTTTTCCGGCCAATCCTCTATCATGGAATATTAGCTTGGCTTGACGACATTCTGGGATACGCAGCGGACCCGGTTAACCTGCTCGAGGTGCTTGAGCGTGTGCTAGCGGCGTGTCGGAGCTTCGGCCTGAAATTGCATCCTGGAAAGTGTCATTTCTTTTTACGAGAAGCACGGTGGTGTGGAAAACTGGTGAGTGGCCAGGGCGTGCAACACTGTCCGTCACGTATCCAAGGACTGGTAGCGATGCCTGACCCCACAGATGTCGGCCAGCTCCAACAGTTCATGTGTGCGGTTAATTGGATGCGCCAGAGTATTGCTCGCTATAGCGAATTAGCGGCACCTTTGCTGAAAATCGTGGATGACGCTGCAAAGCGCGTTGGTGGGCGAAAGACGAAACAGTTAGGCCGAGTTCACGTGTCTGAAATGGGGTGGAATCAAGAGCATGTGACAGCTCTTAAGGCCATCAAAGAAGCCCTTGTATCGATGGTACCGCTGGCCCACCCGGATCTCTCAAAGGCGGTGTCACTGTTTACTGATGCTTCTCACGAATTTTGGGCCGCTGTGTGTACGGTCGTCGACGAAAGAGACCTTGAAAAACCGCTCGAACAGCAAAATCATCGCCCATTGGCATTTCTTAGTGGAAGATTCACTGGAGCTCAGCTTCGATGGCCGACCATCGAGAAAGAAGCGTTTGCGATTGTTGAGTCTGCTAAACGCCTGGAATATCTGCTATTACGGCCGGGAGGTTTTCATTTGTTTACGGATCATCGTAATCTAGTCTACATGTTTAACCCCACTGCGACCGATGGGGCAATGCAGCGATACCAAGCCGACAAGTTGCAACGGTGGGCGATGACCATGACGTCATATCGCTACGTGATTGAACACGTTCGTGGCAGTGACAATGTGTGGGCAGATATGCTCAGCCGTTGGGGTAATGCACAGCATGGTACGTCATCTGCGGTCGCTGCCGTGAAACAGGTCGTTGTAGTCCCACCAATCTCACCTTTGGAGAATGGCGATTTTGAGTTTCCAACACTTGACGAAATCCGTGATGCGCAAATGACCAGGAGAGCAAGCCAGATATCGTTACGTGGAGCGAAGAACGATCCTGTTTTCTCGTAGACAAGGACCGAGTATGGATACCAGCAAGCGATAGCAATCTCAGGCAACGAATTTGTGTCGTGGCGCATGCAGGACATAGTGGCCACCGAGGTGAGCGCACAACAGCAGCGGCAATTGGGTCGTGGTGCTGGTGGCCTGACTTTGCCAAAGATGTGGCTCAGTTTGTCCGTTCATGCATCCATTGTATAGCTACGCGTGACGGAAGAGTACCTCGTCCATACGGTCCAGCTTTGCACGCCACGAAACCGAATGAGGTGCTCCACTTCGATTATTTGACACTACCCGAGGACGAAGATACTCACAATAAGTATGTTCTCGTTTTGAAGGACGACCTTAGCGGATATGTGGAGCTTTTTCTACAGCAGGACCTGACGCTGCGTCGTGTGCAGTGTCACTACTATCGTGGTTTCACCGTTATGGAGTAGTGAAACAGTGGGTGTCTGATCAGGGCACTCACTTCAAGAATGAAGTGATTGATCATCTCGCGAAGAGCATCGGTGCCAATCACCATTTTACTACCGCCTACTGTCCCTGGGCGAACGGGACAGTCGAGGTGGTCAACCGGCTGTTGCTCAAGTGTATGCGAGCGGTTTTAAGTGAGCGCAAGATGCCACCTTCCAAGTGGGAAGCAATCCTTGGGCTGGTGCAAGCAGCACTTAATCATCAGCCGTCCGACCGTCTTGGTGGTCGTGCACCAATTACCGCATTCACGGGACTTCCCGCCATGACACCGCTAGCTGCTATTTTTTCCGAGGACAAAGTGGTGGAAATGGATGCAACAGCATTGTGGACAAAGCAACAGCAAAGCCTTGCAGATGCTGCCGAAGCCCTGGCCAACATGCACCGAGACGTGGCGCAGACGAGTGATCAACGCCGAACACAAGCTCGTGCACGGCGAGCTGCCAGAGCCAAGCCACCCAATTTTACCGTGGGTGACTTTGTTCTGACGGCAACAGTTATCCCTGTGCCAAACAAGTTGTCAATCAAGTGGCAAGGGCCTAAGCGTGTTCTTCGCTCGGTGACAGATTGGATCTTCGTGGTAGCAGAGCTCAATCCTCCGTTCAAGGAATCCACTCACCATGTGTCCAGAATGCGTCTATACGCAGAGTCAAGTCGAGAAATGACCGAGGATTTGCTAAACTACGCGCTTCACTCTCAAGGTGGCCATTGCGTCGAAGCATTTCGAGGTATTCGCCTCAACTCCGCCACCAATCAGTGGGAAGTTGAAGTCAAATGGCTCGGGCTTGATGATCTCGAGAACACCTGGGAAGCGTATTCGTCACTACAAGTTGATGTGCCCGTGCTCCTAGACCGCTATTGTACCGCTAACAAGGACGATCCACAATTTCAAACCATGGCGACAGCAACATACCGCCCTGCCCGCCCCCGCCGTCGCCACCGACGTTAACATGCATTTTCCTTCTTTGGAGGGAAATGTTCTGGTTGCACGTGGCAGCCAGGATGACGCCCCCAGATGATGGTCATCTGGGTCTGGGTTGTCGGATATCACATGGAGCTGGGCAACTCCATGGCTGCATATTGGTTGGCGCACGCAGCTCTCTAACGCGCCGTGCAGGCTAGGTGTTAGATGTAGGAATAGCATCGCTAACTTCTTCTCTTAATATATTCACTTTGCATTTTTCCTCGTGCCGATCACACGAGCCTGAGCCGAGCACGCTCGGGACGCAGAACACTCTTGAACATGACGGGCTGGAGTGGCATTGGCGTTTAAAACCTCGCGACTAGGAGTTCGAGCTAGAGATGTTGACGAATTGACGGGAGTAGTTTGAACTGAATTCTGCGGTGTGGTAACGCGTGGTCGTTCTCGCGGGTCTATCGTTCGAAGTAGTTTCTTTGAGCTTGTTGGCATCACTTTTTCGCGACGATTTTTTCACGGACGTACTGCCGCATTATTTGATGCTTCATAGCTTTTTCCGTGGCCATGCGATTCCTTTTCGGTGTGTGAATGAGCGCAAGATCACTGAAAAGGCGTTCACACGTTGCCGTATTGACAGCGATGGACAGGATCGTAAGAGCAAGCAATGGTAATTTGCTGTCTTGCTTCGACCGCTTTTCGTACTCCCAAAATGTTGCTACTAAATCTCCGTTGAAGTCGACTGCGCGTGAAGTTGAATACTCCCCTGGAGCCACTTGAACATTTCACCGCGCACCCCGCTGTCATCAGCGCTAACAAAGCGACGATAGTAATATTGTGCGAATTGGCACACGTCATCGAGCCCAGTAAGTACAGTCACAGGAAGCTCCCGGGCTTGAGTTACGTACTCAGGATGGAGGAAAAAGCCCAGCATGAATAATGGTTGCTCACATGAGTTCCATCGAGATTCAACTAGATCAGTCAGAGAGTCACTGAACTCAGAGGAAGCAAAACCACGAAAAATATCCATATAAGAAACAAAAACATTAGCCACAGTGTTTTCATCCCGCTGTAGGCGGAATGAAGCGGCGCACAAAGGTCGTACTATCTTCTCCGCTGTCTCCAACTTTGTCCAGAAGTCGATGTCGCCCAAAACGCATAGTTTGCTCGTAAGCTCACTGTTATTTCGATACTTGAAGACCATATCTTCTAGGGCCCCTAATGAAGCACAACAAGCCTGCATGGAATTCCAGCGCGTTTCGCAAAGGGTAAAAACGGCAAAGCTAGCTCCATAGCGATAGCCCATCGCTTCGATGGGTCGCACCAACCATTTAGAGGTAGACGTTTTTAAAATACTAGCAGCATCGGCAGCATCCTCAGAAATCTGCTTGAACACTGTGTTGAGGACAGCTTTAACAAGGTTATAAATATCGTGTGCAAAATAAAACACGAACACAATATTTGGATAACGGAGCGCCAAAATTCGGCAAGCTCGGCCGCATTGGCCGGCATTGGCCGTCACAACCGCACCCACGTTCTACCCGGAAGCAAGTAACTCCTCAAGTACTATCTCCATCTGTTGCGCAATTGCCAGACCGTTGTGGCGGTCACCAGTTGGTCTTAAACCATACGTCATTATTCGGCCAAACAATGCGATTTGGCAACCCAACACATGTAACTTAGCGATATTTTCCCATATATCCGACAGGAAATTCACCCTACCGCCACTTCGATTCTGTATGGCTTGAACATTGTCTCGCTGCGCAACGGAATGCATGTCAGTATATTCATTCAATACACGACCGCCCAATACATGGCGATGTGGAACGGCACCTGGACTTCTACAACGAGCATTTAAAAATGAAAGTAATCGTTTGAATGACAAAAGCTCCACAAAGAGTCAGGAAGCAAGGCTTCAGCTTGATACTCCAAACGTAGGCGCCAAAACATTCTTGTTTCCGTAGACGTAAATTCAGGTGGCGATAGGCAAAGTTTTTGCTAGAATCCCCATCTTAACTAGCGCTAGCTTGATACCCTTCGACCTGGAACGCGGAACCGGTTACGCGAGCGAAGAACAAACACCCAGTCAAATGTTTCTCCCAGGCATCCTTCCGCCCGTGGATATGGGCCGGAAACGGAACTGTCGCTCTGTCGTTTACATGAGCTGCGTAACAATACTTACATACGGTCCACCACATAGTTTTGTTACATCTCTCATTTAGACGATAGAAGTTTGTGCTAAGAGAACTTGGAGGACGTCCGCGCTTAGACCCACCATCATGATCATCACGCAGTCCGGGCACGAGCTCCATGTGCTTGTAGTAGACCAATGACAGACAGCACCAGCAATAGAATGAAATTACTGCACCCGCACAGGTTAGGAGCCAAAACAATCTCTCGTTTATCTAGTGAAGTCTATCCTGCCGCGAGCTGAGTGGTGCTTGAGGCGAGCGCTGCTCTTCAACCTAGTTTTTTTACGTAAACCAAGTAAAAGATCTTCGTAAAAATGTTTTAATATGTGTAAAAAGCTTTTATCACGTAAAAACGTAAAAACGTAAAAACAAAAATGCCAACACTGCCCACACCGACGGGCGCAGACGTGGCGTTACAATCAAATACCCAACTCGCTCCTTGATATCCCTGTGTCGAAACCACACCATCACCACCTGTTAATTCTAGTCGACTTTTTATTGGACTACTCGTATTGCGAATTCCGGTCAAATTTGCTGATCTCGGGCGGTTTGACAGCAATTGGCTGAATCGTTTCCATACAAATTTGAAGTCTTTCGTGCAATCGCCCCAAACCAGAAGATGGCTACATGCGTACCTTCAATAAGTACGCTATCGGACTTATTCGAGTAGCATAGTAAACTCAAATGATTTCCTGTTTTGCGCAATTGGCTGTCGATTTGGTCGGATCGATTCCCCTGGAAATTTCGAGTAAAACGCGCAATACTATGAAGCCCAAGCCTCGGACGAGCTCGACACGAACCGGGCTCCTGAGGTTTTTTGAGGAGCCGTAAAACCTTGCGAACCCGGCTCGCAAGATTTTGGGGCTCCCCGTAAAACCTCACGAGCCGGGTTCGTGCAGTGAGAGCTCAAGGGACGGGCTCGTAGTTCTGAGCATAGCATTGGCCCAAAACCTCATTTTTTACTGGATAATATTGATAGGAAAAATTCCGCGATCTTGGGAGGCGAATAAATTCGCCTCCGTCCGCGCAGCAAAAAGCCTCGAAGAAATGGTGCTGACTAGAGCACAAGCTGCAGCACAAGCAGCACAATCCGCCCAAGGTGCCCACGTCGCTAATCAAGCCGGCGCTGAAGACCCCGCAACTGTTGAAGAAACTGCAATTGTCGAACTTCCCAGCGAAGTGCAGCGATCAGCCGTATCGCTCAACTCAGGGGCTGACTCCCGCTTGGTTGATCTTGCCCAGCACTTCATCGCTCAGACCCAGGCCCTGGCTGCTGAGCAAACCCTGCTACAGTATCGACAACAAGGCCAAAGCGATGTGCAAAGCGCCGCTTTGATGGCTGTCCAGGCTTCAACCGAAGCAAATGTGTAGCAGCTTACAAACCAGCAGCGGTTCATAGCGGAACGACTTGATGAAGCTCTAACAGCAACGCAGACCGAGCTCCAAGAGCAGTTCCAGCGACTCCAGTTGCTCGAAAGTGAAAGGTCAACGCAGATTGAAAGTTTTATGAACGAGAAACTGGCCCAGGCATTGCGGGAAGTGCATCAAGAGTCACACGCGTCGCAGATGGCGATTGCTGCACAAACGAATGGGGCGCATGCTCGCTTTGATGATATCGAGATAAAGTTAAGCAACAGTCTAGAAGCAATCACGACTCACATTAATCAGATGGTAGACGAGAAAATTGTGGCGATGAAGGCCGAGGTGGGTCCTGGCGAGGATACGACTCGGAGATTGGTGGAAGCGGCATCTGCAAGCGCCGCTGATGATATTAAGAAAGCTCTCGAGGCCGAGCTCGTTCGTGCTCGTGATGAAATACATCGTGAAATTTCCAGCAATGTCGAAGGCCCCGTGCGTGAATATGTTCACCAACTTGTGTTGTGTTGTGTGTGTGTGGATTAATGACCCACAGCGAGAGTAAACTGGAGACGAGAGTATAACGTGCTTTGACGAACACACAGGCAGAGCTCCATTGCAGGTACAGCGCCAGGCTGATGCGATGTCCATTCGCCGAGAACAACTACAGCGCCACAGCGCGCATTCAAGCAGCTCCATTGACGAAGCGGTTATTAAAGCCGCAATCAAGGACGTTTTACTCAGCGATGAAGATGTGAAGTCAGAGCGTGAATGTGAGATTCTCTTGAACTTGCTGGACGCGGTGGATAAATTATTCGATTAGAGTTGGATCAAGTCCAACATTTTCGCAACTGGAAACGATCTATCCGGTACTGGCTTGGTACACCAGTGAACTGCCGACGACTTTGTTGGACGAGATCCAATTGAGGTATATAGTAACAGGCTGAATAGAGCACCATTCATTTTATAATGAGTTAAGTTACACAGGTTCAGTACATTACACGGCTGTCGCGCAAGGTTGACATGACTACTCGGTGGGTTGTATTATTCGCTATTACATGAGCTAGGATCGACTCACACACGAATCCTTACTGCTTTTTCGCAACAAATTCACAACCGTAGACCACTGCAGCTGATCTCTCCGTCGCGTGTAGTTCTTCGCTGTTCGATCGAGGATATGAAGCCGCCCGATAGCTACTCCAAGACGATGTCGAGCTTGATTGAGTGTATGTATGCTGTTCAATGTATCGTCTTCTCGAACCGCTTGCTCTATTGCCTTCATCAAGTATCGAAAGTCTGACAATCGCTTCCGTGCCGATAAAGTCGGCAAATCGCCAGGTTGGATGCGACAAAACGGGGGATATTGATTGCGGACAGATCCAAATAGCCACAACTCCCATGCCTGAGCAACTGTAACTTTAGGGAAAGTAAAGTTGGCTGGTAGTTCATGGCTCCACCACCGTGTAGCGAGGTCGCCCGATGTGTATTGCCTCTCATTTTGGCTGGTCGTAGATAGCGGATCATGGTCATTTGCTGTTTGGTGAGTTGTGTCAACTAAATTAGCGCTAGGATGCACGTGTTGACGTAGCAATTCGACCACATCATTCATTCCACTACGGTCAATTGCAGATATAACAGCACGGTCAATAGAATCGCTGGAAACAAAACCTCGACAATCGTTCAAATTGTTCGCCACCGAGTGAAACTCTCGAGACACAGCAGGCACAATCTGCTCAATGGAGCTGATAGCACTTTTGAATCGATCAGTCATGGCATCCATAGACACTAAAATCCCAATATGAGGCGGCACACCAGTTGGCCTAAGCGAATCTCCTCTCAATGCACACCGACAGACCACTCTATTCTTTAATGTCATCAAAGTGCTGACCTCTCGAAACAGGGCTGAGCTGAATAGCAAATGGTTTCTGGGAAGTGATGCCTCAAGGTAATCGTAGTGATAAACTAGGGAGGCGAGCATGAAGGAACACATTGATTTCATATGTACGGGAGCGGATGGAAAGCAAAGTGAGCACCCTCGATCAACATCAGCGCTAGGATCTGGGAAAAATGGCGGCAATATTGCAAATTGTGAGGTTTCAAACGGCAGTCCAGCAACAAATCGCCCGACAACTCGGTCTCCTGCGGCCTCATACCGGACATAGGTATCCTGTACGCCGGGCAGGCTCCATCCAGCTCTCAAGCAGATCGATAAAGCGGACGGTCCCGCTGTAGAGCAGCTAGATACAAACGTTGCCGACCCCTTCCGTGCTGAATGAGAGCCAAAGTCTGTCGGCGTGAACCCATTACTTTCCATTATATCTTTGGTAGGAGATAACATCATTGCACGTTTGAGAACCTTCGAGTACCGGTCGTACTGATTACCACCCGGGAACACATGAGAGCTCGAATCAAATCCAAAAATTGAAAAATACACAGCGAGCGAAAGGACAGGGCAGATTTCGGGAACCACTGGATTTGCGTAGATGTGACGGGGATCGCGCTGACGCTCTCCGTCTTGGTCGTTTTTCATATGACCAAATCGAATTGCCATTGCATCTTGGTACCATTTTACATGCTCGAACCGAATAGAGACTGCATTGCCGGCTTGACACATTAAATTCCACGACAAAACCAGAAACGCATGCGCAAATACAAACTCCTTCCCGCATTGTACGCTCATCGTTCTACAAATACTCTGATACATCGAGAAATCAAATGGCTCCTTGCCTTCTGTCATTTTGGTGCCACTGGCTTCGATTCGATGCGCAACAGTGCGTTTCAAGCCTTTGAAAAATATGGTGAGCTCCGCCGCGAACTCAGTAGGAATTGGCACGTCATATCGACGGAATAGGTGAAATAGACTGGAGCGCAGAGTACCGTGGAGAGACTTGCTGGGCTTCTCTCCATTTGCCTTCCGCAACGACATTAGAAACCGCTCAAAATCGTGAGGTTGAGCTGGTCCAGATCAAGAGGTGGTACGGATGGATTGTCGTTCATGAAGGTCCGTACGACGGTTTGCCTAACACGAGTGGTCGTTGATCCGTTTGATGAAGCATCTAGCTGGTCGCACAGAGCAGCCGCGAGCAGACCTGCCTGGTGCTCATGCAGCCAAACGACGAAGCGCGTGATCCCACACATGTACACATCCTTGGACTTTTGACCGATAGTGTTGTCCCGCACAAAGCCAACTTCATGATCGAGATCATCAAGCAGATCAGACGGGTTCATGGTGACGTCTCGCTCGTTCCCGCTACTGCTCGGAACACTCATGGCGCTGCCCTGTGAGCTCAAGCCGATTTCCGACAGTCTCATGTGCGTATTCTCCTCGTTAGAACCAGTATCATGTGCGGTCGAGTCGACGCCAGCCTGCAGCACACCCGCGGCCCGAACACTTGCGCCTGTGCTCTGCACGCTCACGCTAACATCGTGCGAGCTCGTACTGTTGCCTGGCACGGTCATTTTAGCTCCCTGAGTGTTCGTGTTGGTGTCTATATGAGGTTCGAGTTCATTCCGATCGTTTTTTCCACCTCGTTTTCACAACAGTCACGTTGAAGTGGCGTTAACAAGAATAGTACAGTAAACACCTGACTAATTCCGATCCAATCTCCGTCCAACAGATTCTTACTACATATGAATAGTCGCATCCGTAACCTCCAGCATGACGCTGATCAGGACAATTTAGCTACGCAAATTAACGCCACCATTATGCGCAGTCTCCAAGCGGCAGCAACTACAATTGCTAGCGCAATTAAAGCTGGTATCCGCAATATTGATAGAAGATTGGAACACTCTCACTGCCGCGACCTGGAATATGACGACGACCATGTTGGTGATGATGATGAGGATGAGGAGATGAGTGCAGACGATCTTCAGTTGGAACAACGTATTCAAGACGCATGGAGAAGAATATATTTTAACGACAGAGATGGATTGACGGACACCCCTTCGGCTGAATGTAGTGAGTTGCCAGAGCGACGTTGCCTTGCCATGAGCATGGCGTTAATCAAGCGGGGCTTCCTGTTAATGAAGCCACGGCGTACCACTACAACCAATTCGATGCACTCCTACATTCGGCAAACATGATGTTAGTGCTACAACCTCCGCAAAGACAAGTTGTTGATCGTCCACTGGTGCACCGAGCGGATGTTTGGCAGTCAGATCCGAGGACAGCACATACAGCACCAGTTCTGTCCTCACGTGTTCAGCCTCTAGAAGTACGTCAGTCCCGACGTTACCAATCGCCATCGCGTGTATCCGATCTTCAATGCATAATATCAGAGCTACAGCAGCAAGTTGCGCAAAGAGCAGAGCTGGCGGCACAGCAACATGGTTCAAGGAAGTGCATGCAGTGCCGGTGGAGTTCGTGAAAGCTATTGCATAATATATTGTTGATACTTAACTTCTGCGTTGCAGTTTTGTTTTTCTTTACGTAGGTGGACGACACCGCTGACATTGCAATACATTTTACGTGGGCAGGTGACTGCCCGACGGACTCATGGACGAGGCCCGCACGGGCGTACAGATCATATCAAAGACGATAAGGGAGGTGTTCTGCGACGATACAAACCCGCTGCCGGTGTCAGTGCACTTCAGTTCCTACATATACAAGCCCGGCATGATGGACACAGTGCTGAATCGGGCCTGAACGACGACATCGTCAAGGACGTGACCAAGCGTAGCAACTAGCGCCTCGCGTCCAACTGCTATCGTCGTCTACTACAAATGTTTCGGTGACGTGGTGCTGGAGATCTTGCACGACGACTTCGAAGCCGAGCTATCCAAGATGAAGAAGGCGCGCCGCGTCACGTTCGACGTGGAGCTCACTGCCGACGACCTGAAGGAGCTCGTGGAGAAGTACAAGAAGGTGTACGAGGCGCACAGCCAGTCGTTTCCGTCCGATCCATGGGAGCAGATGCGCATGGGCATCGAGGCCGTCTTCCGCTCGTGGAACATCCCTCGCGCCATGAAGTACCGCGAGATCAACAAGATCACGGGGCTCAAGGGCACGGCCGTGAACGTGCAGCCCATGGTGTACAGCAACATCAACGACCAGTCGTGCACCGGTGTGCTGTTCACGTGCAACCCCGCAAACGGCGACAATCATCTCTACGGCGAGCTCCTGATCAACGCTCAAGTAGAGGATGTGGTGACGGGCATTCGCACGCCGCAGCCCATCTCGGAGCTGGCGTACAAGATGCCGAAGGTGTACCTGCAGGTGGACAAGACCGTGCACACGCTGGAGACGCACTTCAAATACGTGTAAGACACGGAGCTCACGGTGCAGGAGGACTTGCTGTTCATGCTTCAGACGCGAAATAGCAAATGCACGGGTACAGCGGCGCTCAAGATCGCCGTAGATATGTGGCGCGAGAAGCTGATCACCGAGGAGGAGGAGGTGATGCTGGTGGAGTGGACCAGCTGCCGCACCCAAGCTTGGCCGACAACAAGGCGTACCAAAAGGACGTAATGTGCAGCGGCCTGTCGGCATCGTCGGGCGCTGCAGTGGGCAAGATCGCGTTCACGGCGAGCGACGCGGTTTGCGCGCGAGGAGACGTCGCCCGAAGACGTGGGCGGCATGCTCGCGGCCGAGGGCATCTTGATGTCTCATGGTGGCATGACGTCGCATGCCGCCATGGTGGCGAGTGGCTGGGCAAGCCGTGTGTCTGCGGCTGCAGTGCAGCGAGCATTGACAACGACACCAAGACACTGCGCGACCACGGCCGACGGAAGCGAAATCGAGCGCGTTTGCATCAGCATGAACGGCACGACCGGAGAGGTGATCACGGGCGAGCAAGCGCTGCGCATGTCGACCATCAGCGGCGAGCTGGAGCAGTTCATGGAGTGGGCGGACGCTCACCGCCGCATGCAGGTGTTCACGAACGCAGACACGCCAGAAGACGAACAAGAGGCGCGTGCGCATGTCGCTGAGGGTATCGGATTCACGCGCACGGAGTACATATTCTTTGGCTCGGCGCAGTATATCGCGGTCGTGCGTCCCATGATCGGCACGGTGGAGCTGGACTCACCGGCGCCGCTGGGATCACTCGACGCGCTGTACGCGTTCCAGCAGGGCGACTTCGAGGGCATCTTCGGCGCCATGGACGGGCTACCGGTCACGATCCGTTTACTGGACCCGTCATTGCATGAGTTCCTGCCGCACGAGGGAATCTCGCTGGACGAGCTGTTCACGGCGCTGTTGCAGGAGATGGAAGTGGCCAAGGCGACGATATAGTCGCGTTTGGATGGGTCTGCGTAGTTGTTGTGTGGGCATCGTACACCCGGGCATCACGGAGATGCGCGCCAAGATCATCGTGCAGGCGGCCTTCAAAGTGGCGAACGAGGGCATCTCTGATCATCCGCACATCATGATATCGCTCATGGGCTCGTTTGAGGAGCTTGCGCATCAGGCGAAGATAGTGAAGACGGTGGCGCAGGACGTGATCGACAACAGTGGCAAAAAATATGTGTTGCTGCTCACGCCTATGGTGGCGTCCAAGTACAAGATGGGCACGATGATTGAGGTGCCTCGCGGCACACTGGCAAAGGTGGCGGAGTTCTTCTCCTTCAACACGAATGACTTGACGCAGGTGACGTTCAGTACTTTACTACATGAATCACGGTGGGCTGGAAAAAGGATCAGTTCGAGATTCTCGACGTTGAGGGCGAAAATGAGCTAGCGCGCTGGCGGGGAGAGTAGCCGCGCGACACGACCGAAGATCGAACTGGGTATTTGTGGCGAGCAAGGCGGTGACCCAAAAGCCTGACGACAATTGTTTCGTCAGAATAGTACCTGAACAATTGCAAGGACACTGTGAAATGCATCGTTCAGACTCTCACCGATGAGCAAAGCGGTGATTTGCTTGAAGACCTGCGCGTTCAAGGTGGACACGATGATTGAGCCGTAGCGTGAAGAACGGCAGTATGCGTCATGCCAAAAAACAATGTATCAGCCGCACGAAAGTGAACACAGGGCATGTATATTATTGAAACACGATAGCGAACTAGGAATGGATCTCATTAATCGATGTGATGACTTCTCTTCCTCATCTTCCAGTTCACGAGATAAAGTGGCACTTGAAACAAACTCCGCTAGCAGGTCGGAGCTGAGATCATCCATGTACGCATCTAGATCAAAGTCTAGGACGACATTGCTGGGCTTGAACGAATCGTGCTCGCCTCGTGGGATTTCTTCACACTGAAGCAAATTAACGAAGTCTGGGTTCCTATTCAGAAATACACACATATCAATACTATCTCCGGCCAAGCTGGTACGCTGGGATGATACCATTTCCCCACTGACGCTGAAATCGCGTTCGATTTGGCATGAAGAAGACGGTATAGCAAAAAGGACGCGAACAGCCTTCGGGATAATCCGGTATTCTCCAGCCTGCTCCATCCTCTTCCAAAACTGGAGGACCGATTCTTTTGGAGTCATGTCTGCATTGCGCTGGACGCCAACTGAGGCGTCCATCCATCTATCCAACTCGTCCTCAGCACGTCTGTCAACTCGGCTAATTGGCGCCGATCTGGCCATTCGTGGGGCAAACCGTGCTTCCAACCTGCTCAAATTCGTCTCCGTTGCAGCAGGTTGTTCCTCACCAGGATCAATCGGTCCTGCAACCAATTTTAGAAGTTCAAGAAGGTTCGAGCGAATTTTATCAGTCACCCTCCTTCAGTCTGTCAACAGCGGATTTTCCGCGTTTTTCATGTTGTCGACAGCACATTACAACTGCTGCATTGAAAGATTCCTGAGTTGAGTGCTTGTAAATTGGGTGAAGTATCATCATCATCTCCAGCACGAAATCGCAGTCCTTGAACTTGGTGTCCATGTAGTACCGAGAAAAACCTGTCATCAACAACATTGCGCAATAAATCACGGGTTTTCGACGCCATGTTAGCTCGCTGGCCAATATCCACCGAGGGTTTTTGTTTGTAGACAAATAGTGAGGGACAGGTTTCTTTGGCGCTAGATAGTCAATTCTCGTCATTTACAACGCCATAAGCACCTCTACTTGCTCCGCTCGCTCAGCTTGGCATTTGAACTTTATATCGGCTATCGGCGTCAAAAGCGAGAGCACGTAAACTAAATTGGTGTGGAGGTTTGCGAGAGGGAAATCGGGCGGTGCCTTGCCATCACGTAGCGCTTGACGACCTCGTTCTTCATACCACGCGACAATGGCGGGCCATTTATCGAGCACACGTTTCATGGTGTTGGTTGTGCTCAGAAAACGAGACGTCGAATACCCCAGTAACTTTGTAGACGCTCCTTTCGTCTTCTCCTTGCACAACTGAGCGAATAGATCTCCTGCCGTGCTCACAAGCTTTATCTGCGTAATGACTCGTGTCATGTTTGCAATTAACTCAGCTACGTCCGGATTAGCTGCTCGACTCTTTTTCCCGCCAATACCGCATGACTCTTTGGTTTTAGCATGCAACATATGTGCGAAGCACCACTCCCACTTCAATTTCAGCTCCGAGCGCAGCATGTATTTGACATCGCCGCCAGAGTCGCTAGCAGCCCCATAGAAGTTCCTGGGTTCCAAATTGAAGTCGGTCAACATTTTTGCTAGCCACCTTTCAAATGGTGCGCGAATCCCACCGTTACGTTCACTGTAGGCCGGATTGAATTTCTTCGTCCCGAGAAGGACCGAGTTAAACTGCCCTTCCTTGTCGATCATGTACACCCGCACTCCCAAGTACTTGTCGCCGGTCGTTTTACACGTCCAGAAATCAGCAACGAGTGTGAAATTTGGGTACCCTTCACAGTTGTCGGCAAGATACTCCATCATCTCCTTTTAGTCGCCTGATACAGCTCGATGATCGACTTCTTCACACGCTTAGCATTCACAACAGTCTGCATCTACTCTTTGACTACTAATGCCTCGATAAGTCTAGACTCCTCGTACTCACCGGTTCTTAGGGGTAGATTATGGTTGATAATGCGAAGCGTTTCCAGGAGCAAATTTAGGCGGGCAGGATTACTGGTAAATAGTGGCGATGAGCGCAGCATTTCCACGTCAGCATCCCGTTTCCGCTTCCCCGTTAGCTCCACCTCACTTTTCGGCGATCGAAGGTGGTGGTCAACCCTCAAATGGCGAGCTGCCTTTGACGTCCGGCCACTAGACATTGTAAATAGGTTTTGTCCGCTGGTTCTGCAGGACTCGTCTGTGAGACAAGCCCACCTTGTAGTCAACACGCCCTTCTCATCCCAAAATTGAACGCGAACTCTCCATTTAAAAATATAAGACGTCTCAGCTTCTTTTGGGGGACCACTGTGAACGGACCAGAAGACCGAAAATTTGCGATGGCCTGCTTGACAGCGCTAGGAGGGTTGAGCACGGAACGTAGTGGAGGGGCATTGCGTACCAGAAAGTGGTGGAAAACTTGATCTGAGGTCGGCTTGAACGATGCTCGGGATAAATTTCAATGCCGGTCTAAGATTGCAAAATAGCTTTGGTGGATTTCTACCAATCACAGGCGCTAAACAACGAGCCCAATGGCTACACGAACGAGCTAGGAGCCAGTCAAATGGATACAGGAACGAGCCCGAACCCACTTTGGGCTCCTTGGGTTCATGACTCGCGTACTTAAGTGAGTCGAGCCCAAAATCGCTGATTTCGGGCTCTTGTATTTTGGCGAGCCCAAAAACGAGGGTTACCGGCTCCTGTAACCGTGGGCTCGTCCGAGGCTTGATTAAGCCTAGACCGCCCAACAGTGAGATCAGAGTTTACTGAGACACAAGTGTCGCCCCACTTCCGTCCTTCTTCTGTTCATCGTTGGAAGACTTGCCTCCAGTATCGACCGGATTGGGACAGTCTTTAATTGCATGCCCTGATTTATTGCAGTAAAAGCAGTTACCTTGCTTCCTGTCTTCTTTCTTCTGGCCACGCGCTTCACCCTGTCTTGCGCTCTTGCTCTCGGCCTTCTATTCACCTTCAATTCCACCTTCATTTCCTTGTTCCTTTCCAGCCCCCCATCTATACCAGGCATTACGATCTGCTACCGTGTACTCATGCACGTCTCTCACCTCAATTACACCACTATCTTGTCTTTCACGTTTCTTTATTTAGCCTTGATCCTTCGTGTCCAAATCGCAACTGACTGTCGTCGGCAGCCGTTGCCGCTCCAAGTCCTCGCTGGACTTATTAGACCACCCTGTCGCCACTGCCTTCTATTTTTTGGTGCTTCATCTCGTCCTTCTGTCCCCGTCGTACGGTGTACGCCATCTCCGTCACCGCTGTCGTTGCTTTTCACTTGTCGTTTGTGAAGTCTACAACTTCTGGATTCGTTGCCCCGCGACCTTCACATCCTTGCTGCTCTGTTACGGGGCCTGCGTGGTCCCATCCACTACAGCATCTATGAGAATCATTCCCACGGTCCTAAGTCGCGAAGGCAAGCGACACATGGGGTTCAGATGACCATCTACATTTTCACTCTTCTTACATCGTGCAGCTGCTACTTTCATGGGTTTCTTGTATTACCGCCAATTCTACCGGAGAGGTCGGTCAGTCTTCTCTGAGACTTGGACCTCCCATGACGCGTCAGTCGTTGATTTCGGCATGGCAACATTCGCACACAACGTGACTTGGGCTCAGTACCCTCTTATGAAAACCAGTTCTTAAACTGAAGAATGAAACACGAACTTAATTACTTTCACTAAGTACAAACAACTCTAAGTTCTTACTCATGCATAAGCTCTGCCAAGGGATTGCAATTTATTCCACAAAACAGCACTACCGCAATTTGAACAGCACTCTTGTGTCATTCGCTCTGCCCTCTCGTATTCAAGCCAAGTTGAAGATCACCTCAACTTAACAGAGCTTCATCGTGACGATCTAAAGCTTGTCTACGGGTCCAAGCATTGACAGTCGTCGCTGCCTGTTAGGCGCGACTTGTACCCACCTTATCAGACGAAATAGAGTGTCTCTATCTGATTCTTAGTCTGATTCTATAATTACCACCCACGTCAAGTGTGCTGGAAGTTCGCAGTCAGCTAGCAACGAGGTGACGCCCACCGAGATTTTCCAGCGCTCGTACGCACGTTGAGATGCAGCACATTTTCCCGCAGGCAGCTCACGATGTGTTCCACAACGTGCCGCTCGAGTATTCACGCGAGATCGACGACGCGTGCGAGCGGATTCGCGACGCAACGGATGGCTTGGGAGTGGACGAGAAAGTGCTTGTGGATGTCTTGAGCTCGCTGTCTGTGAGCGACCGGTCGCTGGTGATCTACCGCTACAAGGATCTCTATAGGGAAGAACTGAAGGACACGCTGAGCAGGGACACCGTGGGCGACTTCCGCTTCCTGTTGCTGCTGTTTACCATGCCGTTGCCTGAGGTGGAGGCGTTCCTGCTGAACGTGGCGACGGTGGACCGCGGCACCAAAGAGAGATTGCTGTATCCGGTACTAATACACATACAGCTTATGAGGATGTGGTGGTGATTCATGCAAAATTACTTACATCGTAGCGTGTGGCTGGTTTGCTGCTGTAGATTCTGCTGGGCCGGACGAATGAAGAAATCTCCATCATCAAGGCGACATACTATTATATCTTCAACAAGGATTTGGTGTGGCTCATGCGGTCAGAGCTGAGCGGCGACTTCCGCAAGGTTATCCTCATGGCACTCGATGTACGTCTGCTGTGCTGTCGTTGAAAGGCTTGCTGGTGGGTAGTCCGATCACTTACGTGTTGGCATCGCTGCTGCTGCTGCTGCTACAGAAACTGCAAGTCAAATACGACCCGAAGATCCACACATACGAGAAGGCCAAAGCCGACGCTGCTATCCTTTACGACGCTGGAGAGAACCGCTGGGGGACGGACGAAACGACCTTCATCCGCGTCTTGTTCTCGAGTCCGCGCGAGCACCTCGTGGTCGTGAACGACATCTACAAGAAGAGATACGTGAGCGATCTCGAGGAAGCTGTGCAGGGCGAGTTCAGCGGCTACGCTGCCGAGGCGCTTGTCTTTTATGGTTCGTGTCTGATTTGCACCCCGATGTATGGCCACCAATATTTTTTCCGCAGCCTATTCACTTGATTTCTCGTGTGCAGTCCGTTTGGCGTTGGAGCCCGACGTGGCGATCGCCCGCCTGCTTGAGCGCACGATGAAAGGCCTTGGCACGGACGAGAAGGGGCTGAGCGCCGCCGTCATCCGCTATCACTGGATGGAGCCGCAGATCGAGGACACGTACGAGAAGCTGTACGGGCGGTCGCTCGAGGAGCGGATCCGCACCGACACGGACGCCAATTACGGAGATCTGCTCGTCACATTGCTCAACGTCCCGTCAGAGAACGGAGCGGCTTCCGACGCTGCCGTTGAAGACGCAGTGGCGCCTTCCCCGTAGAATTTCTAGTGCACCTACTTCGATACTGTACATACACTTCCGGACCCAGTTTGGCACCCAAACGCTTGGCGAAACGCCATTTGGCCAGTGAATTGTGCTCTGGGTACCCCAGGAACGTTGCTTGGGCAGCAATGGCGGCAGTGCAGCAGCAGATTTGGGCCCTGAATCGCGTGTTCTCCGGCTGCCTCATCGCATTGATTGCGTGGGTCGGACTGACAGCCGGTCGCTAGGAAATCCTCTGTATAGGAATACAAATTGAAGGTTGTATCCAGTGATCCTCTTATCTGGAATGCATGCGCAGTTAGTCAAGCCACAGCAACAGCGGTAGAATCAGGCTGCGATTATGGGGGCTCGTGGCGTTTTGCAATGCCCTCGTGCGCTCGCACGGCAAATCCGCGGCACGTTCGCTCCGGGCGCCATCATCACGATGGCAAGTTGCAGGCGACCTGGCTTGTTGACGCCCGTGAGTTGAAATTAAGCCAAGACTAACGTTAAATTAGTCGTGAATTTCACGTCAGGAAAAACTAGTCCTGCGACGACTATCCGTGCCAGCCTGTTGAAGGGATAGCCCGCTGGCGCCTGTGTCTAACAGCCACTCGCTGTCGGTTGCGACGTCCCAGGAGCTAGGGCAATGTCGCCGCCAGGCGGAAATGGTCAGCACCCGGCTGGCCAAGCCGTCGTTTATCATGTACCGCGAAATTTGCCCACCGGGCTCTTCTCGCTTCCTTTCCGCGCCACTGGTTGGTCGACACCAAAGCGATTGTGCAGTCGATGCCGGTGTCGCAGACAACTATCTGCCGAAATGATCACTCCACTGCGTGAGTTTGTGGGCAACGCTGGCATTTCATCCATCAGTGAAAGCGCATGCACGGCAGGTGCAATCATCGCCACCAAAGCTTCAACTGGGCAGATTGCATCGCAGGGCCAGGTTGGCCCGAGCGCGAGCCGATCAGGCAGCGCCACCAACACTCATACGGCCCCATACAAACCTTGCCTTCCATCCATTCGGTCGTTTTTTCGAAGTTTACGCCGTCTTTCGTTACCCCTAATCGCTTCAGAGCCATTTCGCTCCCGTAATCCAGTGGCGTCAACCTTCACTTGGAAAATGTATGCGCCGTGATTGCCTGCACGCTGCGGTCTCTCACAACGCATTTTCCCACACAGAGCGCAAGTGAATTCCTTGCCTTTACCCGCGTTAGACACAGTTCGGAAATCGCCATGGGCGGCATTGGAGTGCTTCACACACCGGTAGACGCGGACCCGCCGCTCGCCAAGGAGCCGTCGCGCTCCTCGTTCCTCACCAGCTCCACGTGCTGGTCGGGCGCCAGCAGCAGCGGCGCCGACATGTCGGCACTGGACGCCGACGCTCTCAGCACAACTCGTCTCAGCAGTCTGTACGGCGGCGCCGGCGCGACTCACGATCTTGGAGGAGGACTTCGAGACGAGCAACCAAGACCAATCGCAGAAACAGGTGCAGAAGAAGCTCTTCCAGCAGCACGCGGTGCGTGTGCTCAAGCAGGTGCCGCTGCCGGACTGGATGAAGATCTTCGTGCCACGCATTGTGCGGCTCCAGACTGGCACGGTGCCCTACATGGAGTACGCTCGCTGCGAGAAGGGAGAGGTGCGGCAGCGCCTGATGATCAGCGTCTGGACCCGCGTGGACCGCCTGCCCAAGAACAAACTCTCGATCGATTTCCGCCGACCAGTCGACAACCAGGAGGAGCATTTGTCTGCTGACAATCACTCGGCGTCCGAAGGGACGAACGACAAGGTGGCACAGGAGAAGTGGATTCTCAAGTTCGACACGAAGAACGAGCGCGACGCCTGGGCCAAGCTCGTCCAGGACGCGGTGGACTTGCTGGGATGGGTTACCAAGTTCACCTTGGGCGGAGTGGTGATGGAGTCGGAGAACTCATCGATCGTCGAGTGCTCTACCTGGATGGACCGTGGTCGTCCTTCGTACGTGATGAAGTCAATGGAAGCTGCATCAACTAAACAGAGCCACGCGGCTCGCAACGAGATTGAAATCCAGCGCATGCTGACCAACTACTCCAGCCACCCAAACATCGTGGCGTTGTACGACTCGTTCCGTCAGAAGGACAAGGCTTACTTGGTGATGGAGAACTGCGTAGGCGGCGACCTGTTTGACTTTATCAGCCAGAACGGCGGCATGGACGAGCATGACGCCAAGACTTTGTTCCGTCACATTGCAGGCGCAGTGAGCCACTGCCACGAGCACGGCGTGGTGCATTTGGATATCAAACCTGAAAACCTGTTTTTCAAGGTGTCGTCTCTCCAGCTGGAGACAGTTAAGCTAGGAGACTTTGGTTCCGCCTTACAGCTGGACCAGGGTAATGTGAAGAAGGCCCTCAGCTGCACAGTCGGCTACGCTGCCCCGGAGGTCCTCCAGAACGGGAAGATCACCTTTGCAGCGGACGTGTTCAGCGCTGGGGCTGTTCTGTACACGATTCTATGTGGCTACTCTCCGTTCAGCGCTCCGTCTGAGGACGAGATGCTGGAGCGGAGTCTGTCGGGCAAGATCTTCTTCGACGAGCAAGAGTGGTGGCGAATCTCTAAGGAAGCCCAGCAGCTCGTGAAACAGATGATGCACCTGGACGCGTCCAAGCGTCCAAGCATGGACGAAGTGTTGGAGAACTCATGGTTCCAGAAATGGTAGTTTTATTCGGAATAGGTTAATATTTATGGTGTGCTGAATGAAGCATCGCGTTTCCATCAAGTATTTTTTGGCCTTCCTACAGTTTCTAGTCAACGGTCCAGGAAACCTTGGAGCATTAATCAACTGCGACAGCCAGCATGGCTTCAGATCGCTTCACGACCAGATTTGTCACCACTTCAAGATTTATACGCGCGTGTGTCTGGAGCGCCATGACACTGCAATCCTGCTGTCGGGTTTCTATTGGCTCGTGGGCACACATAAAATGCTTGTGTCGAGTGAAAGCGCCGGGCGTCGAGCTCTCGATTTCCAGACGCGAATGAGAATTCAATAGACGAGGCGTGGAGGGCGGAAGAAGTCCAGCAGCAGCACACGTCAAACCAAGACAAGCGTCATCAGTGCTGCGTCAGTTGGCGTAGTGATCGACGGCCTGCGTTTGAGCGAATTCCTTTGCGTTAAACCCATCGGAGGTATGGCTGAGGTGCTTGCAGGTTGCGTAAATTCCTTGCAACGGACAGCAACTCAGAGTTTCCTGGCTCAACCAAGCGCTTCGGCTCTTATTCACAAGAATATAATGCTTTCAACCATTGCTACAGAAGCTTGGATTCCTATACCGGCACACTTCATGAATTGATGCTACATTGACTCCCCGCATTCTGGATCCCTGCTCTCGGGTGGCGGGACGATGATGACCATGCTGCTACGCCCTCGCCTTTACATCCCAATTTGGTCTTATCTCCCTCCTCCTGTCCTGCACTTTGGACCAAAGCTCAGTGCACGAAGGCAAGCGCGGCAAGCAAGTGTGAAAGGGGCTTGAACGACAGACTCGTGCCCGACTGGATGGCCTGACGCAGAGACATGCCGATGCCGGTGTCATTGCCAGCCATATTAACGGGTTGTGCTCCGACTACGGGTACCACCTGAAAGCTGAGTGAAGACCGTTGACGACGTTCAATTGACTCGATACATGTACGTAAGCTCAAGATGTGACCTAAAGAGCCACGATGAATCTCTATTTAAATGGATATTAAATGCCGTTGTGGTCTTATGAGCTCCCGCACAACGGCGTTAAGGTTTGGATCAGTAGTCAACTGCGAACGACGTCAGACCTCCTCAAGCCATATCGATGTCGAAATCGAAATGAGGATTCTAGTCCCTCACGACGCATTGAGACACTTTCAAGTGGTCGTAGCGAAAATTCAATTGATAAACCTATTGCCGACGTCTAGTAATGCGATACTTGTGCCGGTCGCCACTGGCCTGAATCTCACAGTTAATTGCCAACGGCTACAGCAAGATTCACGCATGAAGAGTTCTACTGCCGTTCGGCAGGCAATTCGCTGCGCGGACACCGTCGAGCCTTGGAGGCTTGACTGAGGGCTCCGACAGATCGCTCAAAAGATCCCGTGTTCAGGCTGCCGCGTCCCACGGTACCGAGCCCTATGATAGGCCGACCGCCAAGCCTAAGCCTTAGTAGAATCCCTAAATGATTCGGTGCAGTACCGGTGCACCATGAAGGCCGTACGAACCTACGCTCGACTCGAGTGTTCGAGAAGGCCAACGCAGGCCAGTTCCTCTGTCGCGGCCAGAGCTCGTATAGACAGGTGATCACTCCAGCCGGTGACGAGCCGCGTCATTATTTCGCTGCTAGGCTTTGAAGATTCAGACACGTGGCTGGGAGGGCCCCCGCACAGTCTGGCCAACACACAGATGTCAAGTCTTCAGTTTTCCGTTTCCTGAAGCAGCTGCCGTGGACATCCACTATCTTCTCATCGCAGATCTATCCTGCAAATTTCGACGCGTGGAGACCATGAGATCCATGGTCCATGGGGTTCACGACACTCTGATGCTTGATGCTCGACTTCATGCAAGCGGACCCTTTGCAGGCTTTCCTGCGTCCACCAAAGATCCAAACACCTAACCAACTCGTTCGTATCAGAAAATTCAGGGTATGCAAATAGACAGTCTCGTTTGACTTGATTTCGCTGAATACACAAATAAAATCTCGGAATGCCAGAGAGTACTCAGATATGCATTTCCACAGGATGTTTCCCAGCGCCACATGTCGCAGCCAGATGGTTTTGGCTACCCGTCTCCTCTCTCGCGATTGACTACTGTCCGCTTTGACTCCCACGAAGCCCTCGCCACCATCTGCTTTCCCTCCTTAATCCTATACCTCCATTAACGCCATCTGCATACAAACCTCATGTTGTCACCTCCTGTTGAATCCTATCCGCCTCTCAAAACCGATACGCGTTGCCATGCGGCACGCCAGGCCCACATCACCTTCTGACGCGCTGTGTACGTTTCGCGTGCACCCAGGCAGCCCAGCCGTTGCTTTTGACTCCAATTCAGTCGACCATTCTCCAAACCACCGGCAGTTGATCACGTCCGCCTGAATCTCCATCGTTGACACACACTCTCCACACTACAACACAATGAGGAAAGAAACCATGACCCACTCGCACACCTTCGGCGGCTACGCTGGCGAGCGCCCCATCACACGCCAAGACCTCAAGCACGCGACGCGTATCGTGGTCAAGATGGGCACGAGCGTCGTGTCCACCAACGGCGAGCCAGCGCTCGGCCGCATCGCGTCCATTGTGGAGCAGGTGTGCATGCTCAAGCGGCAAGGCAAGGAGGTGCTGCTGGTCACCAGCGGCTCTGTGGGCATCGGCCGCAAGCGCCTGAACAAGCAGATCCTGCTGTCCGCTTCGCTGCGCACACACGTGCAGGGCAACCAGCAGATGCTGGCGCTCGAGAAGAAGAAAGGAGCAATGGCAGCTGCCGGCCAGATCGGCTTGATGTCTCTGTACGAGACGCTCTTCTCGCTCTACGACGTGGCGTGCTCCCAGGTTCTGGTCACGGCGTCAGACTTCAAGACGGCCAAGAATCGAGCCAATATGCGCGACACGATGCTCAATCTGTTGGAGCTGGATGTCGTCCCCATTGTGAACGAGAACGACGCGGTCAGCGCGTCTCCTGATGGCACAGTGTTCACGGATAACGATTCGTTGGCGGCGCTTGTCGGTGGAGAGATTGAAGCAGATCTGTTGATGCTGCTCACAGACGTGGAGGGACTGTACAACAAACCGCCGAACCAACCTGGCGCCAAGGTCATCTCGGTCTTCCGTCCGGAGAATAACGACTTCAAGATCGGGGAGAAGTCGAGCGTTGGACGCGGAGGAATGGGCGCCAAGATTGAAGCTGCGCAGGCTGCCATTACGCAGGGTGTCAATGCAGTGGTCATTGCCAGTGGATTCAAGTACGGAGTCGTGTCTTCCATCATGAAGGGCTCCAGTCTGGGCACGCTCTTTGTGGCTAACCCTGGCGTTGAGTCGGCGGACTCGATGTCTGCAGAAGAGATGGCGAATGCTGCGCGCGAAGGCTGCCATCAACTGCAGGCACTGTCGTCTGCGGAACGTGCCGATATCTTATTCCGCATTGCAGACGCGCTCAAGAGCAACAGTGCTACGATCCTGAAAGCGAACAAGAAAGATTTGAAGGCAGCACAGAAGTCATCGGTCGACGAGGGCCTGGTGGCGCGTTTGAAGTTGACGGAAGAGAAGTTGAACACGCTTGCTGACGGTATTCGTAGCATTGCCGAATCGGATGAGCCAATTGGACGCATGTTGAATCGCACTGAGCTGGCATCCGGACTAATTCTGCACCAGGAGACGGCTTCGATTGGCGTCTTGCTCGTTATCTTCGAGAGTCGCCCGGACTCGCTGCCACAGATCGCAGCTCTGGCGCTGCGGAGTGGAAACGGTTTGCTGCTGAAGGGTGGCAAGGAGGCGCTGCACAGTAATGCTGTCCTGCACCGGATTATTGTGAACGCTGTGGAGGAATCTACGGGCGGCAAGGTAAAAAAGGACGTTATCGGCTTGGTGACATCGCGCGAAGAGATTTCAGACCTGCTTCAACTGGACGATGTGATCGACTTGTGCATTCCGCGCGGCTCAGGCAACATGGTGAGCTACATCAAGAAGAACACGCGTATTCCGGTTCTTGGCCACGCCGAAGGCGTTTGTCATATGTACATTCACAGCGGTGCTGACGTGAAGAAGGCCGTGGAGCTGGCTGTTGATGCCAAGACGGATTACCCTGCTGCGTGCAATGCGCTAGAGACTTTGCTCATCGACGAGTCACTGGTGGCCAGCGGCCAGGCGAAGGAGATTCTGGTGTCCCTAGAGGATGCTGATATCAACCTGCACATTGCTCCTAACGCTGCTAAGCTTGGAGTTGCTACCGCTAAGTCGATCCCTACGACTTCGCTATCTACGGAGTACGGCACGAAGGACCTGACCATTGAGGTTGTGAGTGGCACCGATGCAGCAATCAAACACATCAACAACTACAGCAGCGGCCACACGGAGAGCATTGTAACAGAAGATGCAGGTGCAGCAGAGCAGTTCCAGCAGATGATCGACAGTGCATGTGTGTTCCACAACGCTAGCACTCGATTTGCTGATGGCTACCGTTTCGGTCTTGGTGCCGAGGTGGGCATCAGTACTGGTCGCATCCACGCTCGCGGACCTGTGGGCGTGGAAGGCCTGCTCACCACTAAATGGAAGCTTGTGTCTGAAAGCGGCCACACCGTCTCGCAGTTCTCGGGCACTAAGAACAACCAGCCGCTCAAGTACACGCACAAGAAGTTGGACCTGATCCAGAAGGAGGCCAACGTCGCTCGCCCCCGGAGTAGCCGGCTATAAGCCTCAGGCCCATCGGGTGCAACTTCTTTTATCTAACAAGTGAGGAAACTAGCACTACACAAGAAATAAAACATTTTGAGTTCAATTCTTAGCCATTGCCTTGTCGAGCCTAAAGTTTTACGCACACGAGACCTGCAGCGTTGTGACCTCATTCATACGGATATCAAAATTCAGTCTATACCATGATGTATCGTCAATTGCTCTACGTTATCTGCTATCTTCTAGTACTGTTTCTAGAAATCCATCTCATCTTCGTCATCCTCCTTTTGCTGTTTCATGCGTTTGCGGCGATCGCTGTCATTGATAGCTGATAGATCGCGCGTGGCCTTGGCACGCAAGGTGTCGATATCGTCGGCGTCCTCTGCCCATTCAAGCACAAGGTGTCGGCCGTACAGGTGCGAGCTTGCAAGTGCCGAGAACGCATTGCGAGCCTCCTGCTCCGTGAGGAACTCCACGAATGCAAAACCACGGTGGCGGCCGTCGAACTTCTTCGGCATGCGCACACGCTTGAGCTGCCCAAATGCACCGAACAGCTCACGGATCTCATTGCTTGTTGCCTCAAATGCAACGTTGCGTACAATGATCTTGGACTTGCGACCCTCGCCGTCGTCTTCACCGGCCTTGCGTTTCGGTGCTGCAGTTGACTTCTTCTGTGACAGCTTCAGGTTCAACGCATGGCCATCAACAACTGTGTTCTGGAGCGTCTGCAATGCGCGCTCTGTGTGTTTGGCATCAACGTACTCTACAAAGCCAAAGCCCATCGACAACATGCCTCGCTTTGGGTCCTTTCGGCGAGCTACTGTCACCTTGCGCAGCGCTCCACAGCGCTCAAATATCTTCTCCAAAGCAGATTCCTTCGTGGAAAAGTTAAGGTTCTTGACGCAAATTGTGTGGCTGGCATCGCCTACAGAGGTATCACCATCGTCTGCAACGTCAGGCACCACACCTGATGTCTTTTTGATGCCTTTCTGTTCTGCAGCCGATCCAGTCTCCTTCAAGGCTGTAGTGGCAGGGCGATCAAATACTTTAACAGGAGCCCATTCCAAGTACAATGGAACATGCTGGTACTTCTTGTACGCCAGCGACCGGAAAGCCTTACGCGCCTCCGTAGGCTCAAGGAACTCGACAACAGCAAGTGTCTTGGACGGCGGCAGCAGAAAACGACCAATCTCGCCGTACTTGCGGAAGAGCTGCGCCAGCTCGTCTTCCTCGGTTGTGTGCGGCAAGTTTTTAATCAAAATAACGGTCGTACTTCTCTCAATCTTTTGGCTTGCTCTTGCCGCTGGCTTGACTTATTGACAAGAGCGCCTTCAATGGCATTCAGGTCTACACCCTCCCGTGCAAAGAAATCCTTGTTTTCCTTTACGAGCATGGTCTCACCAATGGCCAGGCGAACAGCCATATTACCCTGCTCTTTGTCCATGATCTCGCCACGTTTCACACCCATACGTTCGGCCAACGATCCAACCGTAGCGTCACCGCGAATGTATGATGCGTTCCACCCCGTTTTTCTGGGCTTGTAGTTGGCGTTCCAACTCCTTACGCTGCTTGTATGTCAAATTGGGATCCGCTAACGCCGTCTCCGGATCAAGCTTGACTGGCTTGGAGCGCGCAAAAATGACATGAAGTCGACGTCCTTGGAAGGCCATGCCGTTGAGTGCTGTTTGTGCAGTTTGTGCGTCGACGGTAGTACGGAATAAAACAAAACCATAGCCTTTACGACGACGTGTTTCATCCAGTGGCATGTGCACTTCCTCCACTGGGCCGTACGCTGAGCAGAGTGCCTCAAGATCTTCCTCCACCGCCGTGAAGGGCAAATTCCGAACGAATAACCGTGCAGTGGGCTCGTTGGCTTCACTATTGGCTACAGCTTCACCAGATTTGGACGCCACCTTTTGTTTGTTGTCTTTATCATCTTCATCGTCATCGTTGTCTTCCATATCCACATCACTATCCACGTCCTTATCGATGTTTTTGCTCACTTTAGACCGTAAGAAGTCCATGTCCGACATTCCCTCCGTCTTCTTGTTTTTCTTCTCAGCAACAACCTCATTATCAGTGTCATCCTTATCACTCTTCTTTGCACCCAGCTCCTGGTATTCATCATCGCTGTCCTCCTCCTCTGCAACACCCACACTCTTGGTTGCCTTCGCGTCTGCGGGTCCCTGCACATCGTCATTCGCCCAGAACTTGGTCTTTGAACGCGCTTGCATCGTCTCCATAAATTCTTTGAACTCCTCGCTGGTTTCATCCTGCTTCCCAGACTTCTTTTCCTTGCTGGTTTTCTTCTCAGGAGAACTTTTCTCTTCAGACGACGTTGTCACAACGCCAGACTCCGGATTCAGCTTCTGGTAGCGTCCACTGCCAGCCGAATATTTGCTCCACGGCCGCTCCATATCATCGGATTCTCGCTAAGCACAACAACCACGGTATAAAGTTAATATTAAGCAAAATGCAACGCTAAAACATCCACAACTACAGCATTTCGTGCAGAATTCGTTCCGTACCGCCAACGCCACGCGCACATTGATCTTGCAGGTGTCAAAGAAGCTCTGGTGGAAGAATTTGCGCGCCTGTTCCGCCTGCTTGGCGCTCTTGAAGCCCACAAAGCCAAAGCGCCGAGACTTGCTGCCGTCTTTCGTGCGGATCACACAGGCGTCCGTCACTTCTCCCTGCGCCGCAAAGTGCTCACGCAACCGCGCCGAGTCGATGTACGCAGGGAGGTTCTGCACGTACAGCCGCGTCCCTGTCTCCGCCCCAGCGCTGGCATTCGCACTGGCGTCCTTGGCCTCGCTCATCGTTGCTACTGCCATCCAGTCAAGTTATTGTAGCTCTTCGAGATAATGGACCAATCAATGCCAGCCAATCAGATGCATGGAAATATCACAGTAGTGACCGAATAATTGTTGGGTGACGTAATGTTTCGGTGGTCGTAGTAGTGTTGCTGTTGAAGGCAACTGCAACATGTACCATTAGTTGACCTGGGTGTTAAGTGCTTTGTACGGACTCTTCGTACAATGCAGTGCTCGCTGGAGCTCTTCGTAGTCAGCAAAATTGTCTGCTGTCAGCACGCCATGACGAATAAAAAGTCGAGTAGAACCAAGCACACATCAGGCTTGAAGCGCTCCGATTCCGAAAACACAAGATGGAGTGCGTCCTGCACAGGCCACAGGTCGAACCGCTCCACTTCTCCATCCTGGCTCGCTGGGATAACGTCCTGCGGTAACTCCACGTCGTACACCAGCATCGTGTCGTTGACGAGGCCGAGAGGATGATCACCGACGTACGGAATGCTACCAGCAGCCAGGAAGCGCGAATGCGTTCGAGAAGGTACCAGTCCCGCCTCTTCTTCTGCCTCCTTCATCATATTGTCAAGAGCTGAGCTGTCTGCAGGCAACCCACCACCGACGATCGTATCGAGCAACGATGGCCAGCGCTTCTTCGTGGCGCTACGCGTTGCCAACCAGACGTGCGAGACTGCTCCAGTCTCTTTGTTACGCACAAACCCGTTGAGGTGCGTGCCGAATTGGCTCAGACCGAAGTAGTGCCCAACGCCACGGTGGTAGCTGAACAGCGTCGGACTGGAGAACGACGTCTTGGACGCATAGAACTCGTCCTGCCACAGAGGGAAGGCTCCTTCTGCCTTCAACTCCGCCTCCATCTTCTGGAACGCCCATGACCGCTCCTCGATGGTGGGGAATTGCGGGATCATGACCACTTCACTCTCCGTCACCTCCAGCAAGCCACTGAATTGGCTCAGCCGCTGTGCACAAGACAAACATCAGTCCCCTCAGCATTGTGCCAATGCATTGCTATTGTCGTGCGCACCTCCCGCTTGTCTTTCAAGATGTATCCTGCTACGACCGATCTGCACGGCGTTTGAGCGCCTAACGTCCGTGCCCAAGCCTCCCCTCCAGCGGGTGCAGCATCACACGCAGAGGCGTATAAGCTTCGCGACTCCATCCACTCACACGCTGCAGCAACGGTCTCCACGCCCACATGACCGTCATGTCAACAGTTCTCCCTCCGAGTGAGTCAATGATGGGCAATAAGGATCAGGTCATACAAACACCAAGAGTAAAAGTGCAGTCGAGGATCAGGAACACGTCACTGTCCTCCACCCTCAATGTATATTACACAGGTGTCCCCCTCTTCTAGACCTAGTGCAGGATATAGTTGAGCGAGTGCGACTTCTGGAACGAGCCATCCGAGCCTGCGTCACTGTGCGTGTCTTCTCCGTCATCTCCTTGGGCTGGTCCTCTGCCAGGCGGAGGGCCGTACCGCGCTCCTTCCGGCGGGTACTCGCGCTGCCCTTCACGCTGGTAGCCGCCGGGCGGTCCCTGACGACTGTGCGTCATCGCCTGACGCATCGGTTCGTCCGGGCGCTCGTACGCCGCCTCGTCGTCCTCCACACGGTGCGCGCGGCCGTCCACCACTGCAGAGGCAGGTAGAGCACGACGTGGGGGCCTCCGTTACGCGCCTGCTGCTCCACAAAGTTCTCCTTCATGGCCTTGAGGTCCGCGAGGGGCAGGCCCATGAACACGCCAAAGCCGTAGTAAACCTTCTCGTCCTCGTTGTCGTTGCCGTCACCTCCGCCTCCCACTCGAGGGAGACCTGCGCCGCTGCCTGGACCGCCGCCTCCTTCACGCGGAGACACCCCGGACGTCGCGCTAGTCGGTTCTCCATCGCCATCGAACTGTGCCTTGTTGTCTTCGGCAAATTATAGTGTAGCTCTTGGGATAAGCAATGGAACAGCCACGGGAGAGTTTCACACGTTTCTAAAAATGCCGTTTCTAAATAGATTTCTAACAGTAGAATGGCTACATTTGGAGGACAAAATGGCTACATCAAGTGGACAAATGCACGAGTCGCTCTATTTGCCTGTTTGTTAAGTTTATTTCCTTCGGCGGAACCGCTTGTACGACTTCTTGCCCTTGGACTCGAGCTCCTCGTTCGCGTTGCGCTTACGGTATTCGCCGTCGTTGGTGAGCTTCGAGCCGATCTCCTTGTGCAGCTGTCGGAATTTGCGGATGGCGCCCACAGGACGCAGCGGAGTCGTGAGTAGATGGTTGAGTTGACTACGTAGCGCCTGTACTGAGGTGCCAGCTGTGCTCTTCTTCTTGCCGTCCTGGTTACGCTTCTTCGCTCCCAGCTCGAACAGCAAGTCGTCATCCATGTCCAGGTCGGCTGCCTCAGCCATCTGAGCGAACCACGTTTCCTCCGACTTGATCTTACCAGCGGCGTTCTCCTGGTCGTTAATGCTCTTCGCCAGCCGCATGCGCTCGTCGATCACCTGCATGAATCGGTGGTCAAAAGGGAAGTCCGACAGGCCTGTGGGGCGCTGCAGCATCTTGCAGATCTGCAGGTGATACTTGGCATCAGTGGGCGACACTAGCGAGATACTAAGACCATCCTTATCGGCACGAGCAGTACGACCACTGCGGTGCACAAACACCTCCGTGGAGCGCGCAATGTGATAGTGCACAACATAGTCCACGCTCGGAATATCGAGACCTCGCGCCGCCACGTCGGTAGCCACTAAAATACCCTGCGCATGCGAACGGAAACCATCAAGCTTCTTCAAACGCTGACGCTGCTGCATTTCTGCATGCAATGCGAAAACCGGGAGGTTCAGCAGGCTTAGAAGACCTGTGAGCCGCCGCACCTGGTGGATAGCATTCAGAAAAATAATTGTTCGGCCAGGATACTGCGTCAAGAAGTAGTACAGGAAGCTATCACGCGTAGATTCTGTCACCTCGTGTTGACAAAGCTCCAGGCCTGCAGGAAGCGATAGTGCCACGTTCTCTTGCTGTTTCTTCAGCTTCTGTTTCGACTCTTCAGAAACGATAGGTTTAGCCGCATCGGACTCAGCGATACTGAGATCCACCACAGCAGGCTTGCCACGGAGACCCACACGCTTCATAACCTTTTCCAGCACACTTAATGCATTGCGGTGCCGTTTGGTCTTACCCTTCTGGAAACGGCCACCCTCAGGGATCGTAAGTGTAGCTGAGAACAGGAATGTTTGGCGTGTATGGCGAGGAGAGCTCGGCCTTTCCGGCACTGGAGACTTCGATTTTGATGATTCTTGCTTATTTTCCTTTTTAGCAGCAGCAGCTTGCTGTTTGCGCTGCATTTTGAGTACATCGTCGAGCATCATGACCTTGGACCCGCTCGCAAACTTGGACATATCGATGTCCTCGCCATCGTCTTCGCTTTCACTACCATCGTTCTGGTCCTCCTCGCTTGCTTCTTCATCTTCTTCATCATCTGAAAGATCTTCTAGCTCTGAAGCTGCGGTTTTACCCTTCCGCCGCAGAGTATCGAAAATCTTCTCCAACTCGGGGTACGATCCAGGTTGCAGCATGCGATCTGCCTCATCGACCACTAGGAAACGCAGTGTTGTCGCCATATCTTTCATGTGTTCGTGATTCGCGTCAATGATATCCCAAAGACGACCAGGTGTACCAATTACAATCTCCGGTCTGTATCCGAGAATTCGCTTCTGCTTCTGCACAGCCATGCCACCCACCAACGTCACCACTCCAATCTCACGGTTGGGCACCATTTTTCTAGATGTTGCTGAATCTGAATCGCCAACTCGCGTGTCGGCGTCAAGATCAGTGCCTTGCAATCTTTCTTGTAGCCTGGTTGTTCACGTTCGGCAAGCAGTTGGCTCAGAATGGGGAGACCGAAAGCCAACGTCTTACCTGATCCCGTCGGCGCTGCACCCACCACATCACGGTTGTCCACCAACGCCGGCAGCAACGTCCGCTGCTGGATACGCGTCGGCCCCATGAATCCGCACGCGTGCAGAGATTGTCTGAGCAGTGGATGCAACTTGTAGGCATCCCACTTGGGCAGATGCACGTCCTGATCGCAACTGGCGCTTCAGCGTCCAGTTTCTTAGCAGGTTTAGTCTTCTTTTTGCTCTTCTTGGCCACCTTTTCCGGCTGCTTCTCCTCTTTTGCGGCGTTGCATCCTGCGTGGCGTCCTGCTCCTGCTTTTTGGCTTTGGTTTTCCTGCGTTTCTTCTTGCTCTTCTTCTCTTGATCCTGCTCCTTGTCTTGTGATTGAATGTCCCCAACTAAAACTTTTCCTCCACCTTCTGTGGACTCGACGCGATAGTCAGTGAGCTCCTCGAGCTCGAACATGGACCCATCTTGGAACCCTTCGATGTGCACATCCTCCATGTCCACTTTCGTCCACCCGCCATTGTCCACCATCGAGCTAGAGCTAGAGCTTGAGCGTTTCTTGCGCTTCTTGGACCCTTTCCCGCTGCCATTAGCGTCCGCTATACGGTACAACGTCAGCTCCGACACGCCGCTCATCCTGATCACGCCGTTTCACGAATGATGGCCATACAAAACATGCGCTCTCCACCAGCCGATTCATTTCAACCAATCACATCGCATCCTTATCAATGTCCCACCAATCAAATCGCTTATTGCGCTGTCCACCTCTTTTTACCAGCGCATTATTGACCGAGATCACGAGTCTGAGATGCGTGCCCTCTCTCGCTTCGTGGCGGCTCGCGGCCGCTTGACAAGACGTCCGTGCGTGTCGAGGACCTTCACTCCTGCGTGGGTGTCATGCACTCTTGACAGCCGCAGCTTCGCCGCCGACGCGTTCGTGTCGCGCCACTACCGCATGCAGGACCCCCAAGATGTTGCAGACTTTTTAAAGCGCAAGAGCTTGAGCTGCAGAGAGACCGACACACACTTTGTGGTGCGGGATTGCCCTTTTGCCACGCCACGCACGGCAAGGCGGATAATCTCTTCAAGATGTACGTGCAGAAAGCTCAAGGAGTGTACAAGTGCCATCGCTGCGGAGCTGCCGGCAGCTGGTTCGATTTCAAGCGCAAACTGCAGGGCAATGTGGGCGTGGCGTCCTCTGACAGTGTTTTGTATGGAGGCAATGCTGCGGCACCAGCAGAGGTCAAGGTGATTCAAACACTGGACAATGAGAAGGCCATGGCCATTCAGCAGAACTTGATGGACGACCCGGACTATGAGCCAGTGCTGAAGTACTTGACAGAGACAAGAGGACTTTCGCTGGAAGTGCTGCAGAAATACTGTGTGGGGGCTATTGAACAGCCATTCCGTGACCATGCCACGGGCGAGCGTGTGAATGCCAAGTGCATTTCATTCCCATGGATGGCGCGTCAACTGGACATGGACGTTATGGGAGTTGTGCGCAACAATGAGGATAAGCAGAAGCAAGGATCGGAAGATAAGAACCTGTACGACGTTGTCCGGTTGAAAATCCGCGCGGTGGAGGACAAGTCCAAACAGCAACTCGTTCCAAAAGGTGGAAGCTGGGGATTGTTTGGATGGAACACAGTGCCCACAGCAGCAAATGAGATTGTTCTCACTGAGGGCGAGTTTGATGCTATGGCTGTGCATCAGGCTACAGGGATGCCAGCGGTGTCGCTTCCGAATGGATGCCAATCTCTGCCACCTAGCGTCTTGCCACTGCTTGAACGATTCAAGAGAATTTACCTCTGGATGGACAATGATGCTTCAGGCCAAGCCAACGTGGAGAAGTTCGCGTCAAAACTCGGCATGACACGTTGCTATATTGTACGCACACCAGTTGACGCCGACGCAGCAAAAGTTAAGGATGCGAATGACGCTCTTCGAGCTGGTCTCGATCTCACGGCAATGGTACGTGCTGCCGAAATCATCCCACATAGCCAAATTACCACGTTTGAGGAGCTTCGGCGTGAGGTCTACGATGAGATTCTAAATCCGTTGCGTGCCTGTGGCGTGCAATCGCGCGCGTTCCCGTCACTTAACAGATTAATGAAAGGCCACCGCATGGGAGAGGTGACAGTGCTCACAGGCCCTACAGGTTGCGGTAAGACTACGCTACTCAGTCAGTTGTCGCTAGACCTGTGCGGTCAGGGTGTGAGTACACTATGGGGCTCTTTCGAGATCAAGAACACGCGATTAATGCACAAGATGCTCACTCAGCTTGCGCAGCGGAATCTATCAGGGGATGTGAAAGCCTTCGAAGCTGCTGCTGATCGATTTGAGGCACTTCCTATGCATTTTCTGCGATTCTTTGGTAGCACAGATGTGGATGAGGTGTTGGATGCGATGGAGTATGCTGTGTACGCTTACGATGTGCAACATATATTGCTGGACAACGTTCAGTTCATGATGGCCGGCCAAGGGCGTGGATACGACAAGTTCGAGCGCCAGGATGCTGCTCTTGACAAATTCCGTAAATTTGCTTCGGCTAAGAACGTGCACCTCACTCTAGTGATTCACCCACGTAAAGAACAAGAGGACCAGGACCTGACCCTGTCGTCTGTGTTCGGTACGGCCAAGGCCACCCAGGAAGCAGACAACGTGTTGATTTTGCAGCGCATTAAGGGCGAATCCAAATTGGATATACGCAAGAATCGATTTGATGGCGCGCTGGGATCAATCCCTTTGAAGTTTGACCCGAACTCCGCGTCGTTGCGTGAGGTTGGCACAGAGGGAATGAGTGAAGGCGTCGCAGCAGTGGACCTCGAGGCGCAGATGGAGTTCGAGCAAAAGCGGCGCATTCAAAGCAGTCATCGCGCACAAGAACGTCTTCAACCGGAGGTGCTTCATGACTCCATTGGCCCCGAGGGCAACCACGAAACTCACCAGTACCAGTATGTGGCAGCAGCAGCACCTTTAAATGGGCACAACAATAATGTTAACGGAGTTAACGGCAGCCATACACACAAGCTCAACGGCAGCTCTCTACCCGCGCTTAATGGTGAGGACCCGCACGACCAGAGTGGCAGTAGCAGTGGACTTAACGGAGGCTCTAACAGCTCCCCATCAGGCTATACTGGTGGTACCATCGACGGGAACGGGCCACATGCTGGTAGTGTAGGTGAGCCCTTCGCGGCATTCACACCCATCATCACGCGGTAAACTCCCGAGAACGTCGCTGGTTGTTAGGCGTAGCATTGATACGTGAGTATAGGCACTGTTGCGTGATATTCATGCATATCGCGTGATAGCGCTTGCCTTCCCCGATACGAACTGTTTTCCTAATACAAAAGTACTATCATCTCTAAATTGATCCGTGAACTTGCTCAGCTATCGGATGTCGAACATGCAAAACCACGAGATCCAAGCTACCGCAGTGATAGTTGCTCGTAAATCGTCCAGGTGACAGCAGTGGATAAAGTGCGTTTCACCACACGTGGTAATATCCCTTTCGCGAAGCCACTCAACCCCTCATGGCGGTAGATCTTTGCCACTGATTGTCGTAGTGTGAGCGAATTTTGAATTGAAGCAGCTTCACCAGTTCCTTGATTCACCATAATAGCAAGTTGCATGCGCGTCTTCACCACATCCGCTGGGTGCACCAACGTCGTGGCCATGACACCGGCGACCACACCGCTGCTGAAATGCACTCCGTAGACTGGAAGCTGCGGGAATTGTTGCACCCACGAGTCTCTCAGACGGGTATAAATGAGCACATATAGTCCGGAGAACGGCACGTCTCGAATCAACGTAGGGACCATGCCTCGGTACAGTCCTCGCACCCCTTCATGGTGCAGCACGTGCCGCACAACGTGTAGATTGCTGGTAAAAGTGCCTGGAGGGAGGAACTCCATCCTTGCCTTGACGATCGTGAAGGGCGACATCACTCCGCCTGCAAATGTCCGTGCAAAGGCTCCAGCTAGGAATGTATTGACTGCCGTCTGCTGGAACAGGTTCATGCAGTGGTCCAGCGTAGCAAAGTAGAGTCCGGCGCCGCCTGCCACTCGCACGAGAGTGGGGAAGTGCCGCGCCACATGGAGCGGACGCGAGCCACTGGGTCGTTGGAAGGACGTGACGCTTTGATTGTCGCTGGCAGCAACAGCCGAGAGTCTGCAGCAGGCGGCTTCGGCTGCGAGTGACAAGTCGTGAAGGCGCCCTGTTGGTGTGTGCGCAACACGTCAAGCGGCTGGAAGGCGAGCGCCGAGATCACGCCGGACAATGCGCCAGCGAGGAGCTTCCGCGTCTTGCGGGAGGAGCTCGAGAGCTCGTCCACGTGCTGACTTTGGCTCAACTTTGCCATCGTCATGGACGGCGAGGCCGCCATCTGTACCGTAGAAATTGAGGTGAGCTTTGTCGGATAAAAACGTAAACAGGTAGTACGGCAAACTGCTGTATAGTACCCCGGGACACAATCTGAAAATATACTGATAATTGTTAATTTCGAAATATTGTTTTGAGAACAATCAGCTTTTTAAAATAAGATTTTAGGTTCGTCATGCAAAAAGATGTTGAGTCTACGAAGCGGCCGTAAGCATTCATCACTGGGGTGACCGACGTATTGGACTTCGTGCAACCAACGCATTTAATGCAACCACATAAAGTTAATCCAACCTAAGCTCTACATTGTCATTCCCCCTCCCCTCCCCGTATAACTAACTTTTATCCCGAATAATTGAAAACATTACTCCTGGAGCGGAAGGCACGGCCAGACGAAACGTGCTGTCCTCCAGTCGGGGTCCAATTGGATTAAGTTCTGCCTTTGCAAAGCCACGCCTAACGGCTTCTGGTGAAACCTTCCGCCATGCCTCCCCAACAATGGAGGTGGTGAATTTGTGCCGGTCTTTTGCATTAGCACTAAATCATGAGTAACATGATACTGCACATACAAGTCTCTACATGTCTCGTGCTTTGGTTGCCTCTTTGTCCATCGGTAAAACATGGAGCGGTGACAGCCATGCTCTGATGCTAAGCGTTTCGACACACCGGTCTCGGTAGCGGCATCGACAGCCTTGAGCCTATGGGCGTTTGTATAGAGGACCTAATGCTTTAGACGTGACATTGTGAGGTACTTTTAACCACAAATTTCTCGAACCATGTGTGTAATTTGTTTTACAAGAAACGACTTTTACGCTCCATATAAACCGATTGTTTTACATTGGTTGCACGAAATCCATACAGTCTGCTACTCCGCGTCACATGTACGATTCGTCCGTCATCAGGCCTGGCCATTTCATATGCACCGTTGCGTCTCCATACCGAAACTACAGATCAATCGACTAATATACAATTGTTAGTAGACCACTTGCTTCGAGGGTGGTGTATGTAGGTCGCTTTTAATGATACTCCGGCAGTTGGTTAGGTGTTATACCTTATGCATCTTGTAAGTGAATACAATCTTGTTGTATGCACTGCACTTAGTGCTTCGTGATCTTTAATAACGCCGCCCAAAATGGGCAGTGCTGGCAGTCGGTGTTTAAGCGCTTTTATCCAAATGTGTAATCTGTCCTGATTGTGCATACAAACGTTTTAACTATTCTGAGCAAACGTTTGTGAATGGGTTGCATTTTGGGCGAGCGTACCAGTGCTTCATTTAACAGCCCAAGCGGGGAGACAGGTTTGCAATAAAAATGTAATCTTTAGACGAGCATTGGAATTCCAATTTCAAGCCTAGCCAGTTATCAACCTGCTTTCTAATCCACTGATCTCCTGCTCTTCAACTTATAAAGAAAATGCAGTACGTTCATTGCGTTCAAGCATGTAGTATTACAAGTAGACAAGTTGAATGCTTTATAGCGTCATTTAATGACTATTTGTGGGTGCTTAGCACCTTGTAACAGGCACATCATGCGTCGGCCTCTGTGCGCTGCTTGCTAACATTTTGTGTGAGTAGGTAATACGAAGGCAAATGCTTACATTACTTTAGCCACCGCAAACGTTGGCTTACGAGCCACCAAGCGAGATTGGTCTTTAACAAATTCAGGAATATAAATTCAAACCACTGCCCACAATAACATTAGGACGGGAGGACAATCTAAGAGATGTTTTATGAATTACATGATATTTACGCAGAGAAACAGTCACACCAATATCCTCTGGCAAAATTCAGTGAAACCTTGCCGTCTAGTGTATAGTGCCTAGCCCCGGAAGGGGTCAGTAACTTCTGAAACCGAAGTTCCAGAGTGGCCTGTGTTACCTCGCGAATCCCTGTAGGTCCGATTAACCTTGGGGTTTATCTTTGGACGTCGTCTCCGACTTGGATCTTGAACGTCAACCTTGAAACGCGATGTCGTTTCAGCCCTGAACCTGAACCGAATGTCTGAAGCAAAACTGTGGATCAAGCGTTGAAGAACCCGGAGCAACCTAGCGATAACAAATACAAAAGTGAGTTCTTCCCTATATAATACTACAAACAGCCGCGACTTTTTCTTATAGACCCTTGGGCGGAAGAGTCTGAAACCGGTCTCAATTAGGCTGAGTGAGGGAACCGGTGTACCCTGAGCCTGACGTTCGTGCACCACCTTCTAACGAAGGAAAGCAATCAATCACACTCAATATAATCCGCTTTCTACACAGTCTTGCTTTCAACCAATGGGGTGACTGTTAACTAACCACCACCAGCACTCGTTCTTAACATGAAATGGATAACCCGTCCACTTCGCAACACACTCAACGGGGTCCAACTAGGATATAGAGTACACTGAATCACCTCAAACGCGAGTGCAAATGATCCCAGTGTATATGGACTTGATACTATGGGGAGTCCCGCACTATCCTGTCCGAGGAACAGCGGACCCGATTCCTAATTCGACTTGCGCCTTAGGGGTTAAAGAACTTCTCTGTTAGTCTGTTTAGAAATATTGCTAATCTTCTCAATACAAATCTTCATATGTTCTTCCGTGTTCTTCTGTTCTCTCGTGCGACCTGATTTATCTTTATTTGAGTATGGTGGCTCAGATGGCGTAAGCATCTTGTGGGTACACTTCCAAGTTCAACCGAATGGCATAATCACTTCGTGGGTACAATTACCCACATTCCACCAAATAACGTAAACACCTTGCGCATACACTTCCCCATATTCAATGATGATGGTCAGTTGATTCAGTGTCTGAGACCAGTTCTCGTCCCAACCCTGAACCCATCGTTTCAGGGGACACTTCATCTCTAAATCCACAAACTTGAAGGCGGAAGTCCTGGAACCAATGATATACAAAATCCAAGTCAAATAGACTATAGACCAGCTTTGTTTCAGAGTCTGGATCGGCATTACTTGCAACTTGGCCTCGTTTCAGACTTGATTCACTCCGGGTGCACGATATATTGGTTGGTTCAGCCAAGTCGAGGCGGGACACCATATGTAATAAGTTTAAAGTGGTGTTTTAGGGCTGACGCGATCAATGCGCGTCTCGAGGCCTTCTCGAGTTACGAGAATGCTCTCCTTGAGCATATTCAACAGAGAGTGAAGGCTGAGACGCCCCAGGCGTCACCAAGCCAAGAAAGTAGGCTTTCGAAGCCGAAACCACTCATGTTGAGTGTGACGATCTTTAATGGATCTGAAGGAGAGAGCCTCCTGTTGTGGACCGGAGAGGTCGAAATGGCCATGAATTCGGCCATGCTCCAAACGGAGCAGCAGCGCGTCGCGCTGGCAGTCTCAAGCTCGGCGGGCGAGCGAAGGAGTGGGCACTCACGTGCCGTTCGTCAATAGACGAAGCGTTCCCATCGTGGGAAAAGCTGAAGCGTCAGCTGTCGCGAGTGTTCTCGCCGCCTAATGAGGCGTACCGCGTGCGATCACGCTTCCTTGCTTGTCGCCAAGGCAAGAAGGATTTGGTGGACTATGTCCAAGAGCTACGCACGCTCATAGCTGGCATGTTTGCCGACCCTCTACCCGAGGCAGTCACCGTAACGGTGTTTATGGAGGTCTCGAACGGGCGTCGCCCGCACGGAGGTATTTCGCTCCCGTCCAAGCTCTTTTGAAGAGGCAGTGGACATGGCGTTGAACGCCGAGCACAACTTCAAGTCCTCTAGACTTGGAGCGAGTGCGGGCTCACATGGACAAGGTGGTCCTGAGCCTATGGATCTCAGCTACGCTGAAGATGAAGAAGCAGAGCTTCGAGCTGCAGAACAGCGCATGAACATCCGGAGATGTTTCACGTGCGGGAGCACCCGTCACTTGCGGAACGGTTGTCCGCTGCGCAAACAGCGCCAGGCTCCGTTGAGCCAAGCCCGTCCGGCGAACCAGAACTCTGGGTCGTCGGCGGAAACGACGACTCCCAGTAGGCGCGGGGCGCCCTGCTGGGGAAGAACTAAGTTCTGTCGTACCTTTGGAAGGTGAGGAGCGACGGGGCTTAGCCCCGAAGAGAGCCGTACTCTCTAACACGGAACGTGTATGCAAGCCGGGCTTGTTGGTCGTCCATGTGGACGTGAAGGGCTTTGATAAGCCCTGGATAGTCTTGATAGACTCAGGAGCGTCTGGTAACTATGCCAGGCGCTCCACGATGGAAGGAAGTTGGCAGTATGCCGAGGCGCTGGAAGCGCGAACGAGGACACAGTCACGGTACGTCTAGCGACGGGGGCACGAGTTACTGTGCCAAAGGTCCCTGTGGACCTGCGAGTGAAGTTCTTGGACTTCAATAGCGTTGAATGCTGCTTGGTCCTAGACCTTGATTCGAGGTATGACCTCATTCTAGGCATGGCATGGCTTGAGCGCCATGAGCCATGGATAGATTGGCGGTCTAAGACCCTCGGTGCCACGCACCCTGCTCCGAGCGGAGCTTTGGCGAGTCATGAACCCACCTCCGCTCAAAAGCAGAAGCGCTATTGGCGCGAGCACTGGACCGAGTCGGTCAATGTGCTTGACATTGGAGTGTCGGAGCTGGTGGATAGCTCTGACACTGGGGACATTTGTCCCGAAGGGCGCGAGGCGCCGGTCGACGGAGTGTCGACACGTGGAGTGGCACGTAATCCACTGAGCGATGGTCACGGACCGAACAGTGCCTCGCTGCGTGTTCAGCCGAACACGATCGACGAGACGTCGAGGCATCTGCAAGATGCACGCGGAGTGGCGCGTTATCCACTGAGCGATGGTCACGGACCGAACAGTGCATCGCTGCGTGTTCAGCCGAACACGATCGACGAGACGTCCAAGCATCACCATGATGCACGCGGAGTGGCGCGTAATCCGCTGAGCGATGGCCGTGGACTCTGTCAGCCATCGCTGCACGTTCAGTCGAACGTGATCGACGAGATGTCGGGGCATCGCGATGATGCACGCGGAGTGGCGCGTTATCCACTGAGTGGGGTCGCAGACTGAGTGACACTCCGCTGCATGTTCGAGTGAACATGGCTGGCGAGACGCCGAGGTATCAGGATGATACGTTAGGGGTGAATACACCCGAACTCGTCGACGGCAAAGTCGATGTGTTGTCCACGAAGTGGAGTGTCTCTGCAAAGAGACGGACTAGACGCAAGGCGTCATGGGAGAAGCGCAAGGCGCTTGTAGCGACGTCGTCGGATGACGCGTCTAGCGTGCTGAGCGGTAAGGCTCCACGCGGCCGCAGCGAGCAATTGTACACGCTCGTTGACGGAGTGACAGGTGATGTCACTGGAGGCATCCGCCTCGACGGACTACCCGATCTCAGTGAGCTCATCGAGCTCGACGAGATGTCGGTCGCCGAGTTTGGCGAGGCTTTGAAAGCCGACGACCTCGCTGAGGTGGTCGTGATACGACCTGAAGAGGAGTTGAACTCCTCGTCCTTAGTGGACGAAGCTGTCTTGGAGGATACCAAGAAGGCGCTCAATGCGCGGAGTGGATCAGCGATCCTTAAGGATCCCAAGGATCCCTTTTATCCTTTACTAAAGGAGTATGGAGACGTTGTCTCGAAGGACCCGCCGGTGGGTCTACCTCCCGATCGAGGTGTGCGCCACGAGATTGATTTGGTTCCAGGAACCAAATACTGCGTGACGCGGCAGTGGCCACTGCCTAAGGAGCAGTGTGACGTCATAGACGCTTTCTTCCGTGCCAAGCACGAGGCCGGAATGGTGCGTGAGAGCAAGTCTCCGCACTCGACCCCGACATTCTGTGTCAGAAAGCCAAATGGCAAGTGGCGCATTGTGCATGCTTACAATAAGCTGAATGCAGCCACCATTCCGGTGCAGACACCGATTCCCCGAAAGGATGTTCTTCAGAACAATATGGTGGGCAGTACGCTGTACAGCGCCCTCGACCTTGTCGATGGTTACTACCAATTGCTCATGCGAGCGTGTGACGTACCGCTGACAGCGGTGAGCACCCCGAGCGGTATGCTCTGGGAGTGGCTGGTAATGCCCCAAGGGCTGTCGAACGCTCCAGCAACGTTCAATCGTCTTGTGACGCAATTGTTTAGGCCCCATCGGGCGTACGCACAGACGTATTTCGATGACATCTTCGTCCATAGTCGTGCGGAGCACGGAAGACGGATGTTGAGATGCATGTAGAGCATCTGCGAGCTGTGCTCGAGTGCATGCGCACCAACAAGTTGTACGCCAACGCAGACAAGTGCGTCTTTGGCGCGGAGGAAATTCCTTTCCTCGGGTGCTTCATTGGGAAGCAAGGCCTTAGGGCGGATCCCGCCAAGGTCAAGGCAATCGTAGATTGGCCGGTTCCTTTGAACCAAAAGGACTTGCGCAAGCGGCTTGGCCTTGCCAATTACTTGCACAAGTACAGCGAGAATTACGCTGAGATGGCTCGGCCATTGTCCAACCTCCTTAAGAAGGATACGGACTGGTGTTGGAACACCGAGCATCAAGTTGCATTTGATGCAATCAAGGAGAGTCTCCTTCATGCGCCCATCTTGGCGTTACCGGACCCTGACTGTCCGTTTAGCGTCGTGTGTGACGCGTCCGATTTCGCAATCGGTTGCGTTTTACTACAAGCGGACGCCGAAGGGCGTGAACGCGTCATCGCGTTTGAGTCTCGGCAGCTGAAAGCTGCTGAGAAGAACTACCCAGTTCATGACAAAGAGCTACTTGCGATGAAGTACGCTCTAGTCAAGTTCAGGGTTCACCTGCTAGGCTCTAAGCCTTTTGTGATCTACACAGATCATGCGTCACTACGCACAGCGACCCAGTCGCCCCATCTCTCTCAGAGAATGGCCCGATGGCTCTCCTTCTTTGCGGAGTATAACTTCGAAGTGAAGTATAAGCCGGGCAAGTAGAACGTGCTGGCGGATGCGCTTTCGCGCAGGCCGGACTACGAGCTGTCTCATGTCACGATTGTGACGTCGTCAGTGACGAACCTAATACGCAGTGCGTATGCGCAGGACGTCTCTTGCGTAGCGCTACTGCAAGCTCTGAAGAGCGAAGAGTCCGCGGACTCTAAACCGACGTTGTCGGCGCGCACACGCGCGAGGCTTCATCGCTACAGCCTTAGTGATGGCCTGCTGTACTACAGCACCGGTCCCGAGGACCCACCACGTGTCGTGGTACCTCACGATGAGGACTTGAAATACAAGATCCTCTTTGAGGCACATGACGCTCCGGTGAGCGGACACCTTGGTCGTGAAAAGACCTATAGCGCTGTGAGCGCGATGTACTGGTGGCCCAAGCTCTATAAGTGGGTCAGTACTTACGTACGCACGTGCGAGACGTGTCAGAGGGTCAAACCCTCGCCGCATGCGGCTGCGCCTTTGGCGAGTTTGCCCGTACCCAGTGGGTGTTGGCAGTCCATGAGTATGGACTTTGTGTTTGGTCTGCCGAAAGATTCGGCAGGCAACACGGGCATTGTGGTCTTTGTAGACCGATTGAGCAAGATGGCTCACTTAGCGGCTGTGCCGGACTCCATTGATGGAGAAGGAACAGCCTCGCTGTTCCTAGACCGCGTCTTTCGGCAGCATGGGCTGCCTGAGACGATTGTCTCGGATCGAGATCCGCGCTTCACCGGGAAGTTCTGGACATCAGTCTTTAAAGTGCTGGGCACTCGACTGGATATGTCCACAGCGGATCATCCGCAGACCGATGGTCAAACCGAGCGCGTTAACCGCGTCGTGGAGGATGTCCTCCGCAGCGTGTGCGCTGAAACTCCTAAGCGTTGGAGCGCGATGCTCCCGCTTGTTGAGTTTGCATTGAACAATGCGGTTCACGCGTCAACGGGCTTTACGCCGTTTTACGTGAACGGGTTAGCGAACCCACGTGTCCCATTGACACCGCCACGACGTGGCTCAGGGCTTGACGGGGAGGGATAGCCGACAGGCTTGCTGATGTCAGCCCTGCTTCTGTGCGTAAGCACATTAGCGACTTTGTGTCGCAGCGTCTCAGTGTCTTACGACACGTGCGTGACGCGATGGCTGAAAGCCAAGACGTTCAAAAGAACAAGCTGATGCAAAAGGCAGAGGCAATTTAGATATGTTCAAGGTCGGCGACCTAGTTTTATTAAACGCTAAGAACCTACCTACACATGCAGTGTCTGCTGTTTTTAAAACGAAATTGAGGCCACGCTTCGTGGGACCTTTCAAGGTCGTGGCTAAGAAGGGCCTGGCGTACACACTAAACCTTCCGAAGGCGATGCGCACGCATCCTACCTTCTACGTGGGCTTACTTAAGCCTTACCAGGACCCGGCGCGGGTGAGCTCGAGTGAGCTGGCTCCACCAACATCGAGGAGACGTTCGCCTCGATTGGCGCAGAGGCAGAAGCCAAGGGCGGAGCAGCAGGGACTGCGGGAGGAGCAGCCAGAGGCTGAGGGGCAGGAGCTGCCGGCCGTTGGAGGCCCGTCCGGACCCCAACACTGCCACGAAGCTCAGCGAGCCCAAACTCCAGAGCGCGGAGACGTCGCGGGACGTCTACGGGGTCTCGACCCAATCCACACGCTCATGGAGCTCGCGGATATCGTTATCATAACGATCGAGCGTCTCGAGTATCTCGCGAAAACGCTCGCTATGGCGATTCAGCCGTCGAGTCAGACTCGAAAACTCAGACCGAGTTACGAACTCAGGACTCGCGTGCGAGTCGGCCGCCGCCGGCGTTGCTCGACGAGCAAGGCGATCTCCACTTTCATGTGGATCGTCTTTTAGCGCGACGTCGTCGCCGGGGTCAAACCCAGTATCTTGTAAAGTGGAGGGGTTATCCACACTCGCAGAACTCGTGGGAGTTCGAGGTGCCCCTCCGACAAGATTGCCCTGACGTCGTGGACGCTTTTGATCGCGCCCATCAGGGCGAGGGCCCGTGGCCGCCGCCGCGGTCGAACCGCGCTTCACATTAGGTGGTGGAGCTGCTGGGTTAGCAGCTGAGCTCCGGCTCTGACCCGCTGACGTAGAGACGGATTCCGTCGACGTCGTCGCAGGAGCGACAGGTGTCGCGCTGGCGTACATCGTACGATACCCGTACGAAAGCTTGCGCTTCACCTTAAGCTTTTCAAAAGCAAAGCGCAGAGCACGCTCAACACGAGCGTCTACTTCGGCATAGCTCGCCATAAGAGCTTCGAGTGAAGGAAGCTTCCGAGCTTTCTCCACTCAGCGCATGAAATGCACTTCGTCATCATCTGATGACTCCCCAGGGTGTAACACCCGCGGACAAGTCCGCATGTTGGGAACCGGTCGCCGAGCGAGTTGTTCATCGATCCGCTGTCGATACTCGGCGGCCGGGATATCCTGCATTGTCAGGAAGTGCTCACGGAGCGCGTCTCGCTGTGCGATCTGGTCGGCAGTGGTTGCCTGCGGACCAGCAAGGTACGAACTCAAGTTCGAGGCCTTAGCATGGGTGCGCGCGAGACCAGCGGGGTCCTGAGACCCGAAGCCATAATCTCTACGGTTTGGGAACCGTACAGGCGCTGCCTGAGGTCGCGACGACGTATGAGGGGCTTGTGAAGCCAATTGTCGCTCATGCGCGTCATCCAGGTCGTCCGTAACGACACGCGGACCCATGGGGTCGTCTTCATCGCTGAATGAAAGTGGAGGCGCATCGCGCAGGGCCCTGCCCCCATAATCCGCAACCGTTCGTTCCGGGAACGGATTGGGAGTCCGCAGTGGACTGCGCTCCGAAGTCACCGTGGTCGTCGTGACCGTCGCGGGACTTGTCGTGGACGCCACCGAGTATGGTGGGCTGAACGGTTCGTGGGAACCCAGAGCGTCGGGATCGCTCATCTCTCCTCCTCGCGCTGTGCGCTAGTGTCGGTCTCATAATCGACCTCCATCTCGCTCCCATCCTTGGGTGGTGAGCTCATACTCGCAGCGATGCTGCTCGCGCGTGCGCGACCGTATACGTGGTCGTGAGCACGAAAATACTCTGCCATAGAGAGTGTGGCTGGAGCACCAGGCTCGGACGCCTTCCCTTTGGTCCGGTCCTGGACCGCTGCCTCCGCACCAAGTGCGTTTGAGTTAGTCCCGTTAGCTGACGGAGCTAGAGGACAATGCCTAAAAGGCGAAGCGTGAAGACGCTGAGGCTGTTGCCGTTGGTCGTAAGACCCAGAGACTTGTAGGTCAGAGCTCGGGGAGCTGTCGTGCTGCTTAGAGGCAGGAGAAGCCTCGGAGGCAGGGGGCATGCAGTGCTGGGCACTTCGCAAATTCGAGAATGCTCTCGTTGCAACCGCGGAGAACGCGGTGATGTGGCAAGACTTGCCAAGACACGAGGTGTCGACAGTTTGATGGGGGAGGATGTAACGGGGTTACATGAAGATGATCAGTAAGGTGGGCCACACCTGGTCACCTTGGGGACACATCGTCCGGATAAGATATCCGTATCCCTCCTCAAAGAGATATTGGTACCTGGTACCCTCGGATTACCTTAAGTCAGTACTGATGTCAGTACATGGGCGCAACGCCATTCATTTGTGCATGACTAGAACTAAGTATGCAATAGTTAGTTCTATACATTAAGGAAAAGAGATTTAGACAGATAAAAACATTCAATTCAGTTCGCATTTTGCAAGTTAATTAGAAAGTGTTTTTAGCTACTTTAATTAACTAAGGTAGTCCAAAGAGTCACTTTTGGACTGTGAAGTATTCTTATACTTGGTTCTTGTATAAGAACGTACAGTCGTCGGAACTCCGACTGATAGACGGACGTCTTGGACTCAAGGAGTCGCCCCCTCTTCCTCTGCGCCAAGCACTTGCTACGCAGCCCCGCTGCATGTAGGTCCACATACAGTATCGACTCGGGTATGTTTACAGGGGGCTCGCTGGACTCACATAGTTATGGACTTCGCTCTTGTCCTTCCACAAACCCGAAACAAGGAGGATGGCCTACTAGTGGTCGTGGATCAGTTAACAAATAGGGCGCATTTTGCTGCGTGCGCAGACACGGAAACCGCACAGATGTTGCTTAGCTAAAATGAGACCGCATATTCCTTCTTCCCGGTATACCGACCAAGATATTGTCGGAACGCAACTCTAACTTCGAATTGTGGAGATTATTGTGTACGATGCTGGGGGGCACATCAAATTTTACTGTAGTGCCCTAACGCAAATGGGGTGGCTGAGCGTTTGAACCAAATATTTACGCAATTAATCTAAAACTTATTTACATGCTTTTTATCTAATGGAGCTTCCACAGACTAGGATCAATACCTGGCCTTGACAGAGTTTGCCTGTAATCCACAGTCAGTTGCAATGACTCCATTTGAAGCCGACTTAAGCTATCTACCACCTACCCCTGCAACACTTCAAAGTTAGTCACAAGTAACAGGTTCGGCCTCCCGTCGATGTGCATTGGGGAAGACGTTCCTCGGACACCAAGCCGACAAACTTGCCAACGTTTGACGGGAGCTACAACTGGCATCGGACCGAACGAGCGACTACTATAACACCACCTGACTTGAGGCAGACTTTTAAGATGGGATAGGTTCCATTACTCTCGACAGAAAATCTAGCAAATTTCAGGCTGAAACTACCCAACTTAAGCTTGGGCACGATGAGTCTGTCAGTATCGGGTCTTGCATCGACTCGAACAGGACTACTACTAGTTAAGTCTGACCAATGGGAAAAAATCACCTAGTCTTCCACTTGAAATGTCTGCAACCGTACGTACCCTGTACAAGAGATCAAGAAACTTCCAAGCTCAACTTCCTGATGGATCGGAAGGTGAGGTTGGCGAATGATATCGTCGGGCACAAAAGAATTTGTGGCAAAAATTATACAAAGTCTAATGGATTGGAAAAGTCGAAACAAGCAAAACTATGGTAAAAGTTAAGTACGTAGGCGACCTGAACAAGAGCTTTCACGAACGGAACAACAAAGGGGGATCTTAGCTTTCGAGACGGCATGTCACGAGTTCCTACAGGAACTCGCGAGCGCGAGGCAAAGACAGCAAGATTTTCGACATCGAGCCAGCAGCAAAACAATAGGACATTTCAAACCAACAGTGATCAACAAGTGTGACGAGGAATGCAGGTTTAGTCAAGGACTCGACTCGGAATCAATAACAAAACAATTAAGTCGACCTGCTCTGGCCAAGCAGACTCTACTCACTTTGGTAATCTAGGGAGTAGGCCTCGGACACTTGAACAAAGTGATAAAATCCTCTTTAATAGTTTCCTCTGCCCAAGTGCTACCACTAGCCCTCTCGAGGATTCGGAAGACTGCGGCAAATCTATTTTCTTGCTTTTACGATGCTTGCCTTCAAGATAGCGTTTGGGCACTACAACATGCCTGTAGCGCAATTATGTTATCACTGGAGCACGTTGTCGTTTGAGACAAAAGGCTATCCGCATCAGCACGTTCATCCTGTTTTGGTCGTTTACCAAGCAACTTGCTGTTATTCATCGAAATCGAAAGCACTTCCTGTCAGCTTGCCTACCACCTTTGTGGGACTTCTAACCAACACGGGATGCAGCCGTTGTCTTGAAGCTACCAATAGCGCTGCTATCAAGATAGCGGTCGACCCCTTTAGCCCATGAAATCCACTAGCCCTCGGACTTATTTTGTCACGATCCACTAGCTTCAGCATACCGATGTAAATTGGTGTAAATTGATGGAGTGGTTTACTACCGCCTCGAAATTATAAAGTGTTTGTTGATTCCAAAGACTCCGATAATCCATCCTTCGGTAAATACACTTTTGTACCTATAGCAAAAGCAAAAGCTCGAATCGTTGTACGATGCACCTCCAGCGAAAATCTGCACGACGGGTTAAAGCTTGATCACCTTTTTGCCGCAATGATCCCTTTGCCGACGTTCTCTCAAATAGTCTACTGCATTGGAACCTTGTTCACAAATGAAGCTGCCGGTAGTTTGTTTGCTGTGCCAAATACTTCGAATGTGTGCAACGTCAGCAACAGTCTGAGCTCTGAAATGAGTATGAGATCAGTTTTGCGGCATACTAGGGCACCACGGGTTTTGAATCACAATACCCTGTCAGGACAAATCCAAAATCATTGCAATCCATCATTCAAAAAGTCATTGAGATCCACCAGCAATCCCATGTTGAAGTTATCCATTGCGCGCGTCAAACTGGTGTTCTTGAGTCAATCCTTCGTGCTTCCACTTTCTTTGTATCTGTAGCAATTCTGCCATCCTTGCTGTCCCGAACGTATACATGAGTTACTACAAACTCCTGCAATCTTTTTACCATCCACTACTAGTCCTTAACTACGCTGTCATCCTCTCAATGTTCTTCCTTCTTTGTCTTGGCCGCCTTCTGGCGCACAGCGCCCTTAATGCGAAGTTGGCTCCAATCCGGTGCCGTTTCTCCATGGTAGCCGTAGTCGAAAAACAGCTCTTCGCCTTTCTCAATATCTTGCTGGGCCCAAATGGAGATGCGATGCTCACCGCCCACTGTCAAAACTTTGCCCTTACACTTTTGGCCCACAGCCGAGTGGTTCGCAAACTTACTTTTGTTTCCTTTACGAATCGCATCAACCACTGAGTCATCGTCGGCGTCAAATAGAAAACTGATGGTCATCTTGTCGTAAATGCTGCCTCGTCGCTCAGCTTCATCTTGAGAAAGGAGTGCTCCATGGTACTCGTAGATAAATTCGCCGCGTTTGATCGGCTCCAGGGCAAAAGCTCCCCAGCCGTGCGTGGTAGAATATGCGACGCCAATTTTCTTGTGCAGACCACGCAAGATATTCACGTTACAACAAATGCCTAAGTCCAATGCGGACATGTTCCTGCGCTCCTCATCAAAAATTAGCGCTGGGACTTCGCTAGCACCGCACGTAAAACATAAGTCGGGGTTGCACTCGCGGGCAGCCACAAAACACGGACATGCTTTGGTCCGGCAATTGCCCAGGCTGCATTTGCATCCCGGAAACCTGAATACATAACAACATCACAAAGATTAGTACGAGGCCAATTAATGAATACCGTACAGGTATTCCTGAAAACTGAAGGTGAACGAACCGATTGGGGCAGTCGCGTGAGCACGAGCATGCCTTCTCGCAGGTGTGATCACGACTCATACACGAGCATCCCATGGTATTACATGCTCCCTCATGGTTGCAGGGCTCGTATTCGTGATTCGCCCCCTTGTCTTTCATACGGTTATTCCTTGTTCTATTCAGTAGAATGCGGTTGTTGCTGCTACGCGAGTTGTGTGCCCTGCCACGCTTTCGGCCGTTCAGGTTTGAACGAACATCAGGTGAAAGTGCAGCTTCGTCCATCGAGCTAGTTCGGATTGGCTTACTCTGCCGTTCTGACTCCAGGAACACTCCGACTTCCTTGCACGTTGTTGATTTAATCATCGCTGAAATGAGACATGGGTTGTCGCCAATAATGCCCCTGAGCTTACAAAGTAGAACCAGCTCAGTATCGCTCAGTGATATCACTGCATCAGAAGAATTGTTGGCAGCGCCGTCACCGGAGACCGATGTTTCAAGCGGTACTGCCTTACTGCACTCACCCGAGCAGGGCTCATTGGCATTGAGAGACTTTTTAACAGCGGATTTTACCCAAGCGTGATGAGAATCGTCGAGATACTCGGATTCGTCTGGAACCTTGGGATACGTGTTCACACGAATCGTTCGGCTTGGCTTTCGTCTTGACGGTTTTGAGGCCTGGTGTTTCAAACTCTGGCTTGCTAAGGAACTCATTCTCGTCGCGCTTCGCCGTGACCGCCGTGTTTCATGCAGCTCGACCGTAGCTGACGCGTCTTCGTCGGTAGCTGTCTCGTAGAGCGTTTCACTGGATACAATTTCCATAACAATGTCTTCGTCGATGTGTGCGTCCTCATTGTGGTTGAGAGAGTCAGTGATTTGTTTGTTATCACCTGAAATACTGGTGGTACTGTCTGGTGCGATGGAGCCGGCTGGAGGGCTTACGGCTGGGCTGTTGCTTTCGGGGTATTGCTTTCTGGAGTCTGGTCCGACGGAGTAGCATCGTCTTGGCGCTCTTCTTCTCTAGCTTTAGCCCTAAGAGCTACTGCTGATAGGTGAAGAGGGGGTTAATCGGATCAACTCGGTGCGAAGGGAGCGGGTGCTCAATTCCATGTTCGAGACAATGGTACACGTAGCACATTCGGCAAAACATGTCGCGATACGTAACCATCAGCTCTGTGTAATCTTCAGTAGGTCGAAGTCCCAGACCATATCCTCGGTTCTTGTGGCACCTCGCGAGATTTGAATCGAAGTACGTCGGTGGTGGCGCGAACCGAGTGGTTAGAGCTTTCTCAGAGTTTTTCTGGTCGTTTAGCAATGGTTCCAGCGTAGCAACCTTTGATAGCGGGAAATCCGCCGGTTTATTTGCAATCAAATCCCTAGCTTCCTTTATGCGCCGGGCGGCAAGTCTCATGGATTCATCCAACTTTTTGATATCGCTGTAATCCGAATACGCTTGCGCAAAGCCAGGTACCTTCTTCAGCGCATTGAATACTAGGTCGGACGCGCCGCATTCACGAATAACGAGGCGCAGCAAGTACTCATTCACTTCGCCGTCCAACCCACTCGGAGGGTTTGAATCATCGGACTTAATGGCATCATACCATGCGACATCGATATCTCCACCATCGTCGTTGTCTCCGAAATATGGCATGTAGCGCAAAATCGGATCATCTTCAACGCGGACATTGGTCTTCAAACCTATAAAAGCCGTGGATCTGCTTAATGGCCGAATAGCAGGAAGCTGGTTTACATCGACGGGAAATAACCGCTCCTCGACTGGAATCTCCTCACCCCATACATTTTTGTATCCCAACGACAGACGTTGAGACAGCCTCTCCTGTTTCATTTGATTTAGTAGCGATTTGTCCAGTGTGGATACTTCACTCAGGCGGCTGGAACGCACTGTCGAATCGACAAAAATAATAAGGGTCAATACAATGGCACTCCTCCTGAAAGTAAACATGTCAGACTTACATTTGGGAATCTTGCTTGGATGCAGCGAGTCGTGTGCAGCACGATATGCGTGAACCTTTGCTCGCTCCTCAGCAATTATCGCAAATGTCTTCCGTTTATGGCAAGCTTGAATACGAGGCAATTCCTTCGTAATGATTTCTGTCACACGATTGTCCATATCTTCTTGGGTGATACGTTGATCATCGCTTACTAGCGCCGAAGACACGAACTGAGTAGACTTGCCAAAATGTGTTATGAGTTTGCACTTGCTTCTTAGATCACCATCTTCGTCTGAATAATATCGAGAACGACTCAAAGATTAGCAATATGAAATTTGCATACAAAATGTACTACTCACCATAAGTCATGAGCGGGCGGTCGCACTGTGATAAGAAAGGTAGCGCTACGGCGGAAGCAACGGGCAGTAAATTAGGCGGTGCCACGTCGATGCTTACGTTTCGCCACACAGTGGAAGGCATAACCGTGTCTGTAGCATCTCTCGGCTTCGCTAGTTTGTCGGTTACCGTTTTTGTCTGGGCAGGGGTGCCAGCGTGCACCTCCGCCTTTGCGGACGAAGGCCGGGTCTTGGTGCTAGTCTTGCCCGATTTTTTGTCCGCGACTTTTTCTTGCTCGGCTTACTAGGGGTCCCATTTTTCTTCTTATCTGCATTTGCAGATCGGGAGGCATTCTGCTCAAGCGGCTTGACGAGATGCTTTGATTCACTGGGCTTGTACTCTTCGTCACTAGATGGTTTGTCATCGGATTCCAAGCTTGAAGCTTCTGAGAGTAGTTCAGGTTCATTGATGAACTGCTGTTGGTTCTCTTCAGCGTCATCATCATCATCGTCGTCGTTGTCATCCTCATCCGGCTCCGAGGCCGACCATTCCGTGCCATCTATGATGTTTTCCTGTTTCGGAGCTCCGAACCAAAAGAGAGGCTTTGGCTTCTGCTTTTTTGTGTTACTTTCTTTGAACTCGACGACCCATTGCTTTTCTCGGTAGTTGTCTTTCGTTGACGAGCTAGTTTGCGCTCTTGAGCCACCACATCCCTGAGCGACATTGGCTTCGCACGGCCGCTTATTGTCGGCGTGCCATGTTCGTCAGAGCCAGAAGAAGAAGCGTCGTCACTTGAACCTGGGAAGTTAAAATCAAACGGCGATGGTGATGTTGTCTTCTTCATCACCGGTCTTTTCGATGTCGAGTGCGGATTGCTATGCCCCGAAGATACCGAGGCACCAGCCTTGCGTTTTGTTCCTGATAACGTCGTATTGCGAGCCCCCGTTTTGGTTTTGCGAGGGGAGTGAACAATATTTTTCCGATGGGCCTGCAATCTCTCCAACTCACGCTGCTGCGCCTGCAGTTCACTGAAAGACAAAGCATCCGAGTACATTCGTCCATCCCGCCGTGCAAAGCGCAGCGTTGTGGCATCATCGAGATTATCCTCACCGGAGTCGGCACTGGCGTCCGACTGTTCAACCGAGCTTGGACCAGTAGCTATTGTCTTCTTCACAGTTTTGGCAGGAGGAGGTTGAGGCGTCGCAATCTTCTCCTGATCGTCGCTATCCTCCAGTTCGTCTGTAGACTCGAGTTCTCCAGTCGACGAGCTGCTGGAGTTCAGACCTTTGGGAGCCGTCGGATTGGACGAAGACGTAGCAGGAGCGTCGGGAGTAGAAGACGCCACTCGTGGCTTCTTGGCTTGACTCGGGCGGGCGTCTGACTCGTCACTAGACGAACTGACACTGAGTGGGACGTTCCTGCGGTCCGTGGCAGGTGCCATTTCCTCCTCGTCTTCGTCGCTGGAATCGTCCAACACGATCACGGACTTGGTAGACATTGTTTATGCCTAGATTCACGGATATAATATTAGATCCAGGAGGTTACGGAACGATGAGAATTACTACGAGACATCGGAGATGAAGCTGCTGATTGACATGGGGATGGGACGTAAACCCTGCTGGAGAAAACCCACGAGGCGGAAGTGCTTACCTTAGCTCACTTTTGCGCTCCGCCCTTCGTTGGCTCCTGAACTAAAAAACGGGCGTGAAATATAAATTGTATGGTCCACTATTTGAAGGAGTTTAATTTGAGGGTCTCATTTGAGGTTTTATTTATTATGACGAATTGATGCATTGCTTCAGAGGCTTGTTGTTGTGGTCGAGCGCTCTACCAACTGAGCTATACGGGCATTAGCCTGGACTATCCTGTTTAACTGAGAGCCATGCCGTTTGCAAGATGGTTGACATGCCGGCGAACGGAATAATGATACGGTATTATCATTCTAATGATCAACAGCTGCCGAACAGCAGACATTTTTACTGTTTGCGTGACGGCGTAATTGCCTATGAATCGTTCAAGGCCATGTCTACTTCATGTAGCAAGACCTATGAAAGCGATGATCAACGTGCGATGCTTTTGTGCTCTATTATAGTTTTACCTGTCGTATAGTTTACTGCGTTCAAACTATACATTCGTCCGAACCAGCACGCTGTCGAAAAAATAGCTGTCTACCTTTCTCGCCGAAGACGTCACCGTTGACGAGCAGTAGCTTGGATTCTCCACAGCTTCTCGCTTCTCGTTGCTGTCAGCGATAACTACAATTCAATTTAATCAAGCTCATTTAAAAAACTGCCTATTTGAGAAACAGCAGATACGTTTTTTGGAAGAATTATTATCACGATGAACTGGGTGAGCTCTTCGCTCGAGCTAGCGGGGTCTCTACTGGAGTCCGTGGACCAGCAAGCAGCTCTCACTCTCGCCGGTAAGCACCTCAGCATCTTGCACTCCGCGTCACCACTAATCTTCATCCTCACAATTCTCTCATTGCCTGCAGGAGAGGAAGAAGAGGAAGACAAAACAGAATTGTTATCCCCAGTGAACGTACGACTGAGTCAATCCTCAGACAAGAGCACGCCTTCATCAGCAAATGAAGAACCTGAAGACTCTGAGGAAGTTGCGTCCTTAAAGGCTGAAAGTGTGTCAAGTGCAAGCTCCAGTCACGCAAAGTCGACGCCTGAGTCAGGTGGGAGACCCACACCGCCGCACTCTGGCTCGGGAAATAAACTGGCAGGGTTGGTGAGTGCAATCTCTACACAACTAGAGAACGTGTCATCAGGCAGAGGCGGCGGACCGCCTTTGAGTGGTGGTAGTGGACCTAAAGCTGCCTCGACGGAGGAGGAATGCGCCCGGCTACAGAAAGAGCTGAACCGTGTGAAAGCCGAGTTGCGTATGAAGGACAAACAACTGAGCAGTACTCAGAAGAGTATGCAAGTGTGTGAGAAGGAATTAGTTGCACTAGAACAGGAGTGCAAAGAGAAGATGGAACAAGTGCAACAGGAGGTAACGTGTGCATTGCTTGCTATGATTTTAGAGATGTTTGGTGGCATTCTTATCACGTTTTGTGTATTTGTTCTAGATGTCAGCTATGCAAGAGGATAAGAGCACAGATGAAGAGAATTTTGTGCAAGCGCTAGAGATGAAGGATAAACAGGTTCGCGCCATGAAGATTGACTTGGATGCGCTTGCTGAGGCCAAAGAGCAGTATACAGCTGAGATTGCCTCGTTGAAGGCAGAATTGGCAGCGACAGTCGCAACAAAAGACACGCTGTGGACCTCTGCAGCATCTGCTAGCAATGAGTCCGAGCAGTTGATCATTTCGCTTCGTTCAGAGCTACAGGAAACGCTGACTGCAATGAACAACTTGAAGCGGGAGTATGCCGAATCGAAAACAACCATGTTTTCTCGTCAGTCGCAGCTAGAAAACACCAACACTGAGCTAGCCAACAGCGTGGCTAACCTGGAGCGCGAATTGGCAAAGGTGAGAGAGACTGCATCGGTTGCTCCACAGCCTGCAAGCGGAGCAAACACAAGCGTCACAACAGGAGCTACTCAATTTGGCACAAATGCGAGTTTTGCATCCATGAATGATGAATTTCGGCGTGTGCAGCAGACGTTGGTTCTCACAAAAAGTCTCTACATGACGAGTCAAGAAAGAACGAGGTTCAGAAACAAGAGAATATCGCTTTAGCCGCCGAAGTACACCGACTAAAGCAGGCGTTGAAAGTTGCACAAGAGAGTTCTGCGCAGCAACTGCTGGCCACGACTCAAGAAAACGAAAAGCTAAAGGAGCAAGTGAAGCAGCTGTCGACGCACACCAACGCTTCAACTGCTGCCAACAGTGAATTGTGTATCCAGAGACTTACAAACAGACTGATTGAGAAACAGGAAACGGTTGACTCGTTGCGTAACCGCGTAACGACGATGGATGTCCGTCTGCAGGACTCGCGGTTGCGAGTGCAGAGGGCAGAGGAGAAGCTTGCACGCATTGAGCAGAACGGAGGCGTCGACGACATGGAAATGGCCACTCCGATCGGGAAGCCAGGTATGATGAACGGCGTACGTTCTCGCCCCAACCGAATGGCCCACGTGATCTCCCGCGTCGCTCCTGTAGTTGAGCGTAGCCACCGCGTGCTGACAGCTCTGGATGTGCTGGATCGCTGGCTGCTGTTCCTCGGGCGAGTGTTCTTGCAAGCTCCGTTTGCACGCCTTGGGATGCTCTGCTACGTCATGTTGATTCACTTTTGGGTCTTTATGATCTTGAGCTTCCATACGAGTCATCTTACAGAGGAGATGCAGCTTGCAGAAGGCGCTGCTATTGAGCCGGGTGAAGATATGATCCCAGGCGGACACTAAACCAAATAAAAGCAAATGTAGCCATGTGACGCGTCTGCGTTGGCCCGGCACAGAATATCCGGTCATCATACACAATTTGACACCGACCAGCGGTAAGACCGTATGTCCGGACCAGATCTTAGCGTTCCATTATGAGCCTGGTCTGATAGAAATGTGGCACTAGACAATCAATTTTCGTCAATCGTCAGAGCTATTCAGACAATCACCAGATACCTGTCAAGCCCGACAAGACCATGAGCCCAACGCCTGATGCCCCGACGCTCACCGTCAATGAGGGCGCTGTCCGCATGAGCTCCGTCCGCTACGACTCCAACGCTACGGACGCGGAGATCGCGTGGCTGCGACGCTGTCTGCCCATCTTCGTCCAGCCAGACGTGGACATCAAGAACCGGAACGACCTGGTCAAAGTCTTTTTCCGCTTCGAACGCGACGACCAATCCGGACAACTCGCGTGCAAACTGTGCGTCGTATTTGCAGGCGAGTCGAGTTACAATCGCGCGCAGGCTGAGATCGAGAACACTTTCGCCACCATGTGCTACCGCACCTTTAACCGGCGGACGTACAAGCGCACGGCAGACATCAACTACATGGAGTTCCGGTACGTTGCGCCGTCAATGTACTTGTTTTTCTTTCTATTGCAGCCATCGCTAATTAGTGCTTTGTGTGTTAGGAATGTGGACTTGAGTCTTAATGCTGCCACCCCGTGGACGACGATCTTCTCTCAAGATCATGGCGGTTCGCAGCAATGGGCGCAAGGTGCCAAGCGCAACGTGGGCAGTTGGTTCTCGCTCATGCACCACTACCGTGAGGAAGTGCCGTATGCGAACTGGCAGATTCACCCGCAAACCCATCGCCCGTACATCTTCCTCAACACGTGCAACCACATGATCGGGCAGCAGGACAACAATCCGAACCTCAGCAAGTTCAACTGGATCGACTACCCGTTCCAACACGGCGGTGATGACGATGCCTTCAAGTACGTCGTCGACCACGTACCGACCAAATTCAATCTCTACTCGTACTTTTGCTTCTGGCGTGCACGCAACGGTGGCGGCTGGTGCGATCGACATCCTGGAGGAAAAACAGTATCGCGGGATGGCAAGTCGATCTTCATAAAGCTACCGTCGAGTGTCACGGGTCTGTAACAAGACAAGGGAAGCACGGCCCTCTTCAGTATGCGGGCGTGTACATCAGTACAATAATGCAGCAAGCAAGAAAAAAATAGATGCATTTTACGAAGGTCTGACACATGATTTTCGTCGCTATCCGGCAGCAGGCGTCGGTGTACTGTCTTGCGGTTGCTCAGCTTCATCCGTAGACTTATCGGGCAGACAGCGCGTCATTTGTTGAGCCACCAGTTCGGTCTCCTGGATCGATGATGTTGAAGAAGCAGTTGGCGAAGTCACACTGCTGGGCTCAACGCCTGCCGGACCGGTAAACTTCGTCGCATCTAGTTCGCGCACCTTCATCCACGTCGTCCACATTTCCTCGACTGATATCGGAGCCTGTTCGAGCAGCCAACCCATTTGGCGTCGTGTGGCGTCCAGCACAGGTTGAAAGCCCATCTGCGTCGCCCCTGAGTGCACCCAATGCAAATCCAACAACATGAAAGCCATGGCGTGCAATTTGAAGAATGCCACGGGGTCATCGAAAACTCGCCAGAATGGTGTGCGACTCACGCGCTCAGCTACTCGCAACTTCATCACGACTGCAGGAGCTGTAGCGCCGTCGGTCTCTACGGAATGCAAGACAAGTTTGGTGCACACATCAGGCGCTTCATCTAGCATCAATAAATGCATCATCATGCGCATCACGTTGATACTTGCGACTGGGAATGGATAACGGTTGCCACCAGCCACAGCATTCCGCTGCATCATCGCACGAGCTTTCTCGGGATATTCCTCCACAAAGAATACAAGACACTCAAGCGATAACAAGCCACCTCCGCGGAATCCTCCCAATGGGTTATCCGTGTGAAAGCCACTGCTCTTCCAGCGGCGTGAAGCCAGCAGTGCGCTCACATCAACACCACCAACGCCACCGTCATTATCATTGGAAGCGGCGACCACGGACTCTTCTTCCTGCGGAGTTGAGTCCTCTGGTGGCAATAACGCGTCCCAGAGCCGTTTAAGAAGTGCCACATGACTAGAATTCGACATATCAAGCGGCTCCTCCATGCGGAAGCGAAGCGTTTCCAAACGCTTCACCTTTTCCTGCAATTTTCCACGCCGTGAACGCAATTCAGCTCGAAAGTCACGGAGGACTAATGCTTGCTCACGGAATAACATTGCCACCACTTGAACTGCTTCCTCAGCGTCTCGAGTTTTATGGCGTACCTCGCGAATCTCAGCAGCATCCATCCCACCGGGGAAGGTTGACAAGTAATCGTCTTCGTCAGGCATTAAGCGCGACCGCACAGAGGTTCGATGTTGATATCCGACGGGATACTTGCGGTAGCTAGGGTCCTCGAATTCGTGAAAACGCTCACCATGCCTCCCTCTCATCAAAAGCGGCGCCAAGCAATTGGCCACCGCATACACCGTGAGTCCGTTCTTCTCAGCATGACGTGGCTGTAGCGCCACCGAAACCCAGTGACAAAGGCGTTCTAGCAATGGCTTGCAGAACCACGGTAGATCGTTGACTAGCACCGTTAACAGATCCTTGCATTCGTCTTCAGTCATCCCGCTACCAGGGCGGCCAGCGCATGCTAGAAATCTGTCCAGGCGCTCTTCCGTTAGAAGTGGATCGGGAAGCTCCCAAAGGTACTGCAGTAGAATAGCGACAACTTCGTGAGGATCCACTGCCATTTTTCGGTGAAACCCTCCCAGTTCTTCGATGGTATCACGCAATTCCATGACGTGTCCAGCCTGCAAGTGTGCCTGAAAGAGTCCTGGCGAATCCACGTGCTCATACAAATAGCAGAAGCAGGACTCGACTACGTCAGGAAGACCCAGTGCAGTTTCAAAGCGGGCCATGCCACTTAAAAACGGGTTGCACAACACATCCAGCAAGTCGCTACCGAAGACATCGTATTCCGGGTATCCAAGTTCTAGGAACCGGAGTACTGCGGTGGCCGCGTCCTCCATTTTCTGCGACTGTGCAGCTTGCCTCAGTGTCTCCGAAAGGGGTTGCCACCTTTACGGGTATTAAACGCTAGTCGTAGCTCGTGGTGCGACACAAGTTTTTCCGCCAGCAAGTCTGCCTCGTCGTCGGCTTGGGATAGGCGCACTCGTCCACTCACCATATCCTCCGGGTCGATGAGTTTTGGTGCCTGCTTTCTGATCTTGCGTGCCTTCGGTCGGGGTAGAGGTCGAGAAAACGGCAAAGTCTCCGGCGCCAGGTCTAGTCTTGGGTCGTCGATTAAGAAAGCAAAGGGGAGTTCATCGAGTCCTGACAGGAGATTGAGAAACATCTTAACCTCATCACGTTGACGGAATAGTGCGAATTCCGTGTAGTACGACGCCAGTAGGTCGAGATTTGTCTCCGATAAGACCATACTCAGACTTGATTGCAGCACGTGAGTGTTAAGAGCTTGGCGGATGAACGCTCGCGCCTTGCCTTCGTCCGTCAGCACATTGGTGAGACCATTAGCTGAACGCACAGCACCCACGAGACCCCGGACGTGACGTGGCAAGTCTGCCTCAACACTCGACGTCACAACTTCACACACTTTGTTGCTCGAAGCGGACGCTGACGTGGATGAAGCAGCGCGGTGCATGGCTTCCACCATTTGCTTCTGGCGGATTGCTTCCATCCGCGTACAAGTCCACTTGACGACACCGAAGAACTTGACAGTGGCGCCGGTGCCGGATCCGTCTCCGTCCAGAAGGCGCAGCCCGTGCGAGAAGCAGCGGTCCATCTGGGTGCACAGCAAGTTCACCACCGCTTGTTCGTCGTTCAGTAACAGCTCCCGGGCATCATCCGTACTCTCCATCATTGCAGCTTTCGGGCTGCTGTCGCTGTCACTGAGCGCCGTTGATGCGTCAACGTTGTTGTCCATAGAGCCGCTCCGACTGCCGCCGTTGAGGTTGCCCTTCTTGGCCTCCATGAAGAGCTGCAGACCGCGCACAGCATTCTCGAGATCTTCGAGGATGATCCCGCGCTGACTTTTGGCCTGGAGTTGGCGCTTGGCGCGGTTTCGACGTCGCAATTGCTGCTCTTCCTCGGTCTCCTCCTCTGCATCCCCAAGCACGAAGCTGCCTAGCCGCGCGAAGAACGACTCCATGGCGTTGAGCGATCGCTTCTCAAGTTGTGACTCCAAGAGACCAGATCCACAAATGACAAAGCGTCGGGATGTTTGGATATGTGGAAAGATCCGATTCCACAGACGACGCTTCGCTGGTGACCACCGCAGCGATAAACGAATGGACTACAGCGAGCCATCTTCCCTATCACAAAGCGTTGCGTACCAGTAATCTCATCCTCGCATCAACCAAATCGTAAGCTATGTTTACCATCGTGGAGGACAGCGTAGCTATGTCGACCAGCGAAATGCACATGTTGAAGTGGCTACACAACGAAGTAGGGATAGGTACACTTCTACATGGCTTCATGTGAGTGATGTTCACTTCATAGATCTTTGTGTCCACTCACTTTTCGTTTGGAGCTGCTGGAAGTAAGTACAAAACTAGTATTACGAATGACCGGTGTTGCATGCGTGACTCCAACCTGCGGCAAGAGCGGCTCGCTCGTGTGCCCGACCTGCAAGAAGCTCGGCATCCCTCCTGCCATGAGCACCTTCTGCTCGCAAGCGTGCTTCAAAGACTACTGGGCTTCCCACAAAGGGCTGCACTCAATGTTCACCAAGGCCATCGCTGAAGAAAAAGCTCGTGCCGAGTCTGCGTCGCCCTTCGACGGCTACCAGTTCACAGGCAAACTTCGACCTGGTAAAGTATCGGAGAAGCAGGACTTGCCTGAACATATTCAGCGCCCGGAGTACTCTGAGACGAGCATCCCCGTGTCGGAGAAAGACAGAACCATTCCGATCTATAACGCCGAACAAATCGCAGGCATCCGCGCTGCGTGTCGTGCCGGTCGGGAGATTCTTGACATTGCGGGGAAGGCGCTACGTCCTGGTATTACAGGTGATGAGATCGACAAGATCGTGCATCAAGCGTGCATCGAACGTGGATGCTACCCGTCGCCGCTAAACTACTACAAGTTCCCTAAATCAGTGTGCTTTTCAGTTAATGAGGTCATTTGTCATGGGATCCCAGACTCTCGTCCTTTGGAAGACGGCGATATTGTGAACCTGGACGTGACGGTGTACAAGGACGGCTACCATGGAGATCTGAACGATACGTTCCTGGTCGGAAATGTGGATGAAGAAGGCGTTCGCCTGGTGAAGACAACATTCGAGAGTTTGGCAGCAGCGGCGAAGATCATTCGTCCCGGGACGATGTTCAGAGAACTGGGCAAGCACATTGCTGCAGTGGCTAATGCGCAGGATTTCTCAGTTGTGAAGGCGTATTGCGGGCATGGCGTTGGCTTCGTCATGCATGGAGCTCCAGACATTCCGCATTACGCCAAGAACAAGGCTGTTGGCATCATGAAGCCTGGGATGATCTTCACGATTGAGCCCATGATCAATGTTGGCACCTGGCGCGACCAAGTCTGGCCGGACAATTGGACGTCTGTGACCAGGGACGGGTTGCGCTCAGCTCAGTTTGAACACACGTTCCTCGTAACGGAGACAGGTTACGAGATTCTGACTGCGCGCGAGAACGAGCCGGTGATGGAGTGGAGTCAGGCCAAGGTGCAACGCCCGATCACGGCGTGAGTTACGGTCCGACCTGACGAACACCATTCGCTCTGGAAACCCCGAGCGTATCATTCGAAACTGAAGTACTGACCATTTCGCTGAACGCTGCTCGTCATCTACGAAACTCATCGCTGCATCCAATACTCGTGGCTGAAAAATGGAATGTTGTCGAAGCTTTCTCGCAGCGTAGATATTGCATGCCTGTCGTAGCCTAGTGTTCCTGTGAACAACATGATGCCCCAACAAAATACATATCTTTATCAACGTTGATAATTCTTCATCATGTTTTCTTGTCCAGCCAACAACGTTCACGATGAACATCTTCAAAGCGAACTTTCACTGCGTTGAAGCAGAATCGACGTCGGCATAAAGATCTTACTACAGCGCTGTCATCAATCGAATTGCTGTCGCAGTGCCATCTCCGTCTCGGATTTCCACCCTCGGAAGTCCGAGCCAATTCCTGCTTGTCCTTTTGTCCGTTGAGCCTTGACTCGTTCTTTCGCGTCCTTCTTGTCGCGCTTTGCAGGCTGATCGTTCGCCACGCGCGATGGCGGAGGTCGCTTTCTGCTCTTCTCTTGAAGACCTTCGATGCGTTCGCGATCTCTTCGTTCCCGCTCCTCTTCTTCCTGTCGATCTCGTTCCTTCTCCTGTTCCTTTAGCAAGTCAAAGGATTCAATCGCGTCCGGAGCTTTTGCAGCGGGTTTGGGCGGCAGGAACGAAGCTTTGGACGCCGATACACTGGACAGAACGCTGTCAGCTGAAGGCAGCAGTTGTGTAGGCGCTTTGTCTTCACTGTTGTCGTTCCGGTTCGTCAATTGGCTTTGTGCATTGTCCTCGCCATCGCTCTCACTGTCGCTACTGCTACTCGCATACTCGTCACCTAACAGGAAGGACATTGGAAATAAGTGGTGCACACAATCGCATTGATAGAATTGAACCCTCATAGTATCAGCTAAGCATGGCGGACACCGAGACGACTGCATGGCTCAAGAAGGAGCTGGTGAGCGCGCTGGGCTTCGGCGAAGTGGATGAGATCGTTGCATACATTACCAGCACATTCCACACCAAGCAGGAGACGTCCAGCTACCTCATTGAGTTGCTGGGCATCCCCGCAGCTCGAGCGGAAGCGATCGGCTCGCGATTGTTCTCGCCTCGGTCTGTTGGTGCTACTGCGCAACAGCAAGAAGGACTGGTGCCTCGTCCTGCTGCAGTGAACTCACGTCTCAAACCCAACAAGAAGGGCAAGAAGGGCAAGACTCCAGCGTTGCTGAACAACGCGCTGATCATCAACTGCTTGCGTTGCGGCAAGATCGAGTACAACGGCGCTCGTCGCTGTGGTTTTTGTGAGACGGAACTGCAATACGAGGCGGACGAAGCCACAGCAGACCCCGCAGCGCAGCAGCACATGGAAGAGCTCGTTCGCCTCGACGAGACGGGGGCAGAGCGCACTCGAGTGCTGGATACCGAGCAGTATTTCTACGACGAACAGGAGCCGAATGTGAAACAGCAGCAGGAAGACAGCGCCAGTCGACGCCCCATCTCACTGGCGCTGGACCTGGACAACAAATGCTTCGTGGGAGCTGCAGACCTCAAGATTGCGCGCAACAACCAGCTCGCAAAAGATGCTCGGGACCTGGTGGACGGTGTGCAGAGGAAGATGACTAAGGGCAAGCGAGGCAAGGGCAGTAACAGCCACGATAGCCAGGAGACGCCACCAGTGAATGGCGGCACCCGAGAGGCTTTGTGGTCGTGGACGACTCGTACAATTTGCTCTTCGTCTAAGAAAGTTTTAATTTTTCACGCTCATGATGAATTGCTTGGCGGACATGTAGCGACAGCTTACATGCAACGTGTCCAGCACGTTCGCTGCCGTTTCAAATCTGTCGGTGTACAGTGACGCCGTCTGCGACATGTGGCACGATTGGTTCGCTACAGTTTCTAGGTTTGGGGACGAGTGGACGCTTGGCGCTGGCTGGCGTAGCGGCGCGACCATTTGCCGATTTGACCTACGCTGCACGCGCCTTCTTCCAGCACGTCCGTCGCCCGCGAAGGCTTGAGCAGCCGCGATCGACTGTTGCAAGTCCCATTCAAGAGCAGATACTGTACAAGATTTATTAGTGTGGACTTCGTCATGTCGTCGGTGAGCGTCAAGGGGCTGACTGCGCTGCAGCGGGGGCCGGCGACCACCTCCAGCCAGTGCGAGGCGCCGGCCAATCCGCTCTGGGACTTTTACGCCAGCGGCCTCGTGGACGAGAACGACAACGGCTATGAGAGTGAAGACACGGAGGACGAGCTGGAGACGCAGGATTGGATCCTCTTCCAGCGCCAACGCGCACAGGCGCGTCTTGCCAACGCGTGTCAGCGTGAGGCTCGCACGGCACAAGCAGCCAAACACTGACAGTGTATCACTTCGCCGAAGGAGGGACCAAGTGCAGACGCGGCCAACGAAACGGCCCACTTTCCCGTGCATATTGTGTCATGAGCTGTAGAGTAGAAGAAGTCAATGGGATCGAACGTCTTGCGCTCGCTTTGTGTTACGGTGTACGATCGCCATCGGTTCGATGGTTCTTTCGTGCTGGATTTCCACAGGTTTGGCTTCCGTCGACCGATTCGACGGCTTGGTGGATCGGTGGCACCGTGAGTGACAGATTCAACCACAGCAGGCTAGGGTTGAACACGCTGACGCAAGGTTTCCAGGCTCAGATGTGTGTGTGGCTGCATTGGCATTTGTCCACTGCGCTTGGACAAGATTGGTGCTTGCTAACTCAGCACGTCAAAATGTGACCTATAGTGTCAACCTGATGACTGACTCAGCAGTTGAGTCTTAACTACCGGTATGGTACAGTACCAGTCTGTTACAACCGGAACAACAGTGCCATCCTTCATGCTTTGTGAGCCACAAAGCACTGCTTACCTTGAACGACAGGTAGTCGACTGGCCGACACACATCATACAATACTCACGTCCGAAAGAGGAACGGCGACCCAACTGCTGCAGTCACGGACTGCTATTATTCTGACGGACAGATGCTCACGAGTCATTCCATAATTAGCCGCTCATTTGTACCGCTTCGAGGGTACACCACTACTCATTTATACAGGATTTAATTTGACGGGACCTGCTATTCCTGATACACTTTTGTATTAAAACCTCTAGCATACAATCATAAACGCAGCTAGCCAAATCACTATAATATAAAGGCTTGGAGATTCTGAAGAATAAGTCGCCATCTGGGATCCAACGGTACCTGCACCAAGAATCAGACAGCCATCACGTCGAGAAGCCCCCTCGCTCGTCTCCGATGCCGCCCGTGGCCGCCACCGCCTTGTCCCGCGTGCACTCGAGCTCGACCGGCTATGGGGCCGTCTACTCCCCGCCTCCGTCCCCCGTGCTGCCTCACACCCCGTCGCGTAGGGCCTCGTCCGAGTACCTTTTCAAGTTCCTGGTGCTCACGCAAGTGTTCATGTACCTGGAGGCGGGCGCGGTGCCTTCGTTGCTGCAGCAATTCACACTAACGTTCCGACTAAGTCCGCAGGAGCAAGGTCTGCTGGGCGCCGTCGTGTACATCTCCATCTCCTTGGCGTCCCCGTGGTGCAGCACACTCTTCCGTCGCTTCGACCCGCGGCAACTGCTTGGCGTGTCTCTCGTGGTGAATAATTTGGCTGTGCTGGGCCTTGCATGCACACCAACTACAGCTTGGTACTCCAAGTCACTGCTCATTATGCTGCGTGGCTTGGTAGGTTTGACGCAAGCTTTCAGCTGTGTGTACTCGCCGTTGTGGGTGCATGACTACGCGCCCAAGGAGAAGCGAGCTACGTGGATGAGTTTCCTACAGGGCGCTGTTCCTGTCGGCATTACCTTGGGTTACTTTGCTGGATCGGTTACGATATGGTTGGCTTCACAAGAACCAGAAACGGTAGCAGTCTCCTTGCACCGTGCTGTTGTCGCGCTGTCCAACACAGTCAATGCAAATGCTGATCTTGTGGACAACGCAGATGACGCGACCATGAGGCTGTGTAATGGGATTTATTGCTGGCGATGGCCGTTCTTGACCCAATTCGTGCTAATACTCCCGCTGTCGATTTTGATCTTTTTTGTGCCTCGAGAGCACATTCGACTGCGTGCGACGCGCCGCCGCTCTATTGTCATCGTTGACGCTGATGAGGACGAAGACACCGGTGTGGAGCTGAGTTTACCATTAACGTATGATAACGAGTACGCACTACTGGATCAACCTGCAACCAGTAGTTATTCAAACGGCAACCACTTTCGACCATTGAGATCATCAGAAGTGGAGAATTCGTCGAGGTGGAGCAATTTGTGGCTTTTACTTCAGCACAAGGTGTATGTATTTATCGTCATGGGACTGTCGGGGCTTTTCTTCGTTGTGGCGGGTGTTCAGTTTTGGACCACGCTGTACTTGGAGACAAACACCCAGGATTCAATGTACGAGATCCATCTTTCGTATCTGCTGGTGAGTGGTACGGGGCCGATTATGGGCGTATTTTTTGGCGGCTGGCTCATCGATCAGTTTGGCGGTTATTCGGGTCCGTATCACCAAATGCAAGCGCTACGCGTGTGCATGGTGCTAGGCGGAGCAGGTGCCCTAGCAGCTCTGCCCGTTTCGTACGTACACAACACCTTCTACATCGCCCTATTCCTATGGCTGATGCTGTTCTGCGGTGGAAGTATCCTCCCAGCCTGTTCTGGCATCGTTATTTCGGCTACACCACCGCGCCTGCGTCCTCTGGCTTCGTCGGTGGCATACGCCAGCTACAATCTCTTCGGCTACGCAGCATCAAACTACATACCGGGTCTGATCATGAACTTTATTATCGACCCGAGCGCTGACGCAGATGTTGACACCAACGATCTCGGAAGCCCGACGGCCTGCAATGCTGCCTGTACATATCGCATTGGGTTCCGTATCGTGCTTCTGTGGAGTGTTTGGGCGTTCTTCTGTCTCATTTGCGGGGCTTATGAATCCGCGAAAATCTACAAGGAGACCCTCAGACAAGCGGACAACTGCAGCAACGGGTATTTTTACAAGAATGGAAACTCGAAGGCCGCGGTGACAGCGTCACACCAACCAGTGTTCAAAAGCGTTGCGTGAAAATCATTTGTGTTAAACTACCCGATGACTAGCGGCAATGAAGCTGATAGCTAGATCGTCTGGAGAGATAGACAAGGAACGCGTCGTAAGTATATTTATGAGCACGCATATTTGATTGAAATTACTTAGCAGAACTCGAGCTTGCCATCATTTGCTTGAAACGAGGTGCCTTACGTAGCAACGCGTTCAGCATCGTACCCACGAAGAAAGCCACGACGGTGGAAGTCATTGTGATCACATTGTAAGGCATGCTAAAGTCTGGAGTCGGCAGCGGCACAAGCAGCGGCTCGGTGAATAGCGTCGTAGTGAAAGATGGAGTCTCCGCCTCTTTAGCACACACAGACGACCCGTCATTTCCATCCAGCACCTTGAAAGTCGCCACACCTGGAGCAATGTCGAAGCCGCGATTGGCATCAGGTGGGTGCTCCGAAAGACGAAGGAATGCTTTATCCATCTGAAGCGAAAACACCAGCGTGGCGTTCGCCGGCAGAAATGCTTCGAGTCTAAACTGGTTGGGGCGTCCGCGAAGCTCGGCTGGCACAAAGTCAAAACTCCGGATCAACGACTGCGCCTCTTGTTCGCTACCAGCAGCGCTCGCACGGAAAGTGTGGAAATACACTCGAAGATACCACGGGATGACGTCGGTATATGTCACTCGCATACCGCAAGACGCGTGATTATTCTTGAGTTGGACAGCAAGGCCACCACGCACTTGCCCATAACCAGTGACGAATCGATGGGCAGATACAACATCTTCTTGTGTTTGATAGCTGTGTTGAGAACTCGCTGCTTTAGCTGCATCTTTCCAGGTTTCGAACCACGGACGAGCAAGTACCACAGGGGTTGCTCGGAGATCAGTTGTTACAGTGTCCACCAAGCCCATGCTTTCCGTATAAACCAAACTCTCCACGGCCAACGGACAAGCTCTGATCTCAGCAGTATGTTGCCCATTTGCAAAGAAAATAGACCCAAGACTCCAGCGTTCTTTGTTGTGTTTGCTCGGACTCTGGACAGTCGTCAAGTGCTGCTTCAGAGTCCAAGTGTCATCGGTAGATCTTGCAACAAATAGTGACATGGACAAATATTCTCCGGACAACGCGTTGATCGGGTCAATAAGCGCGCCCAGTCCTTCAATAGCGCGACACGGCAGCATCTTGAGCCACGGCGTCAAGTTCTCCGTGCAGAGCTCTTCGCGAGCCAACGATCCATGCAGGAACACGAATTTTGGGTTTGCATTAGTGGCCGGGAAGGCACCAACCTCCTCCAGCGTGGACGATGGCAGCAGGTCCGTGAAGACCGTCTCGTCCATCTGATTCAGCGACGCTGAGAAGATCGCGCCCAGCTCCGATGTGATGCCTCGCCACCGCTGCTGAACGTCTTGGTCCCCACGTAGAGACACCTGCAGCCTCGTTCCAAAAGGCGCATGGGCCGATCCTGATCCGTAGAAGGTATGTGCTGAGCCGTAGCGCCAGTCCGCATATCGACCGACTGAGAGCGTGAGATGTAGCGACTCGGCGTTGTGTTTGGTGAGGATCTGCCGCAGGACGTTGGGGAGCAGCGAATTGGAGACGGAGGACGATTCGTCCACGGAGAACTCGAAGCGACCCAAGACCTGGTTGATGGCGGGCAGAGGACGCAGCGTCAGGCGCTCCGTGAAGGCGGCGTGGACCTCGCAGAGCAGCGAGAGCAGCAGCAATGCGGCCAGCAGCTTCATCCTTGTGAAATTGGTCGATATATTTAAATTTAACTATGTACACTACACAATTGTTGTACGTTGGTGATGGCTACACATGCTGTTGTGTATCTACTGCGTAGGAGTGAACATGAGCCAGGAAGCAACATCTCTTTACAAGAGACTACACTGCTAGTTTTCGTCAAGAAAGCTAGCAAATTGAAATTGAATGGCTAATTACTGTAACGCTACGTAGCGTGTTTGAGAGTCTCAAGTTGAGCCCAGACAATGTCCGGCAGATATGTTTGCCGTCTGGAACTCTAAATAGTTTACGGGAGCTGCATGCTGCATGGAATCATCTCATCGTTGAAGCTGCACGTAGGGCATGGGCGCGAGGAACACTGGCAGGGTCATAGCCAACTTGTCGTCCACTACGCGTTTGCAGCAGCACAGTCTTCATACTGATGCGCCGAACGCATCACCAACGTGGTGATCGAGCGCTTTTGTTGCCTGTCGCTAATTGCGTTCATCTCATCGTCGCGGCCTTCCTGGGCATCGACAATTGCGCCCGACTGGCGATGGTCACGTGCCTCCCGGCAGCAGGGAGCAAATCCATGCGCCCTAACCGCGCCGTGTACTGCTGGCTCGCAGCGCTCTTGGCCGCGTGCAGAGCAGCGAGTGGGTGGCTGCGGGAGGCTGGGGAAGGGGCGAGAAAATGGCCGGTGTCAATGGCCAACACGCAGAAGCTTGAGGATGTGATCTTCTTTATTGGTGGTGATATTGCTACCTAGCTACTATGGCTCTTACGGACATGCAGTGGGTTGGTTCCAATGCCTTATCTCTATACAACTACACTGTTTTAAACGGGTGGGTAAGGCAACGAAGAGAAAGCGGAAGGAGCTGGGCTCACTCACGCACACACGCATGCTGTCGCCCCTTATGTGTAGCTCAGGAGCTGGCACAACAACTCCTCGTCCTCCTTCTTCACAAAGCGTCCCTTGACGCGCAAGCGTGAGTTGGCAAAGTTCTTGCGCACATCGTAGTCTACCTTCTTGGCCCAGACACGGCGCTTGCGCTTCTCCAAGAAGCGCTCGATGCGTTTTCTCCGGGCCTCGGGCGAGTAGCTGCCAATGTACTTGCCATCAGAGGATGGCGACGAGCCTTCCACGTGGTGCTCCTTCTCGTTAGCCGCCGAGATCTCCATGCGAATGAACTCCTCCAAGTGTTGGCGACCCAGACCGCCGTACTCGCTCCCATCTGACGAGCACACGGATGCGAAACGCGCTCGCTGCTTGTAGTCGCTGTCATACCACGTTCCTTCTTCTTCGACGCCGGTGGGACTGCAATCACGGCCCAAGAAGGACTCGTCCTCCTGGACACGAGACAGACTGCTGGTCTTGTGCTTCTTGCCGTACGACGACGAGTACGTGCGGTCGAATGAGGACGACGGTTCACGATACCTCATCATGCTGCTTTTGCTGTTGTTGCTGGCCCCCATGGGGATGGAGATGGGTCTGCTGTTGGACGACGAGAAGCTGTCGTTGTCGTCCTGGTTGGACGCCTGGTCTCTCGCGGCTGCCACGAGTCCGTCGAACGGCGAGCGGTAGGCCGGCCACGACGACGAGTAGTCTGCCGTGTCGTCGCTTGAGTCCATGTCGACGTCGCTGCTGCTGCTGGTGTCTCCTTCTTCCCGTCCAGGGATCATGGAGGTCAGTGGCCGTCCGTGGATCTTGTGCTGCAAGAGCGAGAAGGACGAGCTGTTCCCAGGCTGGAGGAAGCTGGAGGAAGGCAGAGAGCTGGCCATGCCGTTGTCGAAGGCTGCAAAGGCGCGCTTCTTGTTGGCCTGCCACGAAGACGGCGGCTCGGACGCGTACAGAGGGTTGTCGGCGAACTTGCGCTCGTCTGGGGCGGAGAGACTCATGAGTGTTTCGGCCACTTCGGACTCGATCATGTTTCTCGCTGCAGCAATGACGCAATGGGTGGCTGTCAAAGGGAAGGGAAGTGGTGGCTACTTGGCTGCTTGCGATGCTGCGTGGGTCTGTGGACCGTTTCGACGGAAGGCGCTGCTGAAGTTCGAGCAGCAGCTTCTCCTTCCTAGGCGCGTTTCAAGGACTGACTGACTGTGCGGCTGGACGTGGCCGGCCTCCGTCGTTTTTCTCGCAAGATCTACACACAACCCCGTCCACATAGACGAGGCGCTTGAGGCCAGTTTTCGGCGCGCTCATTGGGCCATAGAATCCACTGGGCCAAAGTTCAATTTGAAGAGACATGCCTTCCATGCATTCCTGTCCTGTATATTATTGCATGCCCAGGACTGCTGTGCCTTTCGATGGATTGGGACCAATGCATGCAGTCCGTTGACGATGGTCTCCACAAGCACATGCAGCACAGTGGGTCGGTCTGCCTAGTACAGTCGCAGTGGCCAAGGCTGGGGCTGCACGGATACTATCGTCTGCTTCAATTGCAGGGGCCATGTCAGCAATACTCTATAGACCCGACCGAGGAGCACCATCCTCTGCCATGTCGCTGCAGAGTCGACTCTGCCAATTGCACTTCCATCAGTTATACGCTGTCCGGGAAGCACCCATCGAGACACGCAGTCGATCGACTGCATCGCCACTTTACGATCGAGCCGATAAGAAATGCGCTAAATCGGAGCCGGATTAGCGCTAAAGCGCAGGTCCGAACTCACTGCTCCCCAGTATGGAACGACCCCGACCCCTGTCGTTCTTGGCTCGCCACCCGAGAAAAGCCGCATGAGCACGACCAAGACGGACACGACGCTGGCGATGCCGCCGCCGCCGCTCAAGATCGCCCCGCACGAGTACGACTCGACGCCCAGCAGCAGCGCCGTGGCGTCTCCAGTCGAGAACTACGTCGGCAAGCAGGTGCTGGAGCCGTGGGAGAAGATGGTGAGCAGAGTCAGCTCCAGCTCCGTCGATAGCTCCATGATGAGCGAACCCGTTTGGGAAGAAGACGAGGAAGAACTGGGAGAGAAAGAGGAGCAACCCACGGCGACAAATGCAAATGTAGCCAAAAAGATGCAGACGCTGGTGCGAACCATGCAGCAGCGACTGCAAGGACTGCAGCGGTTGGTTCAGGAAGCCAAACCGCAGCAAGAGCTTGAATCTCAGACTCAAAAGCTGGAAAGCAGCTCCCAATCGACAGAAACAAGCAGTTCCTGTGCAATTCCAGCAGAGAAATCAAGTGTCGATGGGGTCGGCTGTGCTGCTGATGTACCAGAGCCTCAGGAACTGGTGCCGGTGAAGTCTGGATCAAGTGATGCAGCCACTGATGAAGCAGACGTTGATACGTCAAGTTCGAGTGATGAGGAAGATCCACCTGCGATGTCCACATTGTTGGACCGGATTAACGCGTTGCAGTCCCAGCTTCAGGAAGCAGCAGATGAGAACCAGCAGCTCCGTGGCGTGATCCACGGACTAGCGCAAGAAAACGCTCGACTCCAGGCTGACGTCGTCTCGACAGCTCTGGCTCGAGCATCAGAGGGACAGAACAGTAACGGTAATTCGTTTGAGTCCAACAACGACCTGAAATCGAATGGCGGTGGTGAGGACAGGAAAGACGACATTTTGCTGTCCACAACTGCGATCTTTGGCGAAGCATCTGCTTTTCAACTTGCAATGGAGCAAGATTTGTCTGCCCTGAAAGACCATGAACGCTGTCAGCATAAGCTGCACGAGCTATGGGAAACGATCCGCACCCTCAGGACGTTTGTGGAGACGTACGAGCTGGAACGCAACACCATGAGAATGCAGCGTGACGAAGCAATCATCGAAGCGAACCGGGCAGGAACCGAGAACGCCAAGCTGGCTGGCAGTAGCAATCCCCAACAGAAGATCAAGTACTTGCAGCAAGTGAAGAAGGACAACGAAGCGCTGCGACGCAAGAACCGGGCTCTGAACGCGAAGATCTGTCGACTGTCTGCAGAGTTCATCCGGCAGAGAAACGGCTGCTCTTTGCTGGAGGAGGACAGTTTATGCAGCAGCGGCATGTCCGACTCGACATCGCCCGATGAAACGCTGCAGTCGAGCGACGATCGCTCGGAGCGCACTCGAACTCAGATCTTGCAGAGCATGTGGGACCGCAGTGGAGTTTTGCAGCAACGACTGGAGCGCCTGCGCCTGACGAAACACAGCATAGGAGACACGCAGCAGTCTCTGGGGGATCCCGTGTCAAACGAGTCTTGGAGTCTTGCTGGAGAGGAAGAGGTCGCAGCCGATTGCTCACGATGTCGAGTTGATTAGCTCTCCGTGTCTTTGTCTTCCATCATTTTTTTAATTATTGTTAATTATTTGCCACATGTGATTGGTTAGAATTCATCTTTCAGCGTGATGATTGGCTGATATTAGGTCAGCGATATCGCCGTTGCCATCGAAACCGCACAGGAGAATGGCGGACACTGCCAAGGTCGCAGGAGATACTTCTACGTTACACGACATGCAGGATAGCAACGAGCACATGGACAGCTTGGCGTCTGCCGCCGGCCTGATGCAGCTCAGCTCGGCGGCAGCGGCAGCCGACGCTGAGGACGCCGGAGCCAATGGCAGCAGCGGATCGGATGCGTCCTTGCCTCCAGGCTGGCAACGGATCGTCCACGGCTCCGGTCTGCCGTGCTACGTGCACGACGGACTGGGCGTTGTCTGCTGGACGAGGCCGTACCCGCTTGACGTCGGCGGGGACGGCGCGCTGTCGCAGCCGGAGCTGCACCGCCTCGTCAAGCAGCACGTGCCCCCGTTGAGTATTTTTGCGTCGTCGTCGAGCACTGAGCAGGGGCTTAAAGGGGGCGCGGGGGCTGCAGAAGAACTTGCCACTGCGTCTCCGTTGCCGACGTCGACTCAAGAACCAAATAGTGTAAGGAAAAAGAACGGCAACGGCTTGTGGTTGCTGTGAAGGTTGACTAAGCGCTACATTGATGTTGCTTTGTGTGTACAACAGAGCCTTTCGAAGAAACGTAAGCTGGATGGCTCTGTGAGGGACCGAACGGTGCAAGTGAAAGCACAGGACAAAGCAGGAGCGAGCAAGCAACAGTCGATGGTGAGCATCGCATGGATGCTTTTGTTACATGTCGTTGTGGCTCATGTTTGTGTGCGATAGAGTTTGAGGGAGTTCAAAATGCTCTCTATCGGAGACCCGCGTGTTCTTCAGGTTAGTCGAGTGCAGGAGCACATTATGTTTGAAAAGCCACCGTGTGAAGTGCCTATAACTGATTTTTCTTCTGTGATATGTTGCACAGGCATGCATGGAGCTATCGATCAAGACGCCAGCACAAGTGCTTCAAGAGTATCAGAATCGGAATCGAGGTGTTTCGATCAACTATAACACTGTGCCGGTGGAAGGTGACGGTGTGAGGCTCTTTAAAACGATAGTGACAGCTGGCAGCACGGTTGCTGAGGTACGAAGAACCAAGCGGATCCTTAATTGATGGTCCTTTCACTGACTGCGGTCCGTATTTCTCTTTGCAGGGTGTCGCGTCAACGAAGAAGATTGCCAAGCAGTTAGGGGCGCAGAAACTGCTGGCGATACTGCACGAACGGACAGCTCGGAAATATTATGAGGTTGCCGACATGTACAACAGCTCTCTGAAGGGGCAACCGGTGATCTCAGAGAAATATGGGCCGGCAGCCTCCAGTCGGAACGAAACCCGCGGACGAGGCAGCACGGATCCTCGCCTAAATCGTGTTCAAGCGAATCGACAGCGAAGATCTCGACGGCCTTCTCCTGTCAGAGACTACAATGGTGGAGGTTACCGCGAATATGATCAAAGACAAGCTCCGCCTCATTGGAATGGATACAACCAGCAGCCGGTACAGCATCCGCAGCAATCATCGCCGTGGTCTGGTGGGGGTCAACAAGTTGACGCTGGCGTGGATGCTGACTCCGAGCGAGTTGTAGTGTACTCAACCGTACCGCCTGCAAACGCACTGCCAGTCTACGGTGGGCAATACTACAGCACCAATAGCAACGTCGGCGGGAATGCATGGGCAGGCTATGCCGGTGAAGCACCGCCTCCGAATGCGTACTCTCAGCAGTTCGGTGGAGCGTACGCTAACAATCTCCCGCCACAGGGTGCCAGGCCGCCGTACGGCGGATACGGTGCTTATCATTCGCGTTCGTCGGATCGCCTGAGCAGCTCTACCAGCACACCGATCGAGAGAGTAACGGTACGTGCCTATTCGATCGAGACTGCCGGTTGCCTCGCTATTACAACGTGTTGATGGCGTGCTGCCGCACAGCACGTGTGATATGTTAGAGGCACAGGGCAACAACTTCAAGAAGAGGCGCTTGATTAACGATGTTGTTGTGTTTACCTACAGGCCAACTTGCGGAATCAAATGGCTAACCAGTGAAAGGACAGAAGCCACGTGTAGTGATACCAAGGTCGAAAGTGCTGTATGGAGGTGCATTGTGGCATATGAGTAGGTAGGTAGCCATGCAATGATAATTTAAACCTCGTACGACGTTACATGTTCACATCCTTGTTGTCATCCAGGCATGGATTTTGGCATGGAGTCTTTCGTTCGATGCTCGATTGCAAGCGCACGACTCTACTCTTGACGCAACATATCTTGCTGACGAAGCAGACCTCGTTGCCGCAACAACCATCTGAAGGCACTCACACGCAAGTCACAACGTAGCGATAAGAGCTTTACGTGATGTGGAGCGCAAGGCACAGTCTGGTTGTGTGTGGGCAGAGGGTTCCAACTGTACGGCCAGCTGTAGATGCCAAAGGAGACCCAAGACACTTCAGGTCTTTTCTTCTTAGTGGGCTGTCTCCATCAAAACCGCCACACTGGTGCTAAGCCTGTCATTGCAAAAGTGCTCGAGTATTGTTCATCCAATGGAAGGTTTCCTGCTAGTTTTCTCCAAGGACACAGTTGCGCAGATGCAGTACTGTGTGCTGGAGCATGGTATGCTTCGCTGCTACGACGAACCAGACGGTGAATTGCGGGATTCTGTGGGTCTCACGCGGCATCGAATTCGTGTGCAGCCTCTAGTGAGCACTGATGGACTCTGTCCCAATCGGTTTGTGGTGCACGCGATGGAGGTGACTCGCAACGATCAAGTGGGCGCCTTTGTATCGGCCGGCAAGCACGAAAAGGTCTACTGCTTCGCAGCCGCCACCTCCAGCACGATGATCAAATGGGCCAATGCTATTCACAATTGGCGACGCCATCCATTCGATGACCCGACGAGCAGTGCGCTATCTGTCCAGGACACGATCACCAGCAAGGTCAAGAGGATCCCCAACACACCCACTTCAAAACAGCGTGCCGTGCTGCTGGAGAACCAAAAAGCAGGCCTCGTGTGCCTGGCAAGTCGATTCGACGTAAAGCTCACCCGTCCCACAGATGCATTCAGGAAAAACTCTCGAGGAATGTGCATGCCTCCGTCGTTCCGCGTTCGGTCAGTAACCAAGGACCCCGCAGAGATGAAAACCCCAGGCGCAGCTTTACCTTCACATCCTGGTTACCGACGCGGATCTCATCGTTTCGATCGAGCCTGTCAGGAGTTTGATGATCCGACAGCGACCGTCTAAGATCCCAGACCTGCACACGAAACGGAGGGGTCAATTTAAAGTAATTTGTTAGTCTCAATTTCAAGCGTAATAAAGCAAATCAGATTGCGAAGTTGTATTTCCGTGTGGACTCTGCAGACATCTTCCTCGGCAAGCATTTACCCAAGAGCTGATCAGGGATGGCCAACCTTGCTGCGTTGCTGAGCCAAGGCTTGTCTCTCTATACGGTTATAGATAGAGTCCTTCAGGAATGTTGGCCTTCTTCTTGTAAAGCGCCTTCTCCTTCGCCTTTCGGAAGTCGGACTGCGTAACACGCATACGGCGCTCGCGCAATGCCAGCAAACCAGCTTCAGTGCACACAGCCTTGATATCAGCTCCCGACAGCTCGTCCTTCGACATCACAAACTCCTCCAGGTCCACATCATCTGCCAGACTCATGCGACCTGTGTGGATACCAAAGATACGGCGCTTTGTCTTGATGTCTGGCAGAGGGAACTCAATCTGCAAAATACGATATCCAAGCAACGTAAGTTGTCTACAGCAAATACATATAAGTGGGCTACTTAGCAAGTAGTTCGCGTACCTTTCTGTCAATACGCCCAGGGCGGATAAGAGCAGGGTCTAGACTCTCAATGGCGTTGGTCGCCATGATCACTTTGACATCACCGCGCTCATCAAAACCGTCCAGCTGGTTCAGCAGCTCCAGCATTGTACGCTGGATTTCGCGAGTTCCGCCACTGCTGGAATCGTAACGCTTGCTACCCACAGCATCGATCTCATCAATAAACACAATGGACGGCGCATGGTCGTCTGCCACGCGGAACATTTCACGCACAAGCTTCGGTCCATCTCCGAGGTACTTCTGAATCAACTCCGAGCCAACAATACGCAGGAACGTGGCGGATGTCTGGTTGGCCACAGCCTTTGCCAACAGTGTTTTGCCTGTACCCGGTTCTCCGTACAAAATGACACCCTTGGGGGACGGATACCGATACCCTCGTACAGCTCCGGATGGGTCAGTGGCAGCTCCACCGCCTCCTTGATCTCCTGAATCTGCGACTCCAGTCCACCAATATCTGCGTACGACTCCAGCGGCGCCTTGTCCACCTTCATGACACTCACCATCGGGTCCGTGTCGTCCGCCAGGATGCCTACGACCGACATGACCTTGTTGTGGAGCAGCACGGAACAGCCGGGCTCCAGCATGTCTTGGTTCACGAACGACATGACGCCCACGTAGTACTCTGGGCCCACCGAGGACGACACAATGGCGTGGTTGTCGTCAATCATCTCCTCCAGCGTGCCGACGCCCATGGGGGTTCCTCGAAGATCGTCCACCTTCGAGCGCTCCTCCTCGTCCTTCTCCTGCTTGGGCTTCATGACTTCTTGGTTCTGGATGAACTCCTGCTCCATAAGCAGGAAGTCCTTGATGCGCTCCATCTTTAGGAGACGCAGCTTGCACTTGGCAGTCGGGTATACCGTGGGGATCCGAACCGCAGCCGACGGCCCTTTTTTCTTGCGACGCTTGCGCGTCATGGCGCCGCCACGAGGCTCGAACTTCTTCTTCTTCTGCTTGGCCGCGTCTTCTTTCTTCTTGGCGGCGTCTTCGCGCGACTGGCGCGGCAAGCCGCTCTGTCCTTGACCCATCGCTTCTTCGCCTTCTTCTCCCTCACACTCCGAGCCAAAAAGTGAACGAAAAGATCGTGGGGAGACCATCAAATGGACTACCAGTCAGTTTGACAGGCTGATCATATGATGAGTTTTAACCAATCAGATTGTGGAAGCGATGTTGAAGAGCTGATATCTAATGGAGACTTCACTATGGGCCGTTGCAGCATGAAGAGGTTATTAATAGACTCTTAAATGCAGTTTCCTGGCCGGGTCCTGATCCTGTCTCCGTCTGTGGCCTTCAGCTTGCGTTGATCGGAGTCTTCGACCCTTGGCAGCTAACATTAAAGTCTCTTTGTTGCTCGGGGAGGTACATACAGAGTCGACTGACGCCCTCTCCGTCCTGGAGAAGCTCCATCTGAAGGATGTCCAGCTACACTCCGACCGAGTCGTCCCCTTTGAAGTCGGCCAGATCTCCTCCACCACCGTCTCAAGTTGACGAAGCTGCAGCGGTCGGAGCAAGTGATACGGTGACTCGGAAAGCAAGCGCCACTCCAGCAGCGTCCTCGGTGCCTCCTCGACCAGGAACGTACTCTTTTGTTGTGGCAGGAACGAACTTCCAGATCGACGAGAAGTATAAATTTATCAAAGTCATTGGGCGTGGAGCCTATGGCGTCGTCATGTAAGAAATATTATTGTTTTGGGAATGATACTACAATTTTAATGTCGGTCATTTTCTTTTTAACTGTTTGTAGATCGGCTGAAAATTCCGAGACGAGCGAGAAAGTTGCAGTGAAGAAAATCTCGAGAGCATTTGAAGACCTCGTGGACGCCAAGCGCATCTTGCGCGAGATCAAGCTGCTGCAGCACTTCGATCACGAAAACGTCATTACGATCGTGGATTTGCTCCCACCGCCATCTTTGGCGCAGTTTGACGACGTGTACATCGTTGCGGATCTGATGGAGACGGACTTGCATCGAATCATTTACTCGCGGCAACCGCTAACGGACGACCATGTCCAGTACTTCCTGTACCAGATCCTCCGCGCACTGAAATACTTGCACTCTGCAAATGTGCTCCATCGTGACCTGAAGCCGTCGAACTTGCTCCTGAACTCGAACTGCGACTTGAAAGTGTGCGACTTTGGGTTATCGCGAGGTGTTACACCGGAGGAAGACAATATGGAGCTCACAGAGTACGTCGTCACCCGCTGGTACCGCGCTCCAGAAATCATGCTTTCCTCGAGGGAGTACACGAAAGCAATTGATATTTGGTCGACGGGGTGCATTTTTGCCGAGCTGCTAGGCCGAACACCTCTGTTCCCAGGCGACGATTATATTCATCAACTGCAGATTATTTGCGACAAGATCGGCACTCCATGCGAGGACGACCTACACTTCGTTGTAAGTGAAAGAGCGAAACGATTCATGAAAAATCAGCCTGTGCGACCTGGAATTCCCTTTGCAAAACTGTTCCCGAAAGCAACACCGGAGGCAATTGATTTGTTACAGCGCATGCTTGTGTTCGACCCGGCGAAGCGGATTTCGGTAGAAGAAGCGCTGGAACACCCATACGTGACATCATTGCACAACCTGGAAGATGAACCCGTTGCAGACAGCATTTTCAGCTTCGACTTCGAGAAAGAAGATCTCACAGAGACTCGGCTGAAGGAACTTATATTTGAGTGAGCATTCACTCGACCATTTTGCCATCCAGTAGGTGGTGTAATAGGTAACAGTGTTAACTGGCTTTTGTTTTGTTGTGCAGAGAAATCCTGAAGATCCACCCGGATGCGCGACGCAGTCCTATCAAGTCGCCCCTACAGGGCTGAACAGTCCACCAGCAGAACAAGTGCTTAGCCCCAGGTTACCATAGTGATACCTCGTTGCTTTGAGGCTGTACAATGTTGACACTGATAATGCGTTGATGCGGTGACTTAGCACAACTCGGCCGCCCACCCATGAATGAGAGCTATCAGATAAACACCCGGGAGAACTCGTCTATGGGAGTACATTCTTATATCAAGTGCTAGAAGACTGAGAATAACAACTACATCGAGAAAGATTGGCCATGGTATTGACGACGAAAGAAGCGATCCTAATGATATTATCCGATACGCAAGTATTCATGCAGCAACTTGCTCCTTCTTGCGATCGTGATAGTTTGTCCACGGTCCACTTCCTTTAGCGTAAAAGTCCATCGGATACGACCCTTCCTTCCACTGAGTTTGATCTAGACAGACTTCCGCCTCGTATGCTGTCAGCAACGGCTACACATAACCCCATTCGTAGTTAGTTGTGAGCCCTTTAGCAGACAACCACATCTTCAATACCTTAGGGAATGCGTAGCCCCAGTCGATCGAAAGTCGCGGGCATGCGATCTGAATCCACGCATCCACATCCTCAAACCGCGCAAGCTATATGTCGACAATTCAATTGATTTCTGGTGAGGAACACAGTATAGACAGCATCATGCCGGTAGTGTCCCCCAAACTTACCTTGTCGGGGAACAGCTCCGACAGTAGCAGCACGAAATACTCCTTGCCATTTTCCTCAAGCATTTGTTTAACGTGATCGAGGATCAGTGGGTTGCCCTGACGCCCAAGCGTTCCAAGCACAATGCCAAACTTCTTTGCAGTTTTTGCTTTGTCGATAGCAGCACGACGAATTCCCATCATTTGAGGCAAGTCGTACTTCTCGATCGTGAGCATCTTCGGGTACGGGTCATAACGGTAAGCTTTCAGCTTCGGGTTCATGATCATCGCGGACTGGCAGACATTGATATTGAAGACACAATGCGAGTTTAGCTGCAAAGTCGGCTAAATAAGTAAATTGGGTAAATGGTTGCACCAAACATACCTCAAGGTGGAAGCGACCATCAGCAATGAAAACGAGAGCATCGACTCCTTCAATGACAGGAGACGTACATCCCAGTACCTCTCCCGGCGACAACGGCTTGACCTGCGGCACTACTAAACTCGCAAAGTAATCCTTCAGTCTGCCTTGAACGAGGTGCACAGAGCTGCTAAACTGGATCGTTCCCATCAAGGCAAGCTAAGCACAAACCAATATCAAGCGCGTGAGATTATTGATGAGTCTAGCGTATTAGTCAACGTCAGCCCACTCACCTTCGTGTCCGGTGTAAATGTAAGTTTCATACAATCGATGAGCTGGGCCATTAACAAAAACAAAAAGGGAAAATGAGTAAGATGAAGCGATCCCGCGCTCCAGCGTTAAACAGCAATTCTTACATGATCAACGTCGATAGCAATGTCCACGAACACGTAGAGCATCTTAATGGTGGTGACCGTAATGGGCACAAGGCAGCTGTGGCCGTAATGCACCATGAAGTCGGCTCCAAGGGCGAGCGCAGTCAGGTCGTCCACACAACAGGCACCATACGTAACCTGCAGTTCAACACGCAATTATTGTCACTACCGGAGTTTAACCACAGCATAATCTACCCAACTCAAACGTACGTCTCCCAAAATAATGCTGTCAGCGCCAGTGAAGCGCTCGATGATGTCCGAGATGACGCAGGCGTACAGCAGCAGTCCTTCCGGGAACTGCAGCGCCACGCGCTTGCTGCCAGCTTGGCGGATTCGCCACACGGTCTTACGAAGCTCAAAGTTGTAATTCCACGGCAACTACAAGCACGAAACACTCGGTCAACGACAGAACCAACCACCTAGACCAGATATTTGTCGTCGGCCAGACCTGCTCGATAGCTTTGGTCAGCTCTGGGTCCTTCATGATGTCGTCCGGAATCTGGCTGGCCATACGCCGCCTCAGCGCTGCAGCCGACGGTTTGCGCTTCGTCTTGGGCTTGATTGTGACCAATTGCTCGCTGCATCTGCATCGGATTCCACCAGTGGCACAGAAGGATTAATGTGGACCAAGATTACACCGGGCAAGAGAAAGATTACACACCCGTTACTGGTGCAGCCATTCTCGGTAGATCCACAGCACTGCTTCGCTCCATTGGCGGCTGTCTGCAGCGCCGTCTTGTGGCCTGAAAAGCGCGGCGGGTCTTCCGATCCAACGACGTCCATTATTGTCTTGGTGGTGCTGCGTTTGACTGGCATAGGTTACTCAGATGGTTACAGAGCGTAACCAGGTTACTCGACAATGTCCCGCAATCAAACCACCAGTGTACCACTTGGGTACCAGTTAAAACCCTTCCCCTATCTTTGTCAGGTGCGACTGTACCGTCTATACGGTACAACGAGACTAATCGGCTGGTTTTGTTATATGGAACGACTTGCTATTGGCCAAATATCAGTCGCAGTTTATTTCGTCCGTTCGATTGTTCTCTGAAAATGAGTTGAAACCCTCACGCAGTATCCTTCATGCAACTGTCTTCAACCTCGATTATCATACTTGAGACTTATACAATCCTTCTCCTTGCTCCCTCATTTTATCCATCGAGTGCAAAACCTCACGACATATCTGCTCTCATCTCCCTCTCTTTCTGAGCCGCCCTCTCCCATCCAGTCGCCACAAAAGCCTGACTCGCGGCGGCCGTCAGTTGAGAATCCGCGCTTACGTAAACGCTCCAGTCAGGAGGTGTCCGTCGTCCGTAATCAGCACGTCAAGCAAGTAAGTTGCCGAGCCAAGTGTGCGCGTCTGTAGCCATCCCATGGACGCCTTCCACAACCTCCTTCGCGAAGCCACCACTCGCGGCAGCGGCAGCTCCGGGTCCTCGCCGCTGCCTACTCCCGGCAGTCTCACACAGGCGCTGCAGAACGCAGGGGAGGCATGGGCATGCAGCCTCCGCAACTCGGCGGCGCGGCCTCCAGCAACGGCATGGGCATGCCCATGGGCATGAGCATGCCTCTCTCTATGGCCGGCCTGCAGGCTGGCGGAGCCAACAGCCTCGCGCCCATCCACGCCGGCGGCCGCATGAACCCTCTCATGGCTGGCAACTCGCAGATGTTCCCCAGTCTGGGCGGCGCTGCCGCGACGTCCATGATGGCGGCGTCCACGTCCACTGCGACCGCTGCCACCGCTGCGGTGCCGGCCGACCCGCCAGCTCCCAAGACCAAAGCCAAGACCACCACCAAGAAGCGCAAAGCGCCGAGCTCTGCGGCCAACGACGAGTCGGGAGAGGACGGAAACAAGCAGCCGGAAGAGTACGAAGACCCCAAGGCCAAGCGACGCGCACAGATCGCCAAGGCTGCGCGGAAACACCGTCAACGCCAGAAGGACGAGCTCATTGCTCTACGCGCCAAGGTGAAGGACTTGAAGGAGCAGATCGAGGTGCTGCAGTCGTCCGAACCTTCGGAGCACAACACGGAGCTGGGATGGAAGCAGGAGGCCGAGCAACACGCCGAGATCCGCGCCCGCGTCGACCAGGAGAACGAATTCTTGCGGAAGACGCTGATGGAGCAGATGAAGTTTATTCAGCGGCTACAGGACTACTTCACGAAGCAACCGCTGCTCAACGTAAGTGCACTGCTCAGCCTTAGGTTAGCAGTGGCCAAGACTAACTCTTTTGTGTGATGTTTGTGATGCAACAGATGCCATCACTGGATATGATTCTGAACTCGTCCTCGTCGGCTTCGACCACGCCTGCCGCGTTGTCCAACACAATCTCAGCGGCGCCGTCGGTGCTGCAGCTGCAATCAGGCTCGTTTAATGACCGGCTAGTGGAAAAGGCGACGGAGGCCATGAACAACGCTGACAAGCAGCTTACGCAATGCGATGCAGCCTTCCGCAACCCGAAAACGTCTACAATGACGTACTTCGGTCTGCAGGTGCAGTACGAAATGGGCAAGAACGAGCTGGGCATTTTCTTCCGCCACCACCTGTACAACTGCGACTCCGCGGTGGTGATGGCTGATCTCTGGTCATGCCTTGGTGACCCTACGTTTGAGAAGAACTTCCCATTCATGGACACGTCTGAGCTGCTGGAAGAGGTTGACGCCAATACCAAATATATTCGTCGCGTGGTGAACCTTACCATGTCGAACGATGCTGCTGTCGGTGGAGGCATCATGAAGGAGGAAGCGCTCACGATCAACCAGAAGCGCGACAATTCCGATGGTAGCTCGACGCTTGTTTCTAGTACTGTGCAGGACGACCCCAACCACCCCAAAGCTCCGGACCACATTCGTCGTAACACTAGCACTGCGTACGTGGTTGCGTTCTCTGTCCATGTTTTTTTGCTTTGTGCAGAAAACTTACCTTTGTTATTTTTGTTTTGTTTTTGCGCTGCTTATGCAGAGTGTCATTGAGCAACTTCAACGACTCAACGGGCCAAGGTTGTCTGCTTCTGTGGTCTGTGAAGGTCGACATGGAGAAGGATGATGACGAGCGCAACAAGAGCTTCAACATTCCTGACATTATCCTGAAGAACCTGTTCGAGGTGTCGCCTGTGTACGTTAAGGGAATCGTCGACCGTGCTCGCGGAACCCTTCCTCAGACCACCCCGTGACTATTCCTCCGAGCTAGACGCCAAAATACAACAAGATGAAAATTCAGGCGTGAAGGGAAGTAGTGTTTGCGTACGTACGTTGAGTTTGCTGAGTATCCTTCGCCCGGAACGATAGCTCGGCTTGGATTAATGAACAACAGGCAGACAAGTTTGATTTAAACGTTTGCTTATTGCTGTTTTCTATCGACTTCACCTCACTTACATTGCCTTGGAAAATCTCGCGACAAGTACGTACAAGTACGTAGTAGCAAAGTTTATCGATAGTGCCGCCTGCTGCTATGATTGCGCTCTCGACTGTTGCTGCGACGACGGCTGCGACTTCGGCTACGGCGTTGGCGGTCGCTACCTCGGCTTCGAAAAACCGGGCTGCGCCTGCGTCTGTCCTTCTCGCGGCTTGGACTGTGACGACGACGTTCACGACTTCGACTTCGACTCCGCCTGGTAGAGGTGTTACCTGATTGCTTAACGACTGTAACAGGAGATCGACTACGCCTCCGTTTCTCGGTGTTTTCCTGCAAACGGCTGCCGGTAGCAACAGTAGTTGCCGGATCTGCTCTATCTTTCTCGACAACTTCTGAGCGGGTCAGCGACTCCGTGGCACTTTGAGGTGGTTGGTAGATCGCGCCGTATGACTGCTGCAGCCGAGCGAGTGCTGCTGCCTCGCGCTCCGCCTTGGAGGCTTTCACTTTCTAAAACAACACAACAGGAAGCAATGGCAATATCCGTTAGGTTAAACGCTCTAGCTCCGTTATCGTCCCAGATAAATCCCACCTTCTTCTTCAATCCAAAATCATCGTATCCGTCGTCTCCAACCTCGTTCTTGGCCGACGCAACTCTGTCAACAGTCAACACCCTATCAACTCGTGTATACAACTATGTCAATGCTGGTGTGATGGATGTGCGTACCGCTCCTGACGCTCATTGAATCCGCCGCCCACGCCATCTCGCTTCTCGTCCTGGACAGTACAGTGCATTCATTAATCTCTGCACATAACACATAACACTCAAATAGCAACTCACCACTCCAGCCATGCCTGGCTTTGAGCTTTTGCACATGTTGCACTCATTCCGTCGCTCCCAATTGATGTTCCCACATCTGCAGTAATGTGTCATCAGTTTGACACCGTCATATCCCTTGCATATCCAGCAAGCTACGTACGTATTGCACGTCCAATCTCCAGGCTGAAAGAGTCCTGGAGGTCCACGACCGTCCACAGGCTTGGGCTTGGCCTTCTCACCGCCCTGGCCTTCAGGACGAGGCGTCTGACAGCGATTGCAAGTGTTCCGTCGTGCGAAATTGATGTTGGAGCAGCTACAGAGCACAATCCAAAGATGATTTAGGACATAATGCACATGGCTCTAAACGCTGCAGGACTCACCCAGGATTAGGACAGGCCCAGTCCCCTTCCGACATCTGGAAGCCGCCGCGACCACCACGTCCTGCCATCATAATGAAGATCTAAAGTACCGCGCAAACAACTACAGGGTTCAGATCTGATTCCATGTACAAAAATTCTGATTTTTCTATGTCGATATGAACAGTTGATTTACTCTGCGGAATCGCTGACGGCTGTGACTGTGTCCTTGTCAACTTCGGACTCTTCGGCTGCAATTGCCTCCTCTTGAGCGAGTTGGAACAGGAAAACGGTCGTCTCGAACGCCAGCTGCCGGTCTTGTGCTGTTCGTGCAATCACCAGTCGCTCAAAAGTCTGCTGGAGCTCTACGAGGCGGTGGTTGGCGAACCTGTGCCGAATACTTGCAAGCTGCGACGCGTCCAGTCTCTGAAAATTGTAGTCGTTGTAGTCCTTCATCGCCTTCAGCTGGCGCACGGTGGTTCGTACACCTTGCGCAGCATCCGAGGACATGGCCTGCAGCGCCGCCTCTACCGACAGCAGCACCTCATCCAACGCCATCTCAAAGAAATCCTATTCACACACAGCATGGTTAGACATAACAACCCGCAATAGAACGGCGAGAATAAGACGCACCTTCAGCTCGTCGCCGTCCATTTTCTCCAGCAACTCGAACACTCCTCCTTCACTGCTGAAGGCGAAGGCTCCGGCCATCGGGCTCGCGTCATCGTCCTCCTCCAGTTCGCTAAGCAGCGCCATACTCTCGTCCAGCAACATTTCAATATCCAACATGACTTCTTGCTGTTCGAGTGCGTCTGCTTCGATCTCCGCTGCTTGCAATTCGTACTCCTTGAGGACGTTCTCAATCTTTAAACTCTTGGCAGTCTCCCTAGCAGCCAACTCCTGAGAATTGGCACACACATAGCAATCCACACCTCAGTATCTCTCATAAATAGGTACTCAATCTAACTAAACAAACACAGAATTAGGCGTTATGACAATAGTGTACCTACCTCCTCATCTTCGTCAAGGTTCAGCGCTGCGTGTTGCGGCGCCTGCACGAAACCAGACGCCACGCCCGCACAGTAAGGTCCGTTAAGACTGCTACAAGTCGCTCCAGTCAATGCAACATTACGTGCTGCCACACAAACGCCAGCACACGCTGCCGCTACGATCGCTACCGCCGTCTTCATGCCCAAAACGTTGAGAAATAAAATTCGGTAAAAAAACTGATTCCGTACAGAACCAGAATATCTGAGTAAAACCAGATGCGATTTATAAAACCACCTATGATTTAGCAATCCAGGCTAAATTATACCTGGCGCTTGGCCGACCATCAATCGACAGCCCCACGCTCATAAGCCACCGAGTTCGTCATGCGTGTGCTGGTCCCGACCGTCAAGAGCCACGTCTCCCGTGCCACGTCATGCTGGGTGCGTGCGTCCTCCACGCTCGAGACGCCTAGCGCCGCTCCCAAGCGCTCTCCCACAGCGCTGGGGCTCGTGCCGCGCCGCTCCAATGTCCCCAAGGTTCGATCTCGCTGAGTTATGACGCTTTAACGATGTTATTATTGACAATTGATGCACGTTGTAATTGCTATATCGCTATGCACAGCCTGCTATCGACATTATGAGCGCTATCAGCCAGTGCAAGGCTCAGAAACAGCTCAAGTTCGACGAGGTGACGCAGTTTTGACACAGGATTCGTGCCGGTTATTGCGAAGCTAATTTTTGTCATTGGACGCTGTTTGCAGACTGTGGACCTGGCTATCCAGCTGGGTGTGGACCCTCGCAAGCCCAACCAGAGCGTGCGTGGAGTGGTGAGCTTGCCCAACGGCACGGGCAAGCAGGTGCGCGTGGCGGTGTTCGCTCGTGGCCCCAAGGCGGAGGAGGCCAAGGCTGCTGGCGCCACCATCGTGGGCGCTGAAGACCTTGTTGAGCAGGTGCAGAGCGGCAAACTGGACTTCGACCGCTGCATTGCGACACCGGATGTGATGGCACTTGTTGGTCGCGTGGCCCGGGTTCTTGGTCCTCGCGGCTTGATGCCCAACCCCAAGCTAGGCACAGTGACGATGGAGGTTGGCGAGGCTATCGCGGCTGCACGCGGTGGTCAGGTGGAGTTCCGTGCGGAGAAGAAGGGAATCATCCACGCTGGTGTAGGCAAGGTGAGCTTCTCGGAGGAGGCGCTGCTGGAGAACGTGCGTGCCTTCATGGTCGCATTGAGTGACGCTAAGCCGGAAGGCGCTAAGGGCAAGTACATCAAGGTAAGACACGTGTATCCCGATACCGCTTGAACCCGGTATGCAAATGCTGACCAATATGACGCTTGCATTCGTCTACAGGCTGCTCATCTGAGCTCTACGATGGGCCCAAGTTACACGCTGGACATCAAGTACCTGGACCCGTCCTCGACGTCTTTCATGCGCTTCGACTAAGCAGAAGTGCGTTTGTTTAGAAGAGAATAGCTGTTGTCTATAGAGTCCCAAGACGGATAATGAAGGCCGCAGCAGTAGCAGAATCCCGCATGCTTGTCCAGCTCATGTCACTATTTCACGCACTTTCAAAAGAGTGCCATTTTTAGGATTGATTCATCCAGCACATGCTCAGTAAGATGACGGAGGAATTACGCTACTACGCACGCTCGGAGCGCCACTTGCAGGCGCTACAGTCGTGGCTGGAGACTGCCAAGCCGTCGTACCCTGCGTCAGTGTCCTCTGACAGCTCTGACGCTGTCCAGACCAAGCTCTTCCCGCTGTTAAAGACGCAAGATCTGGGCGGAGTCGTGCTCTACAGCCCCAGTCTAAACTCCACGCAGACGCTGCTCCACGAGACCCTCAAGCCTGCAGCTCCTGCCGGTCTTCTGTGCTACACGGAGCTGCAACTCAGCGGCAAGGGCCGGGGCTCCAACACGTGGGCGTCGCCCGAGGGCTGCCTCACCTTCTCATTCCAGAGCCAATTCGTTGATGGCAACACGCTGCCATTCGTGCAGTACCTCGTGTCTCTGGCGATCATCAAGGCGGTGGAGGCGGTGCATGCAGCTAGTGCCACTGCAGTCACAGGCAGTGCAAGTGCCGTGCGGATCAAGTGGCCCAATGACATCTACGCCAACAAAGTCAAGATCGGAGGCATCTTGTGCCAATCCGAGTACCGCGACGGCAAATTCAGCGTCACTACCGGTATGACAATTAGGACTAGATGAGGATTGATTGTTTACATTGATAATCTTTGCTTTGTGATTGTTTTAAATTGCAGGGGTTGGCATTAACATCTCGAATCGGTCGCCGACGATCTGTCTGCAGGACGTCCTGGGCACGGAGCAGAACCCTTGCACTGTGACAAAGTGCGTTGGTGAAGACTGAGTTTGAGGATCTTTGTTGTTGACGATGTTTGATTGTTGTGTAGAGAGGAATTTCTGGCGGCGTTTTGCAACGAGTATGAACCGATGGAGAAGTTATTCATTACGGACGGCTTTGAGCCGTTCATGACGGAGTATCTGTCGCGGTGGTTGCACACGGATCAAGTCGTGCAGGTCGCGAGTGGTGACGACACGAATGGAAAGAAGGTGCCTGCTGTGATCAAGGGACTCACCAGCACTGGGTGCCTCCTGGCGGAGTCCGAAGGCTCGCGATTCGAGCTGTACCCGGATGGAAACTCGTTTGACTTCCTATCGGGTTTGTTGAAGCGCAAGCTTTAGGCACGGAAACTGACAAGGCGATGACGAAAGCATGCAAACGGACTGGCAAGATCATATAAGGAAAAGTCTTCGTGTATGCAGCGCGACACAGGTCGCAAATTGAATATAGCTTCACTCATTTGGATCCAAACTCCTCCTCCCACTTTGAAAACCTCTCCAGCTGGTCTTTCCCCACGGATTTTGACACATTCTCTAGAGCTGTCTGGAAGTCCATCCACGTGACCTCCAGCGCGCTTTTCTCGTGGTCGAGCAGCTCCTCGTCGGACGCACCTTCCATCTGCTTCCGTTGCAACTCCTTCAAAACCTCGGGGGTGTACAACCGCTTCACTGGCATCATTTTAGCTGTATCGCATAAGCCACAAATGTCGTCGCCGCTATAGCCCTGCACGACAATGACAATGATCTTTAAAACACAGGTCAAACCTATTGCATCGTAGCCTAAACGAACCTCAGTCGCTGCAATCAGTCTGTCGAAGTCCACATCTGCTGCGACGTCCACCTTTCCGAGGTTAAGCTTGAAGAGTTGTTCACGACCTTCAGCTTCTGGTAGCGGAATGTCTGCATAGGCATAAGATCACAGCGTAAACCAAGAGAAGCGGTTGCCAATTCTACTAAGAAATATTTAGGATGAGCACTTACAGACACGCTTGGTTAATCGACGGCGCATGGCCTCATCTAGCTCCCAAGGAAGGTTCGTGGCGGCAAGAACCATCACCCGGTTGCCTGGATCGGCAGGGTCGCCGGAGGACACACCGTTGATTTGAACAAGCAGCTCGGTTTTCACTCTGCAATAAAGAGAACATCGGCGAGTAAAGTTAGCAGACCTGGATAGTTCTTTGCAGGGTCAAAGCAAACTCACCGACGACTTGACTCGTGTTCCTGTGCACCACCGCGAGCGCCAGCGATGGCATCGATCTCGTCCATGAAAATAATCGATGGCGAGTAATAGCGCGCCATGTCGAAAAGAATACGCACCATGCGCTCAGATTCGCCACGGTATTTGGATGCGAGAGTGGAGGCTGAAACATTGAAGAACGTCGACTTGCACACGTTGGCTACTGCCTTAGCTAGCAGCGTTTTGCCTGTTCCAGGTGGACCAAACATGAGAACACCGTTGCACGGCTTGAGGAGACCGTCTTTGAAAAGATGAGGAGCAATCTGTGGTAGCATCACTGCTTCTTGTAGAAGCTCCTTTGTGTGCGCTAGGCCTGCAATTTGTTCGAAGCTGATTGCTGGTGCCGAGTCCACGATATCCCGCTCAATCATTTCGATCAACTCAAGGTCAACCCAACCTTCCTCCCGTGCCTTGTCTGAGTACTTTGGTTTTTCTCCTTCAGTCGGTTTTTCGCCACCATGGGGCCGCTCTCGTGCCCGCTCATTATCCTTCCGAGCAGCTTTGAGCCCACCATCTTTACTTTGCCGGGCAGGCGATGGATTTGCTCCTTTAGCTCCACGACGAGCAGCTTGTCGTCGTTGCTCGTCCCCAGGAGTACGTCTCCCCGAAGGTACTGCATGTGCCCCTCCTCGTGCTCCAGCTCCAGTTGGCTTGTTGCCTGCCCCTGATCTTCCTACGCGACTGCAACATGAATGGCAAAATGGTAAACCTTTATATCTACGCTTCCGACGTAAAGATAAACAACATACTTATTGCGTTGATTGTAGTTGTTGTCATTTGCCCATGACGGTGGGGAGCGAGCTGGAGCTCCTCCACGGAAACGATTCGGCATTTTTTCTGGTGTCGGCGGTGCCCACACGTCCGGGTCTCCAGCATCTTCTGCCTATTGGAACAAAACGAAAAAGAAAAAATTGTCAGCGAAACGCGAGGAACACAAGAATTGCAACCATTTCCAATACGCTTGGTCGACGTGGAGCTGGCGGTGCAAAGATCTCCCAATGCGGCGAAGGCGCTGGGTCCTTGTGTGCTGATCGTGGGTGGATTCGCGCGTTGGCAGCGCCGGGAGGGAATTTGAAAGATTGGGTCTGCTCCACATAGTCAGTGATGAGATTCAACTCATTCTCAAGCTCGATCTGCATCTGCAACACATAGGATCCACATGTGAGCTTCTTCGGGACGAGAGGTTTGCAGGTAGATAGCACAGTACCTGCAGCCAAGGTTGACGCTCATCCATCTTTTCATTCGGCGGATGAATTGACTCAGTTTCTTCAATGTGGTCTGGTAAAGCTCCAGGCCTTTGTCATACTGAGATTCCAGACACAGCTCTCTCGCCCGTGTCATCGCCTCGCCCATTGCACGGATATCTCGCAGCTGCATACTCGACATAGCGGTCAGTCAGCACCACAAACAATCAAACTTGAACAGCCGCTAAACGCGTCTCCACGGAATTCCTATTTGAGTCAAGATCTCGCAACGCGAGACTCGCATCACATGGTCACATCCAGAGTTTTATTTCCATTCGCTTTAGCCTTATTCATCCATGCCCTTGATTGTAGCTCGCCTGCCGTGACTCAGGGTCGCATCTCTACTCTTTATTCCACGCTTCTGGGACCCGCTTGGCCTCGCGATTTCTCGTCCCATGGCGTTTCCATTGACACCACTGTCATTTCTTAGCCCTATACTGCTCCACTGTCGAGGTCTCTATCCTCCCCGACTTCGTGCATCTCACATTCACACACAATCCACAAGATGCCACGTACTTAACGCTCGAGAGTGGCATGCGCAATCAAGTCGCTGAGTTCGAATGCCTGCTGTGCGTAGAACTCGCTCGACGTGGTTTTAATGTGCAAAAGCTCCTCCTCCATGGACGACAGCACAAGCAAGAGCTTCTCGTAGTCTCCTTGACAATGCACATGCAGACTTCGCATAATCCGCTCGCGAGTCTTGGTGCGATCCTGCGGCAACAATTCCTGCCGCCATTGTGACGACACCCGTCGTGTAAGACGAGGCCGCTTGGTAGCGTTCGCCGCAACCTCCGACTGCGCTAATGGGGGCGATGTGGGCGGCGTCCGGCGCTTCTGAGTAGCCGACCGACTGGTGGTCGGATCTGGGGATAGCAGGTTTTGTATACGCCAAGAAGACGTCGTGGGTGGCGTCTGTGCGAGTCGACTGGACGTAGGTGTGTGTCGAGGACTGGCCGTCGGGTCCAACCGCTCATTCAGCGGACTCTCTTCCCACACGGAGCGGGGCGACGTCACGTTGTCCGGCAACCTTGGCGAGCCGCACTTGCTCCGTCGCTCTAAAAGGAGACAAGCGGTGACGCCAACGGTCCCTTCTCCTCAATGAAGCTGTTAGTCCTGTCCTGGTGGTCTGCAGTCGGGTGCATGGCACTGGCAGCAGCTTCGAGCGACATGACCGGTCGAGGGGCTGCTGACGACGACGCTGCAGCTCGTACTGGTCCAATACCGGTAACTGTTTGTCCGCGTGGGTCGCTAGCAACCCTAGAAGACCGTGCGCCGCACGGTCGTCCGAGAAGACGGCGCGACTCGGGAGCAGCCGCGGTATCCGTGGGGCGTCGCCGTCCACGGCTGGTTCCGCGCCGCGATCCGGCGTCCTATTGGCGCGTTAGTCACAGGTAGAGCATGTTACTGGGCGAATAGTCATGCACATACACAAAGAGCTTGGCTGCCTGTGCGGATTTACACGTACCTCTGCTGGTGCTGCATTTCGCAAATGTACACTTGGAGACGCCGTTTCGACGAAATAAATCACCAGAGAAAAGAGCGAGATCGTTCGAAAAAAAAGCCCCCGAAAATTGTCCGGATGGCTGGTTTATAACACCTTGGACTTGACAGCATGTTCTTATTCCCGGTTAAATACGGACGAGAGGCTCAATAGTGAACCAAAGTGCTTTTTGCGGCGACGAACGTCTTGCAGATATCCTACGAGTGCTAGATGATCGCTACGTTTGACCCATTGCACAGCTGGAGTATGCTGCTGTGCCGTTTTCGTCAGCGTGGGGAAGACGTTTGATTAGTCAGACGTGCTCGGTATAATCAATTACCGAACACTACGGTTCGTGTGCTGGATTGGCCACACTTGATACTTGTAGCCAGAATGGGCGCTCATAATATAATATGTCATATGAACAGCACTCTCATCGCCCCGTGTGTCCATTAAATGGACACACGGGGCGATGAGAGTGCTGTTCATATGAAAACTCTCTGGGGACTCGAAGTGAAAATCAATGCGAAAGGTGACGTGCTGCAGTACTGTACGCAGAAGTTAGCATGCAAGAAGAATTCAGTTCAGGCTACATGTACGTCCCCATAGAGGGCAGTGAGCGAAGCAAGCACAACCAAGCACAACCAATATCTGAATTCTACGCCTGGATTCTTTACGATGGCGTTTCAGTGACGAGCTCTCGACTTCTATTATAATAGAACGGTTGTCTATTTGCAATCTCCATAACCTTAAGCTTGACCAAGCGTGAATTGACTTCCTTCGATTTGTTGTCACCTTCAAATGTGTTGTACTCCTCGAAGGCAGGCACGAAGCTAAGCAAAAACAAGTTTTTTATGATCAACTGTTCGTAACTCCAGGGAGATCGAAATTTTACCCTACACCTAGGTCTAGGGTAGGAACATTCTCGAGAGAAGAATCTTTTCAGACCTCCTTCTTCGTTCCCACCTGTTGCTCGCTTTTCGTTGAACGACTCGGTCCGCCGTCGTTTTGCTGTGTCGGTGGCTTGTCGTCTCGTTCGGCCACCCGCGCACTGGACACGAGTTTGCGAGCGATCAAATAGAACCAGGCGTATTGCAACAGGAAGAACGGACACGTCGCCAGCACGTAGAGCGGTTGGCACGCTTTCACCACTCGGGGATGATGTAGACCGTGTTGAACGCCACGCGCGACAAGAAGAAGGAGCTGGCGAACAGCGCACCGGCCACCACGTTGTCCGTCAGTCGGTACCAATTGTAGAAGCCTGTGCTCACCTCGTTGGTTTGCATCCAGACGTAAGGGTTCCCCAATGACGCATCGCATACAGTCGCCTCGTTCGCGAAAAGCACCACGCCCCAATACAATCCGAAGACATGGTGTCCGTAGTCCATGAGTCTTGATCGTCGTAGCGATAGCAGCTTGCTAAACCCATCTGACTTCACCATCGCTGCAAGGTCCACGAGGAAGAAAGCGAGCGAGGCCGCTACTGAAACGGTGGTGTCCAATCCCCAGTAGAGCGTGATGGTCGAGGAGATCGTCGAGACGACACCGTGCGCTGCGTTCAGAGTGATGATGTGGTTGCGGCCGCTAGCGCCTGCAGGAACGACGTTCAGACAAAGTGTCCATAAGACGCCCCAGCCTATGACGGCCAGCGCCAGGTTCGCCATCCGCGGATCCGCTAGCATTTGTCTGAATTGAAGCGGTCGAGTGAGTAGGTATCAATTAAGATCGTGATGAATAGACCCCAGAGGGGTTCTATTCGTCTACCGACACATCATCGACCATTATAGTCAATCGTGAATATTGATGAAAAAAATTGTTCAACTACATGTAGTTAGTTAGGACTTCAGAAGCATTGACTTTCTTAGGATGAATCAAATACATTTGACTGCAAACATAGTGGTTGCAAATACTCAGCTGCAGGAGTTGCGTAGATTAAGCCCACTTGCCGATGAGCGCCATGAGACCGGCGCCCAGCCACAGGCAGATGTAGATCGAGAATCGCTGGGCAGTTGAGCGAGACAAGAACTGCTGGTTGATGGTCATGTTGTACGTCATGAGCTCGACAAGACCCGTGTACAGCAGAATACCACCAGCCACGCAGTCCAGAATACCCTGGACCCAAAGAGAAGTGGCGGACGAGCTCGAGTACGTTGAACGGATACCAATGCCGATCACCATGCCGATAGGCGTCGTGATCGCGAACGCAAAGTTCACCATGAAGAGTTTGCCCATGCTCTCAATTGAGTTCAGAGCAGACGTGCCAATGGCGATACCCTCGAAGAATTGGTGGAAGCATAGGGCGGCAAGAAGCGTCTTGAACTCCGAGCCAGCGGTGACACCGAGGTCGAGACCAATAATGACAGAGTGGAAGATGACACCTGCCTCGAAGATGATGGTGGCGATTTGGCGGCGGATCTTGGAGTCGTGCTCAGCGTTCGTCACACCCTTCTCGTGGTAATCGGTGGCGTGCGGCGTCACAGCACCGTCGGGCGTGCTAGCAGGCTGCTGCACGATAGCCTCGCCGTGGGCGTGGCCGTGACCGTGGAGCATCGATCCCTTCTTGCCGAAGAACACTGAGCTCTCGCACTCGATGAAGTGCATCACCACCAACGTGATGAGCACGAATGCCAGTCCGAGACTATGGTAGTTTTCCACAACTGAGCCCAAGCACTCATCGCTCAATCTCTCAATGCCTTCCATGATCATGTGAATGATACCTGTGGCGATGACCACACCGTAGGCGAAGGCACTGATGGCCTCCATAATCACCGAGTTGGAGTTGCACTGAGGTATCTTCTGCGCGATCAGCGGGATCAGCGTGCCTGCCGCGGAGACTGCGAAGATGATGAAGATGGCGCCGATGTGCAGCCCCATGTTGTACTCCTCATGCTCGTCGAGCGTGACGCAGCCGCAGCAAGCTTCTTCATCTTCGTGGGCACCATGCATGGGAGCCATGGTGATGGAGTACGATCTGTGGCGAGTTCGAGTCGTGGATAGAGGTCAGGAATGTGTTCGCTGGAGCGCGAAAGGAAAAGTGGTCAGAGTCTGACCCCTTTCTCGGATCTTGAGTGCACCGGATCCAATGGTGCTCACAGACATTCTAAAATCGCAAAGAGATGCCTGTCGCCTCCGGCATAGGGCCGCACGTGTCACATTCACGCTAATACTGCGGCGCACGTACAGAGGGAACGTCGCCGCCGTCGGAAAAGGTGGCACAAATCATACGGGAATTTCGCCGCCGTCGGATAAGCTTCAATTGGCACAACGTCCACAGAATTGTCAAGTCTCCCGTAGGCTCTGTCTCGACTACAACTTGTGCAAACCCCAACGAAAAATAAAGCAGCCGGGCAAGCTGATGAAACGCTGCAGCTGCTGGCAAACAACGGCTGCAACGTCCATTTTGGCGCCAGTGCTGTAACACGAATGACCATGACGATTTGCAATAACGTCTGCCCGACAACCTGCCCACCGAACGTTGGTCTGAGCCGTAGCTGCTACGTCGTTCCGTCGGTCTTTCTGGTAGCCAAGTGCGGAGTCCCGCACTTTGTCCAGGCTGACAACCCCGCCGCCGGATACAGTATGTGCTCCCACTGGAATCCAATGACTGAATACCTGTACTATGGTACAGTAGACGACTGGCTGTGGTAAAAGGAAGTCGAACACCCAAGTCGACGAAAGAGTATGTCTCGAGCTGTTTGTGTCTGCATCGGCAAAGATACGTTAAATGCTGACAGGGTATCATAGTTCACAGCGAACGGTATCATCAACGAACCCTAGCAGCCAAGATATTGTTCTCTTTAGAAGTCCCCGACTCACGGCAGCTATCGACAATCACCTCTGGGTGGTGGCCCCAAGTGTATTGACAATAACGACAAGGCTCCACATTGCCGCATTGTGGACCCTCTCAGGATAATCCTGGTCTTGTACACGGACGTACCGTCTCTCGGAGACTGCGTCCTCAACTCGGTGATCACCGGTCTTTTATTGTGTGGCGAAAAATTCCACCTCTCTTGTGGCATATTCCCACCTATTGTAAACAATAGGTGGGAATATGCCACAAGAGAGGCCTACAACCTTCATTTATCATACTTCCTGCTATGCATCATACAGCTTATGAACTTGGCGCCATTTTTCGTATTGGGATGGAGTCCGAGCGTGTGCGCGCTCTGGAGGCTGCGTTCGAGCACGAGCGACAGCAGCGCGACTTGCTGGAGAAGAAATATGCGCGTCTGAAGCGACGCTACGTCCGTCTGGAGCGCTCCCACGCTCGCCTGGCGATGGAGTCACGCGGAGTAAGCGAATCATAACGACGTACCCACTCTTCTAGCAACATAACTCACATATATCGCTATGTAATGACGTTTCTAGAAACGTAATGAAGGCTCCGACACACCTACAGACCCGTCAGATACGCCAGGAAGCTTCCAATCAACGCCAAGTCCACAAGCGTCCACGGTATATGAGATAAACCCTTCTATTTGGCTGTGCGATGATGCGTAAGACTAAAATCACTATATTGCTATGATATTGCTGTTGCTATGACCAGTCTGTCATAGATCTTACCAGTCCACACTCGTCGTCTACATCTGCATGGCAGAGTGACCAGCAGACAGTGGGGGACGCCTCTAGACGTCTACGCAGCTCACAAGAGGAGACGTTCTCTACTTGGGATGATATCTGCGCGGAAAGTCCAAGTTCGTCCGCTGCATCACCGGATATATTGACGAGGAGCACACACAGATCTGATGACCAAGAAGAGAAGGAAGATATTGGAGCACGATGGCGTCGCAGTACTGAGGGTGTTGATTCTTCGACATCAGAAACAAGACGACGCTTGCACTTGGACTTCAGTCTCCCTTCAAGCTTCGCTGAACGATATCCTGCAATTTCAACGACACAGCGGCGATCATTCCAGTCTACTACACAGGTGTCAGATCGCTCTACGAGCCCGCGCAGATCGCCACAATCGGCACATTCCAGAACGACACGTGCTTTTGGTGAAGCTCGAACGCGGACACGTCCCCGACTTCGATTGCATCGTTCGCCAGAGCGAACAGCTGCACGCGCATATGGGTATGAGCTGGAACAGGAGCTGGAACCTCGGACTCACCGTCATGAACGTTATCGTTGGGCATCAGAGCCGTCGCCGCAGTCCTCTATACCTTCGCCGGTAACGCCATCGCCATCAATACCGACAGTTCGTTCACCAGTTTCTCGACCTAGGGCCCAAAGCGACGAAGAGGCTTCGCTAGCCCTGGCGCGCTATCTGCAGCAGCAAGAGGTGAGCATTGGGAATGGAAAAATGATAGCAATGGTAACTGACGTTGTATGCAATACTTACTTGTAGAATATTGCGGCATTTGAAGAATATGAGGCGCGGCTCCGCGAGCCGATGCAGCAAGATTACAGTCAACTTGCCTCCGGGTTATCAGGCTTGGTGAACCATCCCCATAGTATTGACCCGGATAACATGACCTACGAAGAGTTATTGCGTCTCGGAGAAGAAGTTGGGGATGTGAAGAAAGAGCAATGGCGACAAATGGCGGTTCAGGTTTTGTCCAGTCTTCCAACACATCGCTGGACTCACGATCATGGTGAAGACATCTCGTAAGTGGTATTACACTTTCCTAGGGTCTGTGCGCACGCTCTTGCTGACTTGTTTATTTGATGTGTTAGATGCATTATTTGCCAATACAACTTTGTGCTGAATGACCGAGCCATGACGCTTCCATGTGCACACGTATTCCATGAAGGTACAACTTCTATGTCACCGCTAGCTGATATACTTCCTGTGGCTAACTTATGCTTGTTTATCATTGACATGCCATCCCATTGTTAGATTGCGTCGGCGGCTGGATTCGCGAGAATAATAGTTGCCCTTTGTGCAAACGAGAAATTGCCCCAGTGTAGGAAGGTAGTCATGTTTTGGGAACGCAACTGTACTTGAATATTCAACCTTTAATGGTGAAAACGGAATCGATCAAATGATACGACGGGAGATGGTGCCAGAATTACGGTAGGGCACTCTTCGACGACTGCAACTTCATCAACGACTTCGTCAGCGTTGGTCTCGCTAGTCTCTGTCTCGACAGGGGCTTGGGCCCAGCGCTATCATCTTCGCTCAAAGTTGGTATCTCGTTCTCCGGCTCCTCATTAAGTTGTGAAGTGCTTTCGTCTGCTGTTTGTTCTGATAATGACGGGTCACGCGATTCCCTTGGACGGTCAACGATGTCAGTCTTGCTCGAGAAAGCATAACGTTCAATTCGGGAAGATAAAGGGACCTGCGCAAGGACTGTTCCACTGCGAAACCCAGAGCGTAAGGTCTTTCGTTTTTTCAGCTTGTGTTGCTGCAACATGGAGCCTGCACGCATCATCCTCGAAAATGCCGTTTCCTTCACGGCCGGGGCAGTACTACTCGGGTTGTCCTGGGAATTCGGTGCTTGATTCTCTTTTGATACTGTGTCAGCTTGTGCTGATATCTGACCCAGTTTCTTGTCTTTTACTGGGTCAAACGAAATGCTTCGTGCCACGTCTACCTCTCGGGGTTCCTGGCTGGTGTAGGATGATGAGCCAATGCTACTAGCAGTGTCTCTTTTTGCCGATTCGGCGAGAGATAGCGCTTGCTTTGCATTTCCACCGAAGAAGCGGCTGGTAAGCAAGCTAACCGCAGCAGACTGTGCAGCCACCTTGTCACGAGTATTCTCCATCGTAGCGACCTTGTCACGACTCTCCTCCACCTTTGGTTGTACTCTTCTGGAGGTCCAATTGTCCATGAAGGAAGAGGGGAGCTTTCTTCTTTCCGGTTCTGAGCGCGACCGAGGTGCATTAAATGAAGCAGCAGCGGCAGACTCTCTTGCGTGGAAAAACGAAGCGATTGCCTCCTTTGGCCTAGGAGGAGCAGCCACTTTGCGTAGCGCTTGTGCAACAGGCCTTATCAATTTGGGTTGAGCTGAAGTGTGGCTCAGAGGCCGGTCCTGTGTTGGGAATTGTGTCATGGTAATGGGATCCATATCTCCGTCAGCGATCGCCTTCGCAATATCGCTGGGAAGCAGTGGTCCTACGAAGTCCATTGTTGGATCCGTATCCAGCAAACTTTCAGGAATCGGCGTTAGCGGAACAAGTTGCTACCAAGCACAACACCACCTGCTGGTTAATGTTAAGTTCATGCCTGCAGTATTTGCATGCAGTCCGACTAACCTGTGTCTTTGGGCAATATACTCGTTGATGTCGGAAAGTCAATAATGCCTTCGTGAAGTCGTCCTCGTAAGTCGCAGGGATTCGAACCTTACCTTCAAGGCGCAAAGCGCGAACGATCTAGAATTCATGGTATTCGAATAAAATGAGTTCTGGTCGATTAAGCCCGATGCGAATATCTGTGTACCTTCATGAAGGATCCGTGTTGCTTCATGGCGGCGTATGCTTTCTTCAGTCCAAAGCCAGGGATGCTAGACAAATAATCACACCCGGAAAAGATACACATTTCTAGGAACTGAACAATTAAACAAAATAAATAAAACCATAAGCGGTCAAATCGTCACCCACAATCAAAAGGGCACAAAATCGGGTTGGTCGTACCATTTGCTCTGTAAACATGTGAAAGCTCAGCCCCTTGTTCTTCTTGAGGTTGGCCATTTGAATCTCTTGTGCAACGTTATCCCTGTCCATTTTGAAGAGGACTGTCTGGCATCCAAAAGGGAGGCAGTCCGAATCTTCAGTAATCACACCATCCGCCAGCCCATTCTTCACAAGATACGCCAACTGTGCGTCTGCCTCGTATGGTGCAACCACATAAAGCACATTTTGCGCCTTCAGATGCTAATGGAGAAAACAGAAATGCACAACCGATAGACACAATAAACTCATCGTCTCAAACAAATAGCCTAAAGATAACAAATATTTGTATACCTGGATCACTCGATGCGCCATAGCGGGCGACACGTCCGCAGCTCTGACAAAACACTTGCGCGCCTCACTGAATTGTCTCTTGTTGTAGTGCTGGATCCCCATTTCTCGGTTCTTCTGTCGTGACCTTTACAAAAATAAAAATTAGTCGGAATATAAGTATTCTAGTTTGAACTGATTCCACATACTTCCGTCGCTCTTCTTCGGTGCCCTTCTTCATGGGCAACGGACCTCCGTCAAAGACAACATAAGGAGTCACGCCATTGTGACGCAACGCAGCGATCCGATCCATAAAGTATGTTACATATCTACAACAACACCAAATTGTTAGTTAAAAAGCGTTAGAAAAATGCTCATTACAGGCAGAATACAGGCAGAAACAAGCAGGCACTGCAGGCTGCATACTTGTCAGTCTCTTGGCCTAAACAGATCTCCTGGCTGCACGAGTAGATGGCGCGGTGAAGCCTACGAAAAGCATTTTTAAAAAAAATGTTGCACTATGTTAGTATAATTTTGACAAGCTTTTCTAGAGGTGAATTAGCTGTAGACGCACCAGCAATAGCCGTCGATGGCGAGGGTGCGGCCTCTGTACTCGTCCAGAGTTTTGGTCTCGGTGATGCTCTTGAGTACAGGCAGCAGGCCGGAGATCCCCATGGCGAGTCACTGCTCGCCCTCCCTGTCCCTGCTTGACGGATGGAATAGAAATAGGTAAATAACGAGAGAAGAAAAAAATGGCGCCAAATGTCACTAAAGCGGGGATATGAATTTTAAATGTATCCATTTCGGTGATCAACAGTGTCGCTTCAAGTGCTTCAGTGTCTGATCATGAAGACCAAGCGAGACTTGCCACCATTCTTCCAAGTCAGTGCTGCATTAGCTGGGTGTTTATACCTGGTGGACGTTGCACTGAATGCATCGGTAGAATATGGAGATTTGCCTGGACAAAACCCGCTGGACAGTGGTAGCGACGCCATTGTGGCTTTGTAAGTCGAAAAAAACATAATCTATCGGCCACTAACATACTTTGTTCTGCTTGCAGTGTGCAAATTCTACTGCAGATCGCTGCTCTAGTCAACTTTCTAGTGCTACTAGGAGGCACCTTCCTCTTTCGCAGTGGTCTTTTGGGATGTTATACGAACAATTCCGACTCGTTCTGCTGGTCCAACCACTTTACATCGGACTCACTGTCGTCCTCGGAATTTTACGAGTGGTACGACGCTTTAACTTGCATAGATAGATGACTTTGGTAATAGTTAAACTCAATGCTGTATGTTGTTGCTGTCGTCGTAGAACTTGCTGTCGACGGATATCTCTCTCGTCGAAATATGGGACACCCAGGGCTACACAGTGCTGTCAAGCATCCACAAACTAGGTGCCTTAAGGTTCGAAGCACGAGAGATTGTATGTGCGCGCTAACCTCAATGTTAATTTGTTCACAGGAGCATTAGGCTACTACACAAGCTGCATCTACGCAGTGGAAAAGCTTCGACAGCGCAGATTTTACAGTCACGAATACTGGCTGCGGCGATGAAGGTCGTCAATCCGAGTACATTTCTGTGTCTGGTCGACCGCCACATCTGATGACACGATTTCCCCTTTAAGTTAGTTTTCCTCTGCTTCTATAACAGGTAAGGGGCTCCAACATCCAAAGCACAAACAAGTAGGCGCTCTTGAGCAGGTTCAATTCGCATTCACATTGAATACAGGAGCTCTGAACTACTTCACAGGTGGCACCTACGCTCTACTTTGTGAAAGACTTCGACCTTGATCATCTGACGAAGACCACACCACCACCTCGTAGCCACATAGCAGCCAGAATTGCAAACACTTCATGTGGACATACCTGGAATCAACTTCGATGCTTATGGGTTCAGCGGACGTTGCACTTTGGCCAGATCCCATTCCATCACAGGCTCGTTCTCGCGCGCAGTTAGGATTTCATATCCCGTCTCCGTCACGAGGAATGTGTGCTCAAACTGTGCCGAGCGACGGCCATCTGCCGTCACAGCCGTCCAATCATCCGGCCACGTCTTGTCGCGCCACGTACCGACGTTAATCATCGGCTCGATAGTGAAGATCATACCAGGCTTCATGATTCCAACAGCCTTATTCTTTGCGTAGTGAGGGACGTTAGGAGAGCAATGGAACAACGAGCCAATACCGTGGCCACAGTACGTCTTGACAACGGAGAAATCCTGTGCATTGGCCACCGCAGCAATGTGCTTGCCCAGTTCACGGAACATCGTTCCGGGACGAATCAGCTTGGCCGCAGCTGCTAAGCTCTCGAATGCCGTCTTCACCAGACGAACACCTTCCTCATCCACGTTTCCAACGAGGAAAGTATCGTTCAGATCACCATGGTAGCCATTCTTGTAGACCGTGACATCCAGATTCACAATATCACCTTCCTGGATCGGGCGAGAGTCCGGAATGCCGTGGCAAATGACTTCATTCACGGAAATGCACACTGATTTGGGGAAGTTGTAGTAGTTAAGAGGTGAAGGATAGCAGTCGCGTTCAATGCACGCCTGGTGCACGATCTTGTCGATCTCGTCACCAGTAATACCGGGACGCAGCGCCTTGCCTGCAATGTCCAGCACTTCACGCCCGGCGCGACACGCCGCTCGGATGCCGTCGATCTGCTCCGGGGTGTAGATGGGGATGGCTTTGCTGGCCTGCTGCTCTGACACGGGGATGCCCGTCTCAGCATAGTCCGGACGCTTAATATGGTCCGGCACCACACTCATTTCGGACACCTCACCCGGACGCAGTTTGCCCGTGAACTCGAAGCCCTCAAAGGCGGACGAAGCTCCGGCCCGGGCCTGCTCCTCTGCGATGGCTTGCGTGAACATCTTGTGCAGTCCCTTGTGCGTGGACCAGTAGCCTTTGAAGCACTCTTGAGAGCAGAAGGTGCTCATGGCAGGAGGGATGCCGAGCTTCTTGCACGTGGGGCACACGAGCGCCCCGCTCTTGCCGCAGTTAGGCGTGACACAAGCCGTTCCTCCCATATTGAGCTCCAATCGTCGAATGATGGGTGAAGGGGTAATGTATGCTTTGTCATGGGATATGTGGGCCACATGAATATCAGGTTGTGAGCTTGAAGAGACGCGAACTTGATGACGCAGTACCTGGAAGTGATGACACCGGAGGAGGAAGATGGACACTCAGCTGACAAGTGTCCATGAGGACAGTATCCATGTTGAAGAATCGCCGGAGAAGAGTATGTAATGATTACGTTTGTAGTTATAGTAGTTCCTTTGCCTCATTTTTGCACGCTTGACATGATACAACAGACCGAAGCATGTCCACGTTTGACGTGCAAGTTGGTGGTAAAGAGGCCGAGAGTGACGGGCGCAATGTGGCTCGGATGTATGTTCCGACACTCCAGGAGCGAGTGCACACAGCGATGTTGGGGCCTTTCGGATTGGGGCTGGAGATTGTCAACTTCATCCTCAGTATGCTCATTTTCTTGGCATATATCGCCGAGGTATGTCAATGCCAATACTACGTTGTTTTGCTGTTGAAACTGATCGAAATATGCATGCACAGCTTTATGACGCGGACATTTACTATTCGCACTCCCGCCTTGCAGTTGAAGCGTTTGCAACGACGTTCTTCATCTTCGACTTTGCATTGCACCTCTTTGTTGCCTCGGACCCTTGGAGATATGTTTTTACGGCTCATGGGGTGATCGACCTGGTGACGATTATCCCGTCGTTGGTTATGGTAAGCTTAGGTCATTGTGCTCTCAGCTAGCTAGAAGCTATAATCTTTGTTTGTCCTCGCAGTTTATTGACCCGAACAGCCGTTCAAGCCTCATGTTTGTGTTTCGCGTGCTCCGCATTTGTCGCGCGCTACGTGTGTTGAGACTGGCTCATTATGTGCAATTGAAAAACATAGCTTCGAATACGAGGTGGGTAGAGAACGTCGTGTGCTTCGCTTTGAATGCTAATAGCGGGATACCTGACATTACTCAGCTCGGAGGTTTCATTGTGTCTGCTATTGCCGTGATTCTGTGTGCGGCCGGAATTTTTCAAGCACTGGAAGTGAATCAACACGATGAACCCGATAAACTCCAATTTCACGACGCTCTATATTTCGTATTGGTGACCATATCGACGATAGGTGAGAGAATCTTGTATTTTCATGTACGGACTTACCACTAGTCTAATAAACCTTGTTTAGGATACGGTGATATCACTCCTCGTACCGTGTTGGGTCAAGTGTTCGTAATCCTAGTCATCATTGGGATTTTCACGACGGTACCTGCGGAAGTGAACAAACTAAACATGTTGGCAAAGCAAAACAATTCGTGGGACAAGGATGTTGCTGTGAAATCGACCGGACACGTCATCGTCTCCGGTTACAATGTGACTGCTACCATCGTGCTGGAGTTTCTTCAAGAGTTCTATCATCCCAGTCGGGGGACTATCCATTTGGATGTGGTGTTCGTCAGCGACGATCCTCCGTCGTCAGAAATAATTGCCATCTTGAAAAAGCGAAAGTACCGACAACGAACTACCTATATGCGCGGCAGTTTGATGGTGGGACGAGATCAGCTTCGAGCTAAGATGAAGTCAGCAACCGCAGTATTTTCTTAGCCAATAATCGCCACGAACCCGCACAGCAAGATGCAGCGACCATTTTGCACGCAGTCTCCATCAGAAACTATGGAGATAGCTGTGGAAAGCACACAGACGTCTACATTCAGCTTCTATCGCGCGTGAACGACTATGAGATGGCGTCAGAACTACTGGATGCAAATGCGACGAAGACCTCTGCGCTGAAAGATATGCTGCTTGCTCGAGCATCTGTGTGTCCAGGGTCTAGCACGCTCATTCTAAACCTGATCCGGTCCTATTATATTGGGCAATACATCAAGCGACCTACATGGCGTAAGAAATGGATTCGCGAGGTACGAAGTGTGAATGCGGTCGGTATTAAGATGGTGGTCAATGCCTTATGCTATTTGTTTTGTGGTCGATGCTGCAGTACCTGGATGGGATGACTTATCAAGTATTCCCTATCATGTTTTCGAACCGATTTCACCGCCGCAAATTCGATGTTGTAGCTCGGCACATGTACGAAAAATATTGCGTGCTGCTTGTGTCTGCCCTCAGCACCAAGGAAAACTGGAACGCAGGCTCAAGTTGTGACACCACGCCCGTCAACCCCATTCAGCTTGTTCCTTTTGGGTCACGCATTCGTGAAGGGTACGGATGGAATGATGAATGGAGAAATGTTTATTGCACTAACTTGAAATCCTCGGGGTATTCATGATAGAGATATTGGTTTCGTGATCGCAAAGTCAGCATCTGACGTTATGGGCATTGTTAACTCGTACGGATACTGGGATGATAGTTCAGGTGGAGGCCGTAGGCAATCCGAGAATTTGCTGTCGCCAACGGTGCGAGTTTCATCGGACACTCTTTGGCGTCGTCGATCCCAATCTGCAGCCGCTGTTCGAAACATTCGCTCAGAGATTACTGCAGATCGAGCCGCGTACAATCGATGGGGAGAACCTGAGGAAAACACTAATCATGTAAATGTGGGCACCACTGCTATTCATCCTTCTAATTCTTCTCCAACTACAGAAAAGGCTGACAAAACACCCAGTCGGATAAATCGACCTCAACTCACACTGTATGTGACTAATCCGCCATCAGGAACTCAGTTGTATGCTGCCACCACTACAAAGGATGAACAAAGGTCGAGGCGGTCTTTGAGCGAGATCACTTCCGATCGAATGTAAAAGGACAATCGGGTCATTATGTGATCTGCTCTAGAAGTTTATCTGACGCCGTCTCCATTGCCAAATTTCTACGCGTTTATAGCCGACGAGAGTACGAACGTAGTGCAAGTGGCAACGACCAAGATCGATTCCCCGGATTCGTGCACATTGTACTGCTAATGTCGCGAAAACCAACAGGTAAGGATTTGATTCGGGCGGCGGCGGACTCTCCTGATTTTCTTCGCAGCATTATCGTTGTCGTTGGGAGCCCTGCGAGAAGCACTGATCTAATGCGTGTTGAAGCCACCAAGGCCCGACAAATTGTGATTTTGCCTCTCGACAAGAATGTACCAACAGAGGGAGATCATCAGCAGGAATTCGGGCCGAATAGTCGAAATACCTGGGCCGACGATGAAAGACTCGCTGACTTCGGGATTATCTGCTCGCTACTAGCGGTCGAAATTACGAAACAAGGTCTATCTACTAGTACTTCTCCTCGAAATCGTCGTCGGCAGAGCAGTTGGTTGGGAAGTGATATTGGAACGCCTACATCGAACACTTCTTTCAGACGTGAGTTAGAACAAGGTCTTCCTCTTGAAAGCGTGAAGCTCAGAGCAATGGAACGCTTTCCACACCTTGATCCCGGCGTCTTCCGTGAAAATCCCAATATCATTGAAACAGCGCTACAGGAGCAATACGACCATCAGGTAATCCTGGCGGCCGAACAAAAGGAATGCCTTCAAGTGTGTGGCAATCATCTCCAACCGGGAACATACTTGCAGTTCTGCACTACGCTTCCAACGCAAAATTCTGTCGTCCATGCGATGAGGATGTACAGGATGAACTACCATCCCTGACCCCTTGTTCGCAGGGGTGGCATTTTCTTATCGAGCCTTCTGAATCGAATCGTCTGCCAAGCATTTTACAATCCGTACGCCACGGACGTGATCGAAGCGCTGGCAAATGGAAGCAGCCCATCAATGTCGCCAAGCCCACATGGTCCAAGGGCACCGGACAACCAACACCGCCGCCTGTTTGACGTTGAATTGGAAGAGAAATATGTTGATCGAGAATTCCTGGCTGTGTTTTTGGATTTCATTGCGAAAGACATGCTAGTCATTGGAGTGTTGAGGCATCCAAGCCATGAGCTCGAGAATGTGATGCCCTTCGTATACACCTGTCCGAACCCGACGACGCGAATGCACATGAAAGATCGATTGTTCGTACTTGGCTGAGTTGTTGAGACCCAACTGGAACAGCATGACTATGATAACTTTCCAGGTTGGCCGCGAAGTAGCTTCAGAAGTCGTTGAAGGACCAAGAATCAATGGTAAACGTCTGGGGAAGCTCTTGGAGAGGCAGCATCGACAGGCCAGCTGAAGCAGGTAGAGAATATATTATTCTACGGAGACGTGACCAGATCGCCGAACAATGTTGCTTCCAATATTCAAGACAAAGCGATGGAGACGTAGTGAAGCTACGATGACTTTAGAAGATTCCCTGCAATAATGACTATCGACGAGGATGTGATGGAATTGTTTCAAAGTAAAGTCTACGACTCCTGCTGCTACCAATGGACATGACAATATCGCGGAATTCTTTGCCGCTATTACCACTAGCGCTGCGGATAAGATGTTCAGTCAGGAAAAGCTGACATCCTGAAGGAGGCGTTCGCTGTTGGAGCAACAAATGATCATTTTGCTGTTGTGCATATGCTGCGGAAAAAGCACGCGGTGCTCGAACGGGTTCGTATGAAGGCTGGACAGAGCCCTGAATGGAGCAGCAGATAATGGGCATCTTGATGTGGTGAAGGTTTTGATGAGCTCTGTAAACGAGAGCTGTATTTCTCAGATCTCTGGCACTGCCCACCCTGTGTTTCATTGCAACTCGATGCACTTGCATTTTGCAATTATGGGGCAGCAAGATGAAGAGATAAATCACCTGCTTACTCTTGACCGAGAGAAGTTTTGCTGGGACCTGAAAGACGCTTGTGAGCATGCGGCAGCACTAAACAAACCTGTTCTAACGAAAACACTTGCTTGTTGGTATTCGAAGTACATTAAAGAAGCAATGACATTTTTCCGCGGCTTTAAACGCATCGAGTTCATGCAGAAAGCGTCACTACTCTAATCTATCTCCTCCTAACTGATGCAGCTCGAGAACCGGGTTTCGCAACAACTGCTTTTTTGAGGATGCCTTGATGCTATCGCGCTGGGATTTTTCTCGGCAAAAGTTAATATGGCGTTCTGCAGCCTTCTCGTTAAAGCGGCGACTGCAGTACTCGCACTGGATGAGGCTCGGGTCGGGTGCGGAAGGCATCACGGGTGGTAGCTCCTTTCCTTCCTTGAGCGCTTGTGTGACATCACGACTAGCTTTCATGGCATTGCGGAACATTTCGCTCTTCTGCTTCCAGGATTCGGTGTTTTTCACCTTGATAGGCTGCTCCGTCGCAGATAAAGGCACCTTCCGGTTGGGACCCTTGGCTTTCTTAGCCTCGTTTGCCAGTTTCTCTGCATCTGTTCCCTCCAGTCGCTTTGCTGTCATGTTAAACACTTTGCGCTGGCCAGAGAATACCTTTTCACAAATGCGCTGGTGCTTCTGGAATGACGTGAAGTTGAATTTCCTGTTACAGTTGTGGCACTGCTCCATCGCTTCGTTTTCGTTCTCGTCCTAGATAACAGCAGCAAAAACAAAAACAGATATCTGGTGAGCATATAACCACAACTTAGTTGGAAGAAGATTGCACACGGTCGTACAAGCTGCTCAGACAAGTTGAAGCCTGTAGTAATGGGAGTCGGCATATAGATTCCCCGGCATCAGGGGCAGCATTACTTTGGGCTGGCATTTTTCTCGCAGGTTGGCCTGGAGCTGTTCCTCGAGATGGAGCACGTCGAGGAGCAACTGGCTGTCGCGGTGGGGGACTCAGCGTATCACTCTGCATCGCTGTTGACGAAGGTGCACGTGCAGAGTGCACCACTGAGCTGGGAATACTCTTCTCCACAAATAGAGAGGCCTGGTGTGTTGGCGCGCTCCTCGTTTTTCGTTGAGACATCTTCGACTTCAGGAGCATTAAAGAGTTCTACAATATGATCTCCGTTAAAAATGTTAAGAATTGATTGTACAGAGTAAGTTGCGTACCCCCATTTCGTTTTGCGACGTCATGGAACGAGAGCTGTTTAGCTGGGATGCAAGTGGCTCTTTGGATGGAGCACCTCTAGGCTCTCTACGAAGAATTGGAGCCCCTGAAGAACTGTTGCTGCTCATTGTGGTGCTCTGAACAATGCCACCTCCGCCACATTTAGGGCATCCACAACTTGAGTTCCGTAGACAAGGCCCGGTGTGGGCTCGGGGTGCCACCGACCTCTTGATGGGCAGATCTTCAATCTCCCGTCCTGTTGCGCGCTTTACTTCTCGGAACAAAGTATCATGCTCTGAGTCAATTCCATCGGTCCATTAGAATTTGCAGCGTAGTGTAGTCTACTAACATAGAAAACTACCTATCAACCATACCTGGTTCAAGCTGTGTTAACGGAGCCATCTTCTCTTGAGGTGGGGCTGCTTTCTTTGGATATCTGCGTGACAGACTGTCGAGTGCATCATTCCCGTTGCTTTCTATGTTGTTGCCGCCGTAATTCCGGTACGACATGCTGGTCTTAGCTGACTCGTCGGATTCCTCGCGTGATGGCGGTGGAGAATTTCGTCTTGGGGGTTCACTCTATCGAGGAACCAACGAAATCCAAAGTTCATGCATAAATGACAAGTCAAGCGAGCAACCGTAGACTACTAATGTTCACGTACTTTGGAGAGAAAGTGTGTTGGTCGGAAACAACTCCTCGCGCGCGCTGCTCACGAATTTCTCTTGCTCGTTCCTTTTTCTCGAGCTGCTTCTTGGCATAATCCGTCGGGTCGCAACGCAAGCGGGCGCCAGCCTGCATCTGCAGCTAACAGAGAGGTATACCAGATACTCTGGCTATGTGAAGAAAATGATCCGCACACGCTCTAGGCCCACACCAGTGGCACCACAGAGTCGAATAGGATGGGATCACCCGAGCAAAATAAAACACCAGAAATCAAATAATGCTGCACTTGATCCTGTGGCAGCACAAATTATCAACGCACGACGGATCACACCACCTCGATCTTCAAAGGCATGCTATTGATATCGCTCCATCCGTTATGCTTTCCTTCACCCCACGCAATAATAGACGTGATCGCTTTGATGCGCTCAGTTAGTGGGGCGTGTTGTAAGCAACTCACCAACCACCTCACGAACCCACGGTTGCGTAAACTGCTGAGGATGCGGAATGGTAAACTCATCCAGCTCGCTTTCGGCGACCAAAATCTACAAGAAATATGCACAACGATAGTGAGCACAGCGAAGTCAAATGAACCAAAACAGAGGGGCATTGCACGGACCGCTTGATCAGTCTGCTGAGATTTTTTCACATCTGCCATGAATCCACACGGATCATGCGCGAACTGCGTCATCCAGTCCTTTTTCCGTGTGTATGCCTGCAAGCGTTCCAGGATATCCCACTCCTGTGCCTTTAGCAATGCTAGCTCTTTCGACTGGTCCTGCTGCAGCTCCTCGCATTCCTTTAGGATGCGAGCACGTGTTTTGTCCAGCTCAGACGTGGCCGCAACGTCAACGTTAAAGAACTGCTCGTCCAGTAGCTCAGCTTCACATGCGGTCGACAGGCTCAACGTATACTCCAGATCAATGGCATTGATGGGTGTCAGGTGTTGCTTGAGGGCCACCACGATGGAAGTAAACGGTAGGGACACGCAGTTGAGCACCTGGACCAATCTTTCATCGCACACAACTACCCGGCAGTCATCTTCCTTGATCAGGTTGCGCAACTTGATGTACTCCCACATTGCCAGCACAATGTCCTGCTTGTTGAACGCCTTCGCAGACCCCAAATACTGCCCGATCGCGGATTCTAGCTCGGGTGAGATGGTAAAGCGCTCAGGAGCTTGCGCAGGGAGCAGCTTAATCCGGACAGTATGTGCCGCACTCCCCGTACGTGAAATCTCCAGACCGTCCACATCGTGGCTTGTCTTCTGGAAGCTCGTCCACTGCAGCGGAAAACAATCGCGTAGCGGTGAATACCTTAACGTCGTGTCAACAGACCTTAATGACCAAAACTTACTTCAATGACATGGTCGGAGTATACGTGCGGGTCCAACTCAATCGAAGCCTTGCGGAAGTAACTCGAGAATTTCTGCGGCATTGATTGCACCCAACGAGCCAAAAAGTGAGTACGGAAATCACCAATACAGTTTCTTTTGAATGACGCAGTCACTTACCACGACGCTAGGCTGCCCCATTGACGAATCCACACCTTCGATGCGCAGCGTCCACTTCCCAGGAGCTGCAGGTGTGCCCTCCGCGCCTTCTACGGGCGGCACATACGTGTGATACACTCGAACACGCAGTTGCTTGGTCTCCGTCTGTATAGACACAACCAGCAGCATTTTATTAGCATATGAGCTTTGATATAACTTCTACATTGCCTGTGGATGACAGAATTTAGCGTAAAATAGCTTACTTGTCGCGGGTAGAAGCGCTCGCCACGGAGTTCGCGCGTCATCCTCTGGAGTCGGTTGGTGAGCTGCTGATGCGCCTCCTGCGTGCGTTTAAGCAGGTCGATCTCGCGCTGGCATGGCCACTCGCCGTGCAGAAGCTCCTGTAGAAGAGGACGCAGCAGAAGGAGGATACATTACGTCAGAGGCGCTCGTACAGGAGCAGACACAAGGCCGTACATACCGCTGGCAGCTCGTTCATGTGGGCTTTTACGACACGAGGACTAGTTTTTGCTATCAACTTGTGATTTGTGTGCGATCAATACATCAATTGATCCCCTACTTTATCCAAGATAAAGTGCTGCTCGTTTTATTTCGCAGCCACCATCAAAACGCGGTGCCTTAAGTCTCTATGCAATGTTGTCTCAAGCACACAACGTGATTGTCATCCTGCAGTCAAGGTATTGGTTCTGCATTGCTATGATACATGGATCACCTCTTAGACTCCAAGCCAACGTGTGAGCTTTTCTGCTGGCCAAGTGCGGATCTAATCGGTAGAGGCGGCGTCCAAGCTCCATCGCTATCAACACCTTTGATAGCGAGTTCCAATTGTGAGCCAAAAGCTATCCCCTAATCTCCACTATCGCAACATAGCCGGCTCTTTTTCTCACTCACAATTCAATTTCCGCCAAAGGACCATCAGGAAGCGAGGAAGCGAGTCGTCTCTCCGTCAAATAGCAATCGTAAGAGAGACCGTAGGCACTCTCTCCCTACCCAGTCAGCAGGTACGAGAACGAACACAGGCGTTGCCATCATGGAGGAGCGGGCAGGGATGACGTACGTCGGAGGGCTCGGGAACGTGGCCAAAGTGCTGCTGCTGCTGCTCAACATGGCCTTCATGGTCTGCGGCTGCCTGCTCGTGTATTTCAGCCACCGCGTCAAGTCTTCCGGCTGGCTGGACGCCTTCCAGGGCGACTACGCCTGGATCGGAACGTCCACCTTCATCTTCACGCTCGTATTGGGCGTGGTGGTCATTGTGCTCTCGGCGGTCGGCTGCTTTGGAGCTTTATTGCAGCAAAAAGTGCTACTGGTGATCTACGCGTCGGTGCTGCTCCTCACGGCCATTTTGTTCGTGGTGGTGGCGGTGGGGGCCAATACGGCTCATTCCAAGGCTGAAGACTGGGGCGGCCAGAGCTACCCAGTGTCGGACAGTGAAGCGTCGCTAGGTGCCAATTTCAACAAACTCTATTGCTACGCTCAGGTGCCGTACTACTGCGAAGACGCGCAGGTAAACGACGTGCTGTCCATGTTCAACGTGTCGCTTGATGGATACTTCTCGGACTCGACGACCAACTTTACAAGTGTCTGCAGCAGTGTCAGCGTGGCGGCGATTGATGACATTTGCGCCGTGTGCGCGCAAATTGCAGAGTATGATCAGTACTCGGTCGTGCTGGACTGGGCAGAGTCCTCGTGTCCGCGTACGAGCACGAACCAGGTCTGGTGTGGCGGGTTCCTGGCCAACTCAACCAACGCCGATGATATGTCAACCAGCGCCCCCTTCATGGAGTGCCGCAGTGCCTTTTACGAGTTGGTGGAAAAGTGGACCAACGTCGTGATGGTCGGCAGTATTATTGTCATCATCGCCGCTGGTATTGTTCTGGCGATGACAGGTGTGCTGTGGAGGAATGTGCGCGCTGCTCGACACGAGAAAGGTATGCCAGCGCCAACGGTACCGGCACCGATGTACCAGTACGGCGGCGACCCCATGGCAAACACCAACACGACCACGGCGTCCAACAATAATCATCACTACAGCATGAACTCCACCGCGGCCTACAACCAACCTGCTGCTCACCGTCGGTACGACAGCCCGTACTAGTTTGGCCCCACTGTAATAATTGCTTTTTGGTGAAAAGTTCATGTCCATTACGCATCTATTATCTGTCCAAGTGGCTTCACTATTTCTTAAACACTGGCAGGTTATCGTCGCTGCACTGCTCGTCGAGGGCGAGGCATTTCTGGAAGAATGGTGATGCGTGTTGGTTGCGATATTCCGCGTCCAGGCTAGCCAACGGGTCACGGACGAAAAATTGGCGTGCACGGCGCTGACGGCTCTTCTTGCGCGAGTCGTTCTTGTTGCTCTCGCTTGTCAACTTCTTGTGCAAGGGGTTGCTTGGCGGCACCGATACTTTCGGCTTGAATGCGAAGGTCGCTCCGGAAAACGGGTCAAAGGCGTCCATAAGAGCCCGGGCATGCTCGTTGGGTAGCAATGGCTCCATCTTTGCCGTGCCTAATGCAAAGCTAGCCAGCTTCGGGTGAGCGTGGCGCGACAGCATTGCCAGTTCCCAGCACGCGCTCGAGTACGGGTTGGCAAAGTCCGGGTCATCAATGTCGGCACGGTATTCACCTGACGCCACACGATCTACATCCGACTCCAACAACTGCTGCAACTTACTGTAGCGGTGGAAGAGCGCACGCAGTAGCGACAGAACAGCCAATGCTTGGTGGGGAGGTAAGTGCTGAGCCACGAGCAGCAATCGTTTCACGAATGATGCAACACGCTCCACAACGAGCTCCTTCCGACGCAAAAATACTGCCTCAACGCAGGCCAACAACGTCGGGAAGCAGGAGCTATCGGACCCAGCCTCGCCTTCAGCAAATCGGTGTAGTAGGCGATACAAAATGTCCACAAACTCCTTCTCATCAATCATGAGCTCTTGTCCACCGGGCCCATGCAAGGCACGCAATCCTGTCAGCACAGCCTGCAGTGCAGCCGGCAGCGGAAGAACATCCTCTTCACGCAGCACAACTTTCAGCACCTTGAGTAGATCAATCATAATGTCGAGGTTGATCAAAAATGAGTACTTCGCCAGCCCTTCCAGCACAGCCGGTAAAGCCTCCGAGTAGGTGGCTTGCTTTAAAATTCGGAAGTAGATAAGCACGAGTTCGTGCAGAATATCGGCTTGAGTCTTTTCTCGCTCAGCTCGATCCACAACAGCCTCAGCCTCTTTCAGACCTGTGGCGATGCTGTCGCCGTCTGCCTGCTGACGACGGCGCTTTTTGCGATCGGCCTTCGCCTTCTTCCGCGCGGCTTCACCTTGTTCCATAGTCACCTCAAGTGGCATTACCAAAAGGGTACGGATGATGAAGGGCTGCACACGGTGTTGCTTCTGCTTGACGTAGCTGGAGATCTGCTGCACAATCTCGTACGAGCACGCACATGTCTTGTCGCGCTTGAACACAGATTCGAATGCCGCACAAGCTTGCTCGCGTACATTTGGGAAGGATGAGTCTGCCATGGGTACCAACGCGATCACCAGGTTCAAGTGAAAGTTGAAGGCGTACTTGTGTTCTAACAGCTGTGACAAGCAACGAACACCAGTCTCCGCCAATGCCACTGCACGTCGCTGGTGTGGTGACATTATTGCCAATTGCTCCGGGCGCTTGCCCTTGAGCCCCGTCGTAACCAATTCTGCGCAGTACTTCAGGAACTTCTGGTAGTTGTTCAGCAGCATTGCCTCGTAATCTTGCAGTTGTTGCACTTTCTTCTTCATAGGACGACCACCATTCTGCTTGCCTTTCTCTTCTGAGCTAACATCGTTATTCTGCAGTCGGATACGGTAGTCCGGAAGGATATCCAGGAACACTGAAAGCTGTGAAAGCAGACTGAGTCGCTGCACTGTAGCATCCGAATCGCGGCACAAAATCTGTAACTGTTGAATTTTGCTGAGCTGCTCCGGGTGCTCTTTGTTCTTCTTGAACGATTCTTCTGGGTTTTCCAAAATGCTCTCGCACAATTGCGCGATCTCTATTTTCTTGGTGGCAAGTCGAGCTTCACGCTGGCGCTTTAGATCCTTCTCAGACAGCACAGGCTCAGGAGTGTTGACTGGCTTCGTGGCCGGGGCGTCCGTAATCTCTTCAAACTCCATATCCGACACGTCCGAGTCTAGTTCCTCCTCCTCGTTCTCCTCTTCTTCATCATCCTCTTCTTCTTCTTGTTCTTCCTCATCATCCTCAACAGGTTTCGCTTCTGGTTCCTTCCCCACCAACAATTTGTTGGCACGCACACTGCCATCCATAAACTTGACAGGCAATTTGTCCGCCAGCACCTCCTGCTTGTTCGTGCTCCACGCCGCTTTACGAGGCCGCGCCTCCAGCTTTTCCAATGGCATATCTTCCTTCTCCTCCTTCTTGACAGGCTTTGCCATTGGCTTCTTGTTCTTCCCCAGCGCCGCTTTGCTCAAAGCCTTGGTGTCCATATTGGCCAGGAACGAGGTGAACTCTGCATTGTCTTCGTAGAACGTCACGTCGTCCTCATCGATCTCCACGTCCTCCTCCTCCTCTTGTGTCGCAGCCTGAGGCTTCTTGGCGTCGCTCTTCTTCGCTCCTCGCTTCTTGGACGCAGCTGCCGAGCCCTTGCGGCCGCTCTGTGTCTTGCTCTGCTTGTTCTTGCTGCCGTTGGCCCCGCCAGGCGCAGCCTTGCGCTTCTTGCCCTTGCCTGCCACCGCCATGGTCCACAAGTGACCGATCGAATTGCTGGTTGATGGCCAACAGCCCGAGTTAACCCAGCCCTTGGCATTTGATTCGTCAATAATGGATAGAAGGAAATGCTCATTGGTTGAAATAACAATGGTCCATTTATCAACATATTTTCAAAACGTCCACCTTGTGAAATGGCTACACTTGTAGACGTTTGCCCACATGATGCACGACGTCTACCAGAACGGACACCAACCGTAGTACAGTTGACACAGGTTCTCATGCGAAGTGGCTTGGTGGATCAGTCGATCGACCTGCGCGTCCACTGTAAGAACCTTGCTGCCATCGTCGAAGTCACGGCCCGCCAGTTTCTTCTTGACGCGCTCTACAACACTTAGCGCCTTCTCGTTAAGCTGTGGGTGCTCGGTGGCGACGAAGGAAGTTCCTCCGTAGTTGGCCGCATCATAGCCGTACTTCTCGTGTGATGCCTCAGCCATCATCGTATCCATGTTGTAGCCCAGCTCTGACAACGAATGCCGCCGCCTCCTTGGTGTCACTGCAGCTGAAGACGCCGAGCTCTTCATGCTACCTACCGCCAGCTTTTCGTCTTCAGCAGCGTCCCCATTAACTGCATCCCCATCGACATCACCGGTGGCATCGCTACCAGCGCGGCCTCCATGCACAGAACTCCTATCCCCTGCGGTATCGCCGGCGTCTCCAGCACCATCATCAGGTTGCGCGTGGGATGGCACAGTGTCCTTCTTGAGCAGACGCCAGTTGATGAGAGGGTCATACACGAACGCCTCGAGCACGGCCATGAGTGAGTCTCGATTATCACGAAGCACCCGCATCGATGCCTCGCACGTGTAGCGGAAGTTCCCCTCGATTCCGCTAACCTCCATCGCCTGGGTAAGCATACGAGTAAGCCGGAAAGGAATCTTTTCCGGGTACTTGTCGCGTTCCATTGCTACTTCGAAACAGTCACCGAAATCGATATGCACCATTTTGCCGGACACACGGTCAAGCATGAGGTTGCTCGGGTGACGATCTCCCAGACCGAGAATATAGCCAGCCATCGACATTACTGCAAGTGAGCGCGTGTAGTTCCGACGTCTGTCGAGCCACACCTCGGAGTCTTGGCTCTTTAGCCACAGTACACGATATAGATCTTGCCCGGTGGTCTCCCCAGCGCATATTTGAAGGCTTCTACCTTCTGCATTAGCGGTAACTTATCGTAGTCAGGTGCCATCTGAACCATAAGCCGGTGCTCCACATTCAGCTGAATCTTACGCGCCTCACGGTAGTCTCGGATGAGCTGGTGTATGGTATCACAGTTCGGAACCCAACCAATGAGACCGCTTGTGTGGGACAACGGGAGCACGGAATAGCGCTGAATAGCAAGATTGCGCTTGCTGGTATCGCTATCGTTGGCCAGAAGTGTGTTGATCACACCGAAAAGCTGCATTACACGCTCATCCTGACGTAAATCTTCGTGGCCCTTCAACAGGAATGGGTAGGCCTTACCATCACTTCCATTAATTGATACCTTGCGGGGCCGTTGCTTGGACGTCAGCACTGTCACCTTCGTGTCAAAGGATTGAATGCGAACAATTGGAGCGCCAGCTTTGTACGTGCCTGGTACTGCTAGCGTCAAGTTATTTACTGACAGCAGTTTCGGCCCTACATTTGCTAGTTCAAGCGTCGAAAGATTGGCGAGCTGCTTGCGAATCTTAGAGAACACACTGTAGTAGATATCCCACGCCTGATTCAGATCGTCGAGACTTTTGGTGCGTTCATAAACATCCGTCCACTCCTTAGCGTACCGAAGATCACGGGCAAACGCTTGATAAAATGCCACCTCGCGCAGGGTTGGCGACTCTTCTGTGCCAATTTGTTCCATTAAATCGTGAAGAGGTGCTAACTCCGCAATCATGGCTGCCACATCGCGGTTGTTGAAGAAATGCTTGGATGCTTCCTCGAGGGCACCGTGCCATAGCTCATTCCATAAAATTGCCACACGTATCAACTCGCGAGATACCATGTCAGCCTCGTACACAAGCTGAGAGCTGTGACGGCGGACAGCGGCTAAAATTCCTTCTGCTGCTAACTTTCGAGTTGGGTTCAGTGCCTTTGACGCCACTGTGATGGGGTAAATCAATGCCTGTGGATGTGCTTGACCAATTCTGGTAAGTAGCTCTTGAAGGAGTTCACTCGTCTTCGGGTTCGGCGTGTCAATACGTGCAATAAGCTGGGGAATCACATCAAGCCAGGTGTCCACTGATGCCTCCTGGAAACCTTCAATCATAGCCAAGTGTACGTCACTACGGTTGCCATGCGTAAACCATAGTGTCAGTAAACGTAGAACATCTTTCGTAACATCGTAGCTTGTGTGGCCAAACGAGATGGACCGGAAGAATCCCTGAATGGCCTGCACAGCATAACGTTTCTTTGGGTCGCTCTGGCCCGATTCTTTTACGGTGGCCTCTAGTGCCCGGAAATTCATTAAGGCCCACTCATGCCACGCGCGATCGTTAGTCGGATCCAGCTTGGTTGCAGTCTCAAGGCACTCGAGAACATGATCAAATGCGCCTTCGGATTGCTTGTGCGGTTCGGCGCGCGACATCTGCCACTCGCCCAGTTGAATATATACTTGCACGCGCAACTTGCGCAAGTCCTCATTCGTTGGATCCCCGTGCTGTTCCAAAGCCTCAATGAAGTAATCCATTTGCTTCAAGGCGACATCCTCACGGTTCTCCGCCCAAAGGTGCCTTAAGTAGCTAAAAGCTACACGAGGATCCTGCGCTGCACTGTCGGCAAGGCTCAATAGACCATTCGCAAAGCCTTGACTGGCACCAGCATTACCACCTAGGTTGATTGGGATGGGTACGTACGGATCTCGCTCCACACTTCGGATAAATGGCTGTGCGCCAACACGCCAGAGAGCGCTTGCAGCGAGGTTAATATGCCCGGATTTCAGGCAAAGCCGAGCATACTTCAGCCAAATGTCCACGTCTTCTCGGGGATCAAATACGAGCGAGCGAACTAGCATGAGGCTCTGCCACACCTCAATATTGCGCTCTACGCCTAGCATTCGCCTCGTCCAAAATGTTTGCAATTTCTTCAAAGCCACTTGCTTTTCATGTCCGTAAGATGTCGATGACGACGACGATACAAAATTAAGGCTGCTGATACTCTGCTTGCGTCGCGAAGTTGTTGTCGACATTGCAGTCATCGATGGTGTAGGAGTCGACAAAAGTGTCAGTTCTCCATTGTTCTTGTGGGCAAACGTCTTTAGATACGCGACGATTTCCTCTAGCTCCGTCAGCATCTGCAAATTTACAATTGCCGGGAGATAAGCTCGCCCATAACTTTCGCTCACAAGAGATCGAAGCGTTGGGTCCATTTCCTTGCGGCAATCAGCGATCGAATTCATAGCCTCATCCAATTCCATGCGTCGAATTAATACAACTGCTTGGAACAAGTGCGACTCCGTGGCATCCATGTCAGAATTAATGAACTTCGGAATGGCGTCCCAGTTCTGGAGCGAGAATGCAACACGTGCACCACTACTGCACAATTCCTTTTTCAGTGCCGGAGGAACGTCCAGTAACTTCTCACCATCTACCTGCTCACTGTTCAAATCCTGCCCTTCACCGTAAATCTTGGACCATGTCTCTTTGACGTGATCATTTAATTTACGCCATTCTCCGGTGGCCCATAGACATCTCATTTTGCCAAAGATGGACTCGACATTGTTTGGGTCTTCCAGCAGCACACGATCGTGGGTTGCTAGGGCATCGTCCCAACGAAGAAGCTTTTCATGCCACGACGCTTTCACTTCAATACCAGGCAACTTCTCTAGCGCATATTTCAAAATTCCCCGCGCAGCTTCAGGTTGATTAAGCTTCGAGTTAATGCTGATAAGCGCCTGGATCCCATCAGTACTTGGGTTCGTGTTGAACTCAAGCTCCTTGTAATGAAGGGCCTTGGCAAATGAATGGCATTTGTCAGCCAAAGATCCAAGTAAGCGAATGTCAATCGGTAGCGGCTGATCGTCGTGCTCCATGAACTCTGCGAGGTTAAGTAAAGTCTGTAAAATTTCTGACGGTAGTTGTGGTGACTGGAAAGCCGCTTCCAACGCGCGAATCAAGTTATCCTGTGTCGGTGGGACCAAATGTGGCCACACGCTCACAAAAGACGCATTAAATAGTTCTCGTGCCAAGGGCTGGTACACAGATGCCAACTCCTTGCAGGCACGGAGGACAGGAGATGGTGATTCGCGGAGCAATTCCACCGAAAAGGCCAAAATCCACTCGTTCCAATCTTCTTTTGTAGATCGTTGCGATGCCTCCCAGGCCTTCATCAGATTTTTTGATCGCAAGGTAAGCTCTTGGTCTCCTCCTGACCAGACGAACCAGAGTCTTTTGCTCAGACGAGTTGTCAGCGCGCGATTTCAGCGGATCTGTGGCCCACGAGGCTACGGGGAGCGGTTGATACTTCAGAATCTTGGATACCAAGAGATCGTATCGATCGAAGATGTCGTTCGTACGCGAAGTGTGGCGACCTAATACTTGGCTAATAACAGGAACAAAGATTGCATAGTCGTCACCCATCGTGTATACCATGCAGCAAAGACAATCCATTGCAAGGTACACCAGCTCTGGCTGAGATGAGATAACACGTGCCAGCATATGGATGATTTTCGACGCGTATACACTCACGTTGAGCTTCTTGACCAGAGACCCCAGTGATCCTAGACCTTGTTTCCTTGCATTTATATCGGCGTCACTCTGAATAAGCCCCACAAGAGCTGGGATGATTAAATGTAAATATCCGTCAAGCAGGCGTCCGAGAGATACAGCAGTCTTCAGTACCAAAAGCGTTCGTGGGCGAGAAGTGTTGTCACGCTCGGTTCGAATCACTCGCAGCATTTGAGGAACAAGATCAGGCAAATACACCCGGAAGCTTTCGCCAAGGGAGTTCGCTAATTTTTTAACCAAATTGAGAACTTCCTCGAGATGCTCATCCCAGTATCCATTCACGATGGAGAGCAAAGCCACGTGATCCAAGTGTGGCTGAATCTGCTCCTCGACAATCTGAACCAGATCGCATAGCTGCTCAAACAAGAACTTTCGAAGTGAGCGGTTCACCTTTTCCAGCGCATACAGGAAAGCAGGAACAATTTTGTCCAAATGTTGCCCCATACGCTTCCGCTGGCTTTTACAAATGTACATGATAGCCATAAACGTTCCCTGGTAGTGAACTGAGTTGCGTGGTTCAAGCAAAATACGGATCAGCGCATTTATGGCAACCGTAGGGAAATACTGTGTCGAATCAGGGATCATTGACGGTAGCAAATCGTCTGGCGGGACTTCCAAAATGATGTTGGTCAGCTTACCACTCGTCTGTTTATCGTTTTTAGCGACTTTCCGTGCGGGATTCAGCAACAGTGATTCCCCAAGCTGCTGAGCATCCTCCTCGCTGCTGCCATCCAACATCCCAAGCCCACCAATCCCGTTGCCAATTCTAATACCAACAACAGTTTCTGCACGAATACCACCAAACCCATTCGCCAACATTCCTGGGGCATTCTTTGCACCAGTGGTCATAAGACTAAAAACCCCACCAGCACCAACGGCGAATGCGTTTGATCGGAACTCCTTCTTTTTGCATCCGTCAGCTTTCCTTGTTTCTGAAGATGGAAAAGACGGAGGTTATACGGATCTAACGCGCCCAAGACACCTATTGTGCGCCCAGCTTCAATACGCAAGGACTCAAATGGGTCGCCCGACTTCTGAAGAGCTTGGCACAACAGGTCCAGCAGCTCTGGATATTCATGATACGGCAGGACGACATAGCCTGTCGAAGACACAAGCTGACCAAGAGTCTTAATTGCAACCTGCAAGATTTGTGGGTTGCTTGAATCCCGCATCTCGTCAATGACATCTGGTAGCAGCTGACTGAGATACGGTGTCAGCTCCTGCGCGCCTACTTCCGCCAAGTCGCCCAATGTAGCTAATATGGCCTTGCTTACGCTGACAGTGCTTCTGCTGTGGCTGCGACGCTCGGAATCTTCACGCAGATTCTTCATGAGCACGCGCAGAATAGGAAAGACATAAGGCTGGGCGAGTTGTGAAGCTGATCGTAGCAAACAACCGATTAAAAGCGCGCCTTCTTCCTTACCACGAGAGTCTCCGCTGAACTCCAATTCAGCAAGTAATTGAACCAGAGTTTGTCGAAGCGAGGGTAATACCGTGGCCGGATTGTGGTGTGTGAGCCGTCCAAGCGTACTCATTGCGGTCTGACGGATACTGAACACCTCGTCATTTAGCGCAATAAACAAGCATCTCAAATTGTCGTTCAACGCTAACAATGGATCGAAACGCGAATCAAGCGATGCCAAAACGCGAAGACGAATACTTGCCTCCGCATCAGCAATACCCACAGTCAACAAGCGCTCCAATACGGAAGTGACAGGTCGCGCGAAATCTTCAGATGTCATTTGCGTGCTGCCACCTCGATCTTCGCCTTGCGGTAGTAGCAGTTTACAGCAGGTAAGTGCAGCGCTCTTTCGGATGGTAGCAACTTCATGGTCAAGAAACTTGACGACCGTCTCGTGTACGAATGCCATGATCGGAATCAGTCGATTGCCTTGGAAATCAAAGTTTGCTAGTGTCTCCAATGCAAGAGCTTGCATTGCAATCGCTGATGACATCTCCGCAGACACTGAATTATTCTCTGATGATCCATTAGTCTTTGCCCCTGTCGCTGAGAGAAAAAGGTTGGATAGTCCCGTGACCGAGATGGTCGTTGTCTTAAGTCTCCTACTCGGAGGTGCTGAGGCAGACCCACTTGCATCATTCTGTCGAGAGCGTAAGATAGAGCTCAACCTCTCGAACAATTTCTGCTGAATTATGGGCTTCATAGGTGGGATCTTCTTGACGATAGTTGTAAGCGTCTCCACAAGTGACGAGTCCAAATCATTTACGAAGAGCGGACCCACCATAGACTCTAAATCGACTCGAATGAGCGCGGGGCCAACAGTCTCTGCTAGCATACGCAAGCATGCAAGCGCTTCACGGTGCGTATCGAAATCTTTTTACGCACTTGCAATCCACCCTTGATTCCATTCATAATCGCCATTAAAGCTTGCTCGTCCCTAGCCAGCAATGGTCCAATTGCCAAGGATAATTTTCCAATGGAGAGGAGCGCATCTGGACGCGTCGTCGTCGTAGCCGAGAACAGAACTTCGAGAAGATGGTTCATGCATTGTCGATAACATTTTTCCACGAAAACTGACGTGTTAAACTTCGCGAGGCGAGGGAATAAGCTGATAACAGCAGAGCGAACGGTGGCGCTCTTGTGGTCTTGATGGCTGAAGACAAGTCGACAAGCACGACCATAGTGTGAGTGCATGAAGTCCCCAGTATTTCGCAGCAATTCGTTCAAGATCAGCAGCGCGCCATGCGTTGCTTCCGAGCTGTTGCGTTTAAAAGCCCCCTCTGCTTCATCCAGCGCGCGATTGTACCATGACGTTTTGCGGTTCGACTCGCGCTGCTGGATGAGCATGAAACACGACTGCAAAGATTCACTGGCACTGACTCGTACCACCAGCTTGGAGTCCCAGAACGCGCTCCAGATAAAGTCAAAGTACTTGTCCATATACCGGAACGAAGTGGACGGCGCGTTGATCGACAGCTCCTTGAGAATCATCACTGCTGCATGTCTGCGGACGTGGAACGTCTCGTTCTTGAGCCACTCGAGCGCCGGCTTGACGTGATAGTCCTCCACGAACTCGATCAGACTTGTGCCTCCTGTGGATACGATATGACCTAAAGCTTTCGCTGCAAGGCGCAGCGTTGGGGGCTCGGCACTGGGGATCTTCTCAAAGACTTTCGTGAGGGAATGGGCGAACTCGATGATCGTCTGGTCGTTGCGCTCGGCGATGAAGAGCTCCACCAGCTCGTCCATGGCCGCGATGCCTCCCATTCTGTCCGCGTTCTCGTTCGAGTTGCACAGCAACATAAGCCGCGCACTGATGTCCGTGACCCACTTCATATAGAGCCCATGGGAGAGGTCCCGCGACTCGGACTCGATGTACAGCCGCAAGCTCTGCGCGGCGCGGTGGCGCACGCTGCTGTTGCTGCTGCGCAGCCCCGGCAGGAACCGCGAGAAGCTGTCGGACATGTCCCCAACCTGTGTCCTTCTCGCGGTACGTTCGCAGATAACAATGCGTTGTGAGGGGGAGCCAAACCGCTTTCTGTAAATACTAGAAAATAATTTTCGGTGTAACCCTGGTACAGAAAACCTTTGACCAGACCGGGGTTTTGAAAATTGAGTTTGTGGTTTAGTTACAGGGCCTTGGTGCGAGGTGTTTGCTGGAACTTCATCTCTCGTTCGTGACATGCTTCCTTCATGGTGCAATTGGCGCTAAAGTGGCCGAGTTGCTTGCAATAGCGGCAGGGATGTGGACAGTCTTTCGAGTGGTGGTCATCCTTCTTGCAGTTGTAGCATCGGCGGTGGCGTTTGCTCTGTGCAGTCTCCGGTGGTAACTCGCCAGACTGGAGAGCCTTGGAGCGTGCTTCCCACGCTTGCAATTTGTTCTCAAGCCGTCGTTTCTTGCCAGCTTCTTTCTGGCAGTACATCACGCGACGACGCTCTTTTTCGTCGGCTTCCATCGGAGGTTTTCTGTTCGGGTCTGCTTCGTTGTCAAAGTGCTCGACGATTCGGGCGAACTGCAGCTTGAAGAAGAAGAGCAAGTCGGACAGCTGGGTAGCTTCTGCCCCTCCGCTGAAGCGATCCCTGCTTTCTTGGCGGCAGCAGTGTACTCCTCCAGCATCATCTGGATAGCTAAACCATATTCAAAACACACATCAGTCTCCAATGGAATTGCAACAAGAAAAAAGTGTCGCTACGCACCTTCGATTGTCGAGACGCAGCCAGCCCCGGCCTTGTGGTAACGCCAGAAGTTGCTCTCTTTCGGAGGCTGGGCAAGTTTCACGTGGCGCAGATTGCTGAGTGCAGGGTCCGTCATAATCACCGGCGCTTTCTGCCACGGACAGTCGATGAACACCAGCGTCCGAATCTTCTCGAGCTCTTCAGCGCTGATCTCTTCCAGCGTCTCTGCTTCGAATGACGGATACACCACCACTGTATCTTCCCGCGTGTACGTTGGCAGCGGGTCTGCTCCTTTCGCTGGAGGGTACGGGATGATCTCGACATCGTTTGGTGCTAAAACTTTAGCGTGAGGCGCCGTGCTCTTCTTGACTTTGTCTTGGAAAAACACATGAACTTGCAGCGGGAGCTTGAGCGACGGCACGCGCACTCCTTCCGGCACGCTCAGAGGGATGTAGCACTTGGGACAGTAGAACTTGTAGCTGCGCTGGCAGGACGTGCACGGCAGTCGCTGCCAAGCCTTGGGCTGCTGCGCAAGCGGAACCTCTTCACCCATCCTTATTCAACTGCTGGTCAGGAATTCATTCAATTTTAAATAACTTGAAATACAATATTTTAAATACTGGAATATTGTTGCGCTTCAAAGCAGTTCAGTGTGCGGTCTCCGTTCGTCAAAGCAAGTCCCTCGTAACTGCCATGTGGTCCACCATGATCATGCGCTTCCCGGCGCACGCCAAGTTCCTGTCGCGCGGCGCGCTCGTGACCGCAGGCATGGCCGCCTTCGCGTCCTTCAGCTCGTCCCCTGCGATGTGCGAGGAGCAGCCCAAGGTGGCGCTGAGCCCCAAGGAGTTCCGTTCGTTTACGGTGCGCAAGGTGGAGGACGTGAACCACAACACGAAGCGCGTGACGTTCGACCTGCCGTCGCCTGAGCACGAGATGGGCATCACCACGCCCAGCTGTCTGCTGGCCCGAGCCAAGGTGAACGGCAAGACGGTCGTGCGCCCATACACTCCGACCAACGTGAACGAGGAGAAGGGCTTCCTGGAACTCGTGGTCAAGGGGTACCCGCAGGGCAAGCTGAGCAAGCACATTGTGGAGCTCAAGGAAGGGGATGCGCTGGAGATGAAGGGCCCGTTCCAGAAGTTCAAGTACTCCCCCAACATGTACAAGAAGATCGGCATGATCGCCGGAGGCTCGGGCATCACCCCCATGCTGCAGCTGATCAAGCAGATTTGCCGTGACCCGACAGACTACACGGAGATTGTGCTGCTGTACTGCAGTGTGTCGGAGGAGGATATCATCCTGCGGGAAGAAGTAGAAGCCATGCAGTACCTGTACCCCCAGATTTCGGTGGTGCATGTGCTCAGCAACCCTTCCGCGGCGTGGGAAGGAGAGACCGGCTTTGTCTCGACGGAGATGGTCGAGAAGTACATGCCCGAGGCCTCGGACGACAACCTCGTGTGCGTGTGCGGCCCGCCGCCGATGATGTACCACATCTCTGGCGACAAGGCAAAGGACAAATCCCAGGGCGAGCTGCAGGGTTTGCTCAAGGAGCTCAACTACACCAGGACCCAAGTCTTCAAGTTTTAAGTGATAGATCGACTACTGTATGTACATGTAGCTTCGTGAACACTTCCGATAACTCGAGAATGAAACATTTCACAGTGTTTTGTTGAAAAAGTGTGTAGCTTTCGACCGTTGGTTTTACCCAGCAGCTCCGTCAGCTCATCTAATGATTGACTGCTGAGGTCTGCGAGGTTCTTGACATTCGCCAGCACCTTCCGGAAGTTATGCTCGTTAATTCCCGGCAGCTTTTTGAGCACGTTGACTGCTGTTGTGTTATAAAGATTGGATGCTAGTTCTCCCTCGCCACTTGTGCCTTGCGCACTACCATCCTTCGACAAGCCGTTTCCCAATGCTGCTGCGGTTTCCATGTCAGGCTCGTCTTGATTCTTCTTGATAACTTTGAAAAGATCGACAGTGGCGCGTGGCGACCGAGACCAAAGTATCCGTAGTGACGGGAAGTGCAGGATGAGCAGTGTCAGCTTCGATACAATATTCGTGGGACTGATTTCCGGGCCTATTTCCGATACATCCTGGAGCGAGAACGCCTTGCCTTGCGTGAACTCAATGAGCAACACGGGCGTTTTGTAAAAGCGGCGCATGCTCTCAACCTGGTTATACAGCCTCCCGGAGTTTAGGGAACTAAAGAGGTCACTGATGCTCTTGCGCTCGACACAAATCTGGGGCGATAAAACGTAGTCGCCAATTTCCAACGTGACAGGTAGCACAAGCAAACCTTCTTTGTGGAGCATGGATGGTAATGCACTGCGGAACTCACGCACGTCCACAACAACCTTAATTCCAGCGCGCTGAGGCTTAGCTCGCCCTCCTGTTCTAGTGTCCATGCTGTACTCCGCCACTGTCTGATGGCGCAGCTTCATGTGAAAGGGAAGGTCGTACACGTTCGCAGGCATCATCAAATGCGCCTTCTGATGAATTAGCTTGTCAAACGCCCTCTTCTCGCGCTGGATTTCGCTCAAGTAGGCCTGCTGTTCTGTGCTTTCCTCGAACATCATGAAGTAGATCTCTAATGGCGCCACGTGTGAGGCGTGGAATACTTCTACTTCGCGGATAAACTCCATATTTGGGTCGTAAAGCACAATACAGCTGGGCATTAGATCCTCGAGAAATGCCGATGCGCCGTATCCATGTTGAGTCGCCTGCTCATACGCACAAACCACGACGCTATTTGACGGGTCAACGATTTCCAGCGATAGGTTAGTAGTACCTGACGGCTGCTTCAGAACCTTGGACGCATCCGGGTCAGCACGGAGACGGCCATCGAAAAACATCTTTGATCTTTTATCTTGCTCGGCCTTATCGTGGGCAGTGGCTATTGCCTCCAATTCCGCTGCAGATAAGCCAAAGCTCGACACCTCGGTAGCGTGAATTTGTACGTCACCGTAACCTGTGACATCAGACTCTTCTCGTCCACGCTTTTTAGCTTTGGGTTGCTTTTTCTTCGTTGTACTGCCTGTTGTAGATTTCGCATCGTCTTCGCAATATAACTCGTCCGCTCTGAGCTTAGCTGCAGCTTCGAGCAGAAGCCTCTGCTCGAGACCTAGCGATGCCATGTTTCCTCCTTTTGCTTTAGAACGGCTTCTTTCTGCAACAAGTAGTGACCAAAGCGTCGACGCATCATGTCTTGCCCACCTAAACTGAGGAACTCGCGTATGTGCGCACATGTCCGCTCGTCCTTTACCATGATAAGCACACGTGCCCCACCAGCAGCAACCTTATGTTGGTGCTGTTCCGTCGTCTTAGATCGATCGCGTTCCTTCTCCTCATGGACTTCATCTAAAATCTCTTTCAACGCCTTCCATTTAGGGCTTTGCTCCATCACAAGCTTAAGCTCAACATTTTCTGCAACGCTAGCGTCGGATGAGGAAGCAACGCGACGGAAATTGATCGGCTGCTTTGTTTTGGAGTCGACAATCTGGTAAAGCCGCTCTTTCGCTGCTGTCAGAAGACGGTCTGCTGCATCTGTGAACAACCATGGCGACGGGAAACGCTGCTGTCCATTCATCGTTTGATAATTCACTAAGAACGAATAGTACGAAATAGCATCATACCGTGGAAGATATGCCAGTAGCTGATGGAGCGTCGAAAGATCCCCGACCAACTGCTTGGTTTTAGCTGGCAATTTATGCCACAATGGGTCCAACTGCCGTCGAATGAAGCTGCTGAACGATTTGGCCAACGCTTTGTCCATCGTAAGGTCCGCCGCATCCAATGACTTCGTGCTGCGCTGAAGCTCTTTCACTGTCGCTTCCAGCGCTACCAGCAGAGCTTCCTGCATGATCTTCATGGACGGCGACAACGCCACCTCAATCTCGTACACTTCTGGTTGGTGTTTCTCCAAGCAAGAGTTGATAGCAACATGAAATCTCGGGTACAGGAAGACGTCCCGCACATATAAATGTTTCAGCACTTGCTCCACACGGTTGAAACCTGAAGAGAGCGCGACGCTGTCGTCACAGAAGCCTTTGATGAAGCCTTCGCGGTTGCGTTCTCGGTACAGCCGCAGAATGAACGCTTCAATGGACGTCTCAGTCACCTGATGGGCGTCATTTACCAGCAATCCACTGACGATTCCTGGGTCCACGTGGTTGGACAATAAGTCCACAACTAAGATACGCGCCGTCACGAAGAAGACGCCGCCGCCCTTGTACATCTGCAGTCGCTGCTGGAGGTTGTTGCGGGAGTCCACCACCTGCGGCAGGAAGCGCCTGTCCAGACCCAAGGCCAGCACCATCCGCCGTAAAGTTGCTGCTTGGTCATTGGCGTTAAGACACAGCACGAGGCAGCGAGGAGAGCTATAAAGGCGCACGAAGGCTGCCAAGACGCGCAACATACCCAGACCTCGACCGAGAACGAGCACGCCGTCTTGGGCATACAGCTCCTCCACGATGTCCTTCTCGTACGGCAGCCAACGCGCCGCTAGAGACGACGTCAAGCTCTCATGATCACGGTCGGTAGCTGCCGATTGTTGCTCCATTGCATAGTGAACCCAAGTGAATTGCTATTTAACATGGGTGCACGATGTTAACGAGGTCACGAAATGTTAAGCACAAGAAGTAATTCTAGGTCCTAACCTACAAATAGAGCAGAATGAAAGACCAAGAAGCAATGACTATACCTGTAGGCGAAGATGCAGACACCCTGACAGACGACGTGGACGAGTATACACTCATGATGGGACCTTCACCAGAGCTATCGTCTCCGGATTATAGCCACAGCAATCGTGACAAAATGGAGCGACTGCTGTGCGAGTACCGAGTCCTCGAGTTCAGCTGCACGTTGATCATGTTCAGTCTTGCATTCTTCTTCGCCTATATCCCTGTGCAGCAACGTACGTGCTGAGTGCAATAGTTACCTGTTTGTGCGGACGTTAACGCTGTAGTACTATTGCACTACCTGATAGGAGCCATTTCAAGCATCGAAGTGCAAATTAATTCGACGACCACACTTTGGTCACGAGACCCAACACTCAACGCTAAAATGCACGTGGAGCAAGGTATGCAATGAAATTTGTGGTTGCAACTGTTATTCCCCTCTCTAATACTTATTTAACTGCAGTCTCTACTGGCTCGTTGATAGTGCTGGGCACGGTTGTGCCTGTAGCGATCAACCTGTTGATGAATTTTGCGCTCCCATCGATGTGGAGGATCCAAAGTATCTCTCACGATACTCGAGACTTTTGTTAACACTGGCACAATCTACAAGCATGGCGGAGCTGCTGACTGAGTTTACCAAAAACTTGACGGGCAGGTTCCGCCCGAGCTTCTATGACATGTGCAGGTGGCAGTACAACGTGGTGTGGGATGGAGTTACCAACCTGTGCACTGACCCTGCAGGTGAAAAGGAAGGCCGTAAGAGCTTCCCATCAGGTCACGCGTCGTTCGCTTGGTCCACAATGCTCGTACTCACGGTATGATGCACAGCAGTTTGATTTCTGAGCTTCCTTGCGATGAAAAGAAATTATTGCTAACTTTCCTCCGTTCTTTTATCGGTGGGGCAGCTTTATCTCCTTGGGCGATCACGTCTCAATTGTGAAAACCGCAGTGAGTCTGCAGCGAGAGGTGGTCGAAAGATGCTGAAGCTGTTTCTGTGCTTTGCACCGTTATTCGTGGCTTCATGGGTGGCCATTACGCGCTCAATCGACAATTGGCACCACTACGCCGATATCTTGGCGGGCAGTATCGTTGGTGCGGTTTCTGCGTGCTTGGCGTACTGCTACAACTACGGATCCGTCTTTAGTTGTGAAAATGCTGGCATTCCCCGTCAAGAATGTCATTTTCGCCGGAGGTTGCGTACGCGTAGTATTTAAAAGACATAAAAGTTTGTTGATAATGCCTCGTATTCGGTCGGGGTCACATTTTCATGCTTGCGATGAGTCATTACCGATAATCATGGTGCTCTTTGGTTCAAGTTGATCGTCAAGAAATAAAAAATGCTCGATGTCTCGCAAGTAAGCAAGCAGCACGTGCCACATCGATTAACGGCTGTGGATATCCACGACATATTCATTTCGTGATTTGGAACCGTTAACGAGTTCGCCGGCACTCTCAGTGGTTTGACCATTGCTGCCAATGTAGGCCATGTTGTTGTCATTTGCTGTACGTGTATCCTACATTCCACGGTGTGCGTACAAAAGTTAGATACGGAATCAAACTCAAGACAATATGACAGTGCCATACCTTACGATACGCGTTGCACTGCTGAAGTGTTACACCACCGTTCTTCTTGCTGAAGATCGAAGCGTAATTGTAGTTGTACGACAAGCACGCGGAAGCAGCACCGATGATACTCCCCGCCAGAATATCGGCGTAGTGATGCCAATTGTCGATGGACCTAGTGACAGCCACCCACGCAGCCAAAAAGACGGGATAAAGCAGACGAATAGCTCTAACGTCTTGCGCCCTCCTCTCGTAGCGGATTCACCCCGGTTTTGGCAATTTAGCGTCGATCGGCCGAGAAGATAGAGCTGAAAATCAATCACCACAACATCAGTCTCGAAATCTCAGCCAAACCAATATGAGAAGCCATACCGTAAGAACCAGCATCGTAGACCAGGCAAACGATGCGTGCCCTGACGGGAAACTCTTGCGACCTTCCTTCTCGCCGGACGCACTTGTGCACAAGTTGGTCACTCCATCCCAAATGACATCGTAATTCCACTTGCACATGTCGTAGAAGCACGGGCGGAACCGGCCTGTCATATTCTTGACGAATTGTGTAAGCAGGGTGGCCATGCTTGTTGACATGACAATCGTCAATAAAAAATCACGAGTGTCGTGCTGAATGATGCGCACAGGGCGGAATTTCGGCAGCGCGTAGTTGACGATGAGGTTTATAATGATCGGCATCCCGACGCCAATACCAACCAACGCAGCCATCGGAACTGCAGTCAGAAAAAACTGTGTTATTCCCACGGGTCCAGCGCCACTGCGTAGGAGAAGAGTCCTACCTTGTTGCGTGTGTTCCTTGTTATTGATGGTTGGGTCTCGAGCCCATGCAGACGTCGTGGAATTCAGTCGCACCTCGATGTTTGGGATGTCACCTGTAACAGCATCAACAAAGTCAGCTGCTAATAGTTTTCTAGCAGCTACTAAATACACTTACGCTGAGCCACATCGATCTTGGCAAAGAAGAGCGCAAAGCCATACATTATCACGGAAACGAAGAACTCTAGCAGACGGTAGTCGCACATGATCCGTTTCCATTTGGGGCGATCCGACCCTGGCGTGGTCGACTCCATGAAAGGAACATCGTTTGTGATGCCAGACGCAGCGCGATCCATTGGATAATGTTTGTTGTCGTGCTACTTCGCGACTGAAAGCCTACGAACGAGTGAGTTTTCTTGCCGCCGCTTTTTGGTTTGTGAGACGGAAGACTCGCGCATTGCACCGGAAAAGTGCTGCGACCACAATTTCACCATCCTGAAGCAATTAACCCACCTCCAGCCGATCAATCTTACTTGAAGTGATCATGTGGACAGCAGAGTATTGCACGTTGCAATGCTGCAAAATCCATTCCCAAGTTGGGAATCCCAACGCGTACCGCCGTTGACGGACGCAGGACACTGGCTATCAAAGCGTTCACAAGCAATTTACCGGTATGATCGATCATTCCTTTCCCTGGCGAACTGATCGTCAGGTGAGTGTTACCTGTCGCTGGCACGGTACAGGTTGACGGACGCAAGACGCTCGTCATCAGGGCGTCCACAATCAAATGAGATATCATTTTTTAGCTGTGACTGTGTATCCGATGGACAGTAGGATACTGTACAACGTACTGAGTCCGCAAAACAAGGCAAGCGCGATATCAAAGTTGTGAATCACATTCTGCGATTGCACTTACAAGGCTTATAAATGCAAACTCGGGGTGTGCACAAGTCACGGTTAATTAGCTGCTGTGGACGTTCATGACATACTCGTTGCTTCGAGCCTTCGAACCCTTGCCCAGCTCGTTTCCGCTGTCAGCCCCTTGCGAGAGCGACCCACTGCTGCCAATGTACGTCATGTTGCTGCTGTTAGAAGTAGGCTTACCCTGCAAATTAACACATAGAGATGAGTACCGGTATACATTTTAGCTACTGTACCCAGTGCAAGCAGGGCAACAAAATATCGTGGGCATACCTGGCATTGTGCGTGTGTATGGTAGTGCTGTAAAGGAACACCAGCGTGCTCGCTGTGGAAAATCGACGAGTAATTGTAGCTGTACGACAAGCACGCGGCAACAGCGCCGATGATGCTGCCTGCGAGAATATCGGCATAGTGATGCCAGTTGTCAATCGTTCTTGTGACAGCCACCCACGCTGCCAAAAACGATGGAACGAAACAGAGAAATAACTTTAACGTCTTCCGTCCACCTCTAGCCAGTGTTTCACTCCGGTTTTGGCAGTTAAGAGTTGATCGGCCAAGCAGGTAAAGCTGAAGAAACAACCAGCACAACATATAAATTAGCATATTTCCAGATGACACGGGGTAACAGCGTACACTCAAAGCCAAAATCAAACCAGCAAACTTACCGTAAGTACCAACATCGTAGACCAGGCAAACGATGCATGTCCTGATGGAAAACTCTTGCGACCTTCCTTCTCGCCAGACGCACTCGTGCACAAGTTGGTCACTCCGTCCCAGACGGCATCGTAATCCCACTTGCACATGTCATAGAAGCACGGGCGGAAGCGACCCGTCATGTTCTTAGTAAACTGTGTCAGCAACGTGGCCATACTGGTCGATTGCACCAGCGTCAACAAGAAGTCTCGCGTGTCGTGCGGAATGATGCGCACAGGGCGGCATTTCGGCAGTGCGTAGTTGATGATCAGGTTAATAATGACCGGCATCCCGCCTCCAACACCGACCAGCGCCGCCATCGAGACTGCAATCATAAAATTAACAATAATTATTCTCATGATTTCACCGCAAATCAGATAAAAAAACTCACCTTGTTGAGCATGCTCCTTGTTGTTGATGGTAGGGTCTCGTGCCCACACAGACGTCGTGGAATTCAACCTCACCTCAATATTAGGAATATCACCTGCAGAAAAAATCACCATTTAAGTAAATTAAAATCCCATCAAAACAACATTTTGCAATCACAAAATAAATAAAAAAACACTAACGTTGAGCGACTTCGATCTTGGCGAAGAAGAGAGCAAAGCCATACATTAACACGGAGATCGTGAACTCCGCGATGCGGTAGTCGCGCACAATCCGCTCCCATTTGCTGACGCGCGGGCGCGAGTCGGGCCCCGCGAGCCCCGGCACCTCCGCCACAGACGTGATGGACTCCATGAACGGCACGTCGCTCGCGATGCTGGAGGCGCGGCGATACGTCGGAGAGAAGTCGGGCGTCGTGCTGACTCGCGGCTCGGTAACACGCGAAAGAGAGGGCTACTTCACCGCTTCTTCTTCGCTTCTGAGCGCTCGCACGACCGACCGACACACGCCAGACGACAGGCGATCAGCGACCAGCGAAGAGAAAGCGCAAATGCTGTGTTGAGACCACTGCTCTATTCTTACCATCTTGGTGGATATGCGATCTTGTGCGACTGGTCTAAAAATTAATTATAAGTGGAGGAGAGGTCTGTTTTGTTAGTTTTGTCAAATGAAGTTCTTAAAAGGAGCGAATTGAATTCAAAGGGGATACAATTGTAGAGGTTCTGGGATCTTTTATAGCCGTTGTGAACAACAGAAAGGGATGGTGGACACGATGCAAAAATCCATTGTACCAACTACTGTTGACGGACACAAGTGTCCATTTCGATGGATCAACTCTTTATTTGCTGCTCGAAAACCTCAGTCCGACGTACAGTTAATGGTACGGACGTCCTCCAAGTCAACGATCTCCTCCTTCTTCACCTACACAGCTGGAAAACATCAGATATTACAGCCACTGTACATCTGCCACATGCATTGCACTGACCTTCCTCCTCTCGTGGATCGTCTCGAGAGGCACGCCTGCATGCTTCCAGCTATAGATCGACCCGTAGTTGTGGTAGTACGCCAAGCAGGCGGATGCAGTGCCAACGACACTGCCGGCCACAATATCGCTGTAATGGTGCCGGTTGTCTTGAGTCCGCGTGATGGCGACCCACGCTGCGCCAAAACACGGCAAGAAACAACAGAAAAACTTGAACGTCTTCACTCCGTCGTGAAGCAGCGATTCGCTGCGGTTGTCGCAGTTGAGGCGCGATCGGCCAAGCAGGTAAAGCTGACATAAGAGTGAGAAAGCAGCAACAAATCTTGGTCAACAATCAAAGAAGCACGGATTAATCGACGGGCGACAACGTACCGTGAGCACTCCCATGGCGGACCATGCAAAGGATGCGTGGCCAGACGGAAAACTCTGTCGACCATCTCTCTCTCCGGATGGGTCACTGCACAGATTCGTGACGCCATCCCACACGACGTCGTAGTTCCAACCGCAGTCGTCGTAGAAGCACGGGCGAAAGCGCCCTGTAACATTCTTGGTGAAGTTAACGAGGAGCGTCGATAGTGTGATGGCCTGCCCGAGACTCAGCAGGTGGTCTCGCACATCGTGTGGAATGACGCGGACTCCGACAATTTTCGGAAGCACGTAGTTTATCACAAGATTGATCCCAATGGGGATCGCGGGGCCGACTGTCACCAGCAACCACATTGGAACTGGCAACACCGCAGCAAACGCCGTCAATCGAAAGAAGTCGTGGTGGTCATGATATGCATGCTTACCTCGTGACGAGAGTTTTTCCTGGTCGAGAGCAGGATCTCGTCCCCAAATGATGGTTGTTGAATTTAAACGCATTTCGATTCTTGGAATGGCGCCTGGGCAATGGCAAAGGACAAAAAGCATAAAGAGATATTCTTCTGATAGCAATTCTCACGGATATACTCACGTTGATACACCTCAATCCATCTGCCCAAACGCCTAGCAATAATGTACATGACAATCGCGAATGCAAACTCGACGGCTCTGCTCTCGCGAAGGAAGCGCTGCCACTTGGGACGCGCGTCACTATCATCACTGTGACTCAGTCCAGTATCGATGGCAACATCACCAGAGGGAGTAGACACTGGCTGATAGTCTCCTGCATATTGGCGCGTGTGCTCGGAGCTCCTGACGGTGTTCATGATGAAGAAGAGAACCGCAAAAATGCATCATTCTGATACAAATCGTTTGTCACAGTGCCTGGATGGCATAATCGCTCGTCTACAGTGTCGTGAAGCAATTCTTGCTGAAAGAGTACTTCCATTTCATGTGTATCATACTCGTTTGTACAAGATCATAACGCGCGTTCTACACGCGTTGGCTATTCGACATCCTCGCATTTTGCCCGCAGTGGCTGGTCCTACTGATAGCGTGAAGCTTTTCATGAGCCTCGGGGCGTCACCACCACGCTGCAGCTCAATGTCCTGAGACTCCTCCTGCATGAAAAAAGCATCTGCATCAGTGTCGTTTGTTACCTTCAAAGCACAAGTCATTTATCAACGCACCTTCAGCTTGTCGTGGATGGCTTCGCACGGCAGGCCGGCGTACTGCCAGCAGAAGATCGAGCCATAGTTATAGCTGTAGGCCAGGCAAGCTGACACTGCTCCGACCATGCTCCCAGTCACAATGTCGCCGTAGTGGTGCCAGTTGTCGATTGAACGCGTGATGGCGACCCACGAAGCTGCCAGGCACGGCACAAAGCAGAGGAACAACTTCAGCGTCTTCGTCCCGCCACGCGCGAACGACTCGCTTCGTCTTGAGCAGTTGAGTCTTGATCTGCCAAGGAGGTAGAGCTGCCGCAAGCATCAGCAACATTAGTCAGTCATGGTCGAAGTACTCAAGCCAATCGAGTCATAAACGCACCGTTAGCACGAGCATCGTAGCCCATGCAAAGGACGCATGGCCAGAGGGGAAACTCTTCCGACCCTCCTTCTCTCCATCAGGATTCGTGCACAAGTTGGTCACTCCGTCCCACACCGCATCATAGTCCCATCCACACATGTCGTAGAAGCTTGGACGGAACCTGCCGGTTGCATGCTTGGCGAACTTGGTCAGCAGAGTGGCCAACGTCACTGCTTGGGCCAGACTCAGCAAGAAATCTCGGACGTCGTAGGGGATAGCACGGATGTCACGGAACTTGGGGAGGACAAAGTTCAGTAAGAAATTCACCACGATCGGAATGCCAAGGCCAAACGTGATGAGAGACCACATGGGCACTGTCAGCACCACAGCACGTCGTCAGCTCAGCTTCACCTCCATTTGCAATGCATCAAAAGTTGCATACCTTGCTCTGTCTTCATCACTTCATCAATAGCCGGATCCCGTGCCCAGATCGTCGCAGTGGAGTTCAAACGGATCTGAATTCTTGGAATAGGACCTGCATTGGGAGCACAGCACCGTCAGCAATGACTGCATTGCACATAGTTCGCTTGCCAACGTACGGTCATTGACTGGCACCAAGCTGAAAACCTTTGCAGCGATGTACATGAGCAAGGTGCAGCCGAACTCCGCGACTCTGAATTCACACAGTAGGCGCTGCCGTCTCTTGGGTCCTGCAGGCTCTTGCACGTCTGCGCAGTCCTCGGGGCGAGGCGTCCAGCTTGGAGTCGTGACTGGCTGGAACTCGACCGTCGGCGAAGGGCACTGCAGAGTGGACTTGCTGCTCATCTGTGTGCTACTGATCCGAAACAAGAATGAGGGAATCCATGCGCCTGCAACGCAAGTCACATGCGTGTGCTATATTTGGAGCGAAAAGATTGATGCGAAATAGTGGATATCCGATCTAAATATGGTGCTAAGTTTCGAGAACGAATTACCGCTGAAGACGGACCGGAGCGACAGGGCAAGGTTCACATACTCTGGCCAAGTGAAAGTCGACGCTCGACTAACAGCGATATTCGGAACCTCAACTGAAGAGTCTCACGTCGCAGGTCTGGCCGCCACCGACTTTATTGCTCGAAGATTTCGTGGTGATCATTCGGTAATCAATGCAAAACTTTGGCTTAGCTTAAGGTACAATGGGCGTCGAGTCCCGATTGCTAAAGTCGACAATGTAGTCGCTTGACATGCACTTGAACAGTCTGCGGGAGTCGCCAAAGTTGTGCAGAGTCGGTGGCTGCTGCTGCTGGAGATAGTTGTTCTGCTCGTCTTTCTTCGCCTTCATGATGCGACGCTCGTGGATCTCCTCGAGTGGCACACCTGCCGTATCCCAGCTGAAAATCGAGCCGTAGTTGTAGTTCATGGCGAAACTGGCGGACACGGCGCCGATGACTGAGCCCGCCAGAATGTCGCTGTAATGGTGCCAGTTGTCGATGCAGCGCGAGATTGACACCCACGCGGCGAGCAGCGTGGGCGCGCAGCTAACGAACAGCAATAAACTCTTCTTGCCGCCTCGCAGCATTGAGGAGCTGCGATTCTCGCAATTCAGACGCGATCGTCCTAGCAAATAAATCTGTCGAGCGAAGATACACCTGATCGTCAGCAACACTAGCAGTAAAGTGGAGTACATCGACAAACGTACCGTCAGCACGAGCATCGAGGACCACGCGAACGATGCGTGGCCCGACGGAAAGCTCTTGCGACCTTCCTTCTCCCCTGCGGCATCCGTGCACAAGTTTGTCACGCCATCCCACACGACGCTGTGGTCCCATTTGCACATATCGTAGAAGCTTGGACGGAAGCGACCCGTGATGCTCTTTGTGAACTGAGTAAGAAGCGTAGCTAGAGCCACGGACTGGAGCAGACTGAGCAGGAAGTCCCGCGTGTCGTGAGCAATGACCCGCACGTGACACACTTTAGGAAGCACGTAGTTCACGACGAAGTTGGTTCCCACCGGCAGCCCGATCCCGAAACTCAAAAGTGCCCACATCGGTACTGCACAAACGCAACATTTCCAGTCGTCAGAGGTTAGCAAGAGATGGCAATGCAAGTACATTGCTCTCGGACGCACCTTGTTCCGCAAGTTTTGGTTCATCGATTGCCGGGTCCAGGGCCCAAATCGTCGTCGTCGAGTTCAGACGAACTCGAATTGCAGGGATCGGCCGCTGGTGGACGTCGATGAGAGCGAAGACGAGCGCCAAGAGGTACATGACACATGCGCTGCCGAACTCGAGCAGGCGGTACTCGCTGAGAATCCGCTGCCAGGTGCTCTGTGGAGGCTGCCAAGCGCCCTGAGGCGGCTGCCAGGCACTTTGAGGTGGTGGGAACCCGACGTCTAATCCGTCGGGCGCCGTGTCGAGTTCTGTGAGTTGGTCGCTGCGGTGAGCTCCGTTGTGCGTGTCCGCTGGTCGAGGTGGCGGTGGGGACGCCATGAACGACTGATACGCCGCACCAGCGTCCTTCTCGGCTGGCGGCTGTTGCATGCTACTTGCAATCATCGCACCCCGATCGTAGTGCTCTCGAAACAGGAACTTGAGAAATGGTCGGCTGTGTGACACCTTGTCAAGAACATCCATCCGGACAGCAAATCGTCGTATGGCTCCTGAAGCTTATGGCAGCTAATGTATTCCTAGGAATTCCTCTCGGTCAGCGTACAATAAGGTACACCCAGCAGCTTGGGTTGCAACGAAGCTAGTGGTCCGTCGTAGCAATGCTAGCAACATACTACCGGTAGTAAAGCGTAGCAGCTATACAGCGATTACTGTAAAATCGATTAAAAAGAATAATCATGGCAGCAAATACGTTTAAAGAGCAGAGTCTCGCCAACTGTATGGATTGCTCTTCAACTGCAACACAGAATCTGACTCGAAAGAACTGGCAAAGATCGAGCCGAGCAGCTCTTATGCGCCGCGCCGCCACATCTCGCAGGTAATAACTCTGTCCACAGCTATCTCCATTCCTCACAACTCTCAGTGCTGTCTTGCTCCATATGCGCTCTAATTATTCACACCCTCTGTCCATCAGTCGCGAAGCCGCCGCTCGCACCAGGTGCGCTTAAAACAACGCTTCATGATCTTCCAGCTTAAACTATTTTCATATAATAAATATTTACTCGCTATGCCTTATAAATACACAGTGAGAACGTCATGCTGGGCGGTTTCCAGCGCGGATTGCTACCGCCAGAGACGGGAGACGACCACGAGGAGAAGCGCAGCGTCCCCATGAGTCAAAGAAGCACCAGACAGAGCGCTGCTGCTGCAGTGGCGCCGGCCACGCTCTGCCGCTTCTTTGTGCTGGGCAAATGCCGCTATGGCAGTCACTGCACATTCTCCCACGCGCTGCCAGCTCAAGTGAGCGAGTGCGCCTCGAATGAGGCCGAAGGACTGTCGGCGGCGGCTGCACTCGTGGACTGTCCGTTCTTCTTGCGGGGCAACTGCAAGTACGGAGAGCACTGTCGACTGCGTCACGACCCCGCGGCTTTAGGAGCAACACGGACGCGTCCGCCAGTTGCAAGGTCGTCCGCTACGATCAATGGAACCAGAAGCAGCAACAATGCAGCTGCGTCGAGTCAAGGTGACAATCAACAGGATTTCACGTGTGGTATCTGTTTCGACGATATTGTCGAGTCCGGCAAGCATTTTGGACTGTTAAGTGAGTATTTTGGCTGATTGTTTGTACTAGTGAGGTGTTTGTGCCGACAACGTGTTGTGGTGTTAGGTTGCGACCATTGCTTCTGTCTGGAATGCCTGCGGTCGTGGCGTCAGTCGAAGGATATGGAGGTGGAGGTGATCCGTGCGTGCCCTGCCTGTCGCATTCCAAGCGACTACATTGTGCCTTCGCTCGTATTCTGCACGGGAGATGCCAAACGCCAGGTTGTGGAGGCGTACAAGAGCCATTTGGCCCTGCGCGAGTGCAAATACTTTAATGGCCTATTCGGTAGCTGCCCGTTTGGCCAGCATTGCTTCTACGCACATCGTGACTCGGAAGGCCACGATGTGAAGCATCTTGATCGCCCCAAGCGATCGGCCAAACCACGGCGTGGCATCCGGGGTGGAAACCAGGGTGGCGATGCAGCCCTACAGAATTTGCTGCAACAATACAGCCGTATTTTCCGCTTCTTTGAGGTTGCGGACTGGGATGACTTCGACTTGGTCGGAGGCTTTGAGTCGGACGAGTCAGACGACGACGACTTTGACTACGAATATGGGTTTTCTGACGACGACTACGATACAGATTAAGGGTGGGCACCGCACAATGCAGTCAATGGAGCATCATGCAAACGAAAGTCATGGTGCTTGACTGCGTGCAGCAATTTATGGTTCAATAGGATGCTATGATAGCACTCATGAGGAGCAACAAGAATGCGTGATTCGACCAGAGAAAAAAGATAGCAGCTTAAGCAGACGCGAGGCAAACGTTTTCGTTTCATACAGCTCTTCTTGTTAGTAGCTGCTAATTTGGAGGTTGGCTACCGCCACTCAGCCGTCGCCTAAGAACGTCGCTACCAAGAATGAGCGGTGTGAACAAGATGCATCATGCCAATGCAGCCACTTCCGCTGGCGTAGACGCACATACAAGTCAAGCGCAACAGACCCGAGGACGTGCTGCAGCCGGACTCCCGAGACCGCGAAGTAGCACCAAGCGAAATCAAAAGGAGAAGAAGCTGCAGCAGGAATCTCATGCCCCTCTGTCGGCAAGTGGATCCCTAATAGAGCAGCGGCTACATGCCGCGTCGAGAACGAAGCGATTGGACCTGAGCAAGCCAAAAGTGCCTTCTGAACCCCCATCACGTAGTAGTTTCCAGGTCTTGCAAATGTTCCCATCCATTGTCATTGAGCACGAACACCACCATCACCTTACCGAGCTGTGGCTGACAAACCACCATATCGGTATCCTCCCGGCGGAAATTGCAGCTTTTACAAGGCTCCGTATCCTCGGTCTTGCAGGGAACGTGCTCACAACGCTACCGGTAGAGCTATACCAGTTACGTGCACTGGAAAGGTTGTATCTCGAGAAAAACCGCCTTCAGGTAGTCCCTGGCAAGGTGGCATTCCCACCACAATTACGTGAGCTACGTTTGGATAACAACCAGCTCTCAGTCTTCCCAATGCAGCTGACCAAGCTAAGACTGCTAAACCGTCTCGGTTTAAGCCGTAACCACCTGAAAGCGCTTCCAGAGCAAATCCATCGACTGCATAACCTTGTAGAGCTCGATTTGGACTACAATATTCTCGATGCAGGTCTGCCTGATGGTTTCGCGTCACTCCAGAGGCTGGAGAGACTCGGACTTGAAGGGAATCTTCTTGAAGTGAGGCCAAGCATACTTGATCGTCTTCCTGTGCTCTCCTACGTTCGCTTAAGCGGGAATCGAGGCATGCATTTTCTGGATGACACCAGTGGCTCCGCACATATGTCAACACGGCAGCCTCAAGCTGTTCCAAAGCGCCACGACGGATATTTTCGATGCGTTGAGCGCGGCGTGGTCGAAGGCAGCAATGAGGATAAAACGTCGGGTAACGAGCCGAATGAAAAGCCAAAACACCGCATGCTAGAAGGTTTAGTCCCGTGTCAAGATCAAAACTTGCTGAATACGATATCGTACGATAATCAGGTCACAGCTTGTGCTGTTTACAGCCAGAGGCGCTGATCTTGGATTAAAGTGTACTTGAAAAATCCCGTGGGGAAGTACTGGCTGGAAAGTGTCACGACATTCGCAGAGTACCATTTCAAACGTGGCTTTGGTCATTATTGGTAGTATCATGTTCACCAACTCCTCCAAATGTCTTTCCTGAGTAATAATTTAACTCTTTAACTGCTCGCTGATTCATCAACGCGCATTTCCAGCAGCTCGAGAGCATCTTTCAAACAATTCACACAGAGCACCGTAGAGTTAAAGCGCTGGTTACGCCCGTCGTTTGGAGAGCGACACAATCTGCAGGGCCCCAACTGCGCGTTCAGCGGTAAGCTTGCAGTTACAAATTCATGCCATAGCTCCGGATTCTGCTGGCGTACTTCGGCGCGATTGGCGATCTGGTTCTTTTCCATGTATGAAGCAAGCTTTTTCAGCGTGATCTGGGGATCATCGTGGCTAATCCGTCGTCGTGCAACAGCCGCCGATATGGCGTCTGCGTGAGTGTGTACGAAGGCTTCAGAAAGGTTATCAACGGACAGTTCATCACTATTCGCAGTCGTCGTAAGATCGATGCTGCTAATCTGTCGGGTCTGGTCTATCACAGCAGAACCCTCTAATCCGCCTTGTTCCGACAATTCGCCGCTATCCAGCGCTTCTGTAACAGGGGCTCAACACTGTTGTCCGTGTCTTTTGAACTCTGCGTTTCCGCGGCATCTATCACAACGACATCATCTTGCACCATGATTTGACCCTTGTCGCCATCTCTCGAAACAGCTTCGGAATCTCCTTCGTTCCTATCATCGTCCTTCGATGATTTTAATGTCGATTTATCTCCCTCGGTGGTGTCGGCTTCGTCTACTATTTGAAACCCACCACCTTCTTCCGATTCAGACATCGTGGCTCCATTGCGTCTGCCCTCACCCGTAAGTACTTTTGGAGTATCCATGATGATATTGTTTTGGGCCATGATATGAATAATGTTATTCTCGTTTGGCTCAGACTCACTATTGGCGTCTTCCCTCGAGGAAACCAATTCGATATCCTCTGGCGCTACACTGTCGGCAATACTGGCGCCCTCAGTATCTCCCGCGCCGCTATGTGACGGAGACGTTCCAGGGGTTGATTCCAACGATATACACTCTTGATAGCTAGAGCGTGCTCGTTCAATCTGAGCTGGTGCTTGAGGTTCCACGGACATTTCATCTCTGCGGCTTGATAGTTGCTGAGAGATGGCTTGTAACTCGTCTGCTGGAATTGAGTTTCCTTCGGCGCGCAGCAACTTCAATTTTTTAGTGTACCTATGATTGATGCAGGAATATTCGTTAATGCGTTCCATCGAATGTCCACCACTTCGAGATCCTGCAGAGTGGACAGCACATCAAGTGGTATCGCAGTCAAATTGTTGTGCGCTAGTTTCAGCTCTTTCAGGTTTGTTAGCCTGTTGATGGATGCTGGAAGGTCAACAAACGCGTTCTCCGATAAATTAAGTTTTCGAAGGCCCTTCAGCTGCTTTAAACCGGTCGGTAGCTCAGTTAGCTCGTTCCCGCTTAAATCCAGCGATACCAATTCAGTCAAAAGCAAAACAGAGTTTGGAACACACCGCAAGCTAAGGCCGCGCAGGTCCATCGATACAGCTGCTGTATTCCAAGTCAACGGCGACCTTTTGAGCAGCCCCGCGTCACCAAATGTGTTGCACGCAAGCACCAAGTTGCGCTTTTCCATATCGATCGCGATTTTCTTCTCCCGGTCCGGTTCTATACCTCCAAACAATATTTCCAGGCTCAAAATCAGTCGCCAAGTCTCCAAGAGCAGCGGATCCAATTGCAAAGCACTTTCTAACAGGCTAGACACCATCTTCATGTTCCTGAGTCGCAATTCCACGGCAACTAGAGCTTGCAGAACTTGAGGATTCGGTACTGACGGAGATTTTGGTCCAGCAAGACACTTTCGTAAGCTTGCTCGCGCAGCAATTAATTCCCACTCGTGAAAAGCAATATCTGTAGTGGCAAAACAAAGTCATGACAATATTCAGTATAGCATGGCCTAACAAGTATTACTAAAGATACATTCAAAGCGTACCTGAAAAGGAAATCGAAAAGCTTGGTGATAAGGATAATGTATCTGTACAAGATACAAAAACGAAACTTTTTCGGGGCCTGCGAATGCAGCAGAACATAGCCGAAAAACTTTCAGATTGGCGTCATATGTGATCATTTGCCTTCGCTCAGGGTACAAGCAAGTGTACACAGCATCTTGGATTGCGTTTCTGCTCATGGCATCCTCAATTTGCCTTGTCATCTGGCGGACCATCTCGGCTTCCACGCTCATTCCGCTCAAGTATCTTCGAAACAACTGCTTCAGATTTGCTTTATGTTCACTCCATGGCGAACTCTCAGAATCCTCCCGCCGGAGCAAATCCACTTGAAATAAAAATCGTTGGAACCATATGAGCTGCCGATTTTTAATCGATAAAGACTCGAATTTCGAAGAAGTCAACATCATTTGGAGACTGTCAACAGCTATTGACGGCTCCAGCATTATGTCCATCAAATGACAAATGTCCAAGGCCACATAGATATCAGCAACCGTACTTGTCGGGCTATCCGTAGATTGGTGTTGGGTTAATCCTTGGGCTAAAGATGCTAGCTGGCTCATCCAAGCAGAGAGTAAATCGCTCAGCAGTGCTTTCAACATGATCGACTTTGTTATCAAATTGGGGCCGTCATTTATGTCTTGAATGGCTTTCGCCACCTTCTCGGTTTCCATATCTAGAAGATTCGCCAGACGCCCTATAATCTTCGGGAACATCTCATCCAACGAATTTACAAGTAACGAGAAATGCCGGCGTGCAAACAAAAAGTGGTGAAGAGCTCTGGGGAATTCATCTTCTGAACTTTGTTGTATCGTCGCAAGCATCAATTGCTCAGCTTGGTGTCTGTCATCCAATTTCGCATCCATGATTCTCGCTGCTGTGAGTGATGCAGCAGGATACTGTTGTAGTATATGCTGCTTCTCCTGGAAAAAGTCTTGATCTCATTGCCCTTTGCCAGGTTTTTATCATTATGGTGGGATATCAGGAGGACCCAATTATTCAAAATCACATCGCCAGCTTCTCGGAAATCACAACAATCGTTTTCAAACGACCGAAACGCGAGTTGATAGACTCCTAACGCCCTCTCCAAACAATCGTTTTCTTTAGAATTCCAGCTGTGCTCGAGAGATTCAGCTGAATATGCCAGCTCTTCCACAGGAAATTCGTCTGAACTATTTGCATAAACCCAATGTTCAACCAACGCCGGTACCTCATTGAAAACCAGCACGTGGGCGAATACCAGGTACAACTTAATCATCTCATAAGTGCGAAGTCTTGAGCGAACCACATCACACCACTCATAGTCTGAGCATGAGTCGCCGGACTGTAATAACGTCGCAAGCAACTGCCCCACTTGATGTTCTTCACCAGCGCGCCACAACTTAACGCAGAGATGAAAGCATATCGCCATCAAGAGTGTGGACAACTCAGCATTTCCAACTGACTCTGTGACTGAGCAATCATTTTCGACAGCCTCCACATTAGCAAGATGATGTAAAATTCGCCAATGAACAGCCTTGATCGTCTTGACCGAGTCAAAGGCATACGTCGAGACGTAACGAAGCCACAATACATGAGATCTTGGTAAAAATTGAACGGCTTGCTCCACTATGTCAATCTCCGTCTGTTCACCGGTCAGCAATCCACACAACTGAAGGTATAAGAGCCACAAGGCTTCGCAATAGGCATTGGCCTCCACTTCTACAGCACGTGATAGTGTGTGGAGGCACTGCCGTAAGCTACCCTCTTCAATGTTTAGCTCACGGCAAGAATTTCCAAGCTGCTTCATATTGAGGACCCGGCAGAGAATAACAAGTTGTTGCTGTGTCCGATCAGCGTAGGAGCTGCTTAACACGTCATCGCTACATAATGAGCGAGCAAACGAATAAAACAGGTGAATACTCCCCGCTATAGAGCAACGTAGCGATCCCGTAAACAATAAGCGTACCTCTTTCCGGTATCAAACTCGAGCTGGTTTATAGCCAGAAGCAGCCATGCGTTGGCGTCATTTGGGCACTTCTCCACTTCGTTCTGCAGTGTCTCTATATACGCTTTTGTGGCATCTACCTTGTCATAGTAGCGCGCACTTGATCGCATGTTACCAACACCAAGGAGTGTTTTCGCATCTTCAGCATCAATATCAAGATCTAGAAAATCACAATCCATTTGAACGTCCTGGTTCCCGTTCCCGTGGTCGCTTGGTGCCTTTTGTGTCGCAGGAATTGCTCCATTAGTGTCATTGTATGCGGTCAAAGCTGGTGCTTGGACGCCAGTACTCGTTTCTGTTACCTGAAATCGATACAAAGTAGTTAGCTGTACTGTGCCGTACCCGCCACAATCATAATTAATTGTAGCTCAAGCGCTTACCGTTGAAGATCGCTGATCACTCGTTATCGCAGGCCACTTGGTTGCAATTCGTGATCGAAATTCAACGAATGTGTGGAGCAACTGTTGAATTTCCTTAGACTCCAGGGCGTTTGCACCATCTCCAATGACGGTAGCATTACTGGCAATCTTGTGTATGTTGTCCACCGCTACTTCATAGTCTTTCTTGTGGTAAAAGGAACAATTACTGTCATTGCAGACACCATTCAGCTCATAATGACACAGTACTCTGTAAACATCAATTACAAAGTTAAAGGCAGTAATGATTGCAGGGCCTAATGATGCGTACTTACTTCATAGGATCAAGCTTTTTCCTGCACCGTGAAGGGGAGATGTCACCCTTCGTAGCTGTTTCACAACCGAGTCCTCTCCAAGCGAAAAAGGCTTTGTATACTTAAGCACTAGAGAAGGCGTACCTGAAGGAGCACCACTTTTCAAGTTCACTTTATATGGCTTGTCATTGCTTGACACGTGTGTATCAGCTTGATCACGCAGCCAGGATTCCATTTCAGCGAAGACGCCAGACATTTCACGATATGAGCCATAAATGACCCTCTTTCCACAGATATCTGTTGGCTTGCATGCAACAACCCCGACAGAGGCAGCAAGAATTGTAGAGAGCGTGAGTGTGTCAGATGTAGCGACATCATCACATAGCAAGCTTGACAAAGATGTCACTTTACGACGCAGACCGCTACAGCCCGAACCGTTTGTACGAAGCATCGAATCGCAGGCGTCGGCTACTGTTTGCTTCTCCAGTTGGAGTAAGGCTAAAATACGTTCTACAGCATATCACAAGATTACTGTGCGTGAGTACAAAACCCCAAGATAATGTGATGGCGACACATACCACCACTAGAAGACGAGAATGTTGACGTTTCAAGGAATTGGCGTGCTGGTTGCCAGCGCTCAGGACGGTGAGAATGCCATAGAATGCAGTTCCCACTGTCATAATCGTCGTTATCGCGGACCAGTGAGCGATCCAACACTTGCTTATCCATAACTTCATCAAGAACTTTGTTCGTGTAGACTTTAAAGGCTTCATCCAGGTTTTGTTTCGAAATGGTCTATCCACGGAAAAAACAACAACATAATAATTCATTTGCTGCGGAAAACAAACGCAAGTAACAACATGTTATTTACCATTCCCGTCAGAGCGAGGTGCCGCATCGCAATACGAAAGCATGTTGCTGCCGCCAACTCTGAGGTTCCCACATCCAAGTCGGGTGCTATTATAACTATAAGCAAAAATAAATGCCGAGGTTAGTCGTAGCCAGCTTGTAGCTAACATCAACACGCATCACCCACAAGGAGGCATCTCGGGAATAGAAGCAATCGAATCAGCCTCAGTCGCAACCTTTTTGGCTGGTTGCTCTGTGATTGCATCATCGTCTCGCTTGCGCTTCCTCATAGAAGGACGTTCCGTGGTCCCCAATTGGGCCTCGTTCTTCGCGTTAAGCTGCTTCAGATTCCTGGCTATAGCACTTGCTACTTGTTTCTGTTTCTACAGTTATAACAACATATAATATCACATAGTTAATAAAAAGTATGTGCAATGGAATTAAATAGAGAAGAAAATCTTACTTCTACAGCGATAATCGCTCGCTCCTGAAGCTCCTTTAACTCCTTTTTGCGTGCAGCAACCACAGATGTTGAGCTTTCATCCTTTTCTGTTGCAACTTCCGCATCTTTCTTGGTATTTCCCGCCAGATTCTCACTTCCTCCCGCTTTTTAGTTAATTCCTTGGCATTCCCACGCTCTAAAAGCTTTAAAAGCCGATTTTTGCGTTCCAGACGGTCACGCCGCTTATTTATCCACAGCTCACGCTCCTCTGTAATCTGGCGCAGACGCTCCGCCGTCGACGGCCCCGTCTTGGCTACTAGAGCGCCGTCCTCCGGCGTCGCGGCACTCACCTCCCGCTCGACCTCCATCCCCAAGAAAATAATCCGCAAGTTGATGTGCACTACACCATTTTATTTGAACCAATCAGCGATTGCAACCTTTCATCAATAAGATCTAAGCCATATTCCGTTCTGAGGACAGCAAGATGTCGGGCGTTCACGTGGTAGCGGACGGCAATCCGCGCAAAGGGGCGATGGACGAGGACGAAGGGGAGCAGTGTATCCACGACATCGTGAGCTGGTTCCAGCGAAAAGCGAATCTTGAGAAGAACGCGGAGAAGAACGCAGGCACAGGCAGTATCATTGGTCAAAGACCTGTCAATGAACACAGAGTAACACTCTTATTGCACTCTGTAGATATTGAAGCGTTGGAGAAGACTTTGGGCATGGAAATCCCAGGAGCGCTGCGCAGTTTGCTCACAACGCAGAGTGGCGGCATCTGGTTCGATGAGTACAAGGTTGGATGCTGTTCATGATGACTGCTTGGTCTTTCCTGGATTAACGTGCTCAATGTTTTGGGTGTCTCTGCAGTCACTAACAGCTGATGTAAGCAGTGGCAAAAAGAACATAACACTGCAAACGGAAGGCGCTGACTGACAATGTTTTTGTTTATGTTGGTTCATGTGCAGGGAATCATCAACACGGCGGAGACGTTGGCGTCTGTGAAGGGATGGGACTCTGCATTGGCTCCCTTTGCAGCAAACGTGGATGGCGCGGCACTTGTCACTGATGCAAAATCTGGAGATGCAGTGTTCGAGTTCAGCGAAGACGGGAAGAGCGACCGGCCACTTGCTCCGACGCTGTGGGAGTATATCGAGAAATACCGGAACAGACTTCTCTCTGGCAAATTTGATTTCGTGGAGGACGTTGGACTGGTCGAACGTTCGCGCAAATGATTGGTGCTTTGCGCAACGTTGAAATGGCAGTTAACACTCAACCTCGCTGGTTGCACATATGAAGTAGCTACTAACGCATACGTCTACAAAAATGATTCGGATTTTTATTATGTTGTTCATGCGCTTCTTGTCAATTGTCGCGTTATGCTCAGACCAATCCCAATACTCGAGGATCGTTCGCAACTGTGAATCACAAAACTGATGGTTTAAGCAGCAGGGTTGACCCCAATCTCACGAGAAAGGGCAATGCGGACGAGATTATTGTCGTTGCCATTCGCAGTGCGACCTCCAAAACATACATGGCATCGCTGCGTACCACTGCACGATGCCATGCGCGTGGAGTAAGCATCGGCTCGCATTTTGCCAGTTTCCAGGTCGGGATTTCTGCACATTTCGGAAAAGTTAGCCTCGTTCAGTAATCGTAACCTTGAAAACATCGCTCGCGTACCAGTACCGAGGTCCAGAACGTACGCATCGCCTTTCAAACATCCACTGTTACCTCCATAAACTATTATCTGCGAGCCGATACTAGCGCCGCAATGCGTATACCGTGCCGCAGGACCACAGCCTTGGGTTTCCACCTTGCGCCACACGCACTCGATCGATTCGTTGAATACACCCTCTACACACATAGTGTGAGTATAAATGTCTTTTTACCCTCGCATGACGTGCACTTACCAACTTCGAAGGCGTAGAGCTGCCCCCGTCGGAATTTGCCATCGTACCCACCGAACATATACATTTGATCTTTGACAACACACACCGAGTGCGTCGACGAGAGGCCTGGGTTATCACCACGTGGCTGAAGCTTAACCCACGTCGGAGTCTCAGTATCTATTGTATGTATGAAAAAGTTAGTCGAGTTATATCACGTGTTGTACGCGTCAAACATACCGAATCTTAGCGCGTATGAGTCATTGAGACGATTTGGGTGGCCGTATCCGCCATAAAGAACCGCCATTTCTTTCATCACGGCAATAGAGTACCAGTAACGCATTGATGGCAGCATCCCGGCCACTTCAATTGTTTCCCATGTCCACTGGTCAGATTCTAAATCACATCCGTGTACAAAATATTAGCGGTCATCGATGCTAATGCATTCTTTCTCACTAGAATTCACACTAATACGTACTGAGATTAATCGCATGAAGATTAGTCAGGAATTTGCCGTCAATCGTGCCTCCAATCGCATATAAAACGTCACCGACAACAAAAATCTGGAGCAGACTACCTGGTGGAGGAGGTGTACCGCTGATCGGCGGTTGAATCCAACGTGGAGAACTCTCATCGAGGTCTAGTACATGCAGGTCATTCAGTCGGAGATTGTCGACAATGCCACCTACGACAAGCAGGAGGCTTTTGTAGATCGCCAAACCGCAATCGTAACGCTCGCTGGGAGCTGTACCTTGTGTCGCCACATTTTCCCACTGCATGTGTACACTTTGAAGCTCATCCTGCTTGGATCTGCGTGATCGGGCTTTCCGCTTACCAGCACGGCCAACGGTAGACGTTGCTGCTGTGTTTGTCGTTGTTGGCTCAATGGACTGAAGTTTAGGCTCAGCTGTCTTTTTCCTCACCAACGTCCGTGGACGACGTGCTGGACCAGCAACAAAACTGCCTCCACGAGATGTTCTTGCCGCCACTGGGGAGATGGTCGTTCGCAGTCAGAGGACACCAGATCAGCAAGATCAATTACGTCATCCAGGTCGCTAAGGTTGTCCAGTTGTAGCGGCCCGTCGCTTGAATTCGGCAACAGATCATGGTTTTCCCTGTCGTCATACCCGATCGACACAGAAGTACTGTTACTGCTGCAATTGCCGTAGTGCTGTATTTGGTCTGCTTGAAGAAACAAACCAGAATGGGACGACGGAAATCCTGAAGGCGTGCCAATCTATCATAGCAAGTTCGATTAGTTTCTCCAAAAAGCACACATCAACAATACCCACACACAAACACGTACATTTACCGGGTTGCCGATATCTTGCTCCGTTGCTGTGTAAGCAAACCCCATCATCCGCATCTCCGTCTCAGGCGCAGCATTTTTTCCAACTTTAAAGAACTGCTGCGTTTGACACAAAGGGCAGCCACCAATGGCTGAAGCTGACTGTTGCATGCATTGCAGACACAAAACATGGCCGCAGTCCTGCCGGACTGGTAATTGCGTCACGCGAAGGCAAATTGGGCACGGAAGGCCGTTTGTACCCGCTGCTAGCTGCAGATGGAGGTTGTACGCGGCTTCGAGGCCCTCCCACGTGTTCTCGTCCAATGAAAAGTGGCCGGAGCCGAACAGCTCGTCCTCCGCATTAACTTCCGCCGTCTTTTCCTCTCTGTCATCGCGTTGGTATCGAAATTCCTGCTCTCTGTGCGTCTCTCCCTCCTGCGTAGCGGAATTCTCATTGGCTGCGCGGTCGTCGCCCGTCGGAGCGGCATTTCCACTGATAAGACGTCTCATTCGCAGCTAAGCGGCTGTATGGCAAGTGCATCCACGCGCGGGGAGAAGGAAGAGGGCGCCTCGTTGGCCCTCGACAGGGAACGAACTCCCTCCAGAGACGGATTCGTGCGCCAGAACCGACTGTCACCGAAGCTATGAGATTTTCAGCCAATCATGAAGGGCCAGAGACGAACACGCGGAATATAATGAAACACGCGAAAATTAACCTTGAACACGCGAAATGTAAATACAAACACGCGATGCTGTGATTGGCTGATCTAGAGCTGAGTGGGACATCATCCGTAAGCTTACAAACGTACAGTACGAAATGTTTCATGAATCCTGGATAGGGCATGATAGATATCAGCAGACGTCGGAAGTAGTTTATGAATTACTTGCGATGCAAGCAGAGATACACAAATGCGGAAACTGGTTCGCGACCTGTACTCCAGGCAGCCGAATATTCACAAGGAGTCCTCATCATCGATCAGGATCGCATTCTCAGCGTTGTCGACCTCGTCTTCGATACAGCAGTTGACATCGTCGTCGGGCATGTGGTATAAACACTTGCTCACCAGGAACTCTTGGCGATATTTCTGCGCCGTCACGTCTTCAGGAACATCATCGATACAGACCTCCAACAGGTACTTGAAGAGGAACATGCTGCTGATGAAAAGCGTGAACATCCACACCCGACTTGACATTGCCATATCATTGAAGAAATCGCCCGTGAAAATGACCACAGCACCATTTGTGCAAACCGAGATAGCTGCAAATGACTGTAGCACCTGGTACCAGTACCCCATGCTACGCACGTTGCGAGGACGGGGGCGTCGCGACTCGAAAATGAGACGATATGCGTCCAGTCGAATCTCGAAGTAGTTGTTCACGTACGAGAGAAGCGGCGCGAATGGAAAGGCAACGACAAACATGGTTGTGAAGCCGAACTGAAGAGCCATCTCGGTGTAGTCATCGAATGTCCCGCGCCAGTCGTACTGCGCCATGAAAAGCTCATGCTCGGCATCAGATTTCTTATAGTCATCGTCCAAATGGCCCAGTAGCCGATATTTGCTCATGTACACAAACAGCCTTGGAAGTACTACCTCGGTGACGTTCCCGACGAAGAGACGTGAGCAGAACACAATGGCGAGCATATACTCGAGCTCGTGCATGCAACTGATGTCGCAGCCTTCGAACCCTTCCTTTAGAAACGCGACGTAGAAAAGACCAGCGTAGTTATTCACGAACTGAAAGATCACAGTCTTGACAATGAGACTGTTCTCATACTCCATATCCGTGCGGTGATTTTCCTGGTCCACAAGCACGATGGAAACATAGTTGTAGATCTTTGTCATGATGGTGATTTGGATCACGTTTGCTACGGACGATACGATAGACCCGTACTTAAAATCATCCAACATCAGCTTCTCGGCATCCCTTCCTTTAGTCAGGTCATACGTCAGCATGAAAATTGACGATACGATCACAAACACGACCAGGATGAGGAATGAAATTACGACCCAGCTGTACGCCACGCGTTTGAGCTTCTCGCGTGGAGGAAAGTACCGCGTGGACTTGCCATTGATGGGCGATGGAATACGCTCACCGTAGAATTGAGGGCGCAAGTTGACAGTCTCTGAAAAATGAGCTGTGCCCCAACGAAGCGTCTCGCGCGAAGTGAGTCGTTTCCAGTTCTCGAGGTAAATAGTCATCCAGATTGTCATGAAAGCGCCAAATCCAGGGGCGAGGTACGCAAACACCGAGTTGTAATCACTGCGCGGAATAGTGTAGCTCAAAGTACCCATGATAATGCCCACCAGCGTTGGGTACAGCAGCCATTTGGTGTAATGCCCCAAATAAAGGAAATACAACGCCACCTTGACGCCGAAGTACTCGCAAATGCGGTCAAACGGCTGATTCATCGGGGACGAGTTCCACACGATCCACTTCTCCTTGAGATCCATCTTCTCTTCCTCTTCATGCAACGGGTAGGTCTCCACGATAATCTCTTCATACACCAGTCGGTCAATATCGATGCCCGCTCCTGTCTGGTGGTTCGTGATGATATGCTCAATGAGTAAAATCCGATCTGTGCTCGCAAAGAGCGAGCCATTCGGCCCTTTCTTCATGTAGAAGTGCTGCAGATCTCGGGCCTGGAAGTACGGCGCGAAGATGTAGTCGAATGGCGAGTACCGGTACGTCTGCTTCACGTCTCGAATGGGGAACGGCGCAATGCCGTACTCCGGGATGCCATTGAACGAGGCTCGGCGCAGCTCTCTTGGGTCCAGCTGCAGGTGCATCTTGAGGTACTCTGCCTCGCGTCGCATCAGGTCCTCCGGGGCTCGTATTTTACAGAACACCAGCTCCTGGCCTACTGAGTAGAACAGGCGAATACGCAGTCCCGCCCCACGCAGTCGCTTGATGATGGTGTCGCGCTCGTCGCTGGCCTCGATCACGTGCTTGGGCGGGTTCGGGAACACGATCACGTAGTCCCAGCGCGACTGCAAGTCCGTCGAGGACGTGCCGTAGTCCAGCGGCACGCGCATACGCATCTCCGCCGTCTGCGGCTGCGGATACGGGTCGGTCATGGCGCTCACAAGTGCTTGGAAGGGATTTTGAAGCCCACGATGGCGATCTACTCCTTGGCGCAACTTTATCGCAACCTAAATCTGATTTTTAGTGGTGGACACGAAAAATGGTGGGGAGGAAATCATATCAAAGTCTTGCTGAATTCAAATGACCACGTGCGCGAGTCAAGTACAAGCACCATTCGAGTGCTGACAGCGACAGCATAGAGAGCAGGACTCGAGGTCGACATCCCAGGAAACGGCGAGCGTTTCCATCAACTTTTGATCGCAGTAGACGTGGCAATGGACGATTGCATGTTGCCGTGCCAAGTCATTGGCACACGCCGAAGTTGACGTCGTTAACTCGAGCAAGGAGTGAAGTGCTTCATACTGCTGTTGGATCTTCTTACTGGTATCCTAGATGTTGCCGTTGATCAATGCAAAATACAGCCATGTCGATGGATATACTTGTCAACATCCACCGGAGCAAAGCTGATCCACACAGACTTGTTGCCGTCTGAAGATGGTTCCCGCTGGGAAAAGCCCTGGCTTTCAAGCTTCTCCTCCACGACAAAGGCAACGCTGCTGCGAGCATGCAGAGAGTTAAACGCGACTCGGCGCACCAGTTACGGCAAGCCAAAAACGGCAAGCAGTGGCTGACAGGGGCGGTGACGCAGGGCGATTCAGGGAAGATCCCTTTCTATGGCTGCGTCGGATATTATATGTTATTATAGAGGTCTTCATCCAATCTTCGCGACGCACATTCGCTTCTTATCCTCTGCAAACCGTTTTTGACAACCATATCGACATGACTGTCTGATCAATTCATAGAGGGCAATGGGGTGAGCGCCAAAAGTCATATGGAGCGGTGAAACTTCAGGAGTTCAGACGTTTCGTCGCAGGAATCTGCAGGTTCGTTGGTTGCCGTGCTCCTCTACGACAAAGAAAGTCTTTCGTACATGAGCCCCTATCCTGCGCTCATTCTCGGATTTGAGTCGCTGGCGAGCATTGTTCGCCAAGTCTTGCAATGGACAAATATGCCAAGCCGCGCGTGCGTCGCGCGCAGACAATAGACAGCGACAATAGCACCATTCTGTCCTCCGCGTCCTCGTCCACCCAACGCATCACAATGCTCGAGTCCCCGATAGAGTTGTGCGCCATCGAGGCTCTAGAGGGCTGGATGTACTGGCAGCGAGACGCCAGCAACGCGCACTGCTGGACCAAAGTCTACGGCGTGCTGGACAACGAGTTCCTGTGGCTGTTCAAGGGCAACCACTCGAGCAGGACCTTGTTCCTGCAGATCGCCGTCTCGAGCGTCGAAGTGTCAGGTCAGCGGCAACTGCGAATCGTCGACCCGAACGGAGAGGACCTGGAGATCTGGCTGCTGGACGAGGCCAGCTTCCGCACCTGGCGACGGCGACTGGAAGAGGCGTCTGCCCTCACGACGCAGTTTTTCCGAATGACCGAGATTGAGGCCCGGCGGCTGCCTCGCAACAGCGCCTATCGTGGTAGTCTAGTGACGTATCGACGTGCGAGCAAACGAGCGAAATACAAAGCTGCACTGGAGTGGATGGCGAAGCGTTGGCGACGGAAATGTATGCCGCCCACACGGTAACTACGGGGCGAGTGGCAGGACCGACTCAGCCACGTCACACCGGCCATTCCTCCCCTTCGACACTGTTTCGCGTACAAGACATCGTGTCTTACCAGTAATAAACTATTTAATGTCGGCTTCCATTGTCACAGCCCGGGGCTATCCAAAAACGTTTCCTCCAGCAGTAAAAGCCCCCACTACGTCGCATTGCTTTTGGTGGCAAGACTACTGCGTACACGCGCATAGCTATCGGTGGCTTTTGTTGCACAACGCCATGCTGGCTGACGGTTCTGGACCCATCGGTGGCCATGAATCAAGCCGAAGCATTGAGCCCTTGGGAGCCTAAAGTGTAGCCCTCCTTTCCACCGAAAGATGGCACGCTTCAAGCAAAATTAGCTTCAAACATAATCGGCGGCGTTGCCATTCCACCGCTGTCTGGTCCGTGTTCGCTGATTGCGGTGGATGACGTCCGCCGCGGGTCATGAGACGGACGAGCTGGGGGCGTATTACGGTGATCGAGTCCGCAGGCCAAAGTGCTGGCAGTAGCTCAAACTACAAGTACGATATGCTTCCGTGGTGCGGTGCCAAAGCAACGTTGCCGTCCACTAACTGTTGTCTGAAGCATCCGGTGAAACATTGTGGATGTCATGGTATGATTCCACACGATGGAGCAAATTTTTTGGCGATTCATTTTCAGAGGGGCGTCCGAATAGCCGTTACGCCGGATGGCACGAACCCACGAGATCGATTCTCACAGGTCGCGTCAGATGCGACGTGGCTCTCTATAGAGGACCTGTATTAGGACCTCCTCGAAGCTCAGCAATCTCGTCCAGCAATGGCACTTCCCAATTTGCGGCCGCTCACGACGAAGCGGACCGAGCACACGAGATCAGTAGGGTAGGAGGGACAGCAATGCGGCGACTGTCACTGACAGCGATGCCCTCGCGGCGGCAGCAGCAGCAGCAGCGCGCCAGTCTCGGGTGCTGTGGGAAGCCCACGACTGGTTTACGCTCGACGTTTGGCAACTTCAGTATGCTGTCCGTATCAGGATCCACGTCCGTGACCACGTCCACGTCGACTGACTCCTTGACGTCGCTCTCCAGCTCGTTCGCAAACGTGAACGAGTACGACGACGTGGAGCAAGAGCTAGAGCAGGAAGAGTGCTGCGAGCAAGGCTGGATGTACTGGAAGAAGGACAAGGACTGCTGGCTCAAGATGTACGCGCGACTACGCAACGAGCTGCTGTGGCTCTCCAAAGGAGCGGACGACGTGGTGGCGATCGTCCAGATCGCGGTGGCCGGCGTGCGATCCACCGACATTGGCGGGATCATCGCCCGCGGACCCAGCGGAGAGAGCATGGAGCTCTTCGCGTACGATCGCGACCGGACAGGCGACTGGATCGACGCACTGTACGTTGCTTCCCAGTTGACCCAGTCGTACGAGCGCTCGGTGGCGCGTGAATCCGAGAAGGAGCTCCCACAGAGTCAGATCAAGGAGGTGGAGCAAGTGTACACTGGCACGCTCGTCGTGTACAACAAAGAGCAGAAGAAGGCGCCGTGGAAGCAATTCCTGTCCACCAAACGCCTGCGCGCGGCGTGCCGGAAACGACTCGAGAAATTCGTGGACCGCTTGGAAACCTCCAAGCGGTAGTTGCGTCCGGGGGCGCACACAACTATTTATCAACAACAATAAAGCATTGTACCGTACTCAAGTAACTGCTGAAGGTTTCGTGCCATCGCTACCAACTCTCTGCGGTGATTCAGTTTGCACACTGCGCTGTACTGATCTGGCCAATGTAGTTATTCACAGGAAATCAAGTATGTATCGCCACCTCGGCGAACAGCCATTGACCACTTCGGATGAACTCGGCCTGGCGATGCCACGAGAGCTGATTTCCGTGCATGGGCGTCGGACATGTTTACGGGCGTGGATAGCCGTGGGTGTTAAGTGATGACGACGTCACAATCTTCATGAATGTTTCTTCAGAGCTGTGGAAATGGATGGGGCCATGGGATACTTTATGAGCGCTCAGCTAGAGAGGCCTGGTGCTCGTAGAATTCGCGTGTCCATTGGTGCATGTGCTGCTTCTCGGTGGCCCGTGCAGCTTTAACTGGCTCCGGATCGAGCTCGTTGCTGAACATGAGATCGAGATGGTGAGCGCCGCCCTCGATGTGCACAGCAACCACAGAGGACGAGAAGTTCTGCAGGACACCAGTGGCTGAGCACGGGTCGTAGTTGCCATTGCTGAACACCAAGTTGCTCGCTACCTTCAGAAAGCGGCGTCCGCCGTAGTGAATCGTCGGCCACGCAATCCTTGCGTCAATACCCCACTCTGCGTGACAGCTCGCGTTGTCTGCAGTAAAGTTCCATGGCGCACTCCAGAACATATCCTTGATGCCGTCGGTAGTTGTGGGGCCGTACAGCTCAGCGCAGTAAATGTAGTCCCAGAAGTTGCTGTCCATAGCGTCTTCGGCTGACGGTGCACTTAGCTCATAGCACTCCTGGTCGTGGCTGCTGTTATAGTACACCCCGATGGACTTCGAAAATGCTTTCAGCAGCGTTAGGTCACCATCATCAGTTGCAGGAAAAGTATCTTGTACATGCGAGCAGGCAGCTCGCATCGGGTAGGCTGGCAACACGCTCACGCCGTTCATGATGTAGGACGAAGGGTATGGATAGTTGCCCATAGCCATCGAGTCAAAAGCATCTTTTGCCCACGCCATAATAGCTTCGACGTCCGCTTCAGTATTCATCGATGTGTCTTCGCAGAGTGCTAATGCCTCTTTCAGTGTGCGGCGTCCACTAAAAGTTTTCCCGAGCTTCCTCATTGTCGGCCACACGCGACGAATATTGGGCACACAGTTCTCAGCCGACCCCGCTTCGGGAGACGCATCGAAAGTCGTCACCTGCGAATATCCACCAAGGTCATGAGCTACTTCGTCACCGAAATACGATAAAATAGGAGCTGAAGCTGCAATAACCCCATCGATGATGTGCGGATACTTCATGCGGAACCACGACCCCAACATGCCGCCGTACGAACCACCAAACCCGATCACCGGCACGTCGCGTTCGTACTCCCCTTCAAGTACGTGATCAGCACCGCATAGTCCGCGATCGCCTGCTCCGTCGACAGATACTGCATGTGCTTCGTCACATCCTTGCCGAACGGCACCGACTTGCCGAAGTACCGGTGCTCTGCGAACACGAGCATGGCGCCAAACTCCTGCGCGTTCTCCCACATGAGTCCCGTGTGGTTCAGGTACAGCTCCACGTCGGCCTCGTTGCCCACGTAGAAGAACATGACGCCTCCTTGTCGGAAGTGCTGGTCGCAGACGAAGTATCGTTGCTGGTAGGTGGGGGCTCCGACGTCGAAGTGGTCGAGGGTCTGAGTGAAGAACTTCTCTTCGCATTGACTCAACAGGTCGGGCGGAGTGCCGTCCGCGTTCGTAGTGGAAGTAGTGACCTCTAATGATGATACCCCAAGTGCTGGTGCTTGTGCATCTCGTCCTGTAAGGAGCAGCAAAGCAAGAATCACCACAGCATTGAGTAGTAACACAACCTTCCAGGCACCAAAGGAACCGATGCACGTAAAATGGCTTGGAGATCTGCCGCCAGCGTTGATCAGGATCTGAGACTTCTCTTCGCCTGACATTTGCTTCTTCTCTCGGGATGAATTTGCACAAGTAGAAGCACCTACCACCAAGTAGCGACCACACATGATGAGTGTTTGTCCAACACTTCAAATACTATTGCTAAACAGTGATACGACGACGTTGATTATCTCGATACCCATGGTGCTGCTGCTGCTGTTGGCATACCTTCCAGCTGTACAAAGTGTGAATTGCTAAGGCAATTGCTACAAACCCAGCACGATTCACTTTAGCTCCCTCATTATTGAAGCCCCGCAGCTCATTCAGTGACTACGGCAGCTTTGCGCTCGTAGAATTCGCTCGCCCACTTGTGCATGTGCTCCTTCTCAGCTTCACGTACAGCCAAAACCGACGGCGTGTCGAGGTCGTTGCTAAACATGAGATCCAAGTGGTGAGCACCACCCTTAACCGTGAGAGCGACGACAGAGTCCGAATAGTTCTGTAGCACACCTGTACCCGACCACGGGTCGTAGTTGCCATTGCTGAAGACGATGTTGCTTGCTACTTTCAGAGCCTTGCGACCTCCATACTGCGTCGTAGCCCACAATGGACGGATCTCGACACCCCACTCTGCCTTGCAATGCTCGTTGTCGGCAGTGAAGTTCCACGGAATCGGCCAAAACATATCGTTCACACCGTCAACAGCCTGAGGTTGGTAGATCTCGGCGCAGAATATATAGTCCCAGAAGTCGGCGTCCAGAGCAGACTCGTTGTTGGACGCGCTCAGTCCAAAGCACTCTTGATCGTGCGTGCTGTTGTAATATACACCCAGCGACTTGGAGAACGCAGTCAAGAGGCCGATGTCATCGTCGGCAGCAAATTCGTCAGCCACATGCGAGCATGCTGCACGGACAGGATAAGCAGGCAAAACACTGACACCATTCATGATGTAAGACGAAGGGTATGGATAGTTACCCATGCCCATGTAGTCGAAGGCATCTTTCGCCCAGCTCATAACGTCGTCAACGTCTTTCTCGGAATTGATTTTCACGCCGTCACAGAGTGAAAAGGCTCTCTTCAGCTGCTGCCGTCCTTGTTCAGTCGCACCCAACTTCCTCATCACTGACCACGTACGTCGAATGTTCGGTATGCAGTTTGGCGCCGACCCAGCGTCTTCGGAGGCGTCGAAAGTCACAATGCGTTCAAACGCTCCCTTGTCCAAAGGCACTTCATCTCCGAGAAAAGAGAGGATCGGGGCTGATCCAGCGATAACCCCATCGATGATGTGCGGATACTTCATGCGGAACCACGACCCCAACATGCCGCCGTACGAACCACCAAACCCGATCACCGGCACGTCGCGTTCGTACTCCCCTTCAAGTACGTGATCAGCACCGCATAGTCCGCGATCGCCTGCTCCGTCGACAGATACTGCATGTGCTTCGTCACATCCTTGCCGAACGGCACCGACTTGCCGAAGTACCGGTGCTCTGCGAACACGAGCATGGCGCCAAACTCCTGCGCGTTCTCCCACATGAGTCCCGTGTGGTTCAGGTACAGCTCCACGTCGGCCTCGTTGCCCACGTAGAAGAACATGACGCCTCCTTGTCGGAAGTGCTGGTCGCAGACGAAGTATCGTTGCTGGTAGGTGGGGGCTCCGACGTCGAAGTGGTCGAGGGTCTGAGTGAAGAACTTCTCTTCGCATTGACTCAACAGGTCGGGCGGAGTCACAATCTTGTGGTCCTTAACGAGGTTGTTGTTGATCTCCAAAGCGGTGATTGCGCGTGGAACAGGGTGGCTTCTGCTGAAGGTGCTTGCCAGCAGGATGACAGGCGCTGCTAGTAGGCCTACAATGGCAAGCAGCAGCTGCACACGAGAGCTCAGAGCGTTGCCACGGCGAGAGGGTCCCCCGCTAGCATTGGTGTGTTCTCCCCATCACTGCGATCGAAGATTTTCAAGTGTGATAGAGAGCCGCAAGGCTGATTTGTTTCGTTCTTATCTGCACGGCCTCAAGCACTTCAACAACTTCTACGTCAACAGCATCTACGGATAAATAGGCATCAGCACTTAACGGAACAGTGGCGATGTGGTAGCACGCGCCTGGGCAGCAAGAGCTTCAGGCCGCTCTCGTTTCGACGCAGCTTTGCGCAGTCGGTGGGCTACTGCCAGTGTCGATGGTCGGGCTTGTGGATTTGGAGCCAAACAATCGTGGGCCAACATCTTGATGGCATCAGGGCAAGTCACGCGAAACGAAGGCTTCCAACCCTCGGCCACGATCTTACGCACCAAAGCGTTCTCACTCATCAAGCTGCGGGCGTTGCCATTTTCGCTACTCGCTTCTCCGGCACTGGCTGCTCGTGAAGGTGGAGGCGAGCGTGCCGCTAGTTTCTCCCGTTCTGCAAATGGCAATTCACATGTGTCAATTTCTGACAAAACAATGCCAAAGGCGTACACATCAGCAGCCATCGAAGACTGTGCATCGCTTTTCAGCAACTCCGGTGCCATCCATCGCCCAGTGCCACAAACTCGTGAGCTATACTGAGACGAGGAGGCATTAGAACCATGAATCTTCTCCTCCTCAGTACTTTTGACTAGTTCCTCCAGAGACCCAGAGACTCCTTGACAGTCTGCCTTGCTGTCATCATCTCCTTCAGTGCATTGAAGATAGCGAGAGAGACCGAAGTCAGCAAGCTTTGCACGGAGATCGTTGCGTAGCAAAATGTTGCGTGACTTGAGGTCGCCATGAATAAGCGGCGGATTCAGGGAGTGCAGATACACGAGACCCTCGATGACGTCAATAGCTAGACGCCACTGCGCTTTTGTCCAGGTCCATATACTTCGAAACTGGTTGCGGCCACTGCTTTGCTTTGAAGACCCGAGAGAGCTGTCCTCCTGTCGCTTGACATAGCTAAGATATGTCCGCAAGTCACCCCGGGGCAAATATTCCAAAACCAGCAACAAATCGCGACCAGTAGACCAAGCTAATCCCCGGAACTCCACAATACGATTGTGCTCTAACCGAGATGTGATGCGGATTTCTTCGACAAAGTCCAGGAAGGCTTGGTGGCGACGACGCGTTGCAGTCTTGTCGTCCCCTTTCAGCCTAGCAGATAGCGTAGCGTCATCTCGCAGATTTTTCACCACCACTTCCTGGGATCGATGCATGGCGATCCAAACTTCGCCTAATGCGCCAGAAGCCAGCATGTCTTTCTTGACGATCGTATCAAAGTCAATGCTGTGTGAGAGGAGCTCTTCGTCTTCGAAGATCGACGAAACACACGGGAGCGTCGAACTCTCCTCCTCCAGCAATTCCTCCTTCTCTGGTTCCTGATCTTTACCTCCTTCCGACGCTACCGATGCAGTCAGCTCCTTATCCAACCTCGACGTTGATCCACAGGCTCGATCATGACCAAACTGATCACTCTCCCTCTTCTCACTCTCTGTTTGGCCTCGAGGTCTCACCACTACTCCCACTTTACCTTTACTCCTGCTTCTGGGTCTTGACGCTGACAACATGCTGCTTGAGATGGTACTTCCGCTGCGTAGAGCGCTCCCCATCGAGTGTCTGCGTCTGCTCTTCCTCACATCTTCAAATACAAAGTCCGGGTCCTCTTCCACCTCCTCTTGACTCTCACTCTCCGCTTCGTCTCGCGGTTGCCGCAGCGCGTAGCTCCTCATGTGGTACTTGAAGCAGTGCGTCCAAACACTGCACGCCTTCTGCGACACCGCCTTGAGTTTCTCCTCCTCTGGCATATAAAACCTCTGTTGATCCCCAGGCAGCACTCCCTTCTTCAGACTGCTCACTTTACTGGCCATTGAGTCCGACGCTTGCTTGTGCAGTTCCCGGTCCGCTAGATAGCCCTGCACCACGAAACTTCGCTCTGTTCGACTGGTTAAAGCTACCTTAGTGAGCACCAGACGTCGCAGCACCTTCCCATTGACTGTGTCGTCATCAGAGAAGACAAAAGAGCCGATTGCTCGGCTTTAAACACGCAGAAACGTCGTCGATAGCGACGGAAGAAACCGAAGCCTTCCCGACGCCATAGCCAGCCGCTGAGACGCACAGGAAGCGCTAGCGTACGCTCCGGAGACTCAGGGACAGGATGGTGCTCCTCTAGATACTCGTGAATGCCGTGCTCCTCGTCACGCACGCTGCGAACGGCCACGGAAGAGCTGATGGTCACACTATCCGCCATGCTTCAGGTCCGGATTCTTTTGATTAATGGCAGCGTTCGCTGTGATTGGCCGAATGCTGTTCAGTTTCGAATCTTGCTTCAGAATACTTCGGATTGGCTGAAATCCGAATGCATTTCGACCAATCTATGAACAGCTCCAGTATCATATACGCGGCGTAAGGCCAGACCGATAGACGCCGACGTGCTGCTTCCCCTACGCACGTGAACGATGGTGCTGTCGGCTGTATTCATCACCGACCTCAAGGGCAAGGTCATCATCTCGCGCAACTACCGCGGGGACATCCCCATGGCCGCGTCCTCCAAGTTCACGCGCTACGTGCAGGACAAAGACGACTCGGAGCAGCGCCCCGTGTTCACAGAGGACGGCTATACGTTCGTGTATCTCAAGGTAGTCCCCTCATATGTTGGATTTGTTGTGTATTTTTGGAGGATATTGTATTGTATATGATGGGTAAACTAATCGGTTCTTATGGTGCTGTGTAGCATAATAATCTGTACCTGATGACAGTGACCAAGGTGAATTCGAATGTGGCGCTCATGCTCATGTACCTCACGCGAATCTGTCAAGTCTTCCAAGACTACTTCGGAGAGCTGGAGGAGGAGAGCATCCGAGACAATTTCGTCATCATCTTTGAGCTCCTGGACGAGACGATGGACCACGGATACCCACAGACAACCGAGGCGCGGATCCTTCGGGAGTACATCACTCAGGAAGGCCACAGATTGGAGGCCGCTCCACGTCCACCGACAGCTCTGACCAATGCTGTGTCGTGGCGTAGTGAAGGCATCAAGCATCGCAAGAACGAGATCTTTCTGGATGTTGTGGAGAAGCTCAACCTCTTGGTCTCTAGCAACGGCACAGTGCTGCACTCCGAGATCATTGGCGCTGTCAAGATGAAGAGTTTCCTGTCAGGAATGCCAGAACTCAAGCTCGGGTTGAACGACAAGGCGCTGTTTGAAGCCACCGGGCGGACGTCCACCAAGGGCAAGGCTGTAGAAATGGAGGACATCAAGTTCCATCAGTGTGTGCGCCTTGCACGCTTCGAGTCGGACCGTACGATCTCCTTTATCCCGCCTGACGGAGAGTTTGACCTCATGACGTATCGTTTGGCCACACACGTCAAGCCTCTGATCTGGGTGGAAGCAGTCGTGGAGCCGCACTCGCGCTCCCGTATTGAGTACATGGTGAAGGCCAAGTCGCAATTCAAGAGCAGAAGTATTGCCAACAACGTGGAGATCGTGATCCCAGTGCCCCTGATGTCGACTCGCCCAGCTTCAAGAGCAGCATCGGCTCGGTGACATATGTGCCTGACCGCGATGCGATCGTCTGGTCGATCAAACAGTTCAACGGTTCCCGTGAGTACCTCATGCGCGCACACTTTGGTCTGCCCAGCGTGGACAATCACGAGGCTACAGATGACTGGAAAGCCCCGATCCAAGTCAAGTTCGAGATTCCTTATTTCACGGTTTCGGGTATTCAAGTCCGCTACCTGAAGATCATCGAGAAGAGCGGATACCAGGCGCTGCCTTGGGTGCGTTACATCACTCAGAACGGTGACTACCAGTTGCGCATGTCCTAGGTGCCAGAGAAAGGATAGTGCTGGTCGAGAAATACAGCAATTTGTCACGAGGTGCAAGTGTAGGTTGGCGTTCAGTAAGTAGAGCTTACGATTGATCATATATATCGGTAGCGACGTTGAAAGTGTTGTCCACTATCTGCAACGTGCAAGCGACAAACAGGCTGGCCAGAGGTCCGGGATCGTAAGCTGATAGTTTACGCCGGTGATTGAATCTGTTGACGGCCAGCGTCCCAAACTTTTCAAATGCAGCAAGGTCTACATACCTCGAAGTGATTGGTTCCACTCAAGCGCCTTGTGTCAGATTTCATTCTGCGCACGGAGAGGTACGAGAAGCCCGCTATTGTACAGTGAATTGTGCTGTTCATTTCTCATGATTCCCTGCTTACGAAACTCGTCCACCCCTGGCCTTCTTTCGCCAGATTACTTCCGCAATTTAAGCAGCAGCGACTTGTTGCCCTTCACCTTCTTCTGAAGCTGCATGAGTCCAAAGAGCAGCGCCTCGGCAGTCGGCGGGCAGCCAGGCACATAAATGTCCACAGGAATGACACGGTCCACGCCACGCACCACAGCGTACGAGTAGTGGTAGTAGCCACCGCCGTTGGCGCAGCTACCCATGGAGACCACGTAGCGGGGCTCCGGCATCTGGTCGTACACACGGCGAAGAGCGGGCGCCATCTTGTTGGTCAAAGTTCCAGCAACGATCATGACGTCCGTCTGACGGGGAGAGGCACGGAACACCATACCCATACGCTCGAAATCGTAACGGGAACCGGCTGCAAGGTCACGGCACAAAGAGAGACATGAGCACTCCAATTCAGGACCTACTTTTGGGCGTGCAGGACATTGCAGGACGTACCGGAGTGCATCATTTCGACGGCACAGCAGGCCAGACCGAACGTGATGGGCCACAGCGAGCTCTTACGTCCCCAGTTGACCAGATCGTCCACACGGGACACGACGTACTCTAAAAATGCACAACAGGACGTGATTACTGGGCTAGTGACACCGAACGGACACGTGAGCAGCACCTACCGACGCCATTGCGAGCCGTAGCGTTGCCAGCCAGGAGGTCCTGGATGTTGCCGCGCTCAGCAGGAGCAGAGGACGACGAAGGGACCACGGACGAGGCGCAACGGACCGCCGAAGTCCGGGCCAGAGCCCCGAGCGACGCGCGATACTCAACATGGTCTGCTTGCTTGCTTTGTGTGGCCGAGCTGCTCGATCGATTACAGCCGCTTGCTTTGGGGGTGGAAACGACCAAAAACCCTGCGTATAGCGATGGGCACTGGACTCATCAGGGTATAGGATTATAGAGGTGAAAATGATTGTGAAGAACAACTGGAAGCGATTTGTTTCGACAGGAATCAATTGTGAAAGGAGGTGCGTCAGAACCATCGGAATGGTGTGCGATACATGAAATTTGTCTAGTTGAAGCCATTTTGAATCAAACTGCTTCAACATGAACAGGCACTCGGCACTTTGCTGCCGCTCAGTTGCTGCCATTGCAATGAGCATCCCTAGCAGCTAAGTCATTACAACGTGGTGGCATTTTTGCTGATGAAAAGACGCTCCGACGACCGCGTTCAACAGACCTCCGTGCTCTCGTTCATAAGCGTCGATAGACCAATAGAGTTAGATGTCTTGAACATGGTGGCAAGAGCACCAGCGCCCGGGTGGGGGATGCCTCCTGGCGTCTCCAATTGCTTTACGTTATTGCAGCAAGACCGCGTAGGTTCCTCTGTCTTCTACGAGGCTTTCCATTGCACCCACAGGAGTACAGATAATGGCGCTCACACGACCAACTAACGGAGACTTGGAATGCCACCTCGTAGACGACCAGCACAGCGCTTGTTGCCATGTACAGCGTACACCTTGCTGATCGCAGTGTCGCTCGAATAACCTGAACAAATCAGCTTTATCACGACATCCCAACACCGTTTTCTATGAGAATACGAGCAACAGAGGCTCGATGGCAACTATATCGTACACTGAGCAGCACTTAGCTATAATGGTCTTCTTGTGGGAAATTCCATGGAGTAACGCAAAGTGAGAGCCATGATTGGATTGGATCGCTTGCGCTTGTTTCCAGCAGCCTTTTCAGCCACTAAGGCTGCTTGGTTCGCGGCAAGATTGGGCCATTTCACCTTCTCGCAGCTATACTGCTCGTCAAGTATCGCCCTTGCCGATGCTACCCCTTCGCTACATCCCTCCGCGTCCATGACGTAGTCCCCAGTCGAGGAGAAGGCATCTTTGGAGAGGTTCGCGCTACCTCCTGCCGCGTATGCCATCCCAACGATAACCAGCTTGAAGTGCATGCGCTTCGATCCCAAGTGCTTAACGTCAGTCATTGCCGGCATCTTGTAAGTTCCGGATCACCTTAAATGCGACTTGGTTTGACCGACATCACCTGAGGTCCACGAGTACGTACACATCGACTCCAGCTTGATTCCGTTCAAGCAATGCATCGCTGAACACCTGCAAGGTGAACGCATATTCAGCGGCGCAGATCGACTCTCCAGGCTTGGCAGCACGGGTGTGGTCCAGCAAGCGGGTTTTCTGGGCACGATCAGCCTTAGGTACAACGTTCGAGCGATCTGCTCCAGTAGCTCCATGGCTTTTGGCTTGAGCCGTCTGTAAGTTGTCTCCTTCATGCCCACAAGTGCCAATGTGCTTACAGTGCTACCCACTGCTGCTCGGGCGACAGCCACAGGAGGTTTCCCGCCAGTGCCTCGAGCGTGTTTCCCGGTCTCTTGAGGTGGTGGCAACGGACAGCCGGCTGCACATCTATCTTACGTACTCGTCGTAGTAACTTTGACGCTTCGATGGCGTAAGCGAGCCGCGACGTTGAAAGTCGCGCACCCACCTTCCCACTTCTTGATCAGGCGCTGGTTCTAGCGTAGCAACTTGGTCAGGTCAGGAACATCTTCCCGCCGCAATGTATTTCCTCGTTTCGACGTCATCGCCAATTGCCAAGTAGCGGAGAATCCAACTGTCGATCTCTCCTTGCCAATACCCCACGCCACACTCACACGCAACGGCCATCTCGAAGGCTCAATCTGCCAAGCATAGCCATGGGGTGTCGAAAGCCGCCACTGTCCAGCGTTTTGGCACAAGAACACATCTTCCACCAACGCCATAGCATCCGACTGCGCTTAAGGTCAAGGTGAAGACGCAGATCCTTCCACGTGGCAGGTCATTGCGGCCGGATCGACCGTGCTTCCAGACCTCGGGCAAAGCGCAGCTCGAGTCGGTTTACATTGGTTTACATAGGTTTACGTTGTTACATGTTTACCTCGGAGTGCATAAAATGCGCATTTAGAGCTGTGGCCACTCTAAATTCATATAGAAAATAGACGTTTGGAAAAGGACCTAGAAGCTGTACCAGATCTTTGTTTTGTGGTCTACTGTACAATTTGAGGATTACGGTACTCCATTACTACGAGTTTGTATGCTGCAGGAGGGGTGTGTCGGCCGCGTGGAGCTTCAGCATTCGATATCCGAAAGCTCCCTAGAGCGTCGAGGCGTCGAGGCAGCGAGCGCTCTCGTGACCAAACTCTCGAGCATGAACAACCCTCCGTACCAGCCGTACGGTGGCCAGGGGCTCCCCAGCAACCGCCACAGCAGCAGCAGCAGCCGCGCGCCAACGCCTTCCGTCCCTTCAATCCTGCCCAAATGAACGCTCCGATGTCCGGCGGTGGCGGTCCCGCCTTCGCCCGCAGCGCCAGCAGCGGCCCGCCGTCCACCGGCAGCTTGAACGCTCCGCGGGACAGCCTCCCATGCAGCAGATGGGAGCGGGACGGGGCTTCGCTCCCCAGCACGAGGATTCTCGGGCCCTGCCAGTCAGCCCACCGCTCCGCCCCCAGCTATGCAACAGTTCAGCAACAACGCGGCGCCCATGAGTGGCGGCGGCGGCTACGGCCCTCCACGGGGCGCAGCGCCCAGCGCTCAGTCGATGCGTGGCCCGCCACCGCCGGGAGCAGCGCCCATGGGTCAAGGGATGCGCACAGCGGGACCTCCGCCGCCTGGCCAAGGACCTCCTAACGCCCAGAACGGACTCAACGCACAGTTTTCTAATATGGGACTTGGACCGTCGGCTCCGGGAGCTGCTGGACCCCCTAGAGGCCCTCCCCTCCGCCCATGGGAGGTGCTCCACCAATGGGAAATGCTCCGCCTATGGGAAATGCTCCGCCTATGGGAGGAGCGATGGCGCCCCGGTGCTCCGCCGATGATGAATCAACAGCCTCCAATGAACCAACAGCAGCCACAGATGAACCAACCTCCTGCTCAGAATTACAACAACCTTCCAAGCGGCAACTTCCAGCAACAGGATATGGGAGGTATGACAGTTGTTTTTGCTTCAATACTTGCGATGTTGATGTTGAAGATACTGATTGTGATTTGCAATGTGTGACTGTATAGATGGATATGGCGCTCAACCGGGAGGGTTCCAGGGTCAACAGATGCAACAGGCATCTCCTTTGACTGAGGAAATGATAGCAGCGCAGTGCGACCCTCGCTTCATGCGACTTACAGTGAACAATCTGCCCCACTCGCTCGACCACGCCAACAAATCGAAGCTCACGTACGGTGTTATTATCCGACCACTAGCACCCCTGAGAATGCAGATGATTTGGACGTGGTGAACTTTGGTCCTGCCGGTGTTGTGCGTTGTCGCCACTGCCGTTCGTACATGAACCCGTTCGTGCAGTGGGTCGACAATGGTCGTCGCTGGCGATGCAATATCTGTGGAGTATCCAATGACGTGGCTAGCTCATACTTCTGCCATCTTGGTGCTAACCAGCAGCGTCAGGATCGTGATGAACGTCCTGAACTGAATTCGGGTAGTGTGGAGATCGTTGCACCTTCGGAGTACATGATGCGCCCGCCTCAGCCTCCCTGTTACGTGTTTGTCATCGATGTTTCTGCCACGGCGGTGGCGTCGGGTTCCGTGCAGATCGCTGTGGACACTATCAAGGAACAGCTCGACAACCTCCCTGGTGCTCCGCGCACACGCGTCGGCTTTCTCACATACGACAATTCCATCCATTTCTACAACCTTAAGGTTCGTGCACATCTTAGTTCGATGATGTCTGTCGCTGTTGGTGTCTCTGATGTATTGTACGCGATTGGATTTTGTGTATAGTCGACATTGAAGGCCCCGCAAATGATGGTGGTGGCTGACCTGGATGAACTGTTCATTCCCATTCCAGATGAGCTGCTTGTGAACCTGAGCGACTCGCGCGAGATTGTTGAAATGCTGCTCGAAACCCTACCTTCTATTCATCAAAACTCGCGCTCTGCTGAAACAGCGCTAGGCCCTGCAATCCGTGTCGCTTTCAAGCTCATGGTACGTTGTCTGTCTTGTAGCCACCTGAACTTAGTGAATTTAGTGTTGACTTGTGTCGGCTTTATTGTGTGGAAACGTAAAGTCATCGATTGGAGGAAAAATGCTTGTTTTCCAATCTTCGCTACCGTCAACAGGACAGGGTGCTCTCCGAAATCGCGATAATCCTCGCATTTATGGGACAGACAAAGAGCACACTCTATTGCAGCCCGTGGACACGTACGTGGATCAATTCGTAGTAGTTCTGGATTGGTCGTGTTACTTATGTTCCTTTTCGCTTCCATAGGTTCTACCGCACAAATGCAATTGATTTCTGCCGCCAGCAAGTAAGCGTCGACATGTTCCTCTTCTCGTCGATGTACACAGATATTGCTTCTATGGGTACGAATTTGCCTGGTTTCGAGCCTGGCTAGTTACGGCGAACTGATGTGCGATTTTGATGCAACGCAGGCTCTCTGTCGAAGTATTCTGCAGGCCAGGTGTACTACTATCCAGCTTTCAATGCAGAGCGTGATGGAGAAAAATTCCGTAGCGAGCTGGCACACTGTCTCGTGCGTGAAACAGCTTGGGAGGCCGTCATGCGTGTCCGCTGCACCAAGGGCATGCGGTTGACTAATTTCTACGGCAATTTCTTCTTACGCGGACCGGACCTGCTGGCACTCCCGACGTGCAACGCGGATTCCACATTTGCCATTGAAATCACCCACAGCGATGCTCTTTTGACGTCATCGACAATTTCGGTTCAAGCTGGTCTTTTATACACTAACTCGGGCGGCGAACGTCGCATCCGAGTGCACACAGTCTGCATCCCTGTCACCAAACGTAAGTTGTTCGGCTTTTGATTTGATACAACGCTCACTGATGAAAATGCTATTTTGTAGTGTTTGCTGAATTATTCCGCCAGGTTGACCAGGATGCGTTGTGCAATATTATGGCTAAGAGTGCATTGGAAACAGCGCTCAAGACGGGTTTGGACAGCGGTCGTTCACGTCTGCAGACTCAATGCGCTGATATTGTGCGCGCTTACCGCAATTCTGGTGCTTATGGTGCCAAGCAAGCTTCTGGATATCAGCTACACCTCCCTGAGTCCCTGCAGTTGCTGCCTCTCTACATTGTACGTGGACGCTGTTGAGGGGCTAATTGTGCTATGTCTCTCTTACTCATACGTTGCTACTTTGTTTCCTATCCTACTCAGATGTCTCTTTTGAAAAATTCGACACTGCGTGGCGGGACTGATTTGTCAGTTGATGAGCGCACGTTCCTGCAGTATGAGGTACGCCTTGCTGTTGTTGGAATGGTTTGTTAATTGGATGTGATGGACTCATGCATGCCCTCCGTATCTATCTTCAGCTAAACAACATGCCGGTTGAGCTGTCCCGGGTGTTCATATACCCGCGCATGTTCGCTTTACACAACATGCCACCGGAGGCGGGTCTACCTGCTGTGGATGACCAGCCAAGCACTGAGGGATCAGAGGGTGCCAGTGCTAAATCCATTGTGCTCCCTCCCGTTATTAATCTGTCTATTGAGCGGCTGCAGTGCGACGGCGTCTTCCTTTTGGATGACACACTGAGCCTCTACTTGTGGGTGGGGCGTTCGGCACCTCCTGAGCTTCTGGAAAGCATTTTTGGCATTCCTTCGATGGAGGGTGTGGACTGCAGCCAGGTGAGATGCGACTTACTTCTGAAGTATCTAGTGTCGGATCGTCGAGTGGCGAATGATAAGTTACTCACATGTCAACATTTTTGTGGTGCTGTGTGCAGCTGAAGCTTCTGGAGCCTCATGATGATACGAGTCGCCGGGTGGATGCTATCATCTCGGCTATCCGTGCAGAGAGATTGCCGTACCAGAACGTGGTGATCATGCGGGAAGGCGATCCAGCAGAGGGGCGCTACTTCTGGAAGTTAGTAGAGGACCGGGCCAGCTTCCCGGGTGGGTCGTACTCGTATTCGGAGTACCTGGGCCAGATCAGCCGCATGAGCCTCTCCGGCGGCACTGGGGGAGATAACTCGCTGAGATGCGAGACCATCTATTCACCAGATTGCGTTGTAGATAGAATTGCCCATGTTAAACACGCTCCTAGCCACCTTGTGGCGCCTAAGCATACGTTATGCTCCGAAGCATGTGACATCGTGTGCACCTCTGCCACGTTCAGTGTTCACTGAACCGCTCAGCGGATACTTGTTATAATTGGACATTGCTGCACAGCGATGTCCTTCGAGAGTCGGGCCCACATCCGGCCATCTGTACCTTCCTTCCCTCCGCGTTGAAGCACTCTTCAATTACACATGGCGAAAGCCTATGGCGGGGAGAGAGCTTTCGTCACCACGCTCCATGGCCCAGCGGCTAAGGTAGCACCTGATGGTCTCAGTCTTTCGCTCGAAAACCGATCATTCGCGAACTTGGTTTCGCTCACTTGGAGACTCCAGTGACGTGGAGTAGGCTCTTCATTTTCCTCGACCAGCCTGGAAAATGAACGGCCAGCCTTCCAAGTACTCGCTGCAGCAGTTCTTCGTCGCGGGGTCCAGGGAGAGTCTTGGACTTCGACGCACCTGCGCAACGTTTATCGATGGGCCACGAACTTCCCGATTCACAGAAGTCCGCCCACCTCGCGAAAGCGAGACGTTCTGCTGCACCCCATCGACTTCATCAGAACTTTCAGCACTCGGACATGCACCAAGCTCTCCGCGTACGCTGCGCAAAGTTCGCCAGTCGCGGGATTCGTTCCTGTCTCTGAGCAGCACGGTGTCGTCTACATCCTCGTCTCAAATGGCGTCTCCACTGCCACAAGGCATTAACATCCAGGGATGGATGTACTGGGCTCGCAACGATGACAGCGATGCCGCAAGAAGGTCCGAGCGGTACACCAAGGTGTACGCAGTACTGCGTAACGAGTTCCTGCTGCTCTACCGCAACAATCAGCGCCAATCCAAGAAGGTCCGACCTACCCCGTTGGTGCAGATCGCTGTGGCACACGCGCATCAAAGCGTTGACAATGTGCTGCACGTGGAGGATCCATTCGGCGAAGAGATGGAGCTGCACCTGTACAACCGAGAAGACCACAATATCTGTCGCGAGTGGAGTGAAGCACTCGAACAAGCGGCTGAGCTGACTCAATCGCACTTCTCCAACTTCGATGTCAAGGTGGAGGACCTTTCCCGAGGCAGCGTCTACCGCGGCACTCTTCACGATTTCCGTGTGGGACGGGAGAGCTCCATTCGCAAGTCCGTCACGCACATCAAGAAGTTCAACAATTGGCAATCCTTTCGGAAATTCATTCCGTCGCGGATTTCAAGCCGCCTCAAGTACTCTCGGTCATCATCATGAGGACTGCCGCATATTTATTGGGAGTGAGCTGGCTCTGCAGGCTGGCTGGATTTCATCTTACACCGCTCCGGCGTTCCAAGGGAAGAACGCCTGGAAGCGGCTTGTCAATATAGAATCATCATTTCACATGACTGTGCAATCACTTTTCCTCGGCTTCTCCATTCGCTTTGGCACAATCTGCCCTTCTAATGATCCATTTACAGGTGTAGAAGAGTTGCCATCATCTCCAGAACCACCAGGGAACGCCGGGGACGTTGTGAACCTGCTCATGGTTGCAGTTCCGATAGAGCCATCGGCTCGAACACTGCGCGGGCTTGCCAATGGTACATCAGGTTTGACGTTCTGTGCACGATGAATTTGTTGCGGTGGTGCATTTTCGGCTGTCGTCGACACAGCAGCATCAGATGAAAGTAGCGATGCATCCATTGCGGTAGTCACTATTGTTGCGTTGCCAACGTCCTCAGAGACCTTCTCCATTACATGAGACGTTCTGCCTGTGCTCTTTGATTGTTCATTGTGAACAACACACTCGTCCCCTACGACACCTTGATCTTTAACCGGAAGCTCGTTGTCTATGAGGTTTTCATCTGCAGCAGGATAGGTCTCGATAGTGGTGGTGGCAAACGCATCCGAGATAACATGATTCGTATCCACGGCCACGATATCTACATTCTCTTTCAGAATTTGCTGCTCCAACTTCGTCTTTAACAACCTGTTTGTTCGTTCGAGATTCTCAAAGGCGCTGCGCAAATCAATATTCTGAGCCCGTTCGAACTCGAGATATTGCTGGAGATAGGAGACTTCTTGAGTTTTCTGCTCGAGTTCCATTGTATTCTCTGCCAGAGTTTTCTCCTGGACTGTAAGCTGCTCTCGACATTGCTGCAAGAGTGTATCAGTGTCTTCTTCATCCATCGTTTTCCCCTTGCGTCGTCGCATAGACTTCTTTTACTCAGCAGTGTGTTGCGGCCATTCGCATCGGCATTATAAAACTGCACCGAGCCATCACCGTCCAACAGCTCCGCCATTGATGGCGCGCCTTTAAGACCAACAACCGCGCGAGACGCTACTTTGTTCAGGTTGCTGCTAGGGACAATTCCATAGACGCACAACTCGAGAGGCGAATTTTGCAGGAACGCGACCAGCTCGGGCGTGATAGCTTGCTCAATAACGACATTAAAGTCGATTCGAGGGTCAACCGACGGAGAGGCTGTTGGTATGGATTTGTATTCTACAGGTTCCAATAGCTCCTCGTCACCATACCGCCATGCAAAGCTCACGTAGGCGTCTTTGCACAATTTCCCAGGGATGCCGCGAAGGCTGTCAACAAAAATGTTCAGCCGCAGATTTGACCCTAGAAAGTCAGAGAGCGTTGGAAGAACAAGGGTCCCTACGTCTTCGGGGCACGTCTCCACTAGTCGGTGCTGGCAGGCTTGCCATTCGTGCGATAGAATGGTTGGCGTGATTTCACATTTGAGGTTACCGCAGTTTCCACCCATGTGATTGAAGATTGCCGTCGACTCGTTAATCTTGCAGCCAAATACGAGGTTCCTTAGGAATATATAACTTTTCCCAATCAACTGCGGTTGAGGTGGATCGTAGAATGGGTCACAATCATCGCCGTAGGTGCTCTTCCAAGTATCGATGTATGTTGGCAAGCGGTTGTGCTCAATAAATGTCTGGTACATTTCGCGCATTACGTAAACGTTGGAATGGAATTGATCGATATCCCATGCCACTGTACGAAATGTGCCAGATTCTTGGAAATTCACCTCTACTTTCAATTCAGCACCAATTCCATTGCTGATGGCAAGTTCTTCATCTTCCAGGGTATCATGTCTTCCAGCAAGAGCGCTGACTTCAGGCCCATATGTGATGAGTTTCAACGTAAAGAGAGCCTGCTTCTGCAGCTCGTCAGCAATTGAGTTTGCCTCATTGACAAGCGGGATGGATTGCAGCAGCAAATTGTCAAACTTTGCGCGTTCAACACGTTCTCGTTCCTTTTGGGATCCAAGAACTTTGGCTTCGCGCATTTGTTGTTGTAATGAGGTTTCTAATTCCTTTTGTCTCTCCACCAGCTCCTGTTGCTTTTTCTCGAATGAGATTTCTGCTTTGGCAAGCTCTTCTGCCAACTTGGTTTCTTGTTTTGCCAATTTCTCTGCCAGCTTCCGTTTGTCGTTGTCACCTTCTGCTTGCATCTGGTTCTTGATTTCGAGCTCCTTTATCTTCATTTGCTCGTTTAATTGTTGCACATGTTGTTCCCATTCTTGCCGTTGTTTACCTATTTTCTCCTCAGCAATTTTTGCTCCAGTTCCATCCTATCATTTCCATCGTCAACAGTTAGTCCTTTGCCAACCAAAGCAAACATGCAGTTGAAAAGTGTACATCATACATTTCCTGCATCTTTTTCATTCGCGCATCCATTTCGCGCTTCTCTTTCTCCGCAAGTTCCTCGAGTTCCAACGCCTCTTGTATTTGCTTGCTATTCAGCTCTTTCATCGCACATTGCCAATCAAATCGTGATTCGTGAGCAAGCTCTTCTGCAGTAGGCTTCTCTGACCGGGCTGATGGAACAACAACCTGTACAAAATTAGTCAAACGCAACAAGAGGTTGTCAGCGTTTATCGTGAAGCACATTAATATGCTCGTGACAAGGGCGATATACTGGGACACGCACCCGGAAAACGTTTGAATTACCAAGGATCAATCGATCGCAGTGATGCAGCTCCAGATCTTCACCGTCTTTAAGGGGTTCAGCATTCACAAAAACTTTGGCACCGTTGCACGCCTTAATGAAAATTGTGCAGTGCTCCGATTGTGAATCAATCTTTTCCATCTTTGGTTCTTCTTCGGCTGCTTTCTTCTGCTCACGCCGTGTGATTACACAGTGTTCCTTCAAAATTCCGAGGCCCCCAACGACAATATTTTGCTCCTCGTCTGCATCGATGCGGCCAACCTTATTCGCACCAGGGTTTACGAAGTAAACCAATTTTTCGGACATCTGCTGGTCTTCATTGAGGTTGAGAAGATGAGGATTCTGGAGTCACCAAATGAGTGTTAAATAGATCAACGAAACGTAAATCACCAACGCGCCTTACCGTCAATGCTTTCTCCTTCAGTTCATTAGAGCTGACAAGACCAAGAACTTTAAGCTGCTCTTCCCGTTTGCGAGCAAGCTCTTCAGTCTCTTTGAGCCGATCATTCCAAGTTTTCTGTCAATGGAATGGTATAAGCAATAAAACCAATGTGATATGTACACAAAACAGAAGCAATACTACGCACTTCGCTTTCTTGGAGCAGACGCTGATTTTCTTCAAGTTGCTCTCGGATGGTCGCCAGCTCCTTTTCCCTAGCAGTGTTTACACGCGGAGAGCATTGGCCAAGTTCGCCATCCATGCCACCGGCACTAAACCCACGAGATTGTGGTCGAGCATCCATGTTTTCAAGCATTGACTTGCGCAGCGTTTCCAGCTCCTCTTTCAACTGCGTCCACAACACGACTCATTACATTAATCTGTATTTCCCGTACGAAAATTAGTCACGTCTGTCGTACCTGGCGAATAAGAATCTGGTTGGGGTCTTCATTCACGATGGCCTTGTTTTTAATCTGTTTAGCCCTGTCGGCGTAGCGTAGGGTTCCTAGCGTTTCCTTATGAAGAAGCAAACGAGAAGTGTTACACCCAACATCGATCCGCATCTACATAGAAACAGGCACATCCGCACCGAATAATTTACACTAGCAGGGCTCAACGCAGCGATCATGATCGTTTTCGAGTTTCCACCGAGTGAATCCTTAAGAAGGTGGGTCTGTGTAAATCCATGATGCAATATGTCACGAACTTTACTTCTATCCGATAGAGGCGTAGCAACAGAGAACTGCGTACGAGTTTGGAATTACGGTACGGGACCAGAACCTTTTTGCCATTCGCAAAATCTGCCAACGCAGAAATGCAGTTTCCTAAAGCTGACAACGACTTCAGTAATTAAGATTAGTATAGCAGACGCCAAGAAGTACGATCAAAGAATCTCCGCATTACCTGATTAATAGCAGCACCCTCTTTTAGTCGTGATCCTGTCGCCCCTGTACTAGCAGCCCGCTCGCTTCCTGCAAGGTCGATAAGATTGATTCGGCTCACTTTGTCCATCATTTTACCGAACGTTGAGTTGAGCTCCGATTGAGTTACAATGATCTGGAATATTGTGTGTGCTCGCGAGCTGGTAGCGTTCATGTTTGTTGATGCTGTTGTTCGAGCAAGAATGCCGGCATCCATCAGCTATCAATGTACATGCACAAGATGTTAGCAACAGGAGCGGAAGAGATGAGATGCAATTTTCTACACCACAAAAGACTGCACATTGTACATACCCTGTTGATTTCCGAGTACGAAGAAACTGCACTTCGTGTTAGGCCCTCTGCATATGGACCTTGGCTGGGGTGATCACGGACCTTCAAATTATCCAGCGACGGATTGAACAAGTCTAATCAGTAGCAACAATTCAGTTAGCCTGGTGTACTTGCAACTTTACACATCACCACTCGCGCTTTTTACCTTTAACGCGCTCGTTGTAGATCTCCATCATGCTCGCCTCCACTTTGAACGTGACTCCTGCGCTGCTCTCTCCAATCCTCTGGAATATTACCTCCGATGCTTTAGGAATGATGCCTTTGTCGTTCCCGTAGCCTACCATCGAGAAGGATTTTCCGGCGCCTTGCAATGTACATCTTTCATCAGCATGTATCGATCCACAAGCCACCACAAAGCAGCTACCTCACCGGTTTGTCCGTACGCAAAGAGACTGACATTGAAGCCATTCCATGCGTGCTCCAGCACCTACACCATCATTAATTTAACGTGGACCCTCCATAACAAACTCAGCTCTTTTGACTACAGTCAAACCTTGATACCGATGTCTTCCCACACAGTTGACTGGGAGGCATGATCCGCCTCAGATGGTGGCACAAAGCTATTGTAACTATTCACAAATAAAAAGAATTATGATACATTGCAATAGTACTCATTAGCAAAGTCAAGAGCCATAATACACAGCAATTGCAAGCACTTGGACCTGTAGTCGAATGTAAACACTTTCTCCACATTCGTCTCTGGGTCTGTGATGATCGTCTGCTGCGTCTCCTTCACCATACCTGCCAGTACAAAAGTAGTTAATATCTTTACTATAATAAAATATAGTGATATTACACTAGAGTTTTGCTTGCCGTACGGATGCAGGAGGTGCTTTCCATGGCCTTTTCTCGCTCGTTGAAGGGCCGAACGCGCACTGCCACTTGCACATTGTCCGACATCGTACGAAGGCGAGAAGCGGCGCCGCTATGAACGCCACCAAGACGTTAAGACACACGCAAATGAAGGCATAAGACGCCCATAATACACCATGAAACGTTTTGTGTCACTTCAACCAGTATGAATTTCGGTACAGTGTACCCTTGTGGTGTGGTCCACCCGAACTCGTCGTGGCCCTACGATCCCGAAGACAGCACCACCGCAAGGCATAAACACGCGCCGACCACGGGTCCATTGCACTTCGGGGCAAGCAAATCACTTCAGGCAGAACCGAAGACGGTGGCATTGGGTCATTCGTCTCTCCTTTCCTTGGCCACATGCTGTCGCTCGCTTCTGCTCCGCGCGCTCGCGTTGCGCTTCTCGCCAGTCGACGGACGTCTCCGCATGTGCTTCGCCTGCTGTCAACGCGCCCCACAGCGGAGGTGGCTGCTGCCACCAGCTCGAAAGCTGCAGCTACGGCAGTGATGGACTCGGTGGAGACAGCGCCCATTGCCAACGCTCTGTCCATGCCTCTGAAGGAGCGGATGGGGATCTACAGTCAGCTGGCCAAGTCCCGACTCAGTGCGCTGGTGGTGTTGACCACAGGCGCAGGATTCCTCATGGCCGGTGGCCCCATCTCCTGGGGCTCTTTTGCTGCTGCAACAGTGGGCACGTCACTGGCTGCAGCGTCCGCGAACACCTTCAACCAGTGCTGGGAAGTCGAGCTGGACGCCAAGATGCAGCGCACGCACCGACGACCGCTGCCTTCTGGCCGGATCACCAGAACGCACGCGTTGACCTTCGGAGCTGCCACTGCGACCGCCAGTACCGCCATTTTAGCGGCTGGATGCAGTCCGTTGGTGGCGTCGTTGGGCGCGTTTAACATTGGGCTGTACGCGCTGGTGTACACTCCGATGAAGATGCGCAGCGAGTGGAATACGTGGGTGGGCTCTGTGGTTGGAGCCATCCCGCCTATTATGGGCTGGGCTGCGGCTACCGGCACGGTGATTGCACCGGAAGCAGCGCTGCACGCGTACCTCATGTACTGCTGGCAGATGCCGCACTTTTTCGCTTTGAGTTGGAGATCGCGCAAGGACTACGGACGTGGCGGATACAAGATGGTGGCGTGTAACGACCCGACGGGCTCCCGCAGCGCTGCATTAGCGTTGCGGTACTCGTACTACATGGGGGCAATCCCAATTGTGGCTGCTCTTACGGAATCTACGAGCTACATGTTTGCGGTGGAAGGCACTGTGGTGAATGCCTACACCATTTATTTGGCACACAAGTTTTACGCGAACCCAACCAATGCAACCGCACAAAAGGTTTTCTTAGCGTCGCTGTGGTACTTGCCGGTGATCATGGGGTGCATGGTACTGCACAGCCAGAACTGGATGGATGAAGAGGAGATAGAGGCTAAGAAGGAGTCCAGCGTGTGGCGCGAGGCCTTCTTGGGCGAAGTGGAGAACTTCCAGGAAAAGGACCTTTCGGTAGCGTATGATGAAAGCACCATGTCAGCGTGGCTAGTGTCCAAGGTTCGTGGCATTCGCCACCGCATGAGCGAATTCTGCATTCACGAAAACTTATGGGGTGTGAAGGACGGTAAGCATCAGGCCGATGAGTCCAATGTTTTGTGCCCGGTGCATGTTGGCCACCAGGCCAAGGAGACGGTTGCCATCACAGCACAAGCTACTCGAAAGGACTTGTAGAGCTTGTCCAAATTCGAAGATCTGTATGTAAGGAGGAGGATGCCATGAACGGAGCTAGCAACATTAGCAGCAAGCACCAGACAACCAGACTGCACTCTGTCGGGAAAATAAACAAGAGTTTACACGGCACCTAGGCCCAATCCAATCTATAGTGAATTTTGCTTCAATCACCACTTAATGCCCAACGGGTTGGACTGTTCAAGCTTCGGGACGGCGTGGTATTGAGTGTGTAGGACAGCGCGCGCTGCTTCAGAAAATGGCGTTCCACCCAAATATTTCTCGTACACGTACTTCACGGCAGGGTTCGCGACAGGTTCACGCACGTTAAGCTCCTGGAAGCGGTTTGTGACGTTGTCAAGTAACTCAGACGCCAGCAGTGTCGACTTGGGTTTGATCTGTCCTCCGCCGTTCAAACATCCGCTCGGGCAAGCCATAATTTCGACGTAGTGGTATGGGCACCTGCTGCGTCGAATTTTAGTCATAATCGACTGAATATTGCGGAAGCCGTAGGCGATAGCGAACTTGAGCACTTCCTTTCCTTCAACCACTAGAGAGACCTCACGGAAATCAGGGTTGCGACCAGCAACATATTCCAATGGACCGTTAACCTCCACGTTGAACAGCTCCTTAGCTGCAAAGCGGAAAATGTGTTCAAGTTGGCCTCCTGAGGTGGCATTAAGGTTGCTGCCCAAGACGCTTGATCCATCCTCCGACACTCCGCTCAGCATAACTTCTTCTGCCGAAAGATTTGTTAGTTCCAGTGACGCAAAATCAATTCCTAGTGACTCGATCAGTTCAATCACCTCCGTCGTTGCAAGAACGCAATCCACATCCTTTGTCTCATGTTCAGGGTCATGGAAATCCTTTCTCGAAGCTTCCAGCTTCTTGTCGAAGCACGGCATAATGGCAATGTGGTAAACGTCGACCGGAGCGACGCCATGCTCGCCGCTCACAAACCGTTTAACGAGCGATCCTGCAATCTGCTGCGGCGATTTCGTTGTGTCGATAAACGGGATAGCGTTCGGCTGTGACTTCTCGGCATAACAAATCCATCCTGGGCAGGATGAAGCAAGCATGGGCATCGCTCGCAGAGGGTCTTGCAGCGGGTTGGCAGCTGTACTGGGCTCAAGGTACTCTGTCTTGGCGGACGAAACAGCCACCGACGACGGCGGCCGCGACCATTTCGTCTTCTGCTGATTACGGTAGCGATGCAGGAACTCTGCGCGGGACTCGAGCAGCGCAAAGTCCCCGCTGCATGTGGAGTCGATCACGAGGTGCACTCTAACTTGCGGAACAAGGTCACGAGCTTGCGGTGCACTGCGATGACCGGCATCTCAAAGTGTGCCGCCAAAGACGCTCTTGACTGCGGCGACAGCGTCACCACCACACGCTTATACTTGTTTGCAGCCAGCACGTCCAGCATCTCCTTGCAGCTCTGCTGGGAGATCAGCACGGTCTCGGCCGACGTGACGCAGCCGCTGCAGGCGAGACAGTCGTCCAGCGAGATCGTGGCCTTCTCTTGGGTGGTGGTGCGGATGATGTTGGGCTTGAGTGGCTGCGGCACGGCAAAGTCGTCGGCAGAAAGCTCCGTCTGCAGCGTGATCTTGGCCAGGCCATTCTGCTGTTGAGAGCTGCCGTTGGTGGCGGCAGCGTCCGAGGTGAAGAGAGGGTTGACACACGCCTGTGACGGCTGGATGTAGTCGTCCAAGTCGCCGAGAAACACCGAGGCCTACAAAATAACGTTGTGGAGTCAGCAAGGAGGTAGGTAGTGCATATAGGGCGTCGCTATCATAAGTGGAGACGCATGCTCACCATTGTTCCAGAAGCAATTGTGGTGGTGGCCGGCAAAGAACGCAAACACGTCGGACCTCAACATTTGCGACTACTCGGTAGTCAACACAGAATGGCTACACAGGAGTCAATACGCAATCACTTGCAAGTAGCAATCATTCCGATAGATGGCTACATTTGATATGCATGAGAGTATCTTTTGCCCTTGGGAGTGGAGCGCATCGTAGGCAAGCAGCAGCACGACTGACATCTCTGTGGCAGCACTTGCAGGGCTAGAGTAGGCCAGCAGTGGCGTGTTAACTCGTGCCGAGCTCAGCAGGTCCAACGTGGCGGCCGCTACGTTCTACGGAACGCTTGAACGGTCACGATCGAGTCCCTCCAGTCCAACCATTCCGTCAAGACCGTCAACGAGTCCCAACATACTGATATCGTAGACGACACGTTCAACATGCATCTTTCTAGTCGCCCATCGTGGCCAGCAGTTTGCCACCTGGAGAGTTAGTTGCCTGTCCATTCCACCGCCCCTGAAAGCTCCATTACAACATGTTGCCAACAGCAGCAGCGAAGCGCAACCAAACAGTAGCAACCAAACAAGGCTCTTGAAACTGTCGCGGAGCTCGTCAAACGTTGAAGATGTGGCCATCAACCTCCATCGATGGGTTCGCGACCGACTTGGTTCCCGTATGGCTTGACTTCACTTGATTAACGTATGGCACCATCGGATCAGAGTGGGTACCGTGAATTTCCCAATGCTAAATTTTGGCCAATTGGCACTGGCTCTTGATTGTGAGGGAGAGAGGAAAGACGAGAAGCGACCAAACAGGCGTTCGCTCTGTGGACTGGCGCTCGCAATTCCTATCGGACGGCACGCTCACTCGTCGCCTGATCGCTCTCTATCAACGCGTCGCTCACTACGAGAAGGGGAGGGAAGCTCCATCGTGTCTTTTCGTCCCTTCCGTCTCGACTTTCAGCACAGCAACAGGAGGCCTTTTCGACTGCGATTAGGACGTCTACAGGACGCAGGACAGCAAACTGGAGGGCACCAGTGAAGAGAGCGGGCGGAAACAGCCCCAGGAGAATGCCAAGATGCCCCCGACGCTTGTGGACGATCGAGAACAGGACGCAGGACGCTCTGGACGGCGTTTGCGACGCTATTAGCGCTCGGAGCAGGTTTTACGGCGGTGGAAGCAGCGATGGACGACTTCCCGGCGGTCCTGGCCTACGTCTGTGAGGACAATAAGTGTCTGTATACGGCGGATACGGTGGGGACGGTGTATACAGACGCCGTGAGTTGCGTCAAGGCTTGTCGGTCCTCGGACCTGCAGAGTGTGGACGAAGGCAGCGACCTGTCGGACGTCCCCAGCGTGACGTTCACGTCGTCACTTAATGGCACATGTAGCAACTGCTCCTTGGTAGCGACGTCCATGTACAACTTCCCTCAGATGCTGGAGACGTTCGACCTGACAACAAAGTCGTTGGCTTCGTCCTCGTGCAATTTTTCCTGTGAAGTTACGCTGAATACGCCGACGCTGTGGGTGTTGGAAGGCACGTCGTCGGACTGCTTTGTAGGAACTGAAGACGTGGAGTGCACACGAGACGGTAACTCAACGATTATGACGCTGGATGAAGATGCTCTGACATCGCTGATGACAGTGAATAACAGCTATCAGTTTCTGGTGGATCAAGTGACCACGCGACTGGTACCTGGAGAGTTCACGGAAGTCACCTCGGTCGCGATGAATTTCGAAGGAACGGGATGCCTCGCCTCGGCATCAAGTTCCACGACGCAACAAGCGTTTGGCCTGTATCTTTCGTCCGACACCTACGAATTGGTTGGGTTGTTCTCGGATGGAACCATGGAGGCCGACAATAGTGTTATTATGACCTCTACACCGGTGACACTCAGCGTAAAAAGTGGCGCTGTACTGAGTGCTGGAGCATTTTTCTTGCTGCGTGTGGCAACTGATGATGAAGATTATTTTGGCCAGTTGATCAGCGACGTGACGACGGCATCGATGGTGCTACCGGACTCGTCGAGTTCGGACGCAGTGGATTTGGAGTTGTATGTTGGTGCATCCAATATCTCGTTCACGATCCCGGATTCGTTCACAGGCAGCATTCAGAATGGTGATAGAGTCGAAATCACGTTTTCATCACTTAAAACCCGGAAAACACGTCATCAACGATCGACAAGGTTTATCTATCGGCGTACCAAGGTTTGGCCAACGCTGTTGACAACACCGCCATCTCATACTACGAAATACATGAGGCTCGCCGTACATTAAAAGCGGCGACTCTGGACATTATGACGGTGGTGGTATATGGCGCGTGCTTCTTGTTTTCGCTGGTGATAATTCGCTGGCATGGCTTGCCGTTGACCGTCAACACTCTGTGGACGGATTTGGTAGCGATCACGGCGTTATTCTCATTTGCAGCAGGTTGTGGAGGATACCTCGTGTGGGTTATTCAGCCGTCCAAGGCATACGTGCATTGGTACACGGCTCAGTATTTCTTCAACACTGCAATGATCGTGTCGCTGTGCTTCCACTGGGCAACAGTGCTGTCGTTCAAGTGTTTCAAGAAGCTAACTTTTACATCGCCTGTTGTGTTGGCGTATGTATTGCTGAATTTGTGTGTGCTGGCGTTCATTATTATCGTGTCTGTCATGTCGGAAGACAAGCTGGAGTGCGTTTACGATGATAAATCGACTGAATGTGCGTCAGAAGAAGAGTGCGCGCTATCTATTGCGGCAGAGGGGAAGGTCGTTCGGTCTGCTATTGAAGTGTGCGATATGGAGACGTTTTATCTGGCTTTTGGAACTGGTTTCATCGTTTACACGCTGTTGTTAATGTTGCTTGGGTGCATGGTTATGAGCCGAGGACGTACACTCATGCTGAACGAGGATCCATCGGATGCACGAATTCGCAAGTCTCTCACGATCTTCTACGCGATCATTGCGACGACGTGTGTTCTCTACATTTCAGCGCAGGTGATATACATCGCGCAGTATGTTTCCCACAAGGGCGAGGATAATCAGCTGTCTGATGTTGTCTGGTACATTTTCATCGTGTGGCTTCCTCATAGCCTTCCACCACTGCTACTACTATTCTTGCAATGGAACCCAAGCACGGAAAACATCCGCCAGGACGAGGCGCCTTCGATAGACCAATCTTCTAAGGAGGACGTGTTTAACTACACTCCCCGTTCTTCTGGCTCGTCAAGCCACATGCCGTATTCGAAACTGCTCCGCGATCGAATGAGCTTGGGAGATTCGATGATTAACAGCGATGAGCCTGGTAGCCGTCTACGCGTCATCGTGCGGCTGAAGTTGCCAGCATCTTTTGATCGCGCATGTTTCGTATCATTGGATTTTTATTCATCGAAGGAGACAATTACGTCTAGCAACTCGCTGAATCAGATTTCCAACGCAGCAGCATGGAAGTGTGTGGGCACCACGGAGCCGGTCGGTGTAGCGGGTGAGACAGACTCGGTGCTGACAACAGGGTCGACACACGCCATTTTTCCCTTTGTTGCTGTGCTGGAGGTTCCTGTCGTTGGACCTGCTTCCAATACTCTTTTGCGCTTTATGGTTCACGCGAGTACTCTTGGTAAGCGGGATACATCTACGCACGAGCTATCTGGGAGGTATCTTGACCGTTCAAGCTCTAGCTCGCGAAGTCAAGACACCTCTTCCAACCCTCAGCTATCGTTCCAGATGACAATGTTTCACCCTGTGCTGGAGTTTGTGACGTCGTCCCAAGCAGTGCTTGACGCAGCAGCGAGTGGGCATTCTCTGAACATCCACCCTTCGGACGACCACACATGTGCAATTTTGGAGGAGTTCCCTTCCATGCAAACTGAAATCAACAACATGTTGTTGGGCAACGCAAAGAACGCAGAACTAAGTGTACAGACTGTCATGATGCCTGGAGATACGTCGAATCGCGACGATACTTCATCTCATAAAAACATCGGCAACATCATCCGCTTCTTTCAGTATGACACGGAGGATGGTGGAGGTGGGCTCGTGGTGGAAGACTTGCAAGAGAGTGTGTACTCGAATGCTATTCCGCGTCAGCTGATGGAATTGATTGCGGCAGAACGCCAAGAGCAGGCTGACCGTGCCCGCGAGGACTTGCTCAGCTTCCTGAACCAGAAGAAGGGCAAGCAGAACATGGGCTTCTATGGTACACTGATCGGCCAAATTCAGGACGACACAGATTCATCGCTCGCTCGGGAATGGCTTGAAGATCGTGTGAGAAGACGCAAAGAGTATGTGGCGATGCTTCGTCGAAACATTCAGTACCTGGTGAATCGCGACAAGCACAAAAACTATTTCAAAGCCAGTGTGGAGAAAAAGTCGTCCGACTTACGTTTCGTGCCGATTAACATGCATATCCAGGACCTGCTTATAGGTCCAACCAATGCGTTCATCAACGACGAAAAGCGACGATCTTCGAAGGAAGTGTCTGCGTACGATTTCACTACTGTTGGCGCACCAGCAGCACATGTATACAAGTTCAACAAGGGTGGCATTTTGTCGTATCAGAATCGACGCAAGAAAATGGAGGCCAAAATTGCAGAAGAAGACCTCGACTTATCGAAGTGGCCTGAGGAGGTTCGTGAATACGATGACCTAAAGTGGGACCTGCAGCTACGCATGGACTGTGCTTTCGCGCAGGCGTTAGCAGCGCTTACGTGCAGCTTTGTGCGAAAAGTGGAGGTTGCCATTCAGAATCCAGACGTTATTCGAGGCGAAGATATGCTGCGTCAGCTTTCTAGTCTTGGCTTCCTGTTCCAGGTGGAATCGTTGCTATCTACGCACGGCAAGGAAATCGGCATGCTAGAAGACATGGCAGGTTCTGTGGAGCACTTGAGCTGCGTAGCGTTTGTGATTCAGGATGTTCGTGATAAGCCTATGAACCGCTTTTCCTTCCGGATGTCACGGCGTAAGGATGTTGCTGACGAGGCTGGTGTGGTGAAGGTGACCGTTGGGAACAAGACGGGCACGAAGCGGTCTCATATCAAATACATCGTGACGGTGCAGGTGGCTACGAGTGAAGTTGAGCTTCCTGAGCGCTTGGCAGCCGGCGGCGAGATCCACGTGACGCCCGTATTATTCTCCCAAGGCATTAATGAAATGCAGACGATCGCCAATAACACGGAACGCGCAAAGACCGAGCTACAGGACATTATTAACTTCCGCAGTCTAAAGCCTTTGAAGGCATTCTGTGAAAAGTACCGTCGACTTGTGGTGGCCATGCCTCTTAGTGGTATGAGCGGGCTGTCTTCGTCAAGTCGCCATCGTAGTGGCTCACAACGTTACAAGGCGATGTCCACGGATTCTACTGCTGCGTCGCCCATGCACCTCACACAGGATGAAGTGACGCAGGAGCTGCGAGCTGTTGAAGCGTGCATCAACGACGCCGCCCAGAGTTTGGTGAAGACAAAACGCACAGAGATCCTGAAGAGATCGTCTGATCTATGCAGAGAGCTTGGTGGCGGCCGTGTAACAGTGTGCAAGAGTGCCAAGGATCGCACAGCCATGTCCGTGACGTTAGAGCAGGTGCGAATCTTGCAACGTCATCACGATCTACCGACACATCGTGTACCCGCCACGGTCTCCGTAATGCGTAGCCATGGTGTGCGTATCGAGAATGCTCTCAAGAACACGGGCAAGCGTCAGTTCGCCTTCAACAAGTTGCAGCGTTCGCTGCTGCCCGAAGATTATCGTTGTCCTGACCAGGTGGGCGGCACAGGTAATGTGTCTTAGAGCGCAATCCAGGTAGGCAAGAGCCGCAAGGGTATACAGAAATTCTAGTTATTTTTTGGTTCACTGCGTGACTAGAGATCGTTGAAATTCATCTGGGTAACGTATGCTATGGACTGACTAGGACTGAGAAGCGGTCCACCCGTGGAGTCAACTGCCTCCCCTCCATTGACTTTTTTGCGATGGCAGCGGCTTTGGTCAAGAAGAGGTCGGCGCCGTGCCGCGTTGGTGAGTTGGCTAAGCGTGCATCAGCTTCCAGTTGATTGCGTTTGCGTAGTTTCGCCATCATCTCCTCGTCCGAAATACCCTTCTCCGCTGCCACCTTTTGCTTCTCTGCCAACTGCACACAACGAACAAAACATGAGTAAAGCGGTGAGTTCCAAGCGAGATGAAGTTTCAGTTGATGAGCAGCATCAATAGCTCTCGTACCTCTTTCTTGCGCATGACCTCGGCAAAGTGACGGGAGCTGCTCATTTTAAGGATATCGCGTGATGGTACCAGGACGTTCATCCGCTCTCCCTCAAACTCCGACCCAGCCTCAGAGACATCGGAACGAGCAGAGTCGGGCTCATCGTCATTCTCCGGGATGGTGGCGCCAATTCGTGCTGCAATGACTGCAGCTGGGAGACCTCTAGTGGATGGTCGGACTCGAATATTGTTTTCGTGGAGACGTGGGTCATTATTTGTTGTTGGTGACCACAACATGTGGCCGTCTTCCAGCATATCGATGTGTGCCAGACCATTGCCACCATTTTCCTCCGAGTTGTTTCCATGCAAGTTTTCGTCACCAGCATTGCCGTCCACAGCTCCAGTACCATCGTACCCACCAAAGCTATTCACTGACGAACTGGACTGGCCAACAATCTCAAGGATTTTGGTGAGCTTGAGCTCGGCTGTGACCAGATAACCTGCATGCTCGCCGCCTGACATCAGAGTTAACATCGAGCTCGTAGGTGTCATGCCTATTGAACCGGTACCGGTTGGGCCTCCTGCTCCTGATGTGCTGTCACCAGCACCAGTTTCCAGCACATCGTCGAAAGCTTGCAATCGTCGTGCCAATCCGAAAGACCCCTGTCGAACTGCAGACATGACACCTTCAAGCCGCTCATAGGCCGATTTGTTCACCTTGAGCGCGGCTTTAGCCTGCTGGATTTCGCTCTCCAATGTGTTGTATACTTCGCGGTTGAGTTCAATGCCGCCGATACCCGACGCCTTGAGTTCGTTGAGCTCCTGCACAGCTTTCTCTTTCTCTTGGCGCACAGCTATGAGGCGTTCTTCGGCCTGTGTTTTCTCCTTATCAAGCGATATGCTGGTGGCTGCTTGTGCAGCAATTTTTTCGACGACTTCGTTCAAGCTCGATGCCGCCATCGCCAGCTTCAATTCTGACAGCACATTATCGAAATCTGCATTCTTCTGGGCCTTCACTAGGTTGGCCGCGTGCAAAGCCTCATTAGCGCGCTCTCGATTTTCGATGCACTGCACCAATCTCGCCTCTTCTTCCGCGGACAAGTCTCCACGCATCTCAGCTACCATTTCAGCACGTTCTTGAATTCGCTGTAGTCGCCAGGCCTCCATTTTTTCGAGTTTCGAGCACGAACTTCGTGATCCCCGAGCTCACGCGCTCGTGCTTTGCGCTCGATCTGCAATTGCAATTGGACTTCCTGGAGGACCTGCACAGCTCGGCTCTTGCCGACCTCCAGCTGCCTGCAAAGCATTTTCACCTCTTCGGCCTCCCGCTCGCTACTATCTACGGCTGCAGCCATGCCAGTAAGCTGTGAGTCTACACGCAACTGCGTTGTTTGCAATCGTCGGATCATGTGCTCCAGCTGCCGTCGTAAATGCATTTGCTCCTCCATGCTAGCTGTGCATTGCGCGATATGCTTTTTGATCCGAATGTTCTTCTTGGACACAGGAGTTTGTTGGTTCTGCATACGGGTGAGCGCTTCATTCTCCAACTGCAAAACACGAAGTTCGTCCTGCCAAACCGAGAGTGGACAATTTCGAGTGATCAATCAGCCAAAGTACTTCCATGATCACCACTGCGTGACGTACCAATAACCCATTGAGTTCCTGCTGTCTTCGTTCTACCATGAGCTTCAGCTCGTTGAATTTGCGCGCGTTTTGATAGACGCCATCTTCCATGTTCTCAATATCTCGCTGACTCGAGTCTGTTTCCGGTGCTGAGCTGCTACTGCCACCTCCGTCGTGTAAACTCCGATTTGAGCTGGATAATGCAGAGTCGCGTCCTGGAAGTATCGTGGGCATGCTGGCCTTGCGTACAGCCTCCACCAACTCGCGTTTTTGAGTGATCTTTTGTACTTCTGCGGAACAAGACCGCCTTTGGCACTATTCGAGCTGTTGCCATTATTGCCGGAAAGTATCTCGTAGGCACCTTGTGCGGATGAATCTGCTAGCGGAAGGAGCCGCATCCTGCCTCCACGTTTTTTCTGTTGCTTGTCATTGCCCTTCGTGGGTGTCTGTCGGGGTCCGAACGAATGACCTCATTGAGTTAGTTCTTGCAAGAAACAAAACCACATACAAGCGATTCAATTCTCCTGAGCACCTTACCGCTGAAATGTCGGAGAAATCGTTGTTCATGGTGTCAACAGCGACGTGAAAACTAGATTTCTCGGAGATGCACCTCACGGAGCTAGCGTTCCATGTCGATTCGCAGTAAAGACGCAAAGCTCCTGGACGATACGAGCCGAAATTGGCTGCGAAACGACCCCGGCATTCACTACGCAAAAATATATCGCTTTATCTCGGCCTTCACTTGAGATTTCCAAGTGCTACATGGTGGTGAATAACATTGTGATGGAGACATCCCCAAGAAACATGCGTCTCCGATTAAACAAGTGGAGCAAGGTTCAGCGACCGCCGACATTTGGACGATTTGGTACGCAGCACAGTATGGCAAAATCGCACGTGTAGTTTCGTTGCTCGATCGCCATGCCGTCACCTCGATCGACGTCCAGGAATGCGTACGGAATCGAATTAATTATTGTCGACTGCGATGTGTCTAATTGACATTGCAACCAGCGAACACGCTGGAGCGCTCTGCATTTTGCATGTCGATATGGTCACAGCTCGGTGGTGGAAGTTTTGGTTGCTCGAGGTGCCAACGTCGATTTAGAGGACTGGGTAGGCCGAAGTGCAGTTACCCCACAGCAAGAATGATAATACTCATTTGGATCTTTGTTACCTTTTGTGTTTGCCAGCAAGGAAACACTCCACTTCACGTAGCCTCTGGATGGGGAAATCTCCGGTGCGTCATGCTGGTGTTGGAAGGTGGCCCTGATGTCCGTCGGAAAAACAATGCTGGCAAAACTCCGTTGGATGTTGCGGTCTCATTAGCACGTAACGATCATGTCCGATTACTGAAAGACTGGAAGCCTTTAGGTCTTAGCGCCGAAGGTTTGTATGCATCCGATTTTTGCAGTATCTAGGTATGACATGACCATTTTGCTCCAGAACTGGCGGAGTACCGACTGCAATGTATCGCCAAGAACACTACATTCCAGCAATTGGAACATGATCTTGCAAAAGAATCGAACCCAAGCATTCGATTGGAGCTGCAAGCACTCCATTCCAAGCGGCAAAGCTTTGGTGAAAGTCATCCCGGTCTTCTCGGAACCTACGGCAAGCTCATGAGCCTCTACAGGTGCGACGGCTCTGTTGTTTTCAATCTGAATCACCATTGGGACTCCTGCCTGATACTGCTGTAGAGACAACGATCATGTAGTAGAGGCACTCGCGATGGCCGACCACGGACTTACTCTTTGTGAATCCATCCACAGTCGCTATCACCTTGAAACAGCTCGCTGGGTCACAGCCATAGGCGAGCTGCTTCTGCTCACCGAAGATTGCGAGCAAGCTGTTCATTGCCTCGCAGAGGCATTCAACACCATCACCAAGTTGGTATACTTTGTCCTATCGCTCTCGTTTCCACCACCTTTGATCGTTGCATCCCTTCGTGCAGGTTGAAAGGCGAGACAGACCAGGAGACTCTCATCGCGTTGGAGAATTTGACCATTGCGTACCATCAATCCAAGCATCTGGAGGCCACCGAGACGCGCTTGAAATCTCTGCTACAGCTCCTGACGGACCGATACGGAGGCGGCTACAACGCCAAACTCTTCCACTTAACCGTGCGCCTCGCATCCGTTCTGCTCGAACAGGTACAGTCTTTTTGTAGTGGTTTGCTCAATGTCCAAGTCAAAATTGATGTTCTCTATTGCTAGAAACGTGTGCAAGAGGCTCAAAAGCTTTACGTGCAATGTCTAATGCACGCTGACAACCTGTTCGGAGCAGTAGACGACAACACTGTCATGTGCACCGACGCCCTGGGCAAATGCCACTTTTACTCGGGAATTTGACAATGCAGAGGTGCATTTCAAGCGGTCATTAGCAATATTGCAACGCCTACCAAGTATCGAAACACCGTTATCTCCGTCCAAACAGGACCGGGTTCGACGTGCACACAGCAACTTGGCCATGGTCGCCGTAGCCGCACGTTCCGCCGGTGCAGCCCAAGCGCAACTTCAACTTCTTGGCTACATCTGCTAGCGCAACATTAGATCGAGCAACCTTCGGGTAACATCATTACAGCACCACTTTTAGTTTAGGTGAGCCATCGCCAGTCAACAACCCAAGCCAATCAGCCCAAGAACATGTCGGAGAAGGCGCCTCAAGTGCTGGGCGGGACGCGCCCCAACGTGGACGAGCGCTTCCATCTGGAGAATGTGGATGGAGACGCAGCTGTGGAGACGCAGGAGGACGGACAGACGTCCAGCGCACCGTCCATCTACGCAGTCCAAGCCGACGACGACGTCCCGGAAGTCACAACCATGGAGAGTCTGTGCATGAACTGCCACGAGGACGGCACGACGAAGCTGCTGTTGACCATGATCCCGTACTTCCGGGAAGTCATTCTCATGTCCTTCGAGTGCGACCATTGCGGCTTCAAGAACAGCGAGGTGCAGTTCGGAGGCAAAGTGCAGGAGCAAGGCACCAAGATCGAGCTGCAAGTGACGGACCACGAAGATCTCAACCGCCAGTTGATCAAGGCTGATGCGGGCGTTGTTTACTTACCGTCATTGGACTTTGAGATCCCGCGGGAGACGCAGAGAGGCAGTATCAACACCATTGAGGTGCGTTTTGGCTTTTTTTTTTACTGTTTGAGAGCACTGACAATTGAGATTGTGGTGTTGCTTCTGTGTCTTTGCAATTGCAGGGTGTGCTGCAAAAAGCTATTGAAGATCTGCGTGAAAACCAGGAACACCGTCGTGAGATCGACCCGGAAACCACCGAGAAGATCGACGAGTTCATCGCCAAACTTGCCATGATGTCTGCTGGCATCACACTGCCTTTCACAATTGTGCTGGACGACCCTTGTAAGTTTTGAGGGTTTCGTATTGAGAAGTGCGCTTGTTGTGGACTAATTGTTTGGTTGGATTTTGTTCTGTCGGTTGTAGCTGGCAACTCGCACATTGAAAACCCGCACGCACCGGCTGCTGACCCCAAGATGAAGGTGACCCACTATTACCGATCAGAACAGCAGGACCTGGACTGTGGCCTTCAACCGGATATGTCGCACGATGCTCCGTCGCAGGCCCCTCGTGTGCTGCCGCACCGCAACGAAGGTCTGGACAAATTCGTGGAAGAAGCTAACATCGCCAAGAAGGAGGTGATTCAGATCCCCGAAAACTGCTTTGCCTGTGCTGCACCTGGCTACTCATGTATGTGCATGACGGACATCCCTCACTTCAAGGAGGTAATTATTATGTCGTACAACTGCGAGGCGTGCGGTTTTAGAACCAACGAAGTGAAGGCTGGCGGTGCCATTCCGCCTCAAGGAGAGCGCATTACGCTCAAGGTGGATGCAAGCAAAGATAAGGATGTGCTGGACCGCGATGTGCTCAAGTCGGATTCTGCCTGTGTGAACATTCCTGAGATTGAGCTAGAGATGGCCCACGGCTCGCTAGGTGGACTATACACGACCATCGAGGGTTTGCTCGACAAGATTCGCCAGAACATCGAAGAGGGCAATCCGTTTGCCGTGGGTGACAGTGACGGCGGCCGTTCGCTGCTGAATGCGTGGCTGGCTCGCCTGGATGCGCTCAAGCGTGGTGAGCAGCCATTCACACTCATCCTGGAAGACCCGCTGTCCAACAGTTTCGTGTACTCGCCATACGGCAGCGCTGACGACGACCCGTACATGACTGCCGAGAAGTTCACACGTAGCGAGTACGAGGACGACGTGCTGGGTATTACAGACATGAAGGTGGAGAACTACAGCGCGGACAGTCAGGCGTCGCACGCGCTGGGCAGCATTACTGAAGAGACTTCGGAGCCCATTCGCAGTGACAAAGAGACCATGGGAGGTGGTCGTGCCATTGACCCGTCCAAGTATCACCCGAACCCGTCGGCAGTCATGGAGGTTCGACAGCAGCTAGAGCAGCAGAAAATCAAGGAGCAACAGTAGGATAAGGCAGCAGTGATGCATGCAGAGCAGGCAAAGCTTGACCAGCATGTGTCATTGCGAATACGTGCTACCAAATAGACAATTGCTCAACAAGTCCGATGTTTTTTTATGTTCCACACATTATTTGACCAAATTCAAATTCAAATCTGGCGCCCACATTACCAATAGCGCCGTGTCAAGTGATAGACCTACTGCCAATGCTGTCGATGGAAGAGAAGCTGCGACGATGGAAACAACAAAAGCAGGAAAGCACAAGAGGGAAGAAGGATACTCGGCCAGGGTCTGGGGCTACAGCAGCTCCAAGCGGCGTCAAGCGGAAGCTGGCAGCTGGGCCAACCAGGGCAAGTGAGTCCAAGTCGGTGGAGCTCAAGAGCAAGATTCCTCCTGCGCAGAAACACCCTCGTGTTTCTGGACGCCCTTTAACCACGAAGGCGGCTGCAATTATGAAACCTCGACTTGCAGCAGAGGATAGCTGCAATAAACCGCCGACTTCTGCCCCAGTTGTGCAGCGAGAGATTCGAGGATGCTCTTCAATGGACAAAGAGAACCGAGCGGTGAATCCACCCAACCAGCAAGTACAAGAACCGTTCACCATTGTGGAGAAGGTTCTGGGGAAGGAGTTGGAATTGCACAAGCTTGAAGTTGCAGAGAAGATATTGCAGGTGAGCAAGGAGCTGGAGACACCTCAGAATGACCACCTGCAAGAACGTGAGCCGCTGGGGGTTGTGGAGAAGATTTCGACGGATAAAAAGAAGGAATTTCAACTAGTTGGCGAGGAGAAATTAGTGGATAAGGAGCCGAAGATACTTAACAACTTGATTCGAGGAGGACCCAGCCCCACCGTCGAGCTGAGACCTGAATTGCTGGCAAAGGACCTCGTTGGTGTCGCAATTGGCTTTGAAAAGAAGCGTCGACTTTCAACTGCCTTCAGTATTTTCAAGCGTGCCTATCACTTGCTGCCTAACGCGAGTGTGAAGCTGGCAGAGCGTCTAGCGCGGCTTCAGCGTGAATATCCAGCGGTGGTCGATCACGTTCCGTCCCAGAAGTTTGTCACGGCAATCTACATGCAGAAAGTGCTCGAACGTGACTTGATGAGCGTGCTGAATGACGGCAGCAAGAATGATCTTATGAATGTGCACTCTATCGGCGACAAGCGAGCAGAATTGGTTCTTGGAAAACGGCCATTTCACCAGGTACGTCTCGTACAGCAAAGTGTTGCAATCGACATTAAATACTGACAAACTAACTGTCATACAGCTCGAAGATTTGCAGCAAGTCCCAGGCATCACCGTCAATGTACTAGCAAAGCTGTACGAACACCACACCAATTGGGAAAACCATCGGTAAATAGTATCCATACATGTGCAATGTCAGCTTCAACTCCGTCTGCGACGTGTGAGCACAGTGAAATTCCTCTCATTGGCTAAAATAAATGTATATCTACCAATCACGACTCATTTTTGACCATGGCGACAGCGTGGCAGCTCCAAGAGCAGGAGGAAGCTCGGCGACTGCGTGCGGTGCTCGAGCAGCAGCGACAGGAGGAAGAGGAAGCACGGCAGTTGCGCGTAGGGCTTCGGCAGCATGGTGGGCCTCGCTGGGAGGGCGTTCGCACTGACGCCAGCTTCGTAGAGCGCAGTCGACGCCGCAAACCAGGCGCTTTAAGAGCACAAGAGCGATATCTCCGTCGGGACGTCCACTGCGGCGTCGAACTCTGCGCTGCGTGTCGCCAGGCTCGCGCTCTATTGCCTGCTCAAGTGTTGCCGCGTGTCAGTGAAGCGGGGAGTTCGTAGTGCCCGACGCCTTCAGTTTGCTGCAGTGTATGGAGCTCCTGGAGGAAGAAGCGCTGCTCTCTCGTGCTGTTAAGAGGCTTCTGGTGCTGGAGAGTGTGTTCCAAGCTGCACTGAGACTGGCGCCAAGTCGTGACGCTTCCAGGCTCAGGAACTTCTTCAGAGGAGAAGACCAACGTGTTGAAACAGGCGTCAGCGTCTACTTGTTCCCAGATCAACATCATGCTGAGACTTTCGTGGAGCTCAAGACGATGGAGGAACCACAAGCGACAAGAGATGACCGTGCAGTATTGAGGACGATCGAGTGGTATGTGACGCAGCGTCACCTGCCCGATCAAGCTCGTGTAGTGTTTATGACGCGAGATTTTGACTCGCCGCTGAGTGTACAGCTTGCAGCTTCAGTGAATGCTCAGGCAGTCACATGTGAGAAGTTTCTGGTTGAGAGATTGCCGGCAAAATCGGAGGACACGGCATTCTTGTTGGAATTGGCAAGAAATACCGCAGAGGCTTTACGGTATGAAGAGGCACAGCGGCTTACTGATGAGAATGGGGTTTGTGTTGGCACACGTATGGAGTTTCCGCCTCATTTCGCGCCTGCTCAGCTACAAGAGATGCTGGCTCAGCCCTCACCCCGTGTTTTAGCTGGAAAACTGGAAGTGAGTACGTATAACCCTATGGAGGCATTCGTGCTGGTTGAAAGCCCGAACGCGATCGAGAAAGTATTTGTCTTCGGACGCACTGCTATGAACCGCGGTGTACACGGAGATCGTGTGGCTGTGGAAATATTTTCGAAAGATCAATGGCGCGCACCACAGAGTGACCGGATGCTTGTGCACTACACACAAGATGAGGCTGGAAATGAACATGATAACGAAAACAAGGAGATTGTCGCACAAGTGGAAGAAGCTGGTGCTCTACCGACAGGACAAATAGTTGGAGTTTTGAGTCGGTCACCGCGATACCACGTAGCTACAGTGCTAGCTTCTACTGTTGGGGCAGGCGATGACTACGCACTTGCTGTTCCAATGGACTTGCGCCTCCCTAAGATCCGTTTACGTTCGCAACGGCTAGATGCGTTGCTGGACAAGCGCCTTAAGGTTGTCATCGATAGTTGGGCTGTTGATAGTTCATATCCCAACGGACACTATGTTGGCATTCTTGGTGCTCCTGGAAGCTTGCAAACAGAGCTCAGCGCACTGCTAGTGGACAATGAAGTGGAGGAGGCACCTTTTAGTGAAGCTGCATTAGCTTGTCTGCCGTCAAGCGAAGAGTGCCCTATTGACATTGAGGGTGGCTGCGTGGCTGAGTGCTCAACAGCAAAACGGCCTAGCCGTTGTGAACTCCTGGACTGGAAGGTTCCAGATGAGGAAGTCCAACATCGTCGTGACCTGCGTCAGTCACATCGCGTGTTTAGTGTGGACCCCCATGGCTGTCAAGATATTGATGATGCAATGTCAATTCGACGCCTACCAAATGGTAACGTGGAGGTTGGCGTTCACATTGCTGATGTGTCTTACTTCGTACGACATGAAACACCGTTGGACCTAGAAGGGAGACGCCGTGGTACGACAGTGTACTTGGTCGGCCAGCGCCTTGATATGCTGCCTTCTGTTCTAAGCGCCGACTTGTGCTCGCTACACGAAAAGCGGGACAGGTTAGCGGTTAGCGTGATATGGGAACTTGATGGATCTACGTATGACGTGGTGGAGAAATCAACCTGGTTTGGACGTACAATTATCCGGTCGTGCTCTTCGATGACATACGAACAAGCGCATCGTCTGCTACAGGGAGTTAACGCTGATGCCGATGATACACTACAACGAGGTTCAGCAAGGCCGAATATTACATCTGAAACTCACCGTGAGGGTGTGGCAGGTGGACGCATTGATTTAGAGCTCCAACGTTATGTTCGTGAGGATCTTCGTGTACTAACCGACGTGGCTCGTCGCCTGGCCCGTACACGTGGCTCTCAAGGTGGTTTGGATTTGTCCAAGCAAGAAGAGGTGCGCTTTTCTCTGAATGTTTCGGAACTGGGCAAGGAAGATGTTGAGATCACCGTGAAAGAGAGCTTGGAGATTCATGGTACAATTGCTGAACTCATGATCTTTGCGAACTCTACTGTGGCACGCAAACTTGTGGAGCGTTTTCCCACCCATGCTCTTCTGCGTCGCCACCCTCCACCATCAGGAGACCGCTTTGCACAGCTGATTAAACTTGCAAAGGCAAGGGATGTGGTCATTGATGCTACGAACAATTTCACGTTACAACAATCTTTGGCGGCTGCGGAGCGATCTGGACGTATGGACAACAAGACGATGTCTCTATTGAAGTCACTCGCAGTACGCGTAATGACCGAGGCGGAGTACGTGAGCTCTGGCGCAGTGGCTTCGGAAGGCGCTGCAACATTGAACGGTAATGTCACGCGATTTGCACATTACGGTCTGGGCTTGCAGTACTACACACATTTTACTTCTCCTATCCGACGGTACGCAGACGTTATTGTGCACCGTCAGCTTCTAGCCGCGGTTGCAACGCCAAATGTTCCAAAACGATTGTTGCCTCGGCAGTCTGGAGCTCACTCTTCGGCACCCTTGGCACTTCCAGATACTCTGGTCCCATCGGTATTGGACAGCGAGGGCGACGAAGACTTTCTTGATGACCTCATATCATCGGTGGATAGTCAACTTCAAGTCACTGCTACTTCATTTTCCGATAAAGATGCGTTATCTGTTGCGGATGGCGCAGAAGTCAGCAATGGAGATGACCTCTTTCCACCCGAAGAGCTAGTGCCGCTTGCGCGACACCTTAACAAGAAGAACCGGCAAGCTAAATTGGCAGCGCATGCTTGCGACGAGCTGTTCCTAGCGTTGTACTTTAGCAGCCATACCGTCAAAGTCCCAGCAATCATTACAGCACTCAAGCAAAATGGCTTCATTGTGTACGTACCGAAGTATGATCTGCGTGCGCCTGTATACCTGCGAGACAAAAGCGGCGTCGTGCAAATGGATCCACTGCTGCTTGGCGTTCGGATCGTGGATACCGACCCACCGTCAGGAGCGTTTGCCGGCGCTGAGTGTATCCGGAAAATTCCCCAGGCACATCTTGTGTGGGATGACGCTGAACGTGCAAGTCTCGAGGTTGTAGCACCTGACGACAAGAAAACTACGTTTCGTATTCTGGATGAGGTGGAAGTGCAGGTCTCGTGCGATCTCACAGCGTCTGCAGCTCGTGTTCCTCGGCTGCAATTGCTGCTTGTGGGTCGCGCAAGTGCCACTCGCAAGAAGCATCTTGCTTCTTCGCTTTCAGAGCTACAGCAAGTTGTGCAGAACAAGAACCGCCTCGAGGATAGCGCTTCAAAGACCCCTTCGACGGACGGTGCCCAAAATTTGTCGCAACAACGAGTTGATGAGGGATCTGCAACTAACCTGTACGAGCTTTTGCTGAATCCATCCACCCTCTCGCCAACATGCAAGGCCCATGCTCGTCACAGGATGCCCGAAGTTGCTGAAGAAAAGAAAAAGCCTAGTTTTAAGCGTCGAGGCCCCGGACGTCTCGTTTTCGGGAACTTCTCAACGAACTCTCGGCGTCACTACCAACACAAACTCGCGGAATACATGGACTCGCGCTCTGAGGCGCGCGAAGAGGAACTAAGCATCCGACGCGGCGGGGATGGCACATCTTCTGCGATGACATCGGCTCAGGAGGCTAGGCGAGCAGAGCGTGAGGCTCTCTCTCGAACGCAGAAGCTAGCTGCGGAGAAGAGACACGACCGCATCAATCGCCGAATCAAGGCCAGTCGGTAGAATGCTGATGCAGGTGGAGGATCGTACAAGTTGATTTTCCCAACAACGCAAAAACTTCATGTACTGATCTTTCAAGCTTGTAACAATTTGAAGTTGTTCTGTTTGTATTCCTACCTACAGCTCCGTCTCTTTGATGGGTGCTTGGGCAGGGGCACCGCTGAATTGGGCCGACAGAAAACTGTTGTCGTCCATGCTGTCCAACTCCGAGTCATCACCATATCCCTTACGGTTCATCATCGCCACAAACTCCTCGAAACTGATCACGCCATCTCCGTTCGCGTCCACGTCATTGATGATCTCTTGAGCCTGCTCTTCGCTGCCCATAAATTGCACGAGGTCCGCCTTCGTGATCGATCCCGTGTTCGTGGTGTCAAAATAATTAAATGCGTTGATGAGGTGCTCCTTCTGGTTGGACAAGTTGCGCTTCATTGTGGCCGCCAGGAACTCAGGGTAGTCCACCAGTCCATCGCCGTCAATATCGATGCCCTTAACAAGTTCCAGCACCTCTTCCTCGATCATTCCAAGACCAGTATCGCGCAGGGCTTCAGCAAGCTCGGACACCGTAATCACGCCATTTCCATCCGTATCAATGGCCATGAACTGGTTCTTCAGCTCTGCGATCTCCGACTCGGTGGCCAAATCGGCGATCACTCCAAGAGCCGCCTTCTTAAGCTTGTTGTTGCCAGTGAAGCGCTTCAGACTCGAGAAGATGTTCGGGTTCAGCGTCATGCTCGATCTCGGGGCCGAGCCAGAGATCCACGGGTGTTGCAACACCTCATCAGCAGTCAGTCGCTTGGTCGGGTCCACCAAGAGCAGGTTGCTGATGAGGTCCTTAGCTTCATGGCTCACATTTGTCCATTCGGGCGAGTCAAAGTCGTAGCGACCAGCACGCACGGAAGCAAAGATCTCGGGGTCCGTGTCGCCGTAGAACGGAGGGTATCCGCACAGCAAGATGTACATGATGACACCGATACTCCAAAGATCGCACGACTTGTCGTAGTGGCGTCCAAGCACCTCCGGGGCAATGTAGTAGGGCGTTCCGACGCGCGTGGTCATGACTCCAGCGCTGAGGCCGTCGTCCATACGGGAGAGCCCAAAGTCAATGACCTTAAGCTCAGCGTCCTCCGCCTTGGTCGCGAACAAAAAGTTTTCGGGCTTGAGGTCGCGGTGGCAGATATCGCGAGTGTGGCAGTGCTTCACAGCGTCACAGATTTTGCGGACCAGCACAGCTGCGTCCGCTTCGCTGTAGTGGCCACGAGCAATGATGCGGTCGAATAATTCTCCGCCCGTGCACAACTCCGTCACGAGATGCAGATGACGATTGCCTTCACAGACGTCATACAGCTTGATGATGTTCGGGTGGTCCAAAGTCTGTTCAAAAGAAAATAATTGTCAAAACCTGTATCATAAAAAAGTAAAAACAAATACTTTACCTTCAGGATACTGATCTCACGTCGCATGGTCTCCGGTCGGCTCACTTTGGCCTTGGGGATGGTCTTGATGGCCACCTTCTCGCCCGTGGCCTTGCTGATGCCCACGCGCACAGTTCCGTAGTGGCCATGGCCCAGCTCCTTCTTCTCAATGTCATAAAACTCGTTGATATCCCGCAATTCCCCGTAATCTGTCATTTTTTTCAACAATTAGCAACATCTTAACAACATTTAGAGTTTAACGACCATCACTCACCAATTCCTTGAACGCTTTACGCTCCCGGGTTTGCGGGTTGCGCCGCACTGCGGCGGGTGCCGCGGGCGGCAAAGGGGCGGCAGCCTGAGCCTGAGCTTGAGCCTGCGCCTTCTGCTGCTGCGCCCGACGGTGCGACGGGTTGTTGCGCTTGCCATGCGGCCGCACGTTGGCGGCGCCGCCGGCGTTGCTACTGCTGCTGTTGCCCATGGATGATAGGGAGGGTCTTATTTCCAAGTGAGGGATTGAACCCAAGATTCGGGGGAAAATCCGATACAAAGATCAAGTGAACGGCGATGGGTACAAAATCTATTTTTGTTTACTCCGAATCGACTAAAAACGTATGTATCAGTGGATATACATGCGTCATAAACGTCCGAGGATGGCATTATTGCGGCGGCGGTGGTGGTTGCGGAGGTTCTTGGCCTGCACCTTGCACGTGGTTCCACGGCAGCAACGTCTGCAGAAAGAGCAGCAGCGGATTGGCATCTGCTGGGAGATTGCCCGCCTCGAACTCCTGCTGCGCCTGGGCGAGAGCTGCCAGTGCTTCGGCATCCAGCGGCTGGCCGTTCTGGAGCTGCGGCGGCTGCAACATCGGGTGGTCTGCAGGCAACGTCGTGATCTCGTCCGAGAAGTCTACAGCGCAAAAAGAGTCAGCGACGACGTCAAGAATGCCATGGACAACATTTTGCAACTCACCTGCAGACAATGCGCGGGAATACTTGTGCAGACCGTCAGGGAGGTGCAGCACCTGAGGATTAGCAGACACCAGGGCTGGAGAGGCGAGAGCGTGTTGTGCACTACGAAGCAAGAACGTCTGCACGTCGTTCACTTTCCAGACTGAAAAGTTCCTCGTGACGTAAATGTCCAGCAGGTGCTGGAGGCCCGCGTCGACATTCTGAGCATTAGCGAACACGCGGCTCGACAAAACGGGCTGCCACGAAGCTGTAAGGAAGAACGGCAAGCAATAATGGTAAAAATCCAGTCAACTACACAAGAGGAAGCAGTGCAGCCGTACATGACGAAGTGTTGGCGGCGATTTTCTCCAGAAGCGGCTTGAGAACCGACGGGAACTTCAGCAGCGCCGCAGCCAGCAGATCCTTTGCCTCAGTTTCTTTACCTAAAAGAAGCTGCGATACAAAACGCGACGAAAGTGTACGTTAGACCTGGGGGTGTCAGTAGAATGGTGTATGGCAAACGTACTGAGCCAGGGCAAGTGAAAACTGCAGGTTTGGTAGCGCTGAAATATCTCCCGATGAGGCACCCTTCTTTTTCGACCCAGCGTCGGCGTCAGTCGAAGGAAATCGGTCTACTGCTGGCGTCTTTGATGCGACTAGGCCGATCAGGAACTCACACTGACGAGATGTCAGCGCGTAGTAATCGATTGCCAAAAGAACATTCATGGGGTCGCCTTGGGGGTCCAGACTGAGCAAAAGCTTCGCAGTCTCGAAAGCACTGCGCATACAGCCTCGCCGTCCGACCAGCTTCATCAGCAAGAACAATGCCGTAAAGAAGCCTTGATTGTGCTCTGTGTTAATGTCCATGCGGCAGTTTCCTTTGACACGTCGAACTGGTCCGCCCATGCCAGTTCCAGTACGTACATACAGCGCTTGATACAATCAGCGGCGTGGTCCATCTGGCCGTGGTGCTGGAAAACCTCAGCCATCGTGATCAAAGCGTCAATGTGGAACGGGTAGCGCTGCAAGAAATGACCGATCAGATTTGGGTCATGCGTTCGCTGAAGTAGCTCGAACTCTTCTTGCGCCTGGCGGTGGACACAGCATTGAATTTAAACGCCAAGACAATCTCTCGTCAGCGCAACATAATCAGTTAGTCTCTCACCTTCTTGTACGTCATCGACCATGTGACCTCAAAGTAGTTGCACAAGCTATTCCAGCCAGGGCCTGAGGGTTTATTGGCACGTGTCCATCGGATGCCACCGCCAACAAACGTAGGTGGACGAGGCCACTCATCCAGCGGCGTCACCATCGTCACCTTCTTCGTCGTGAGTCGAGCAGCGCTCCTGCAACAGCAACATTACAGCACTGTAAGTCAACATCCACCACTGCAATCGACGATCAGTTCGTTGTTCCAACGCACCGAGGGTCTCCACGCTTGCGATTGTTGCTATGACCACCTTCTTTCACCTGCAAAGTCCACATTGTGTCAAACCCCACCACAATCGACCACCACTATCTCCTCGCGAAAATAATCAAAAAAATGCCCCAAACGTACGCCAAAAATGCGCTTCATCTCCTTGTCAGCATTTGCAAACTTGAGCTGCACCCCAAAGAGCGATTGCTCGTTTTCATTCCGGATCGAAGTGGCTTCCTCCACACTCAGCTCGCCTGCTTCAGCTGCTAAGGCGTCCAAAATCTCATCCACCGACTCTTCCTCCTCTTTCTTCTTCTGTTTGTTATTTCTCCTATAAAAACAAACATCCCATGTCAACACAGCCGTTGAGCCATTTTTCACCGGTTTTCTCACTTTTTCTTCCCCTTGGACGGCTCCGGAGCCACCACAACCTCTTCTTCTTCCTCGTCTTCCTCCTCTCCACTCTCAGACTCTGAGTCTGAGTCCGCTAGGAACGAAAAGCCCACATTGGCAGTCCTCTTCTCCTCCAGTTCTTCCTCCTCGCTCTCGCTCTCGCTGTCGTGGGCTTCAGCCTCAGCTGCACGCTCCTTCGCCAGTCTCTTCGCTTGACGAGCAGACCTGGTTCAGCCACAAGAAGCGTTAAATGAAGTTCGTATACCCTACAGCAGCCAAAGTATATCATACATTTTCCTATGCCAAATGCCAAATGAGTGATAAAAATAAAGAATCTATATGAATATTAACTATGAAGAACTGGTTGAAAAATTGGTATGCTAGTCATCTGAGATGGCTACAGCAAGACTACAGTCCATGCGAGCATACTGCACGCACCCCAGCAATGTTTCTGGTAGCTCGGCTTCGTCTTGACCTTCGACAACAAAGCCCATATCGACAGTGAAATTGGTCGATTGGGAGCGACAAAGTGCCGTGATATGCTTGGCGATCGTGTCGGATGAGATATCCACGTGAACTTCTAGGTATTGCGGTGACTGGTAGTACGTCGTCTTGATAGGTTTTCCGATGATGCACGGCGTCGTGCCAACGCTCTTCCGGATAACCCACGGGCCATCGACAATTGTCGGCACGAGTTTGAATCTCGCCTTGCGGAAATCGTCGTCGGCGTTGAGAAATCGTTCCCACAACAATTCAGCCTCAGTGGGGGTTCAGCACTCTTGACCCGTGCAAAATACTGCACGGTTGCGACCAACGGAGTGCCGGGGATAATGAGCGCAACCACAAAGAGTTGAGGCATATCGTTCCCGAATTTGGCCATTGCTCGGCTCGCGAAACTCTTTCTAGAGCGGCAGATGTGCATGAGCTCTTCATGCGTGCCCTTGAATTCCTCGAACCAAACGAGTTCGAAAACTGATTGAAAAGCAGAATTTAGTGAGTTACTGAAAGAGAAAATGGATCGTGGACGGCAGACGTACGAGGAGGGGCAGTGACGGTCTTGATGCTGTCCTTGAGGTAGGTTTTGGAGCGCAGTTTGAAGTTCATCCAGTCCGGCTGCGACCACAACTTGCGTAGCTGTGGGTTCTGAATCGCACAGCTCTCAGCTTGTGCCTTCCAGGACTTGACTGGAGGTGGAGTGTACTTGACGTTCTCTCGAGCTTTGGAATCCACTAGAATCAGTAAACAGGGTCATGCATGTCGAGGCTGTTTATCGACTGAGTAGACTTTCAGACATCGCCGTACCTTTCATGATGCCTTTGGAGAGAGATGCGATGGGAATGCTTGGTTTTCGTGAATAAGGGGTCTCCTGAAAGTCAGCAATGAGTTTCATACCTCCGCGTCTTCACTATTAATGTACAACTCGCGCGCGTCCTCCTATCGATAAGGACAGAAGCTACCATCTATCAATACGGTCGAGGAGGCATCGCAAGTCGACGTCGCAAAACAATGCATGCAAAAGTGAAACCATTCCTGTCGTTGCAGCTTCTTTACAATATTCATATATCTATTGCCAGTACTTAGAATGGAGCTGCTCACCATAATGCCTCTTGTAGACGATCTAGTCAGCAATGGGCATTGCAATCGAGAGGTCGAGATGCTTGTACTGGACGCACCCTATCAATGCCTCAGGCAACTCGGCTTCGTCGCGACCTTCAACGACGTAACCCACATCAACCGTAAGCCTTGTCGAGTGCGAGCGACACAACGCAGTCACGTGCCTGGCGATCCGGTCAGAGCAAATATCTACCACCACCTCAAGGTATGCTGGAGTCTGGTAGAACGTCGTCTGTAAAGCTTTCGCAATGATGAGAGGCTTCGCACCTACGCTCTTCCTGACGAGCCACGGTCCATCGTGCACAGTTGGTACCAGCTTGAGTCGCTCCTTCCGAAATGCGTCGTCACTATCCAGAAATCGCTGCCAGAGATCAGTCGCCTCGGATTGAAGCGCTCCGCCACTCCGTACGAAATACTGCACTCCTGCAACTGTGGGGGTCCCCGGCACGATCAGTGTCACGGCAAACAGCGGTGGAATGTCGTTGCCATACTTGGCAATCAGCTTGCTCGCAAAGCTCTTCTTCGACTTGCAAATGTGGTGGAGCTCTTCTGGAGTCCCGCTAAAAGTCTCAAACCACAACAGCTCAAACACTGCATGGCATCAACGTCAGCTGAGCACTTCTCGATCGTAAGCCACAGGTTTGACTAACGTACGAGGTGGAGCAGAGGTCTCCTTGGTCTTGCTGTGCAGGTACGTCTTGGAGCGCAGCTGGAAGCCTGACCAGCTCGGTTCCGCCCACATCTTCCTCAGTCGCGAATCCTGCTCAGTGCATTCTTCAGCCTTACGCTTCCACGCCTTGACTTCTTCCTGAATGCATTTGTCGGGCAATTCCGAGTGCACCGGCTCCAGAGGTGTAAGGGTGATGTCTACTTCATAAAAAGCTTGTCACGAACCAGTTCATTCAGCTTCAGCTTCATCCTCATCAACACTCTACCTTTCATGCTTCTGGCACTGCGGATTCGCGACTGAGCGGTTCACAACAACGACAACATAAAGTTACGTTCATAAGAGCTCTGAGCAAGCTCCACCATCATTTATAGCGTCAGATCATCGCTGATTTTGGCATTGCCGTTGACAACCGCTACATACCGAGAAAGTCCTCTGTGGCACGATATCGGAGACCAAGGTCCAGAATTCCTCGGGACATGGCACCGCATGTTGAACCTCCGAACGTTCGCTCGCCCACTGCTAGCAAGAAGAGGATGAAGAAGTTCCGAGCTATAGTGTCGCCGTTGGACCCGGCAGATAGTCGTTCTGGGGTGCATACGTCCGAATTTCGAGGAATGTACAACTTGGCCTTGCTCTCTGGTGTTTTGTACACTTTCACCACAATGTTCACCAACCTGATGACCCGGAAGGAACCTGCAGATATGAAGCTCATGCTGTCGGTGTTCTACTCGACCCATTTACTAGAAGTCTTCGTCACCTTCGCGTGCCAGGCACTCTATGCTTACACAGCCCTCATCCCAGTGTACATGGCTGGAACCAAGAAGTTTTCCGGTCGACTGCTCATCAACATCGTGCACCACACTCTGCAGAGTCTGCTCTTCTTCTTCACCGTGGTGTGCATTGTGTGGCGAGACTGGAACCTCATTCACGCGGTGTCGGCGTTTATTGAAGGGTTGGTGCTGTTGATGAAGATGCACTCGTACATCCGGACGAAGCTGGAGATTGCACGACGAGAGAGCAAAGCTCCGTCGCCGGACATCAAGGACTACACGATGTATTTGCTGATCCCGTCGCTTGTGTACGAGCCGAACTTCCCGCGCACCACTCGAATCCGATGGGGATACGTGGCGGAGAAGACATTTTCTGTCATTTTAGGGATCTCTACGCTCTACATCGTCGTGACGAACCATGTGATGCCCCGACTTGAAGACTCTGGAACGGTGAATCCCGTGCTGTCGATCGTGAGTCTTTTGCTCCCGTTCCTAGGGTGTTATCTTCTCACGTGGTTCATCATCTTTGAATGCATCTGTAATGGCTTCGCTGAAGTCACGTACTTGGCTGATCGTGACTTTTACTCGGACTGGTGGAACAGCACTACCTTCGACGAGTTTGCTCGTAAATGGAACAAACCAGTGCATGAATTCCTGCTACGACATGTGTACTTGGAGACTCGAGACAGCTACAAGATCTCAAAATTCAACGCCACTGTGTTTACATTCTTCATGTCGGCGGCGCTGCACGAATGCGTGTTCATCCTCATGTTCCGCGCGGTCAAGATGTATTTCTTCATGCTACAAATGGTGCAGGTGGTGATCATAATCTATGGTCGAGGACTTCGAGGCACACGACTAGGAAACTTGACTTTCTGGTGTGGCATGATCCTGGGACTTCCGCTGCAAGCCGTGATTTACAGTCGCGAGTACCATGGCGGCGAGCCTATCTTCATGGTGATCATGATGCCGGCCATGATCTTTGGCTTTGGCGGAGTACTTGTTGCATCGTTACTGCACATCAGTCGGCTGAAGAAAAAGAGCTCGTAGGAAGTGAGATGCTAGCTACCGTGATATGAATCAACAGTAACAATAGCCGGTAGGAGCTTCTTTATGAAAACACATTTTGGTATACACGTAGATAGCTGCCATCGTAGACGCAGGATGAATTCATCGCGTTCAGGTCAAACCCGTGAATACTTTATTCCAGCCGTAGCGTTTTCTTTGGGGTGAAGGTCGTCGTAGAAGTGTAACCATCGTACATGGCTGAAACGATCACTTCTTGAGAGACCTTCAAGCCGCAAAAGTCTTCAAATGCTACGCAATGATGAGACTCGAGTCACCATGCGCTCGCCGACTGAAAGCGAGAAGCGCATGAAGAAATTTCAAGTCCTCGTATCGCCACTGGACCCGGCGGATGCCCGCTCAAACGTGCACACGTCGGATCTCCGCGGAATTTACAATCTGGGGCTGCTCTGCAGTGCACTCTACACCTTCACCGCAATTTTCACGGGATTGATGACTCGCAAGGATCCTGGCGATATGAAATGGCTATTGTCGATCTTCTACTCCACTCAATTGCTGGAGGTGCTCGCCACTTTCGCCTGCCAAGCGCTTTACTCGTACACTGCACTCATTCCAGTGCACATGGCTGGTACCGAAGTGCTCTCAAACCGACAACTTGTCAACACTGTGCATCACACGCTTCAGAGCTTGCTGTTCTTCTTTACCATCGTGTGCATCGTTTGGCGTGATTGGAATTTGATCCATGCTGTATCAGCATTCCTTGAAGGTCTTGTGCTGATGATGAAGATGCACTCGTACATCCGAACCAAGTTGGAAACTTCACGGCGAGAGGGCAAGCCCCATCATCGGATGTTAAGGATTTCACGGTGTACTTGTTGATGCCCACGCTAGTGTATGAGCCAAGCTTTCCTCGCACCGATCGGATCCGTTGGGGTTACGTCGTCACCAAGTTGTCTTCTATCATCTTGGGAATCTCAACACTCTTCATCATCATATCAAACCACGTGATGCCTCAACTAGAGACGTCTGGGACGGAGAACCCATTGCTGTCGGTCGCGAACCTGCTTCTCCCCTTTTTAACGTGCTATCTTCTCATGTGGTTCATTATTTTCGAGTGCATCTGCAATGGTTTGGCAGAGATCACGTACTTGGCGGACCGTGACTTTTACTCGGACTGGTGGAACAGCACCACGTTCGACGAGTTCGCGCGCAAATGGAACAAACCTGTGCACGAATTCTTATTGCGGCACGTGTATCTGGACACCCGGGAGAGCTACAACATCTCCAAGCTCAACGCCACGCTGCTAACCTTCTGCTTGTCATCGATTCTGCACGAGTGCGTGTTTGTCATCATGTTCCGCTCTGTCAAGATGTACTTCTTCATCATGCAGATGCTGCAAGTCATTCTGATCGTATACGGTCGTGGACTTCGTGGAACACAGCTCGGTAACATGATCTTCTGGTTTGGTTTGATCATTGCGCTTCCGTTGCAAGCTGTCATTTACTGCCGCGAATACCATGGCGGCGAGCCAATCTTCATGGTGATCATGATGCCGGTTCTCATTGTTGCCTTCAGCGCGATACTCATGGCGTCGTACTTGCATATCAAGGCGAAGTAGAATGGAGACCACAGCTACGACACTCGAATACAATTCTTCCTGACATGCCATGCTGTCAGCATTGATCAGTGGTCCGTTCTCGTGAAGGTCTTCAAAGGGGCCATAAACATTGAGATAGCCTTAGGCTATGGCACGGTCTTCCTTATCACTTACAGACGTTCTTAAAGGCCAGAATGGGTCCCCATGTTGAGCCTCCAAGCCTCTTGCACTAATTGACCGTCGATAAAACCGAATCAAGAAATTCTACGCGGTTGTATCGCTATTGAACCCTTCAGATAGTCGTTCCGGTGCATATTCGTCAGATCTCCGTGGCATTTACAATCTTGCGTTGATATGCGGTGGGCTCTATTCCTTCAATGCAATCTTCAGGGACTTGGTCATTCATCCGTCTATATGGATCTCATGCTGTCGGTGTTCTACTCGACCCATTTACTAGAAGTCTTCGTCACCTTCGCGTGCCAGGCACTCTATGCTTACACAGCCCTCATCCCGGTGTACATGGCTGGAACCAAGAAGTTTTCCGGTCGACTGCTCATCAACATCGTGCACCACACTCTGCAGAGTCTGCTCTTCTTCTTCACCGTGGTGTGCATTGTGTGGCGAGACTGGAACCTCATTCACGCGGTGTCGGCGTTTATTGAAGGGTTGGTGCTGTTGATGAAGATGCACTCGTACATCCGGACGAAGCTGGAGATTGCACGACGAGAGAGCAAAGCTCCGTCGCCGGACATCACGGATTATACGATGTATTGATGACCCCGTCGCTTGTGTACGAGCCGAACTTTCCGCGCGCCACTCGAATCCGGTGGGGATACGTCGTCGAGAAGATAGTTTCAGTCATCATTGGAAATTCCACACTTTACATCACCGTAACAGAGCATGTGATGCCCCGACTTGAAGATTCTGGAACTGAGAACCCTTTGCTGTCTGTATTAAACCGCTTCATCCGTTCTTGTCATGTGTTTCGTTATTGCCGTACATCAACAAGCCAAAAGACAAGCAACACTAAACAATAAAAGGAGTACCTAGTCAACGTACGTCTTGCATTGCTGCTGGAAAGCAATGTTAGTGAAGGTGAGTCCAATACAGCGCTCAACACCTACTGCGCGTAGCGAAGCTGGATCTCTTCCAGCGAAGTTTCGTGCAGTTCGCAATTGTTCAGTTTGCGGTTCATGCCCAGCATTCGCTTGAAGAAGGATGAATGTCCAACCACAGCGATGTGCTCCTCCGGTCGTTCCACCAGTTTCGCGATAAACTCGCGGATTCGCGCGTCCAGCTCCGTCTCGCTCTCTCGTAACGGGAGGACTTCTTCCGCTGTCTTGGGCGCCACAATAATGGCAGGAGGGGCATTGCCCGGTCCTGTCCGAGGGAATTTTTCGATTTCTAGCCACCAGAAGGGGTCTAGCATTGAGAAGTCAATGTCCACGAGTGGTAAAAACTGCTCGGCCAGCTCTGCAGGCACTCGACCGATGTCACAAGCAGTGTCCAACATCTCGCGACACGAAGGCTCCACTGGCAAGACAAAACAAAATAATGAGCTAAAATTGTCACCTGATCAACTAATAATTCTACTACAATAATGATTCCACCTATGATGGGGATCTTCGTGTCTGGAAAAACTCCAATTGTTGTCTCGATGGCTCTTGTCAATGGACTGGTGATAATCTGTCAACAATGAATCGTCAGATCTGGCAAGTTATGGCTTATGCAGTTATAGTATCATTACCACTTGGATCTGGTCCTCCAACTTCTTGTCTTTAATTGTATTGTGTAGTTTCTCCGCCTAAACAAATAATAATACATTTTTTATTATGATATGTGTAGTTTGGAGAGTTTTATGTATATGTGATTATGTATGAACCTGCTTCTTGCCCTTGGCGCTGAGCGGTGCGTCGAAGATCATCGGGTCGCGCACCCACATCCACGAGAAGTTGAGGATACTGGTCTTGCGCCACTCATTAAACGTAGACTCTCCATGGCGGATGCAGTAGATGGTCTTAGTGCTGGACATTTCGCTCTGATTTCACGAATGAGACCAGATGTTGCGCAAAGACTGTTTGCGCAACTTTAGCAAAAAGTAGTTGAAGTGGTCATTGGTTTGGAGTGGAACTCTACATGAAAAACTTGTTAATTGTGGTCCTGCATAGCTATAGGCAAATGAGATTCAGCGTACTTGTGGAGGGAGGTCGAAAACTAATAGTTTTCCTTCAGCTGTGCCACAAATCATGGCCTTGCGTTCTGGCCAACATCGGAGGCATTTCACTCGACCTTCAATTCTGTCAGTCATGCAACGTCGAACGAATCAATACATCACAATGACAGCAACAAACACCTTCACAGACGTACTTGGCACGGAACACGATTTTCCCGTACGCATCGAACGCGTCTTCGTCCTCGAAAGATGTATAGTCCCAGACGATCAACGTTCCGTCGGCAGCGCCGCTGAGGACAAGGCCACGAATTGGCATGACGTCCAGACACACAATAGGAGACCCCGAACCAGACGAGGACGACGAGGACGGCGGGCGTAGCACACCCAGTTCGTAGGTCTCTTTCAAATTGAACATGTTCCACATGCGCAGCAAAGTGTCTTCAGAGCCCGAGAAGAGGAGGCATCCATGCAATGTCAGACAACACACAGCATCCGAATGAGCCTTGAACGCGCGAATTGTGGCTCTCTTCGCGAAGCTCCAAATCTGCGAGAAAACAAGCAAGAAATCGAGTTACACCGTGCTCGTCGGGTAAACAATGTTTGTCACTATATTTCATAGCATGCTACGTACAGCAATCAGGCCCGTGCAGTACCCGACCACGAAGAACTCCTGACCTTCCGGAGACATAAAATCACCCCTGCAAAACTCGAGGCAAGTAACTTCGTCACTTTTATCAAGAAAAACTGTCGGGTGGAACAATGCTGCACGTGAAAGCCCTTCGTAGGCCACCTCCCACATCGAGATGCACCCATCGACACTGCCTGCGAGAAGGATTTCCTGGTCACGAACCATACCCGCTAACCAGAGTTTATCAGTTTAGATTTCTAAGGACGATAGTAAATTATTTCTCAAATGCACTTACATGCGAGGCAAGTGACCGAGCTTTCTCCATCCAGTGGCGTTTCCTGAATTTCGCCGGCGTGTATATTCCAGGCTTTGACAAATCCGCCGTCGTGGCCTGTAAAAACTCTCTGGAATTGCTTTGAAGCAATCATGCACGATATTTCGGAGTTCCTTTCTTCAAACGCAAACGACAACTTCATGTCATACGAGTCCCAGCAGCGTATCGATCCATCTAACGAAGCACTTAAGAACTGACAAGTTTTCATCGACTGGTCAGAGCAACGCAGTAATGCCTCGCTTGCTTCTGTTTTCTTGGGATCATCTGCATATCCCAACCCGCTACCCCCAGTGTCTACGGTAACAACCGCTACAATCGCTTCGGAATGCCCACTGCAGCTTACATACCCAGTGTTGCGATTGCAGATCCATTGCTTGACACCGTTTGCCAAGCCTGTAAGCAAGAAATCTCCTGATGTCAAAATGTGCAGACCGATAATTGATGACGGCATCGCTGTGACCATCTGCGCCTTCCCGACTAGCTTGTCTTCAAAGATGTTCCACAGGTGAACGTATCCCACCGCGTCGCCAAGTACCAGCATATTTCCTCGTTCATCCCATGAACACGAAACAAAACGGGCAGCACTGTCACTAAATATTGTTGATGAAAGAGCTCCAGAGATGGCGTCGATAACCTGCGCTTTCTCGTCGAAGCCAAGGGATACGACGAAACAATTGTCTGCAACCATTTGTATTTTGGAGATGCCCAGCGAGTGGAAATGCGAGAATTTGCGCTTCAATCGAAACTGGAACTTGGGGTCGACTTGGTCGCTTAGCTGCTTGTCGTCAGCAACACCCAACGTGGTATCCACGGAGTTGGCAGCATGAGCATACACGGAAATGCAACCGGCTGAATCCCCAACAAACAGAGCCCCGTTAGCCCCTGAACGAACACAAAACGCAGAGGGCCAACTGCTTCCTGGTTGCGAAATGGATTGTGCCGGCAAATACCATGGGTAGAGCAGTACAGCCCGCCCCTCTGCTGGATACCACGTCTTGACGGTGCGGTCCAAACTACAGCTGACAAGGCCATTATTCTGCTGCGTCATGATTCGCAAGCAGACTACGCTGCTGCTATGCTCGCTGAGCGTTTGAACGCATGCGTAGCCGCTTCTCGTGGACAGCGGCGAGTCTGTTGCGCCCCAGGGATCCCACACCTTGATGGTTCGATCGGCCGAGCCTGTAAACAAAGACCTTCAGGTCCCATACCTCTTGCGAAGTCTAGTGCCAATACAGCACCCGTATGCCCTCGTAGCGTGTTGGCCTTAGGAAAGCATGAGTATAAATGACGATACAACGAGTTATGTACACAGGACATGACAATCATTCATTTCTTACGTATGGTGTCGTCACGCTTGGAGTCTGTGAGAGAGCCCAGTGTAGCACGGCGCCATCGTGCTAAATAAACACCGTTATTCAGGAAAAAGCTTAGTTCCTTCTACCTCGTCTTGTTGAATATAGCAACTCACCCTGCCACCAAAAATCCCCTTTTCAGCATCAATGTGGAAACTCTCGAATGAAAAAGCCTTGCTTACTGTCGGCAGATGCTCAGCCAGCACAACTCGGTCAATTCGGGTTTTGCCATACATTGGGGACTCGCCCTGCCGTTGTTCAGGCTTCTTTGCTCTCTGGTCATTCGCTGGCTGGTCGTCGACTGATGAGTTGTTGAAGTTGCTCTCATCTTCGTACGTGTAAACTTCCCACGTCGTGAACTCGATCATTCTCTGCAATTCACTTGAAGCAACAACACACGTGGTGATGACAAGTTTGCTTCGCGTCTCTTCATCCGGCTTCGAGCGGAATGGCACTTTATTTTCCGATACAGAAGTCAGCAAATAGCACGTCAAGCACATCTTCAACATCAATCCGCCCTAGAATGCGGCCGATTGCTACCACAGCTCGACGGAGATCCTCAGCAGCAATTTCACTTTGGTACGGGTCGTCCAGGAAGCGATCAAGACACGCAAGGCATTCAACAAGGTTCTGACGATGACGTTCCCGCGTGATCAACGCACCACCAGATGATACTTCTAGCCTGCAATGAGTGAGTGACGATCCATATTAGACTACATCCAAGGTCAAACTAACAGCATTGTGCCACGTACTTTTCCTTCACTGTAGCCGCTAGGTTGTCCACAAAGACGTCAATGCCGTTCCCTTCCGCACAGGAAATTACGAGTAGCTGGCTGCGTTGTTTCTCATCAAAAGTATCCAAAATGTCTGCGACCTTGTCTTCGGTAATTTGGTCGCTCTTGTTGAGTACAGCAAGTGCGCCGTCTTTCAAATAATCTTGGTACTCATCTGAGTGCAGCAGCACAGCATTCTGCATAGCGAGGCAAAATGATGTGATCAACACTAGTACAATGATGCGAATAAGCCTACTCCCCATTCATATCGTACCTGAATGTCCATCATGACCACGCAAATGTCTGCATCACTAGCACACTGCTGCGCCCTCAGTACGCCTTCCTTTTCAACGATATCCTCCGTTACTCGAAGACCAGCCGTGTCACTGACAATAACCGGATACCCAGCAATATTCAACGGCACTTGCACGATATCACGCGTCGTACCGGCGATTGATGATACAATCGCAGCAGGTCGGCGTGCCAGCACGTTTAACAGGCTGCTTTTACCAGCGTTGGGTGGTCCTAAGATTGCAACCTGAACTCCACTACGCAGGATTTCTCCTCGTCTGCCGTCTGCCAAATGATCTCGAATGGAATCCGCAAGAGCTCGAACGCTGAAGCCCACCCAACACAGAACAACACAAAACGAATTTAGTGCCAAGTCTTAATGGACGATTCTCCTCCGTAGGGCAGCTCTTACCGGTTGACAGCAGCCTCGTACGCTGCATCTGTGACGTCATCTTCATCGTCACCAAAGTCGATCATGGCTTCCGTGTAGGCCAAACACTTCACCAGATTATCGCGCCAACCTTCATAGACCTCTCCTACATCACCCGATAGCTGCCGCAGCGCCTGGTTTCGTTGCGCTTCCGTCTCAGCACTCAACAGGTCTGCAAGTCCTTCCACTTGCACCAGGTCGATCTTGTTGTTGTCGAAAGCACGCTCCGTGAATTCACCAGCCTCTGCAGCACGACAGCGCTGTCCAAAAACACCATAGCTGTTAATTAATCGACATCTACTAAAGCAATCGAGTTGAAACAATAAAAATCTCACTGGTAGGTGGCTTAACGCCTCCAAGACACCCGACACCACCGCCAAACTCCCGTGTGTATGCAGCTCCACAATATCTTCCCCGTAAAACTGCCAGTGTCAAACCGCGAAAAATGTCAATATCTCACAAACAAACAAAAATTATAAACGTCTTCTGGCAATAATAATCCGCGCTCCTGCACCTTTTCGGGTGTGGGAACCGCAGTACCAAAGCGTCATCCAGGTGCTCCTGTGTTTTCGGGTGGTAAAGTTTCCTCAAGGCAGCACTATCACACCATATTTTAATAAATTAATGCCACCATACCGCTTTTCCTAGTCAATTGCAATTTTAAAAATAATTACGCTCGAGGTGCCGGCAACGCCGTAGACTTGGTAAGTTGCTGCAGACACGAGTCTGCTTGGTCGCCGGAGATGCGGATGACCGCCACGCCAGCCTTGCCAGGGGCAGAAGACAGCGCGTAGATGGTGTCGCACTCGAAGGCGCCGACGTCTTGAAGGTCAGCGCCACCAACGGAAGCGAATTGCCGCCGTGAAGCCGTCGCTAACCGGAGTGATCGAAGACGTCCGAGCATATTCGTGAAATGCATGGCAGTCACGAAAAAAATATTTTAATTTGCCATTAAATGTATTTTAATTTAAATTGGTAACGTCACGCCTTCAAAGTAATCGAGGATGTCATCAATGTCGCTGCAGTCAAAAGGATCCGAGTTGATACTGGACACTGTGTTAGCCCGACTGGTATCTGGATCTTCCAGCCTCCATGGCGGCACGTTGTTGTCGATATTTGCAACGCCAGAAGAAGGCGTTGCATCAGTGTTTTCTTGTGTATCATCCCGTGGTGGAGACTTCGAGCTTCAGTCGCCATGACTTGTTCATCGGTAGCGGTTGTGTCAGTAGAGCCGCTCACTTGTTGCTCTACTGCATTGTGGCTTTCAACCGACAGCGGATGATAAGTCGGACTTGCGACCGGAGAGATCGGAGAGTGCAGGTGCGTAGTAGGGAGAAGTGTTGGAAGACAACCGACCCGTTCGGCTCCAGGAGAATACAGCTCCAATGGAAGTTGCGCACTTGATGAACTGAGCTCCTCTTCTGTGTCGCTGAATCTGCATTGTGCATCTGCGACGCTCGACTCCCGTCGACTCGGCGATGATGCCACAGACGACACAGAGGAAGGACGCGACACGGAATGTCGAGTTAGTGAGGGTGACACAGGTTGCAACTGCGGCGGCATATCCATTTCATCGTAGCAGAGCAGATAAGAGTCCAAGGCTGCCGTTGACGCGGTGCTTCGCTCGTACAGATCGTTGGATATTGCCCTCCTTTGCTTGCGCATCACACGCTGGGCAGCACGTTTCTTCTGTATCTGGTTTGCCGGTGCAGCTCCCGCATCCAGTTGTCGCTGTCGTTGCTTGCTCAGCTCTGTGGGCTGCATGAACGACTTCTTCTCCAACGGAGTCACAGGATGGCCTTCGCTGTCGCTCGAACTAGCACTAGAAACGCTGCGACGAGTGCGACGTCTTACAGCCTCATATTGAAACATGTCTGGATGGCTCACACTTCGTATGCGTTGCTGGGAAGGATCCATCCCTCGTGGTTGATCCCGACTATGACTCACGTAGTGATAGTGATGCGGATGGCCATGAACCTGTTGTTGTCGCTTCTTTTGCTCCGCCTGCCATCGCTTGTGGCGACTACTCTCCGTAGGCCCAAAGTAGCGACTGCGCGTCACCCATTGACTCATTTGTCTATCACGATACTTCGCCAGCGCCTTGCTCTTCTCAGCGACGGCGCCACGAATATCGTAGATCGCTTTAGAAATGGCGCGCATCTTCACATCACCGCCTGATCCGGTTGACTCCACAGAGTTGGAAGACCGCTCCTCATTCGGATCGTAAAGCCACACATCACCTCGAATCCGAGGTTTCTGTTGCGCTGCCGGCGACGAAGGTAAGCTGTGCGATGTACTGCCGGACGAGGTCGCGATGGGTCTACTTGGGTATCCTCCACAAACAGAGGCGCGTACTGATGGCACTGTTTTCACCGACCTTGAGGAATCACCAGCAGTCCATTGCATCAACAGAAGCTGAGTACGAAGCATACCTTCATCTCCAGAAGACGCCCGGCGACAGCAAACCTCTTCATACCCATGAAATCCGCCCGAAATCTCACGCACTTCATTCGGCAGCACTTGACGGTCAGTCGTACGGTCAGCATGAGTGCCGACTAGCATCAAGCGGCGTCCTGGAGAGTCCGACAAATGCGCCCACTGGGCAATCACCTTCGCCAAAGATTTACTTCGCGTAAGGTCGAACAGGAGCACGACGACCCAGTCATCATCGTCATCGAACTCGTCTTGGTGACGGAAGATCCGTACCGTTGTAGCTTTGCCATTCCCCCGGCCGCGGCCAAAGGTACTTCGAAGACGAGTGTTTGTGCGGCGTAGCCGTTGCTGTGTCTGATTTCTTGGCACCGAGCGCCAACACGAAACTCGTTTTGCCGACACCTTCAGCACCAACGACGCCGATGTTGCGCATGTCAAGCTGCTTCCTCCTCCCTGACACACTTGTGTTTAACGCCAGGACAGGATTGCGTTGGGTATCGCCACGGTCTTGGAGTCCACACGAAGCTTGGGCAATAGCAAGCTCCGTGTTGTAGTTGCGGGCAATTGTGCTTGTGTCTGTTGTGGAGCTCAAGAGGTCGCCAACCCCGATTTATATCGCGAGTTGCAGTGGAAAGTCGTAGTCTAGGGTGGACTGTCGTTGCCGGTGCACCGCAGCCGTTACTGCACGCTCGTCGCGCGTCGGTAGCGACACTGAAGCAGCATGCGCACGACTCCGTCACAATCCACGACGCGATCCCACGAAAAAGCCGCAAAGTACAACTGCACCCGATGTTGCCACCAACTCGGCAACCCATTGCAGAGGGATTGTATGTACGTGTGTGCGTGAACGGTATCCTCCGCCCTACGCTTCACATACTAGCTTGGGGACTCGCACATTGCGAGCCATTCGCAGTGAGTCCACACACGTCGCAGATTTACCCAAAAAAGATGCATTTGTCCTCAAAATAATACCCAAACATATTCAACCAATCAGGTGTCATTACCGAATTTGACACCAAAGCGAGCACGACCGACCATGGGAGCTGGGCCTTCCCTCGGCAAGTTCCTCAAGAGCATGGAGGACGACGAACTCGTCAGTCTCGTCGAAAGCGTACGTCGATATAGCTACCGACTCAATATTTCTCTTCACCTCATATGATAACACACGCAGGCATATCGATTGGAGCCGCAACGGATGGAGAAGGTCTTCGCACTCGCCAAACTGCGCTGCTATGAAGGTCCGTCTGCTTAGTCTGTATTAAGGCATATATGTTGCTATATGATTCATGACGTATCCACGCTATATTACTATCGAAACAGGACAGCAACCGCCGCGCGAAGTGGACGCCGTGGACGCCGCAGCGTTGAGTATGTCGGCAGCATTGCTACCTCCTCCACCAACAGTATCGTCTCCAGCCGCCCCTATGCTGACGGATATGATGCCGACATCTACGGCCGCTGCCAGTGCAGTGCAGCAAATGACTACGGCGACTCCAAGCATGGATGTGATGGCCGACGCTACCGAAGACCCGGTACTGAATGGCGTGAAGGACCCAATGAACGCCATCTGGACTTTTGAAGGCCACCGACTTCGAGAACTGCAGCCGGCTGAGAAAAACCCGCACAACTTACAGCAGCAAGCACTGCAGGAGCAAGCGCTTGTGACTGCTGACGGTTTGAAGACCACGGAGATTGGTGGAACGATGTTGGCAAACGGAGCGCGCGAGGTGGATTCAGACGGACACGCTCTGTTGTACGGCAGCTGTGGCCGGGACAAACGCTATGCACGCTGCTCGGTGTGCTACTTCCGAGGTCTGCGCTGCAACACGTCGCATTATTGTGCTTGTTGCCAGCGACCGGTGTGCATCCGACCACGTACATACCCTGGCGAGGAACACCCAAAGATCTGTTGGAATGTATTGCACATGGATAAAGACATGATCCAGCGCGTGGAGAAGAAGAAAAACGCAAGTTGCAAGCACTGACCGCTGCAGCGACAGCATCCGCGACAGGATCACGAGCGTCGCGCATGAAAACGGTTGAACAGAACGGGGAAGAGCATACCGATAGACCAGACGAGAGTCTCGCTGGTGTGGAAATACAACGGGCTCCCTCAGTGGTGCCTGATGTTAGTGGGGCAGTGGACTTGTAGCATCCATGGATGGATGGTTAAATAGCAGACGGATATTTTGTTTTGTAGACGAAATCGATCAGAGCAAAATCGTGCTGAGGACAGCATCGTGTTTGTTTCAAGTCAGATGAACAAGCAAAAGCATTGTGGTAAATGAAACTAAGGAATCTGTTGGCTGGTCTGCTGAAGTTCGATGCACCGGTGGTGCAGTCGCAAAGAACGAACCGCCAAGGGCCTGGACAGCAGATGCGATTAGTATCGCGGAGGAGGTCGACGGGAGTTCTCTCGTGGCTGGTAGTCACGCCCTCGCTGCGGAGGCGGACCTCGATCACGGAACGACCGGTCTCGGTCACCTGGCGGCGGATTCCTATCACGGTTGCGACTGCGATCACGACTTCGGTCACGTGGGCGAGATTGCACGGGCGGATTCCAGCCTCCTGAATCAGCTCGAGGACCAGGCATAGAACGAGGACCAGGACTAGCACTAGCACCAGCCGTGTATTGGTACGCTTTGGAAAACGATACGCGCATGTGCGAGTCAGGATACGACATGTTGTCGATCTGAAGCAGCGCCATGATAGCCTCATCCACTGATCCCATCTCGATCAGCGCCATCTTGTTGTTTTGCAAGTACCGAAAGTCCTTAACGTAGCCGAATTGAGTGAAAAGATCCACAAGTGCGTTCTGGTTGCGCTGAAGCTCCATCGGAATTCCTGAGATGTGGAGTAACGGGCACGGTGAAACAGCCTCTTGTGGGCTACGGCGACGGTAGCGATGAAGAGGTGAGCCTGAGAAGTCCAGTGTATTTTCAATCTCGAAGCGGTCCGCATCGGCATGTGGCATGGATACACTTGTGTGCTTCGAGAAGTCCACGCGAAGCTTCTTGCCAAAAACGTACACACCATCCAGATGATCCAGCGCTGAGGTAGACTTGAGTATAGAAACACCGAAGGTCGTGGGAGGGTTTCAACAGGGCATACAGGACACATAGGGCACAAGACGCAACGTAAGTCACCATGTCGGTAAAGGATGCAGGAGTTGCGTGCCTTGCCACAAACAGTGGAAATGCCACGAACGGCAAGCACGCTGCGGACAATCGAGCATCCAACATCGGCAGGGCAAGGCAACACAATAAACATACATATCCCACAGAAGCTGATAACAGCCAATTGGGATTGCAATCACTTACATGAACATCATCGACGAACTGAATCAGAGCTGTGTCTCGCTTGCGAAACATGATCTTGATACGTATAACATCGCCAAAGCATCCAAAAAGTGTAAAGAGGCGGTGTGGTTTCTGTCAAGCATCCAAACCGAGGTTAGTACTGGTGATACAACATAGCGCGGCATTGCGTTAAGAGCACAGGTGGGAGACTTACCACTAACTCACGATCGATATTGCTGCAAATTAGGCAAGGAGATGGACGAGTGTCGCCTCGTATCGCACGACCAGTTGAGTGCGGTGGAAGCTCGCGACTACCACGGAAATCGCGTGAGCGATCATTATTCGCAGGTCCATCATCAAATCGCGGTGGGGGCCCTCTGCTGTCACGCATCTCGGGAGCATATTGGTCGCCACGACGAACGCCAGGTGCATCGGGTGGTGCGCGATAGTCAAGATCATTCCGACGAGAAGGTGGTTGGTCATATCCAGCCCCGCCAGGAAGATTTTGCCGGTCTGCAGGATTGGGATCGACGGCACGGGTACCACCACTTTGAGTATCACCGGCGCGAGGGGGCCCGAAGGCAGATTTGGATTGGTATAGTCGCGAGAGCGATCGTCATTATACCGTACACGGAGTTCCGGGTGGCGAGAAAACACGATGCTAAGCTGGTTACAGCCTGTGTAAATTTCGCGCCCGTCCAGAGCTGCCTGCGCGGCTTGTGCCTGATCGATTGACTCCATTTGAACAAGTGATTTAAACTCATTGTCCTTCCAAAACGTCACGATCTTCTCAACATTGCCGAACTTTTGAAACACCTGCAGCACCGACACACCTTTCAGTTAATTCTACCATGAAAGGTAGCAAACTTGCGTTTACATACCTGTTGAAGCACGTCTACGGTGACATCATACTCAATCTTCGACACTGATACCATTAGGATTTGGTTGGGTGGACCAATGCCACGACGAGGGCCATCGTGTTGGATCATACCACCTCTGCCTGTGTGTAGTAACCAACTTGCATAATCAGCTATGACCACAAGCACATTTGTAAGTTAAGTACAACGCACCTCCGACGTCTGCGCGGTAGGGAGGCATTTCGTGATGCTGTGCACGTTGCATCGGTGGTGGTTGCTGCTGATACGGAGTAGCACTGGGAGGAGGCTGCTGATACGGGGCAGCACTGGACTGCTGATATGGAGCAGCACTAGGTGGAGCCTGTTGATATGGAGCAGCACTAGGCGGAGGTTGTTGATACGTAGGCGCTCTAGGTGACGGCGGTTGATACGGGTCCGTCGTTCTTGGAGGAAATTGCTGTCCAAACTGCTGTGGCTGCTGCTGCTGCGGTGCAGCTTCGTACTCCGAGCGGCCGTTAATTTCATTGCGGTTGCTAAACTCGAAGTAGATCTTCTTGCCTCGGATCATCGCGTCACGCGTCTGGTAGAAGGTGATGAGGTTGGCTGCCGACGAGATGTCAGGCAATTGCACGAAGGCTTGGCATTGCTGCGGCACCATTTGACTCTTCTCCACGACGGCGAATGGGCAGCAGAGGGCGAGCAGTTCACTCTCCAGACAGTCAGTGGGCAGTCCTCGCACGAAAACAACCTACGCGTTTGCCGCAAAGGTAGAAGAATGCCAGGACGACAGCAACAGGACACAACAAGAAAAAAGTGGGAAACAAGTGAGCGTGTCAAAGGGCAATGAGGACAAGAGCAGGAAGGCATAAGAGTCTCAAAAGGTTACCCGCGATTCCAGCTGCGCGCCGCGTTGGCGCTTGGACACGTCGAAGTCTTGAGTGCTTTCCAGCTGGCGCTTCATGCCAGGACCAGCGTCAGGATGCGCCATCGCTTCCAAATAGGGCACGGGACGGAGGGCAGAGGCAAAGGATAAGGCAGGTCCAAAGGGGGCAGGCTGGCAGCAGGAGTGGAGGACGAAGGCGCGTGAGTCAAAAGAGACCAAGACGCAGCGAGGCAAGCAGCCGTGTTTTCTTTTGAACCGAGTTACTCTGCGCACACCTACACGTACTGCAGACACAGAGGAACAGCATCAGAGTGCGGTTAGTCTACTAGAAAGAGTGTGGCCGTCTCTACAACAAGCAGAAGAGCACGTACCCGTAGCCTTCTTTTGACGCGTTGAGACTGGATTTGTATGGCGTGAGAATTGACGCGGTTTTAGCGGGCAGCTATTCGGAGCGTAAAACCGCGCTTATTTCGCTGGAAGTTATCTTTGGTGGCAGCGTCTGATTGGCTCTTATTATGGAACGGTTTCCTGCCGTTTCGACTAATAGTTAGCTAAATCGCTGGGCTTTTATCTGGTTCTCTTGGCGAATGTATGCAAGCTCAGCTTGGCGCGGCCTGATTTAAAGATCTAATTCGTCGCCGCTAATTATAGAGCTGTCGTCCATCGCTCCCCCTTCGCTCCCTCACACGCGCTGCCTCATTTGCGAATCGCGCCCGGAAGAGAAGCAGAGCCAAGAGCAGAACAAAGAGAGTCTTAGCAACCATGGGGATGGCCTTTTCGCGCGTGTTTGAACGCCTCTTCGGCAAGAAGGAGATGCGTATCTTGATGGTGGGTCTCGATGCCGCCGGTAAGACCACCATCCTGTACAAGCTCAAGCTGGGCGAGGTCGTCACGACGATCCCCACGATCGGTACGTTATTAATAGTCGATTGTACCCATAATAAGGCGTGGGTTTTAATCTAACGTTTAATAATCTCTACAGGTTTCAATGTGGAGACGGTGGAGTACAAGAACATTAGCTTCACGGTGTGGGATGTGGGTGGTCAGGACAAGATCCGACCGCTGTGGCGCCACTACTACCAGAACACACAGGGCCTGATCTTCGTGGTGGACTCGAACGATCGCGACCGTGTGGACGCGGCTCGTGACGAGCTGCACCGCATGCTGAACGAGGACGAGCTGCGGGACTCTGTGCTGCTGGTGTTCGCCAACAAGCAGGATCTGCCGAACGCGATGAGCGCCGCGGAGATGACGGACAAGCTGGGTCTGCACGGCCTTCGCCACCGCCAGTGGTTCATCCAGGCTTGTTGCGCGACGACAGGCGACGGATTGTACGAAGGTCTGGACTGGCTGTCGGCTACACTGCAGAAGGCCAAGTAAACAGCTCATATCGACTTTCCCAATGCAGAACCGCTTAGTGGGGAGATATAGACGACTATATATCGTGGGTGGCTGGAGCTGCTATAATTTTGCATCTGGCTCCGGACGACCCGCTTGCATCTCGTGTCTTCTCGTGACCCGGTCTGCAAGCAGTTAGCGCAGTTAGTGCCTATATACACGTCTTTTGACCTCCATTGTGATCGTGTTGACTACGTCGCTGTCGGTGTGTTTGCTGTGGTGTTGAGAGCATGCTGCTTGGTGTGGAGACTGACGAAGACGCAGACGTTACAATGCGTTGGCATTGGGGTGATCGAGTGCCCGACTGCCAACGCATTGGCGTGACTGTCGCAGCACTTAACTCTTTAACGTTTTCATCTGGTTGAAGTGTTCGAGATCCTAGGATCGTCATGGATAAGGGCTAACAGCTTCACCTTGCCGCCTTGGGTGGCCAATGCCAATGAACCAACTCAACATGACATGCTCCACGCGGCGATTCAGCCCCAACCCAGCCATCTGTACTTAGGTAGCTGTACATACGGTACAGTCTCGAGTTTGTCCCTTGGGTGCGATTCACACAACCCATCCATCATTTAAGCTTGCTAACTGTATGTAGTTTATTAGTTGGCAGCATGGAATCGACTGCTAAACGGGTCAACCCGCGAACTTCCCGGGTCTGGAGCAAAGAAAAGGGGAGTTTTGTTTCTTCGCAGAGGCTTTTGCTTCCCCAGAGCTCAGTTTGAGACTTTCCGACGTTCTATCAAGGCAGGCGGGTACACGGCCGCAGCGAAGCGAGGGCGTAGCGCACAAGACAAAGACAAAGAAGGCTCAGCAACCATGGGGATGGCCTTTTCGCGCGTGTTTGAACGCCTCTTCGGCAAGAAGGAGATGCGTATCTTGATGGTGGGTCTCGATGCCGCCGGTAAGACCACCATCCTGTACAAGCTCAAGCTGGGCGAGGTCGTCACGACGATCCCCACGATCGGTACGTTGTGCAGCCACGACGGCTATGCAAAATGATTTTTCTACTGGGCTCTTCCCCGTCCTTCCTACAAGTGTAGCTTGGAGGGGTAGATATTCTAGAGAAAAGATCTTTATTGATACTTTTTATCTAACTTTTAATAATCTCTACAGGTTTCAATGTGGAGACGGTGGAGTACAAGAACATTAGCTTCACGGTGTGGGATGTGGGTGGTCAGGACAAGATCCGACCGCTGTGGCGCCACTACTACCAGAACACACAGGGCCTGATCTTCGTGGTGGACTCGAACGATCGCGACCGTGTGGACGCGGCTCGTGACGAGCTGCACCGCATGCTGAACGAGGACGAGCTGCGGGACTCTGTGCTGCTGGTGTTCGCCAACAAGCAGGATCTGCCGAACGCGATGAGCGCCGCGGAGATGACGGACAAGCTGGGTCTGCACGGCCTTCGCCACCGCCAGTGGTTCATCCAGGCTTGTTGCGCGACGACAGGCGACGGATTGTACGAAGGTCTGGACTGGCTGTCAGCTACGCTCCAGAAGCAGAAGTAGGCTCCTTATATTGCACAACCCCTGGGAGATCTTGCCACGTTCCCCAAATTTGTGGGGTCGCGGCGGGAGATTGCTAGGGCAAGTGGCTGATGTTACGGAGAGAGCAGAGAGGTCGAGTGACGCTGCCAGTGTAATAGTGCATCTATTGGTTTGCAAGCTCGTGTTGATGTTTTTCCTGCTGTTTGCCTTCCTTCTTGAGCTCTGTACCAAGTCTTGACTTGACGCAAGGAACACAAAATATCAGTTGAACGCCCTCTAGATAACACTCGTGCGTTGCCACTCCTGTAAAACAAATCGCTATTATCTTTTCAACAACCGAGTTTGCTTCTACTCAAGCAAAGAAGTGTTGATACTGTAGATAGTCAGCTCACGACTCGCCCAGCATGAGGTTGACGCGTTTCATGATGTAGTCCTTGGCAGGGTCGTAGGGCGAGTCTTTGCTCGGGATCTCCAGCACTGTCGGGATGGTCTTGTCGTACGTGTTTAGCAGATGGCGGATCTCCTCAGCAACCTGCCCACCGGTCGACGAACACAGTTAATGATAAAGTTAGCGACCTTCTAGGCACTGGATCGAGAAGCCCGTCGTACATGCTGGTTGATGAGAATAATGGCCACATCTTCGCGGCTTGTTAGCGACCGAAAGCTGGCTTCGATAACAGAGATCGGTGTCGCTGCAGTCAACACAATTAGCGCGTAAGAATACCAATAGAAGCTTCTGAGTACTCCAACAATGGCAACGGACTGGGTTTGACGACGAGAAAGTTGGTTCCCTCGGCCGTTCGGTGGCCAACTCCCGCGAGGATGAAGCCCGTGACAGTGTCTTCGTCTCCGATCACTGCGATCAGCTTGGTTCCGTCGCTCATTCTTGTCTGTGGGCGTAGAGAGAGGAAGGAGAAGACGATCGATCGATCTGTCCGCAACAACACTTGAAAAGGTTTTTAGATTTCAAGATCACCGTACTTTAACTATCCTCTAACGTCCGAGTCGGATTTTTAAAACGAACTTAACGCCAAACACGAAAACAGCAGTGGACCGAATGCTCGCCACGCCTGGAACGAGTTCGTCCGCGACGTCGCAGCGTCATCTCCAGGGCCTCGTGGCTCGCCGCACAGCTACAGCAGAGCCCAAGAACGCAGCGCAATACTTTGGCCACGTGGCGGACGTCGTTAGCGCCAATGAAGCGCTCACCAAGACTAGGTACAGACGAGTCTTTGGCCACTGTATCAACGTTTTGTGCTCATATTGAATGCGTATTGTGCACATATGTACAGAACTTATAACCTGAGACGTCGTGCCAAGATCGCATATCGAGGCTATGAAGCCGTGTTGAATCGGAAGAAGCGCGCGGTGTTGAGTCATAACGCCAAGCCGTCAGCTGTCAACATGCTGTACGTCTCTCGTCCTGGGGCGATCCCCACGGCAGCCACGACGTTCAATCCTGCAGCAGCGATGGCTCTGCAGGCGATGCTACCTCGACCTCAGACGATTGCTGCCAAGCCATCGCCCAAGCCAGTAACAGGGATCCCTGGATCAAGGCCAATGGCGTCAGTTGTGATCCCGTCGACAACGTTGGCCACACCTACTGTGACGACGTCTGCGGCAACGACAGCCGCCAGTCGAATGACTTCGACTCAAATGCAGATGCATCAACAGCAAATGCAGAACGCACAGTTGCAAATGCAACAACCGAAGCGCTCAGATTTTGTTGTGGGGACGACTGTGCTGATTCGGGTATGTGCTCGGATGATTGAGAATTTGTTTTTATTGCTTTTGCTCTAATCGCTTTACGTATTGTGCGGATTTGTTGCGCAGAGTACTTCTGACTTGATTGCATGTGGAGCTCGGAATTTAACAGGCAAGACTGGTCGTATCGTCGCTGCGCCGCAAGTCTACGGACAGGAGCTCTATTCCGTCTACTTCGACGAGCACGAGGCTCTTTTCCAGATCCCGTTCAACGCTCTTACGCTTGTCAGCCGCCCCACAGCGAGTCAACAGGCAAAAATGCTCAACAAATGCAGCAAATGCAGGCACAGCTTGCAGCAACAGCAGGGCGACTAGCGCCCAACCAGGCGCACCGTCCTTCCCCCAATGCGAATACTCAAACGAAGAGGTCGGCAGAGCAGGTGAAGATGGAGCACTCTTTCCAGCTGCACCGACTCATGCAACAGCAATACCGCGAAATCCAGGTGCTACAGCAGCGGTATGCTGAGTGTCGTCTCGTAAATCCGACGGCGTTATCTGGTATTCAGAAAGAGCTGTCCAAGTTGCGGCTTGTTCATCTTTCGCAAGTGCAGACCCTCAAAAGTAAGCAAGCTCTGGACATGATCGGCAAATGATAAATATGCTGCAACGAAACTATTGGATCAACGAAACATATGTAGTTGTGTTGCTATCGTCATGAGTTTGAGCGTTACTAAGAAGAGGTAACTAGGGCGAAAGTATCTTCTCCACATACGTTCCAGCTACAAGCATGCCTCCCAAACTATTCGAAGCAGACACCGCCAGCAGTTTACTGCTGCTGCTGGTAGTAGCTAGCGTATTGCGCTTGTGAATAGCCCTGCTGAGCTACTGCAGTCGCACTGTCAGCTTGAGAGTATTCTTGACCTTGGACACCATATCCCTACATACAACACGGCCAGCCAGAACAACATTGATTAGCAAACTTGATCATCACTGCATCCCCTACGCAAACGCTTTGTCTACGTCCAAGCAATAATAAAAGAAAGCATGCATAGCAACTCCTGTCAAATGGTGACCCTCTGCCTCCTCATCTCATCGCACCACGTGCGCACCAACTACCAGCAATTTTCTTCAGTCGAAAGGAAGGACACGGGGCAGTCGCTTCTCCAACAAGCAGGCTGGTAAGCCCACGGAGTCTCTTCCCCAGGACTCACTTTATAGCCGTAATCCGTAGCACAATTAAAGACAAGCTAGCAAATAGGGGGAAACGAACAAGAAAAAGCACAGATTTACCTGATAGCCTTGGTAGTAGGCTGCAGCTGCCGCGGTCGATGTTGCCGTTGGAGTCGCGGTTGCCACCGCGGGCGTAGCGAGGACAGCAGCGGCTTGTGGAGCTGAAAATCGGGGACGTTTCATTCCTGGCTCTACGTTCGTGCTGTAGTCATTGGTTGCATTGGGTTCAAAATTGAACACCTTGATCAAACGCTCTCGTTGCTGCGCATTCTTGAGTTTCCATGCCATTTCTTTTGCACGCAGCTCGCGCACTTTTGCAACGCTGTCACCATAATTCTCCACGAATTCCACATACTGGAACCACAAATCGTTTTTCTCGTCCATCGTTAGACTGCAATTGTCTTCCAGGGCCCGCTCATAAACGTCGGAAACGCGTGGCACAATTTCAGCGTTGGTACCGCCCGCATTAATCTCAAAGTGAATGAAATTGGCCCAAAGTAACACCGATCCATCGATCTTCTGCACTGAACGATCGAACACTGCACGCGCCGATTTCACGTCGCCTAGAGACTTGAAAAGGAATGTGGCGTAAGAAACAGCCACGTACGCGTACACTTCTGGCTGACTTTCGACAGTCTCCAGTCCGCGCTCGTACCACATCTTCGCCGTCTCTGCATCACCTCGTCTCCGTTCAAAGTTGCAATAATGCAGAAATGCTTCTGCGAGCTTCGGAGCAATATCCGAAAGCACTTTCATGTATGTATCTTGAGCCCTCTGCAGCTTATTATGGTTCTCCAGGAACGCCGCATATTCCAGGTAGATCGAGGCGCGGTGCTTGAGGAAGATAGTCACTGCACGCTGAAATACAGCATCAGCCGCCTCAAACCCGTGAACCTTCTCGTTCCACGCAACATAACGCAGCCACATCTCCTCGTAGTTAGCACACGATATCAGGCAGCGCTCATACAGCACTTCACAACGAATAGGGTCATTGGCAGCTTCTTCGAAATCCAAGTAACTGTGCCAGTTTTTCAGCGCGGCTTCGCTCACCGGTGTCACGTGAAAGTAGGTACGATCGATTCCCGCTTCGTAAGCCTGGCGATGGTAAACTGTTTCGATCGACTTGTTTTTCACGGCCTCCACCGCGTTCACGATCTTGACACGTAAAAGTCCTTCGTCCATGATCTCCTCTCCGTCGTTTGCAAGCGCCTTCTGCTCTTCTAGTGTAGCAAGCGTCTGCAGTTGCTGTGCAAGCACAAACTGGTTGTATTTCTCCCAAAACTCTTCAAGGTTGCGCAGAGGTTGGTACATAATCCGCTTGAAAACCTGGTTCAGCCGCGGCATGTCATTCTACACAAAACACACCACGTTAAAATAGCTATCTAGCCACTAGAGAACGGTAAGCGGCTCTTACGTTAACCGTCTCCAGCTGAATGTACAGCTCCCACAATGGGCCCGCCAGTGGGTCAGCTCCACACGTCGCCACCGCTCTCTCCAAAATCCTAACACAACGCACACTCTGCAGCGTTACAACACATACTAGTAGAATATACCATCGTACTTGACTTACGGCCGCGTCTCGTCCGCAGGGCAATGCAGCGTGTGGATAAGAAACTCACAGTACTTCATCCACATGTCCACACTGTGCTTAACAGCCACTACGCCACGCTCATAGACCTCGCGTGCCTTGCTTCTAGCCTCCTTTGCATCAGCCACCGGTCCTGAGCCGTCTGCTAGAGTCTTGAAGTCAACGAGTACTCATACTGAGCATACTATAAGACAAACAGCAAACATACCATTAAAACTCTTTAGTATCGACACCACCAGTCTGAAACTGAACCATCATGACCTCGATACCTTGTTCCAGTACCCAAAACACAGCGGGAACTCCTCCAAGAAGCGATCGTACGTGGCTTCCACAGTCTCTCTAGGTGTCGTAGTCTGTACAAAGGAATTATTTATGCATTATACTATAATAATAATAACAAATTGTACTTACTTCGGTCTGTACGAGCGACAAGAGGCTGACCCACGAGTTGAAGTCCAGCGGGTTCTTCTCCACAGTCTCCTGGAGCTTCTCCATGGGCGTCATGGTCGCCGGGGTAGTAGGGACGCCAGCAGTGTCGGCACTGGACCCGTTGGTGGCGCTAGCAGCAGCGATGTCGGCTGCCGAAGGAGTCTCCATGGTGCAATGCAGAGCTTGTAGTATGCGATTGGTGGGGGACACAAATGAGTGTGTTAGTTATCAAGATTTTCATGACATCCGTCCTGAAAAACATGTGACGAGCGCATAATGATTTGATCCGAAGAATGGGTGTCGCCCTCCTATATCGGTGTACGATACACCATATAATGCAAATATTCCGAGACACTACGGACATGGCTACGCTGTAGCCGCAACAGTTACGACAGCTTTATTCATCGTCACCAATCTCTGCGGAAGCCTAGCTTCCGCCGCTCTTTCATATCCAGCTGCTCTCTTTGTTTGCGTTGCAATTCACGCGCTAGTTCATGTTGACGCGACTCAACACGACGGCGTAGCTCCTTCGAGTATCTCTGAACTTCGATGCGCAGTGCGTCCTCATTGACCTCTGCAACTGCCTTTGATCCAGAGCCACCAGTTATTCGTAGTGCCTGCACTTCAGGGATAATATATCTGTTGGTGTTGAGCGCAAGAGGAGGCATCCCGCCCATCGGGAAGCGCTGACATCGCCAAGTCATCACCAGATTCTTCGCCTTAGCGTCCAATCTTCTTCTCTCTGCATCGTGGCGCCTCTTGTGATCCTCTAAACGCTCGAAAGAGCAATTGTTCTCATTCTGCATAGTCAAATACTGAGCTCCATAGCTAGTCAGAGCTTGTATATCCGCCATCACGTGGTTACTGCAGCACACAACAACGCCATTAATAATCCTGCAACACTGTATACAACTAGTCAATAGAAGAATGCTGACAATGCAGTACCTAGTGTGCGGTGACTCGGCTATGGTGAGCACCTCCGATAGAAGATGAACAACCCCAAGCTTTAACTGACTGGGAAGCGCCCTGTAGTCGTCAGAATTGAGCAGAGGAACGAGCGTCGTTCGCGTACACTGCAGCTGTGTCTCTTTCTCTTCATTATTCCGCTGTTCTGCTGCATTCGATGTACTTAATGCGCTGCTAGCAACAGAGTTGGTGGTCGCTCGACGTGTCATCTTGCTAGTCTGCGCCTCTCCAGGCTCAAAACTGCTACGGCATGTTTTCATCCAATCCAAACACTTTAACACTTCTTTTCAACCAATCAAAAAGAAGATCAACTGCTTGGTTGCACTTTCGTCCTTCAGTGCGGAATTGACTGGCAAGAAGACAGAGCAAGACTGCGGCATGCGTTACCTCCGCGCCAAGGGCATCCGCAAGGCTCTACGCCAGTTCCACTTCTTATGTGGCATCAAGGCTCCATACAAGGCACGTCTGCTGTCTGTTTTAGCGCTTAATAGCTTTAAACAGCGTCTTTAATACTAACTTTTTCGTACTTATAGGTTCTCTTGGATGGAAACTTCATCGCCATGTGCATACAGATGAAGGTGGACATTAACGAGCGAGTGCCCAAGTACCTCCAAGTGAAGCCGCACGAGTGCGAGTTCTTTGTGCCTCGTGCAGCTCTCGAGGAGCTGGAAATGCTTGGGGAAGCGACACGTGAAGCGTACGACGTTGCCAAGACCTTTAAAATAGCAGAACCTTACGACCAACAAGACGAGGACGGAGATAAAACGTCGGTGGACGTCTCCAAGACCATCCAGGCCATTATTGGCGACAAGAACGAACGCAAGTTCGTGGTTTGCACTCAAGAAGTGGAGCTCCGCAAGGCTCTGCGCTCTGTGCCTGGAGTGCCACTACTCTACCTCAACCGCTCGGTGCTGGTGTTTGAGGAGATCTCACGAGCTACTTTGGCGATTGTGCGGAAAGAGGAGAAGGCGAACATGTCGAAACTGGATGTGAATGAGAAGCGGAAACTGGAACAGATACAGGATGGTGATCGCGATGGAGACTCGCAGGAACATCAACGCCTGACGAAGAAACGGGCTAAAGGACCCAATCCACTGTCTATGAAGAAGCCCATCAAGAAGAAAGTTCGCGCCAAGAAGAAAAAGAACTAAGCGGTCGACTTGGCGGTATTATACATGTTGCACTTTAGTGTGCTATTGAGGCGTTCTTATTATGCTTATATTTACGCTGACGACAACTGATGCTCTTAAAAGTCTTTGTCCCATTCGTAGCCGTCTGGCTTGTAGGGAGGTGCAGTGTCGTCCGCGCTTTCGTGATCAGCGTACTGGGAAGAATCCAGCGGATCTGAGAGCTTGGGTCGATACGGAGCATTTACTTTCTTTTGGAGCATTGCGTCCCAGTCCAGCTTCGCAAACCACGCGTGAGAGCGGATAGCCTGAGCGCCACCGTGTGTCAGACCCAGGCGCTTTGTGAGATCACGCTCGAGTAGCTTCAAGATGACGTCGCGGCAGGAACCACTCACCCAACTGGGAAATTCGACCTTCTCGTTGACGATGTTTCGGCAGATCTGCATTTGGTCAGTGTGGCCAGACCCAGCAAAAGGTGAGTGGCCCACTATCATCTCGTAGATGAGCACTCCGAGCGCCCAGTAATCGACACCACGGTTGTGACCCTTACCCAACACGAGTTCAGGGGCCAAATACTCGGTTGTGCCGCACAGCGTGTACGTCCGATCTTCGACAACTTTGGCAAAGCCAAAGTCCACAACCTTGAGATACCCCTGTGGGTCAATAAGTAAGTTCTCGGGTTTCAGGTCACGATACACAATGCAGCGCTCATGCAGATATTCCAGTGCCATCAGCACATGACTTGCGTAAAACCGGGCATGATCGTTCGGTAAGCGACCTGGGGATGTCGGCGTGCAGTGCAAGTACGTGAACAGCTCTCCGCCTTGCACAAACTCGATGAGCAGGTACAGTCTGGCGGCATCTTTGTATGTAGTGAACAACTTGAGCAGGAATGGGTGATTGCACTGCACCATAACTGCCTTTTCGTTGACCACATTTCTCTGTTGCTTGTAGGCAACGACGGATGCTTTGTTGAGCACCTTGAGCGCATATGCCGCACCCGACGGCTTGTGTTTTACAAGTTTGACACGCCCGAAGGTCCCCGATCCAAGCGTGCGCATCACCTGGAGATCAGTCAGTTTAATTTGTTTCTGCTCCTGCATCCTTAAGGAATTTTTGCGTTCCTCGGCCTCCCGGTTCAGGATATCTTGAATTGGACCCAACATCTCCACAAATTTGTCTTGGTCTAACGAGAGGCATTCCAGGTGCCCATTTGCGATTACATCGGCTTGCCGGGGCTCACCGTGTAGCAACGACATCTCGCCAAAGAAGTTGCCGGTCGACAGAGTTGCGACCTGCCGCTTCTCAGGGACCTTTCCATTACCTGAGGTGACCGACTTGGTGATGACGGCAGAACCGCTTGTGATGATGTAGAAGGTTGTTCCACGCTCACCTTCTTTGATGACATAGTCTCCACTGCTGAAAGTAACCCTCTCAAGTGCCAAGAAGAGTTTTTCTTTCTCGAATGGAGAAAGAATTTTCAGGATCGGAACAGCTTGGAGTACTCGCATACTCATGTTTCGATCAATCGCCTCGCGGAGACTACCAAGTTGGTCATTGAAAGCCTGCCGATCAAGAGCGATCAGAGTCACGTCCGTTTCCGCGGTCACATTTGCAGCTCGGGGTTCATTTGTCATGAGAGCTCGCTCGCCGAAGTAATCGTTTTCCACCAACCGCACGGACTCCATTCGGTGTCCATCGCCTACGTCAGTACACAAAACGGCTCCACTCTTGATGATGTACAAGACGTTGCCACGGTCACCCTTCTTGATAATCCGGTCACCTTTCGTGAACTTTACGAACTGTGCCGCCTCTGCTAGCTGGCTTAGCTGCGTTTCAGTCAGCGCATTCAGGATCGTTACCTTGCGAAGAGCATTCTTGCATTCGCCAAGTTGTTCCGATTGGATTCGAGCAACCAACCGCCGGAAAGTCACGCGATCCAGCGCCCAAAGGCGGGCAGGCTGTGAGCAAGTTACTGTGGCAGTACGCGGGCAATTGTACACGAGTGCCAACTCACCAAAGGTGGCACCGCGCTGAACGGAGTTGATGACATTGCCGCGGACTGAAATTGTTAGCAAACCAGTCTCGACAACGTAGAAGTAGTCACCTTGATCGCCCTCGTTGATGATGACGTCGCCAGCACAGACAGATTTCTCGGTCATGAAATCCACGATGGAATCGATGTCGTTGTGGCCAATGGTGTAGAAGAGGAAGTTGTTGAGAAGTGCTTGTCGGATGATCCCGGTCGACTCTGCAGATTTCTTCACTGTCTTCAAGTCGAGTGGCATGTCGAACTGAACGCTTTCACCAAAGATGTCGGCTCGGCGAGACGCAGCTTTGCGCTTTTCACGCAAGAGGACGCTCATCTTGCGCTCTACAGGTAACGAGCACGAGAAATTCAGCCATCGGGTATGACTTCGCATGCAGCTATTGCGGCGGAGGCTTACCGACGGCGTCGTCATTCACGATGACGGTGTCAAATGTCTGACCGACTTGATTTGGCACGGAATTAACACACCCCATTTTCTTCGCAGGCGGATTGATCCAAGGCTCGTAGACTTCTGTTGGTCAAGGCGAGTCCCTGAATGGAACAACGACGAGCACGCTTGGCGTCAACGGCATCCTCGAGGTTCAATGTTCTGATGCGTCTTCGGGACCTGAGGAGAATACTGCAAAACTATTTTGAAGTCCAATGTGTGGCCGATAAATTGCGTTTCAAAACGTCCCAGCTTATAGACAAGTGTCTCGAACTGCTGGCACCTCGGATCACTGCGCATGAGCTCGTTTGATAATTGCATCGCTGGTTCTAGCGAGTCCACCCAGTCCATGGTCTCCGCTGACCAGAAGGCGTCGCGAGTGCGGCTGCCAAGTGCCGTCCCCTCCTTGAAGATGACAACGACACCGACAGCTTCATTTACGAAGACGATGGCGAGTCAAATGATGACGATTCAAACTCTCAATTGTGCGTTTACGTGCAAAAAGTCGAGAAAGAGAAACGTGAACTCGAAAACGAGATGCAGTTGCTCCGCGACCGTGATACTAGCCAGGCTACAAAGCTTCACGCTACAGAACGGCGGATCGAGATGCTAGAGGCTTCTTTGAAAGACGCCTTCAATGCTAGTGATGCTTACAAGAAAGAGAAGGATGTGATATTAACATTACACGCCAGCGAACGAGAACGAATGGCTTCGCTAGTAGCATTGCTTGAAGAAGCGCAAACCCGCTATGAAGATGCAGAGCGTGCACGACAGAGTGCAGTTTTTAAGCTCAGCTCACTACAAGCGGCGAGGGCAGACGCCAGTATCAAGACGCTACTTTCGCCGGCTTCTTCAGTAACTAGGACCACCGCAGCAAACACAACCGCGAGTGCCTTTCGTCATGAGACACTGGACTTTGGCGAGCGTATTGAGAAATACAAGCGGGAAATCGAGCTCCTTCGTCAAAGACTCGCACTTGCGGAAGAACAAGCGACCGAAAGACAGAAGATGGCGGTATCACTTGCCCTGCACGAGGCTCAACTCGACTATTCGAACGTGATTGAACACATGAGACTAGAATGCGACCGTCGACTGAACGAATGGCGACACGAAGAAGCTTTGCGTGCGCGGGAGACAGAGAGTGCAATGGACGAAGACCGCTACAGCATTAGGCTGGAAATGAAGCATGCACTGCAGCGAGCACAGATAGATCAGCGGGTTGCCTATCTGCAGGCGCATACTAACCGCGCAGCAAACATGCCTGGTTCTGTTGAAAGTGATTTCTCCATTGGAACTCTGGATGAAGTGCTGGTGCGCATGCAATTAGATCAGCTTCGTACACGCCGATTTGAAGCGCTCAAGAAGACGCTTCTCATCCGAAGCGCTAAACAAAACCAAGCGGCTAAGGAACTTTTCTGCCGATGGAAAATTCAGGCGTCCAACACGAAGATACTGCGGCTAAACGCTGTCTTGCACATGCACCGTATCGCATTGCATCTCGATACACGCAAAAAGCTGGGTTACTTTAGCAAATGGAGAGCGCAAGTGCGAGAAATACAGACCCATCAGTTCCAAGCCCAAGCTCTCTCTTGCTGGAATCGGATGATAGCTGTCGAGCGCATTCGCCACGTAATTGAGCAGACAACGGTACGATATGGCTGGTTGTTTCTCATTGCCATTTTCAGCCTAACAGCATGTTTTTGGCGAACGTAGGTTAAACGCACAGCATCATACTTCCATCGGTGGCATGAGTTGGTAAACAAAACCACCGATGGCGCGGCAAAGAGTGACTCGACCAAGGCGGAACCTGATGAAGGATCCTTGCAAAGCTTGCAGGAAGAAATTAAGAAGCTCCATGACCAACTGGCTTCGTCAAAGTCTGAGGCTTGGGGGTACAAGAGGCAATTGCTAAAGCAGTTCTTGCATTAAATGCAGACTCAGCGCAGAGTTTAGCAATTATGGCAACAGAAAACTCGCCCGCCCTATTCTTTTTCATGCGTTATGGCCTCGGTAAGTCACCCGCGGTAACCTGGGTATCCAGGGGATGCTCCATGGGGCGCGTGACCTTGAGCAGGGTAGCCTGGCTGAGCATACCCTTGCGGTGGATAACTTTGTTGGGCTGGGTATCCTTGCACAGACTGCCCTTGCTGCGGTGGGTAGCCTTGTGGCGGATACTGGCCCAGTGGGGCTTGCTGCTGCTGGGATTGCGGTGGATAACTTTGTTGGGCTGGGTATCCTTGCACAGACTGCCCTTGCTGCGGTGGGTAGCCTTGCTGTGGATACTGGCCCGGTGGGACTTGCTGCTGCTGGGATTGCAGCGGAGGGCCTTGCTGAACTGGCAAAGGTTGCCCTTGCGGAGGATACTGGCCCGGCGGTGTCTGCAGTTGTTGGGCTTGTACAGAATACTGCTGCTGGCTTGGCGCTGGCTGAGCTGCAGGAGGAGGCTGTGACACTGGGCCCGTTGGCTCCGCGAACATGTGATATGTTGGCGGCAGTGCCGGATTTGGCGCAAGCCCACGCACTTTCATGTACTGGCACAGTTGATAGGGGATCTCGGCAAGAGTTTCTCGCGTTAAAGCTTCAGGATACCCAGCGAAGCGACTGTATGGCACAAATTGGACTCTGTGGTGCACCAAACAACAACGACATTAGACTCCTCAATGCAAAACTCTGATTCAAAGTGAACGTACATATCACGCGCAGACACTTGGCCGTTGCTGGCACGAAGTCTTCTACCATCTCCATCAAGGGCGTTCATTGATGAAAAGTCTGCAGGTCCTACGCCAATGATCACAACCTTAAAGTAAAATGACGGACAAAGTAAGCCACGCTTTCAATCGATGGTCAACAGCTCTTTGAAGATTCCATACCGACAGTGGGGAATTGTGGGATGCCTCCACCAATGCGTCAATAGTGGGTTGCATATCCATGATCTCACCATCTACAAGCAAAAGAGTCATCCAATATTGTTCATAAGCTTAACCGTGGGGAGCCCAGGCATATCAAACAATACCTGTGATTATTAGCAAGACAAAGTACTTCTGCTTGCGAGAGTCGCCCATGTGTGCCGCGATCCGCATCGATTGCTGAATTAAACTGTAATAGCCACATTAATCCCTTCATCTCAACGCAAGATACTATTTGCGACCATACTTACGGAGAAAAACATGTCGGTCCGTGAAGACGTACATGCCCAAGCGACGACGTGTAGAGCTACAAGAAAAAATGCTTGTGTCAAAATTCCATCGTCTCCACCCAAGAACATCAAACCCAATACTACTGTAGTAATACCTGAAGCACGCCGTGCGCCCCAGCAACTTCTGGGTTCGACGGATTCAAATTGAGGAGGAAACAGTGATCGACGGCATACGCTCCTGGGGGATACCTCCGAAACCATACACAGGGAATTGCTTGTCGGAGTCATACTCTTGCAGAATCGATACCGTCGCCGAGATTGCGTGCTGGTATTGGTTGGGTCCACGAGGATCAATAAAGTGAAGGCTGTTGTGTAAGCAGATCCAAGGCAAATATCATCTTAAACACACGCGCCATCTCCAGCTTGAAAACAATATTTATGCGTACCTGCGGGGGTCGTTAGGTGGGCCGTTGGACGCCGTGTAGTCAATACCAATCACCAAATTCATCTCCAGACCACCGCGAACTGCAACCACACCTAAGTATCAGTACCGATGACAATGCCTTTCGCAATAAACAGGGAATACGTACGGTAATCAATAAAAGAGTGCTCTCGATAAATCTCTCCTTCGGACAGTACCAGTAGCCCCGCGTTCGTGTACTTCTTCCCTTTCTTCTTCTTCAGTGCTTCATTGTGCAGAATGAAGTTGGTGCCACGTTTTGCTAACAATTCCTCTAGCGTTGTGTTCACTTGTCCAATCAGCTCCGCCCTTCCTCCACGATCTTCATCAAACACTTGCAAACTGATGGAGCGACGATAGTCTCCATTGCACAATTGCTGCAAGGATATTTCAAAGCGTCTCCAATTTGGGTTCAGATTGTTGTCGATAGTCTCCGACCTGTGCACTTGAGTCCAAGAGTTGCCGTCTTCACGCAGCCGACTGATAACCAGGAACGGGTCGCTCTTACTGAACATTCCGTCCATATTAGCGAGTCCTGAGGCTGAGAATCGCAGCCTGGCCGCCTCATTGGACGCCTTCACTTCCTCAGCCTTCACAAGTAGAGAACCTTGGTGCTTGGCCTTGTGCTTGCCTCGTGTCAACAGGAAGGAGCCGCTCTGTCCCGGAGATCCCATAATTTGACCCAAAGTGAACTCTGCAGCGCCGATAAAGTCCTGCTCCTGGAGTCGGTTGGGCGCAGAGCTGTCCTGGTCGTAAACCTCCACTTTGAACTGCTGCAAGGCCTCGAAGTGGAACTCCACGACGAAGAGTTTGGCCCAAATAGGGTTCAGGTCGTCCTTCTTGGCCTCCGTCTGGCCGATCTTGCTCCACGCAGCGCCGCTTTTCACGAACAAAACAGCGAACGGGTCAGACTTGGAGATGATGTCGCGGTCCTTGAGGCTCTTGGCGCTCAGCGACAGCTCCACGGACGACGTGGGCGGACGCACGGCCGGAGAAGGAGCGTACATCTTGGTCGATTGAAGATTGAAGTCGGGTGCAAATTATTAAGATTGTATCCACTTTAAGAAATAGCATTGTAAATTTAGAACAATTCAATCAAGCACGAGAGCTCGGAGCTGAGCTGTGGTGAGCTGCCGTTCCACTTGTGCTACGTCCTGGTCTCGAAGCACTGCATGTCTGTAGGTTCCTAGCGGCGTAGCGAGATTCGTGCAGCCAAAAGAGTCTGTCCTGCATTGGCGACGAGTGCATCAGCATGTACTAAAGTACTGCACAACCAACAGGGAAAAAGTTAGTGAACGAGTGCTTCAGACGCGTTGGTACTAACTGAATCAACGCACCTCTGCGTAGTGAGGATGGACGTGCGAGCGTCATCGCTCGTGCTCAGTGCCGTCCACAGTTGAAGCATTCGAGTCCGCGCTTCGTCACGGTCCATTGACACAGCCAGAGGGAGGGCGATTAAGGATTTGACTGGACAGCGGCAGCTCCAAAATGGCTATCAGTCTATGCCTCCTTGGCATGCAGCTGCCGGCCAATAACATCAAGGTCTTCTTGCAACTCCCGTAGCCTCTCTGTCTTTGTGGTAGTTGCATCAGGTCCTAGGAAGAGAATCTGTTCCAGCTCCCTGTTGCTGGCGGCCGCGACTGCTAGAATATCGTCGGCAGAGATCAAACCCTTCTTGTGCGCCGCAAGAGCAGCACCTGCGTACGTCCCAAAGAACTCCACGCCTTCCCTACAATTACCACAAACACACAATTATTAGTTTACTGGTGTGGCCGAGCACTGAAAGCAAATACTGACGCCGCATAGTCTCGCTTCAGCCCACCGTCGCCAGTCCTGGCGAAGATCGGGTTGACGTTGTGGATAAACGTCGCTAGCACCTGCTCCGGACAGTTCTGCAGCAACTGTGATGCCAACAACGCGTCTCCTTGTCCAGAATCACCGAAGAACACAAACTTGAACTCCGGAAACAGCGACGCAAATCGAGTGAAGTTGTCCAACTTGAGGCTCGCGATTTTCTCATTACTCACCAAACCTTTCACCGATCCATTCAACACTGTCACATTCGGCACGCCTAAGCTTTTCAAGTGTTGTAGTGTCAGGTAGCGTCCGACACTTAGCCATCCGCGAGGTCTTGCTGTAAGAAACGTGATCGATGGACCGCTCATCGGGGTGCGCCCATCATGCGCCAACCCACGTGAAAGCCGAGCGTAGAGTTCCGAGACACCAGGGTACGGGATGTGAAGCGGGTAGCGCCGATCGAGCCAACCCGGAAACAATGTGTCGTCGATATCACTGACAACTTTAATGAGATTTGGCTGCTGCTCCTTCACCTTGATGCTTTCAATTGCAATATGCTGCATGACGGTGACGACTTCGGTGACGCTTTTGTTCCCGTAGATGAGATGAATGAGATCCCCAGAATGTAGCGGTGGCTCCTCGGGGGCATTATGATGGACAACAGATATCTTACCAGGAGCTACAGCATCATCGAAATGAATGCGTCCTGCTGAATCAATAAAAGCCTCTTCGTCCGAGTGGATCTGCTCTTTCAGAACGGACAGCTCGAGACCGTATGTGCCACAGACCACATTGCTCGCAGCACTGTGCAGCATGGCCTTATTACGGATCAGCGGTGACAGCAAGCAGCGTTGAATGGCGCGAATAACCAGTGCACGGTTGGCAATGGTGATCTCGCTTAGTCGCTGTTTTGTCAGCACGTCCAGCACTTTAGCGCGTTCTCTAGGCGAACACGAATGCAGCATGAAGCCCACCATCGTCCTGCAGAATTGGCTCGATACCTCTGGCGACGTAGCGCCTAAAATGCCGTTCAAACTGGCAGTGGACGCTGCAGCGAGGACGTTGTGGCACGCCAGCGGGTCGTCCACCTGTCGGTTGCGAGGCTTTAGATGCACCTCCTTCTCCTTATCATCACTAAACACAATTGCCGTGTTGTTGTCCTTGAGCGTCTTGTAGCGCCACGCGGTCCGTTGCTTCAGGCCCTTCCACTTCTGCTGCAGTCCGCCAGCCGCTAACGACCACGTTGACGCTTCTCGACGCTGTGTCACAGGCCAAAACAGTTAGTTTATGATAGGCTCATAGCGTTTTCAGACACGTACAATTGGCAGAAGCATCTCGAAGTGAGAAGTGACCGATGCAGCCGCTTGCAGACTGCAAGCAGTAGCTGTGTGGCGACGTACAGGCGTCTGGAGACGCCGTCGGAAGCTCATGGACGCAGGCATGATGAAGACGAACGTTTCGAGTGAATGACGTTGAAATGTACCGCTTGTAGGGTACCTTGTCTGCGTCGAATACCGGTACCTATCAGTATCAACCACTCAGCCATAGTGAGATCAGTACGAAAGGTTCGAAATGAATGCGCGATAATGCGCAAACAGGGATGTTAAAGGCAACTTCAACAGCAAGTATTGTTTGCTACAGCACGCTTTTGTTGGTGTTGGCTTTTACTTTATTTGTTTTACCTCGCTAGCTACAATCACTCTTGCAGAGGAACTCAAACTCGGCCATGATGGGCACGTGGTCGCTGCCGTAGATAGAGTTGGGGATTCCGTTGTAGTTGCCATTCAGACCTGACGGCAATCGGCCAGCGCGACTCAAGTTGTCGGACAAGGCAAGGCGGTTGAACCAGTTGCCAGGCCCTTCCTCCGCCCGTAGTTCTGCCTCGGACGGGATTTCCAGCACTCGCGAAGGCACCAGACTGTGCCTGGAGTACCAAATGTAGTCGATCGTCCAGCACCGTCGGAAATTCACCGTAGTGTGTGGCGGCTCGGGCTTCTTTCCTTCTTCCACCTTGAACTTCTCTAGCGCGTCTTCAGAGTGTTCTAATGCGTTCGCCAGCGCGTTATGCATGTAACTTCCGTAAGCACTGCGGAAAACCTCGCTCACGCCCTCCAAGTTGGGCTTTTGCATGAAGGAGTTCTCCATGTACTCGTAAATTTGTGACTCTGGTGAGTTGTTGAAGTCGCCACAGAGTACAATGGGCACGGTGTTCGGTCCCGTCAGTGTTTCGGGCAACTCGCGCTCGTACTTGTCCTTCACGTCTGTGCTCATGCGGATCACTTCCTCCTCGAGCTCGTACAACTCGGTCATTTGATGATCAACTTTCCTGTTAATATTTCCACAACAAAAATGCACAGAATTGTCAGTGCTTATCAAGGATACCACACGAGACACAAGAAAGCTATGCTTGGACATAGACGTACTGGGCGTTCCACCAAAGATGCGTACAACCGACCAGCACAAACTGCGCGAAATGACGCACCTTCAGCAATGCCAAAACTGCAACACGGTCGTGCGGGTCATGGAAATTCACGGCTTCGAACTCTTTCAACTCGAACTTGTCCTTCCTGGCAGCAATACAAGGATACCTCGTTAAATAAAATGACCACCTCACACCTAGGCAATACGCTACGCTTGCTCACTTGAAGAAAATGCCGCACCCATCGCGCTTCTTCTCGCCAGACCAGTTTGAGACGTGGATCGATGGGCGCTTGGCGTACACGCTTTCGTATCCTCGGTCCTGCATTTCCGGCTTAAAGAACCTGTTCCCGTCAACAGCGTCAGTCTCTTCATCAATACAAAACCCAGCAAAAATATCGCACATACGTCCAATAGTCGCTCAGTTCCTCCAGACACAACACATCAGCGTCCAGTGCATCAAACTGTCGCAACAGCGCCATCTTGCGGTTCTCCCAGTTCAGACTGGACTCCAGCACATACGGGAAGTGGTTGCGCGTGGCCAAGTTGCTGGCCAGGATGTTAAGTTGCACCACTGTGATCTTTTGCTTGGACAACTTGCTGGCGTCCATTTGTCTCAGCTCTTTCACGCACGGCAGGAGTTTGGCGTGAGTTGTAGACGAGCAAAGACCGCGCTGCGATCTGCAAAGCGAAGGCGCGTGCGTCATGCGCCGCAATGCGCGCCAAAGGCAAGGGTTGCCTTTGGACAGCGATACCGACGCCAGCATCGCCACGCCCACGCCCAGACACACCGCTGCCGGGCGGCCGAGCAGCAGTGCGATGCTCATTGCGCCATGGGAAGAATGCCACCGTGACGTAATAAGAATACCGGTATCTATTCGGTACAATTCACGTGCACCACGCTAAAGAAGGTTTCACCTACGTTTTGTATGAGCTTTCGTAGGCCAGGGCCAGCGTAATAACCGGTTTAAAACCGATAAGTCCAGTCAAAACTCTTTGAACGGTCTGGGATGGTTGGCGGCGGTGCTCCGCAACTGCTTCATCGCTGGTCATTTTGGATTCAGGTTACCGACAGTCCAAAGCAACTGGTGCGTGCGTGTCGTCTCGATAACTGCTGCTGTGGCAATGCATTGTACAGCCTAACGAGTCTCTCTTGTCCTTTGCAGCCCTCTATCCACCATGTCCCTGAACAAGCCGAAGACCGTCGAGGCGGAGGAGACCCGCATCCACCGCATTCGCATTACGCTCTCGAGCCGTAACGTGAAGAACCTGGAGAAGGTCTGCGCTGACCTGAAGCGTGGCGCCGTGGACAAGAACCTGAAGGTCGCCGGCCCCGTGCGTCTTCCCACCAAGATCCTGCGTCTTACCACCCGTAAGTCGCCCTGTGGTGAGGGTACCAACACGTGGGACCGCTTCGAGATGCGCATCCACAAGCGCATCATCGACCTGCACGCTCCTTCGGACATCGTCAAGCAGATCACGTCCATCTCCATCGAGCCTGGTGTCGAGGTTGAGGTGACCATCGCCGACTCCGCCTAAGTGCGTTGAATCAGCGACAGGTGCCCGCGCCTTACCTACCTGCAAGGGTTCAAAGGTGCGATTTACGTTGCCATGAGCGTAATGTGGGGAACGGGATTGTACTAAACGCCACTTGAGGCGTTAAATGAATTCCTACCCCGACGTCTTTGTGGGACAGAAAACTATGGTGTTTCTACTTGCTGGGATGCTACATATGAGTTTTTGGATTGTAGGTTGCTGAGTGCTGACCGACAGGTATGAGCGATGCACGCATCTATTTGGCAGCTGCTGGTTCTGGTTCTTTGAACAGCACTCCAGCAGCGAGTTTAGCAGCAAACGCACAACCGTGGCGAATACCTTCCTTTGCAGCCGGACTTATGTTCGTAGGCAGCATCACTGCGTCGTGTGGCATGTTTTCGAGAAAGTCTATCTCCCAGTTAGTGACGCCCTGCTTCTTAGCGTTGGCGATAAAGCGCATTCCCTGTTCGTAGAAGCGTTCAAGAGTTCCGTACTGCACGAACATGGGCGGGAGTCCGGTGAGGTCACAGTTGATTGGAGACACCTTGAAGCGCTCCTTCGGGTCCGTCACGTTGGCCAGGTACGTCTTGTGAACAGCGTCCACGAATGCTGACGGCATAATGCAGTCTGGAGTCTTTTCATCGCCTCCTTTCTCCTCAAAGTCCACACTGGGGAGTACAGCAGGCACCCTAGAGGGAGCAGGTCCGGTGTCGAGTCACGCATACGCATGCAGTTCATGAGTGACATCTTGGCGCCAGCGCTATCGCCGCTAAACAGCACATGGTCGGGGGCGATGTTCTCATGCTTCAATACGTATTTGTACATGTCCAGGCAATCATTGTCAGGCGTCGGGTATGGGTTCTCGGGGCTCTTGCGATAGTTCGACAGCAGAACATCCACAGCAACATCGAGCTGATACTTGCTCTTGAGAATCTGCTGCAGCATGGTGTGCGTCTGGTTGGCAAGCTCCACATCTTGAAGAGGGTCTGACATCGCGAAGCCTCCACCATGGTAATGAATCACCACAATTCGGTGCTGCTTCTTCTCGGGGTCGCTCATCCAGGTGTGATCCATGCCATTCCATTGAATCGTCTCGGGTCGAGTCTTGTGCTTTCGGCAGTTTGACTTGAGGATCATTTTACCATGCATTGCAAACGGCTCACGAAGCAGGTGCGCATTCTCAAAAGCGATAATCTCGCCGTACTCCTCGAACATGAAGCGCATCATCTTGCACGTGATCTCGAATGTAAGTGTCCATTGCGGGTACAGTGGACGGAACCCTCGGAGCACGTATGCTGCTGTCGTGGATAGGATGTTTAGCTGTAGTCGGATGGCGACGACTGGAATCATAAAAATCGTTCGGACCAGCGATCGAGCGACAAAGCAAGATGCCAGAAATGTCAACGACAACAAGACCGCCACCAATACACCGAGTCCAATAGCGACAGCCACAGCGCCAAACTCGAGAACCAGGAACGCGACTACCAAAGCAGCCACCATCAGAGACGACATCAACTTGAAAAACTGAATGCAGGTGCTCGGTCGGAGCTGGGGTTTATCATCGACAGTCACAGACACCGTGCCGTACGATGTTGCCGAATCCATGTTTCGCCGTTTGATGACGATGTCTAGGCTTGAAGAAGAGAAACGCAGAATGAACAGCAGCCTGCTCAAGTGTGCGTGCCTCTCTTTACCGCTGCGTCGAGGTCAGCCGAAGTGTTCCCTCCATCAAAATGGACCTCCTCTGAGAGGAGTCGACAGTTGACTGGACAATCGTGCAATAAAATGATGCAACTTTGGCAGTCGCGTTACTGCGCAAATTGGCGGCTTGTAAGGAACGGGTTGCAAACTTGAGTCCGATTCAACTTGTTACTTCAACACCGATGCTTGAGTCCCGACATCATTAAATCGCTGTCAGCTTGAGTATGCAGTAAAACCCAACAGCTCGTCAGTTAGGCATCATCTTGGATATTGCTCGACTTTCTCGAACTCAAGGACCACTTAATAAATTGATCCGTCTGGAATGTACCCCACTCTATCAATCAGCTCTAGCTACGGACACTCGTCCGTGTCATGAACGCTATCTATACAGCTGTAATCGCAGTCACTCCGCACTTCTTCCTCTTCTTCCCTCTGTCCGCCGCGCTCAGACACCCGTGGGTACATCTCGCCGGGTAAATGCAGCCTCGGACACGAGCATAGCACTCGCCTCCTCCACTGTCCTGGAGTGGCTGCAAAGCAGCAACTGACGGGCCTCCTCCGACCGAACTCCTTTCTCGAACAAGTACAGTCGAATCGCCGGGTCCATCAGACTCACCGAGTCGCAGTAGGTGGAGATTTGGTCGCCCCACGTGTCCGTCGACTCCCCAAACGTTCTTTGAGCAGAGAGCAGCCGATCCAGGCACTACTTGGGCGTCATATGAATAAACTTGGTGTAGAACCAAGCTCTGAGTCTCGCGAAGTCGCGGAAACATGTCTGCGCCCACCATTTTGTCTCTACGTCGCCTTTAAACGCAGGCGTTGTCCATACTCTGCCAAGTAAGGACGCACTTGCGCTCCACAAGGAAAATTGAAGACTGAGCAACCACTTCAACTTGGTCCCACTTGATCTGGAACGTCCCATCTGATACTCCACACGCTGCTCTGGATCACAGCAGATTATCATCCAATCATATCATTTCCAGCCCCGCAGCCAATTAAAATTAGGACGTGTTCAACTAGCGCTCTACGCCTGCCATCCATACTTGAATCGCCTCTCCTTCCAAGTTCCTGTCTCTCCAATGGCTCCTACGCCGCTCGTGGTGCTCTGCGGCGACCGCGCGCCTGCTGCGCTGGTGCAGACTGCGGCGGCTCTGCAGACGGGCGGACTCCGCGTGGCGTCGCTGTGCTCTCCGGTTGTGGACGCCGCGCTGGTGGCCGCCAAGGTGCCGCATGTGGCTGTAGCCACCCCGGCGGACGTGCAGCTCATGCTCTCGGACCGTGTGGAGGCTGTCCTGGCTCTGCCACCCAACGCCAAGGACGTGGGACCCGCGGGCCACGCCCGAGTGGCCCAGTGGGTCTCGGGCGCCTACGCTTTCGTGCGCACGGCCGCCTGGAACCACAAGCAGATCAGCGTCATTGTGGACGAAGCGGAGCTCTCTACGGTGCAGAGCAAGATCTCTCGGGATGGATCGCTGGCGTACACGCTGCGTGAACGTCGCGCGCTGGCTGAGAAGGCCTTTGCGCGCTTCGCAGAGCTGGACCAAGCCATTGCTGCCAGTCTGAGCGGCGAGGAAGAAGTGGTGCATGATGTGTTGCTGGTCGGCAATGGAGGACGCGAACACGCCATTGCCTGGAAGCTGGCGCAATCGGCATCGACGGGCCACATCTACGTGGCCCCGGGCAATGCTGGAACGGCTGATGAGGCCAAGGGCATTTCCAATGTGGACATTGGCGTCGGCAAGCACGACGAGCTCATTGCCTTTGCCAAGAGCAAAGGTGTGTCTTTCTGTGTGGTGGGACCTGAGGCTCCGTTGATCGATGGACTTGCGGACAAGATGAACGCTGCTGGGATCCCTACGTTCGGCCCCAGCAAGGTGGCTGCGCAGCTGGAGGCGTCCAAGGCGTTCTCCAAGGACTTTATGCGTCGTAACGACATCCCGACGGCGGCGTACCAGAACTTTACCGAGTACGAAAAGGCCAAGGAGTACTTGGACTCGATTGACCACAACATTGTCGTTAAGGCTTCGGGTATCGCTGCAGGCAAGGGTGTGCTCATCCCGACGAACAAGGCGGAGGCTCACGAGGCTTTGCGTGAGGTGATGTTGGAGAAGGCCTTCGGCTCGGCTGGCGATGAGGTCGTGCTAGAGGAGTTCATGACGGGCGAGGAGGTATCGCTCCTGGCTTTCTGCGACGGCGAGCGTGTTGTGTGCATGCCTGGTGTGCAGGACCACAAGCGCATTTCTGACGGTGATCAGGGCCCGAACACGGGCGGCATGGGTGCGTACGGACCTGCGCCTTGCCTTACCAGCGAGCTTGAGCGTGAGTGCGTCGCTATCGTCGAGCGCGTGATTGCTGCCATGAAGAAGGAAGGCATGCCGTACGTGGGTGTGCTGTATCCTGGATTCATGCTGACACCGAATGGTCCCAAAATCGTTGAGTTCAACTGCCGTTTTGGTGACCCGGAGACTCAGGTTGTGCTGCCGCTGTTGCACAGCGACTTGTTCGAGATTATGCGTGCTTGTGTGGAACACCGTCTTGAGCGCTCTCTTGTTTCGTGGAAGAGCGGCTCGGCTGCTACCGTCGTCTTGGCTTCGCAGGGATACCCGAACAGCTACCCGAAGGGAAAGACTATCACTGGTCTCGATGAGGCTCAATCTTTGACCGAAGTGGATGTGTTCCACGCCGGTACTGCTACTGCTTCAGATGGCAGTGTTGTGACATCTGGCGGGCGTGTGCTGGCTGTCACAGCTGTTGGGCCTTCCATGCAGGGTGCTTTGGAGCGCGCGTATGAGGGTGTCGCCAAGATCCACTTCGAAGGTGTGCAATACCGTTCGGACATCGGCCTGAAGGGACTGTTGCACGGTGCCAAGAAGCTGAAGTTGGCTGTGTTGGGCTCCACTCGTGGCAGCAGTATGCAGCCGATTATTGATGCCATCGAGGCGGGTGAGCTGGATGCCAGCATTGACATTGTTGTCAGCGACAAGGCTTCCGCTGGTATCCTGGAGCGCGCAAAGAAGCACGGAATCGAGTCTCAAGCCTTGTCCGCCAAGGGTCTTTCGCGTGCCGAGTTTGACGCGAAGGTGTCTGAAGTGATCAAGGCGAAGAACGTGGACCTGGTTCTGCTGATCGGATACATGCGTATTATGTCCGGCGAGTTCTGCAAGGAATGGGAGAACAAGGTGCTGAACGTGCACCCGTCGCTTCTTCCTGACTTCGCTGGCGGCATGGACCTGGCTGTGCACCGCGCTGTGCTGGACGCGAAGAAGACCGAGAGCGGCTGCACCGTTCACTTCGTGACGGAGGAAGTGGACGCGGGTCCGATTGCTGTGCAGTTTAAGTGCCCTGTGCTGGAGACTGACACACCAGAAACTCTGAAGTCACGCGTTCAGCCGCTGGAGGGTGCTGCTTTCCTGCACGCTATCAAGCTTGCGCAGACTGGTTTGTTGTTCAAGAATGCTGCGGGCAAGAAACAGATCACGTATGCTGACGCTGGTGTGAGCATTGACGCTGGCAACGAGCTGGTGGATTTAATCAAACCGCTTTGCAAATCGACTGTGCGTGTGGGCTGTGACGCCGACCTTGGTGGTTTCGGCGGCATCTTCGACCTTCAGGCAGCTGGCTACGACAAGGACACGGCTCTTGTTGCTTGCACTGATGGTGTGGGTACGAAGCTTCGTGTAGCCCAGCTCGCGAAGAAGCACGACACTGTGGGCATTGACCTTGTGGCTATGTGCGTCAACGATCTGATTGTTCAAGGCGCAGAACCTCTCTTTTTCCTGGACTACTATGCATGCGGAAAGCTGGAGGTACAGGAGGCTGCTGACGTGGTGAAGGGCATTGCTGAGGGCTGTCGCCAGTCGGACTGTGGCCTGATCGGTGGTGAGACTGCTGAAATGCCTTCTATGTACCACGACGGCGACTACGATATGGCCGGATTCTGCGTTGGTGCTGTGCGTAAGAGCGCGATCCTACCGCTGCCTGTCCAGGAGGGCTTCACCGTTCTGGGTCTGGCATCCTCGGGTGTGCACTCGAATGGATTCTCGCTGGTGCGCAAGCTCGTGGAGGTATCGGGCCTCGCGTATAGCGACCCGTGCCCGTTCGAGGCTGGCAAGACTCTGGGCGAGAGCCTGCTTACCCCCACCAAGATTTACGTGAAGCAGCTGATGCCCACTGTAAAGCAGGGTTTGATCAATGCGCTCGCACATATTACCGGTGGTGGTCTGCTAGAGAACATTCCTCGTGTATTGACCAAGGACCTGGCTGTTGACATTGACTGCGCTAGCTGGCCTCTGCCCCCGGTCTTCAAGTGGTTGCAGAAGGTGGGCAACATCTCCAACGCCGAGCTTGGCCGCACCTTCAACTGCGGTATCGGTATGGTGTTACTGCTGCCTGAGGCCAACGTGGCTGAGGTCGTGCGTCAGGTTGAGGCCACAGGCGAGAAGGTCTACCGTCTGGGTAAGACCGTCGCACGCGCTCCTGGCGCCGAGCAGGTTTTGCTCCGAGGCACTATGGCGTAAGCGTGAAGCTTTCCTAGATTTGCGTTCACCTGAATTGAATATTCCATTCCATCTACTAGTACGAGTGGCATTCCCAATGAAATTTTCTAGCTGGGCGAGTTCGCGAACAATGAGAGCTACGCAGCAGTATTCTTCCTGAAAAACCATAGTAGCGTCAACGTGGCGAGCACTACTTCCACGCACAGAAGCATAATGGCTATTGCGAGTGGCAATGAGAATGTCCACCCCTTAAAAGTGTTGTTTTGGGTACATGCATTGAAGCAGTGTTGCATTTGAGTATTCAAAAATGAAGTACATAATATGTGTGACCCAGAGAGAGTTCTTCTTTTATGCGTGTTATTTTTTTGTCACCATGGGTGGCAAGTGGCCCAAGAATAAACAAGAACCCGACAATCCGGAGACCTGGGATATCATCGCCAATTCGCAAGAGCTTGAAGAGTTCTATTCAAGCGACTTCGACTTCGTTTCCAAGACGCAAGTTCCTGATGCGGTAGAGGTATCGCTCGAGACCGTGGCGGAGACGCAGGACTCGGTCGTAGATCACGTCTCAGATGCGCAACTACCGCCTCCCTCTCGAGAACCGGCTCATATGCCAACATACCGGCTCAAGAAGACCACAAAGGACACGCACTCCAGCGTGATCTGTAAGCTCACTAGTATCCTCAGACTTCCTAAGCTCACCGAAGAGATCAAACGCATCTGCGTGGTCATGAAGCAGATTCAGCTGGAGGGCTGGCATCTGGCCAACCTTCACGTTCTACGCTGCCTGAACGAGAAGGAGGAGCCGCCCAAGATCGAGCAAATGTTCTTCTACCGCTGCTGCACCGCCTCGCTGGCGAATCACGGCTCCTACGAGACCAAGTATCCAAATTTCTACAAGACTTGCTCGCGTTACTGGGCCGAAAGAGCACAAGTGCCGACGTACGAGGCAGAACGTGTTGTCAATGGATCGAGTATGATCAACGAGCTGGCCAGGCTCATGTCGATCAACGCGCTGAACACGATCGCTCTCCACTTCCGGCGCCGGTTGCACCAGTACGTCCGTTTCGCTACGCGCCCGAGGGCAAGGTGGAGCTCAAGTACCGTGAGACCAAGCGCATTGTCGACAGCTGCTACCGCGTCAAGTCTGCGCCGGAGATGGATGACGAAGGGAATCCAACCGGTAAAATGGTCAAGGTGTGGACGACGTGGGACGACACGACTGACCCTGTGGAGCTAGAGCTGCGCAGATGGCTAGAAATCGTCCCCTGGCAGTGGCTGATACGAGAGAACAGTGCGCATTTCATTCAAAAACTTCACGACATGCTCGTGTTCATGGAGAAGTTTGTGGAAAAGCACCCCAAGACAAAAGGCGCGAGAGTGTACTCGCTACTGCCAGTGGCCACTTCGTACCAGACCGCCTACATGAAGATCAACGCGAGCACTCTACACGGCCTTCTCTCGCGAGTCGTGGCTGATCCAAGCGTGAAAATATTTCTCGAGAAAGAGCTGAACGGGAAGGATGGCCAACTTTCTTTCGATCTGAAAACTTTCCAAAACAACAAGACGGATGTGATGAGGGCTGTGTTCGACGTACAGCAGTTCGAGACCGAGAACCGCAAGTTCGTGGATGAGGTGAAAACCAATGGCTACGCAGCCTCGGTCACCATGCAGAGACCCGTGACAACTACGTCAGTCGTAGTGGTCGAAAAGAAGCCTCGAAGCAAAAGCAGAAGAAGAGCGATGGCTCTGCAGCGGATAAAAGAGACCCGGGAAGAAGAAAGTCAAGACACCTGAGGAGCTGGCGGAGCGCGATGATTTCGCCAAGGAGTTGTTCAAGCTTGGCCCAGAGTACTCTCCGGACGTTCTCATCGGCATCGACCCGGGCATGCGCTCGCTTGTTACTGCCGCGACTGTGGGTCGTCTCCGACGCAGACATCGAGCACGGAAACGTACCAGCACACGGCGGCAACGCAGACAGCGACACCAGCGGAAAGAAAGAATCACGGAGATCTCGACCCGCGAGTACCGTCATTTGGCAAGGATGAACGACTTCCGGCGGTACAACGAGAGGCTGAAGCAGCGCGAGCCATGGTATGCTGGCGTCGTGCACGGAATGCCGTCGTTCAAGACAGCCAACTACAACTCGTACGTCAAGCGTCTTGAGTTCTTCTGGACGCACCTCAGATTCCTACTGGCGTTCTCTGCCGAGCAGGCCTTCCTCAAGTGGAGGTTCACGCAAGATCGCGCCAAGATGAAAGCCATTGACGTCCTGGCTGCACAACTTGTACCGAAGCCCAGCAAGCAGGTCTGTATCGCCTTCGGAGACTGGAGTCGCAGAGATGGCATCAAGGGCCACGCCACTGGGCCGGTCAAAGGGTTTATCGAGGCGCTGAAGAAGAGAGCTACCGTGGTTCCCATGGACGAGTACCAGACCAGCATCACGTGCTCCTGCTGCCACCAGCGGCTCAAGCAGGCCCGGCTGTTCTCAAAGATGAAAAGAAAAGAGGACGAGGAAGACATTCGGTTGAAGTCTCGACCGTCCAAGAAGGAGGAGAAGGAGATCGAGGAGATGCGGAAGTTCCGCAACCCCAAACTCGCGGACTTCAAGATCGTACTGAAGGGCACCAGGAACGTCCTGCGCTGTGTCAACAGTCGCTGCAGAGCCAACTTCTGGAACCGAGACGTCAACGCCGCGAGGAACATGCTGGAACTGCTCCGGAGCGGGCTGAAGGGCAAGAGCGGAGTGAGCAGGCTGAGGGCGTTCCGGCGAAGACAGTAGACGGAGAAAAAAGGTGGCTGGAAAGACTGGCGGCGTACGCGCCGTGGGAATGCGTAGCCAGCCACACAACCATATTTGTAGTACAGAGAAACCAGTAGGACAGTCTCAGTGCCACTCGTAATAAGCCAGCTGTAAGTAGTATATACTGGCACATTCCACCGGCAGTTTTTTTTCTTACCATTATTTTACAAGGAGAATAGATTTTGAGCATTTCTAAGCGAGAGGAGGTATTTCTAACGACGCGACCACTCGACCAGCTGAGAGCGTGAGGAGACATCTGTTGCAGCTTAAGCGTCCACACAATCGATATGAAGCATCACACAGCGATTTTTTCTTCGCGTAATTTACGGTCAAGGGTAGGGCTGCATTTTCGTGGAAATTTCCCACGTGGAGCCATTATCATTGGTCAGAATCTGTCGTAACTATTGACCAATAGTGACCCGCTACAGAAACAGAAAGTTCATTTTCTCTCATTCGAGAATCCGCTGCGTCGAGGGAAGATGGTGCTGTTGAACTGCGCGATTATCCGAGAAAAGAGCGTAATCTCTATCGTCATTGAGGAGTGGATGACGGTGGCTCTCTTGAAGAGAGCGATCGCGGAGGAACTGAAGTTCACTGGGCGAGCAGACGAGCTGCAGCTCTTCCTGACGAAGAAGGACGGCGCGTGGCTGACGGAGGCAGACGTGAAGAACGGTGTGAAGGACATGGACGACTTGACGCCGTTGGACGTTGCAGGAGCACCACTCAACTTGGTTGGCTTATCGGGTGAAGACGTGCAATCCCGACTTACGAAGGAAGATGTTGAAGCTGGAAAAGTCCCAGTACACGTGCTGCTGGTGGTTCCGGGAAACTCCTCGAGACAGCCAACTTGTTGTGGACAGTGTAAACATCCACGTCACGGAATCCATGGCGCTGAATCCACCAGCACTGGTCGCGTTTTGGGAAGCATTGGTGAACGATCGTACCAAGGTCGAAGCTGACGCTTTGATTGAGTTACCCCGAGGCACGCATCTTCTCGGCACACCGTCGCTAGGCTCTCGTATCTACATTCGCCATTGCTACCCTGAGCTATGGAAGCGTTCTCAGCAGATGATCCATGATGTAGTGACGAAAACACCCCATCTTGTGATTCTCGGCAACCCTGGTATTGGCAAAACGTTTTTGGCTTTGTGATCTTGCTTCTTCTTGCGCGTGATGGCGCGACAGTGGTATATGAGAGCGGTATGCTCGAGAACCGCATCTTATTCTCTCGCGATGCGGTGGCTCAAGGCTCACATCAAGACTTTGTTGGTATTCTCGCCGAGCCGACGACATATTACATTGTGGATGCCGTCAAGCCTGCATATTATGAAGCGAAGACGATTCTTTTGACGTCACCGCGCCGCTCCATCTGGTACGCGTTCAACAAGACGAATTGCCGGTCCTGCTACATGCCAGTGTGGTCCATGAAGGAGATCCTGACGTGTCGTGAGCTGATGTACTCGGATACACCAGAGGCCGCCGTGCTGGATTGCTTTCGTCGTTGGGGTGGTATCGCACGCTATGTCTTGCGACTTGCGCAAGTTGGTGACCAGCAGGAGTTGCTTGAAAGGGCGCTTGAAGCTGTTAACATGAGCTGGTTAGTACACGCCTGTGGAAAACCTGACGCGGACGACGCTCAAGTGTCACATCGATTGCTTCACTATCGTGTCAACAAACATTTTTCAATGAGTACTTCGTCTTCGCATCGCAATATGTGCAGCAAGAGGTCTACAAGCGCCTGTACGATCAGAATAGGCAGAAGCTTATGGACTTCATGTCTGCATCTGATGGAATTGGCGCTCTTGCAGTGCTCCGTGGACATCTGTTTGAAGGACATGCGCATTCAGTGCTGCCGCGAGGTGGAACGTTTCGAATTCGGCGCCTGGTCGACAACGGTGAGGCACATGACGATGATGAATATTTCACAGAAGGAGCCTCGGACGAAGTCGAGGCTGATGATGATGCTATGAGTGTAGAGGCTGCTGACGATGCTATGAATGTAGAGGGTGATGTTGCGATGGAAGATAGTTCCGCTGTGACGAGGGATCTCGGCGATGGTGTTATGTCAATCCAGCTGTCTGAAAGGCCAACTGTCGTTTTTATAGCGACGATGACGTTATCGCTGCTGATACAACAACCTACCTACGGCCAGCGGCGAAAATTACAAGTCGGTGGATGCGATAATCAAGCCGGATGTATTGCTTCAGGTTACTGGTGCACACAAGCACCCCTGCAAGCAGGCTGGTCTACACGACGTTTTAAAACTTCTCGAAAATCCTGCAGCACCGCGACTTTACTTCGTGCTTCCACCAGACAGATTCGCTGGTTTCCGATACCAAAGGTATCTTGACTCGAAGCACAAGAGGATGCCGTTGCCAAGCTACTTGAACGTGCGCAAGATACAGCAATTTGCAATGGAAGTCAAACTTGTGTCGGAGTAACTTCGCAAAATAAGAAAACATGCCGCGTTATTCTCTTAACTTTGTAGCACAGCCCAATTCTCTAGTTATCGCATAAAGATACTCATGTGTTTGAAGTTGAGGCACACTGTAGTGGGTCTTAGCGAAAAAACACACTCTAGGAAGCTGGCGCTTCCTGGCGAACCCAAAGTCTATTGTGAGTCCTACAGAGTTGATTTTGTTCTGCCTATTACTATCAAGCCTTGTCCGTTTGCCTAACAGTAGTTTCCTAACTCCTAAGTAGCCAGCCCGGCATCGCATCTCATGCGATGCCCTGTGAGTAGATTGAGACTTGTCAATCAGTAACTCCCCACTACACACACATAGTACATGATATCGCATGCATCGGCAATAGCGTACGCATTAATAACTTCACCAGATAACAAGGATTTGTGTTAGGAAGAATTGAAATGGTGACTGTGGAAGTACCGACTCGGTGAGTGCAATTTATTTGGTACTTGTTGAGAAGCTTTAGCTCGCGTGCGTCTTGAATTTGCCGACAAATCTCCATTACTCGGTTTAGACGACACGGCGACATCAATAGCCTAAGCTACTTGGAAGCCGCCATTCGGGACTGTATTCGTCAGGCAAATTAATTCGAGTATCGCCTTACAAGCCTTGCATGTGTTTGCAGTCTCGCTACAATCCTCAGCAAGTTTGACATCCAAAGCGTTCAAAATCCAGTCGACTTCACCTAGGTGTAGCAACAGCAACTACTGCGAAGGTGTTTGAACCCGCGCGTTGGTTGTTTGAAGGTTTCTGACCGCTGAATTTCTTCCATTTTTGATTCTACCCGTTCGCACAACCACCGGATTCCAAGCGAGATTCGTTGCCGATGAAGGTCTCAAGTGCGGGTAATAACGCGTGGGTCTCGCCTACAACGATCACCGTGTCATGCGTAGCAGCTTTACTCGTGTATTTGGCGACCCCAACTGCCCAGGATCGAGCCATCAAACATTTGCCGTGTCCATCGGGAGACCTCCCAATACTGCGCAACACGGTCGAGGTGATCCGAACCCAGAGGTCGGGTCGATTCCACGACTGGGTACTGGATTATTGCCGTAAGTACCAGGGCAAGCCCTGGTACATTCGTATGTTCTGGAAAGGCCCGAGCATCGTGGTGTGCAGTCCTGAGGCTTTTGAAGACGTCCTGAAAACGCAGTTTGACTCGTTCGACAAGAGCTCTCATGTGTCCGAAGCGATGTACGATGTGCTGGGCCAAGGCATTTTTGCCGTCAGTGGCCCTCTGTGGCACCACCAGCGCAAGACTGCGAGTCATTTGTTCACCACCCAAATGATGCTATACGCTATGAATGAGGTCGTGCCTTCCAAGTGCAAGGAGTTGACAACGCGACTCGATGAGATTTCTCGCAAACCGATTGAGGCTGACCGAGTGATCAACTTTAAACGTTTGCTGGACTTGTACACAATGGACATCTTCGCGAAAGTCGGGTTTAACGTTGACTTGCATGGCGTTGAATCTAACGAGAATGCGGAGTTGCTTGATGCTTTCGAACGACAGTCGGCTCGCATCGTGCAGCGTATTCGACAGCCGATGTGGTTCTGGAAACTTTTGCGCTGGCTAAACGTTGGACCCGAGAAACAGCAAGCCGAAGACATCAAATTGACGAATGATTTGGTGTATGGAGTCATCTCGCGCTCCATTGAAGAGAAAAATCGCAAGACAGTGAGCTCTACAAGTTCTGCTGAGCCCTTGCGGAGAGACCTTATATCGCTCTTCATCGAGAAGTCAGAGGTCGAGTACACGAAAGGCGTCCATACCAAGAATGACCTCAAGTTGATGCGAGACTTTGTCCTCAGTTTTTAGCGGCAGGGAGGGAGACTACCTCGCAGACGATGTCATGGGTGGTCTTGATGCTGAACCGGTACCCAAATATTCTAGTGCGAATCCGACAGGAACTCAAAGAGAACCTCCCGGGTCTCGCAGCTGGCGAAATGTGCTCTCCTAGCATAGAAGGCTGCCAGAGACTCGTTTTTCTGGAGGCAACAATTCGAGAGACGCTAAGACTCTTTCCGGTGGTCCCGATGACTGGACGCTCCGCCACGAGAGACGTTCATCTTTACGATGGAACGTTTGTCAAGACAGGGACACAAGTGCTCATGCCTCACTACGCCATGGGACGTATGTCGACGGTTTGGGGCCCAGATGTGGATGAATTTAAACCAGAGCGCTGGATCGATACAGATACCGGCAAGCTCAAGGTCATGTCCCCGTTCAAATACTCCGTATTTATTGGTGGCCCCCGCATATGCCTTGGCATGAAATTTGCACTTGCGGAAATGAAAATCTCACTCGCCTCGATGCTCAGTCAGTTTGACTTGAAGACAGTGAATGACCCGTTCGAGACAACTTACCGAATGTCGATCACACTGCAAATCAAAGGCCCAATGGACGTGGTGGTGTCCCGTAAAGGGTAATAACGAATGGCAGTAAGGCGCAAAGAAGGTTTCTTTGAAGGCATTTGATACGTAACGTGCATTTAGGTGAGGACTTCATCATGTCTTTAAAACTTTTCGCTACAACAGTATTGAGAAAGGGTGCTAACGGTCTCAACAACCTAACTGACTGTTCTAGGAGAAGCACATCAACATTTCCGCATTGAGTTTTTGACGATCTGGATGATGGTGTTGATCAATGAGGTGTTAGTGCACCTGTGGCCTTCTTCTTCAGTGTTTCTCGTGGTGTGCTTTGTGCTGACTGTCGCGTATCTGGTCACCCCATCGAAGCAAACCCGAGCTGCCATGCACTTACCAAAGCCACCCGGATACTTGCCGATTTTGGGGAATACGCTTGTTGTAGCGCGAGTCCAACTTTGCGGGCGTTTCCACGATTGGGCATTCAGCAATTGTAAGAAGTGGCGTGGCAAACCGTGGTGCATGCACATTCTTGGTAAGGAGCCCACCGTGTTTGTGTGCTCGCCCGAGGCATTCGAAGACGTTCAAAAGTCACAGTACGATGCGTTCGACAAGAACCCGCTCTTCACCGAGGCATCTGCCGAGGTGCTTGGACAAGGGATTTTCGCGATTAGCGGACCACTTTGGCACCATCAGCGCAAGATTGCTAGCCGCTTATTTTCTTCGGCAGTGATTCAGCACTCAATGGATGTGGTTGTACCTGAAAAATGCGAGCTGTTGATGAACAAGTTGGCCATTGCTACGAGCCAGGAAAACCCAAGTGATCGAGTTGTGAGTTTAAAATGGATGCTAGACCTTTTACGATGGATGTCTTCTGCAAGGTTGGCTTTGGGATTCAAATGAGCGGACTTGAGACGCCAAAAGTTGTTGCTCTGCTGGAGTCAATGCAGCGAAACTCGGTTCGTATTGTGGCACGGATTTTGGAGCCTGGATGGTATTGGAGGCTGCAACGCTTTTTAAGGTGGGGGCGGAGAAGCAATTTGCGAAAGACATGAAGCGTGTCAACGATACCGTGTACGCAGCAATTGCTTGTTCTGTCGAAGATAAGGCAAAGAATGCGGACGTTGGTGTCAAAGATAGCGGGTATGGTCGTATGGATCTCATATCACTTTTCCTTGACCAGGAAGCTGTTAACAATGAGGACCATTTATTGTTTGAGCCGAAAAAGCTGCGAGATTTCCTCATTAGCTTCCTAGCGGCAGGACAAGACACCACATCAACTGCGATGTCCTGGTTTATCTTGATGATAAATCGTTACCCAGAGATTTTGGTTCGTGTTCGGCAGGAAATTAAGGAAAAGCTGCCTGCTTTGGTGATTGGTCAGCAACGCGTTCCAAGCATGGAAGACAGTCACCATTTAGTCTACTTGGAGGCCGCAATCAAAGAAACTTTGCGATTGTTTCCAGTCGCTCCAATTAGCGGACGCACGGCTACGCGAGATGTGACGCTGTACGACGGAACTTTTCTCGCGAAAGGCACATCGGTGCATATGCCTCACTACGCGATGGGCCGAATGAAAACTGTGTGGGGTTCAGATGCGGAAGTATTTAATCCAGAACGGTGGATAGATCCCAGGACCGGCAAACTGGTGACAGTGTCTCCATTCAAATTTTCGGCGTTCTATGGTGGGCCGCACGCGTGCGTGGGGGCGAAGTTTGCAATGGCAGAGATTAAGATCACACTTGCCGCTTTATTGAGTCGCTTTGACCTCAGAACATCCCGAGACCCGTTCGACTACAAGTATCGAATGGCACTCTCCTTGAGAATTGCTGGCGGACTTGATGTCGTTGTTTCCCATTTGGACACTGCCAGCGCTGAAGCTTGAGGGGCTTAGATCGGCCACGTTCAGCAAGCTCAAGAAGCAAAGTGCTGGAAAAATGAGTCGACAGGGTAATCGTTCTGAATATGAAACTTGCATTGCAAATGAGATGCTTTCCCAGACACGCGTTTGCATCTACACTACAATGTTTTGCGTGCATTCCAGCAAAACTACGGACACAAACATTCGCAGATCTTCGAGAACTGCTTCCCATTCAGGCCTTCCGGCACGTCCAGCGTTGGATTACGACCGAAGAAGCCTTCAAGACGGAAGCCGAAGACCCAGCAGTAACACGAAGCAGTAAAGAAACCATTGGTGGCTGCACAGGAACACTTGCAGGAGCAACGACGGTAGCTGTGGCACACGTTATCAACGAGCAGTGCTCTCATTGCATCGTATGCACAAATTTACATATCTGCCATCAAATTTACATATATGTCTGCCATCGCAACGAGACTATCTTCGTGTTCCTTCATGAGCATTTTTACTGTTCGTCCACCCCCTTAAAAGTGATGTTTTGGGTACATGCATTGAAGCAGTGTTGCATTTGAGTATTCAAAAATGAAGTACATAATATGTGTGACCCAGAGAGAGTTCTTCTTTTTATGCGTGTTATTTTTTTGTCACCATGGGTGGCAAGCGGCGCAAGAATCAACAAGAACCGGACAATCCGGAGACCTGGGATATCATCGCCAATTCGCAAGAGCTTGAAGAGTTCTATTCAAGCGACTTCGACTTCGTTTCCAAGACGCAAGTTCCTGATGCGGTAGAGGTATCGCTCGAGACCGTGGCGGAGACGCAGGACTCGGTCGTAGATCACGTCTCAGATGCGCAACTACCGCCTCCCTCTCGAGAACCGGCTCATATGCCAACATACCGGCTCAAGAAGACCACAAAGGACACGCACTCCAGCGTGATCTGTAAGCTCACTAGTATCCTCAGACTTCCTAAGCTCACCGAAGAGATCAAACGCATCTGCGTGGTCATGAAGCAGATTCAGCTGGAGGGCTGGCATCTGGCCAACCTTCACGTTCTACGCTGCCTGAACGAGAAGGAGGAGCCGCCCAAGATCGAGCAAATGTTCTTCTACCGCTGCTGCACCGCCTCGCTGGCGAATCACGGCTCCTACGAGACCAAGTATCCAAATTTCTACAAGACTTGCTCGCGTTACTGGGCCGAAAGAGCACAAGTGCCGACGTACGAGGCAGAACGTGTTGTCAATGGATCGAGTATGATCAACGAGCTGGCCAGGCTCATGTCGATCAACGCGCTGAACACGATCGCTCTCCACTTCCGGCGCCGGTTGCACCAGTACGTCCGTTTCGCTACGCGCCCGAGGGCAAGGTGGAGCTCAAGTACCGTGAGACCAAGCGCATTGTCGACAGCTGCTACCGCGTCAAGTCTGCGCCGGAGATGGATGACGAAGGGAATCCAACCGGTAAAATGGTCAAGGTGTGGACGACGTGGGACGACACGACTGACCCTGTGGAGCTAGAGCTGCGCAGATGGCTAGAAATCGTCCCCTGGCAGTGGCTGATACGAGAGAACAGTGCGCATTTCATTCAAAAACTTCACGACATGCTCGTGTTCATGGAGAAGTTTGTGGAAAAGCACCCCAAGACAAAAGGCGCGAGAGTGTACTCGCTACTGCCAGTGGCCACTTCGTACCAGACCGCCTACATGAAGATCAACGCGAGCACTCTACACGGCCTTCTCTCGCGAGTCGTGGCTGATCCAAGCGTGAAAATATTTCTCGAGAAAGAGCTGAACGGGAAGGATGGCCAACTTTCTTTCGATCTGAAAACTTTCCAAAACAACAAGACGGATGTGATGAGGGCTGTGTTCGACGTACAGCAGTTCGAGACCGAGAACCGCAAGCTCGTGGATGAGGTGAAAACCAATGGCTACGCAGCCTCGGTCACCATGCAGAGACCCGTGACAACTACGTCAGTCGTAGTGGTCGAAAAGAAGCCTCAAAGCAAAAGCAGAAGAAGAACGATGGCTCTGCAGCGGATAAAAGAGACCCGGGAAGAAGAAAGTCAAGACACCTGAGGAGCTGGCGGAGCGCGATGATTTCGCCAAGGAGTTGTTCAAGCTTGGCCCAGAGTACTCTCCGGACGTTCTCATCGGCATCGACCCGGGCATGCGCTCGCTTGTTACTGCCGCGACTGTGGGTCGTCTCCGACGCAGACATCGTGCACGAAAACGTACCAGCACACGGCGGCAACGCAGACAGCGACACCAGCGGAAAGAAAGAATCACGGAGATCTCGACCCGCGAGTACCGTCATTTGGCAAGGATGAACGACTTCCGGCGGTACAACGAGAGGCTGAAGCAGCGCGAGCCATGGTATGCTGGCGTCGTGCACGGAATGCCGTCGTTCAAGACAGCCAACTACAACTCGTACGTCAAGCGTCTTGAGTTCTTCTGGACGCACCTCAGATTCCTACTGGCGTTCTCTGCCGAGCAGGCCTTCCTCAAGTGGAGGTTCACGCAAGATCGCGCCAAGATGAAAGCCATTGACGTCCTGGCTGCACAACTTGTACCGAAGCCCAGCAAGCAGGTCTGTATCGCCTTCGGAGACTGGAGTCGCAGAGATGGCATCAAGGGCCACGCCACTGGGCCGGTCAAAGGGTTTATCGAGGCGCTGAAGAAGAGAGCTACCGTGGTTCCCATGGACGAGTACCAGACCAGCATCACGTGCTCCTGCTGCCACCAGCGGCTCAAGCAGGCCCGGCTGTTCTCAAAGATGAAAAGAAAAGAGGACGAGGAAGACATTCGGTTGAAGTCTCGACCGTCCAAGAAGGAGGAGAAGGAGATCGAGGAGATGCGGAAGTTCCGCAACCCCAAACTCGCGGACTTCAAGATCGTACTGAAGGGCACCAGGAACGTCCTGCGCTGTGTCAACAGTCGCTGCAGGGCCAACTTCTGGAGCCGAGACGTCAACGCCGCGAGGAACATGCTGGAACTGCTCCGGAGCGGGCTGAAGGGCAAGAGCGGAGTGAGCAGGCTGAGGGTGTTCCGGCGAAGACAGTAGACGGAGAAAAAAGGTGGCTGGAAAGACTGGCGGCGTACGCGCCGTGGGAATGCGTAGCCAGCCACACAACCATATTTGTAGTACAGAGAAACCAGTAGGACAGTCTCAGTGCCACTCGTAATAGTCCGCCAACGTCGTCAGTCGTTGAAGTGTGTTGGTTACGACGAACACTAAAATTGCTGGTGGTAAGGTTCCGAAAGTGGAGGGCTTGCATACTCGAATAACAACATTCATGGATCTCTACGAACGACCTGCTCCTCGACGGAACACTAAGCCAGCTGTAGTCTTCCTTAATGAGCGCCTCAAGTGAGACCTTCCGTTATTGTCGCAGTCTCAGCTGCAGTTGTCTAACTCACGTGTCTGCATCAGAGCTCATTCATTTTCGTCAGGGTATTTCACACCTCCTATTGCTGGAGGTCGAATCCGCGAGGATGATCTGCCTAATTACCACAGTACCAACCAACAACAGCAATCAGTTGGCACTACTCGAGTTATCAAACGGTTAGTTAACTAGCGCATTGTGGCCACAGAGATTGTTTTGACGATGTTTATTACCGTGAACTGATGATGTGCTGTAGACCTCAGAGCAGCGATGTGCGTCGACCTAACACAACATTCGTGGCAAATCAAGAGACAAAAGAACGGCCACGCACCGCTCGAGAACGACTTCAGAAAACCATCTCGTTCACAGCAAGAACGACTTGCTTCACTCAAGGTCAGTCACTGTTTCGTTTAGAATACCGGACGAAACTCACGACTTGCTTGAGCAGATTGTGATAGCCCTGAAATGGATGGACCCGTCATCGAAATTGATGAGACCTCGCCATCGCTAGACGAACAGTACCTGCAACAGCTAAAAGCAGATATTGTACACCTTCACAACTTACGCCTTCAGCTCGAGAAAGAGGCCGACACTCATGAAAGCGAGAGCGAACGACGGGCCGCCATACCCCAGGCTCCAAATCATGTCAAGCATCTATTGCTTCATCGCGATACAAAGGCATTATCAGGATGGAGCTCCCACCGGAACTTGGATCTGACAGCAGATGCAACATCCACAAACACCATACAGACCCAGCTGCAGCGGTATAACTACTCGACTGATCCAGCACAGGTAAATCGCATCGTTGTTTTTGGCAGTCTCATTTGTTCTTTCATTTAACTCAGTCTATGGCTTATCCTCTGGAAAAATTCATGCAGCTGGCAGCCGCGAAAGCTGGTCTAGAGGGGATTTTAGGTGGCGTGTTGATTAGCTTGATGGAGTTTTGCCTCGGCCACGACAATTCTGATCATTCAGGAGAAGAGCCCACAGAAACTAACCCGTTTGATATGCAAGATGACAGCAATGCGTTCAAAATGGAGCTAGTTCGGCCGTCTTCAGGCCAATTGCACGGCATCATGTCCTCAATTCCGCTTGCCAACGGATGTGGCACGAGTCCCGTCTCAATCTACGTCGGTGGAATTGTCAGCATCATCCAGCAGACGGAGGTAAGAGACCATTTTTGTTCTGTTGATGGCCACCACATTCCAACTCATTTAGTGTCACCGCAATGGTGCAAACAGATCTTCAAGCGCACTATGCTAGCTTGTACAGGAGAGAAGAAAATTTTGGCGAAGACAATCGCCGACAAGGACGCACAGCTCAGCCATTTGGCAGAACAAATCGGGTTCTTCAAAGATGCCCTAGCTAGCAAGCGACCACGGTACGAAGGGTGGAAGCGCGTGCCAATCGGCCACAACCTTAATGAACGGGATCATGGAGACCCAACAGATGAGCATGAACAGGAAGCAGATCCATCGAAGTCGAACCATGTGAACGAAGAGCAACTAACGCGCCTGGATGATCTCGAAAAGGATCGAGTTGAATTGCTGTCAACAATTCACGCTTTAGAGGCGAAAAACGGTGAGCTCAGGCATCAGGTAAGCCTGTGCATGAGTACGGGGGCCACCACGGCGTGGTGGTCGCGCGCAATATATAGCTGACTCTGCTCCATCAATTTGTGTGAGTAGTTGGAAAAAGCAAACTTTGATTTACAAGATACTCTGAAGCGACTTGACAATGCGGAGCAGTTGCATCGAGAATCAATGGACTCGGTAGTGAGCTCGCTTCAGCATCAGGTATGCTGCCAATGTATTGTCGGAATTATTGAGCTGTGTGATCTCAATGCTACTTTATCGGAACAGGTTGATTCACTGGAAAAGCGATCTACAGATCTACAGTCTTCACTCGCCTCGACATTAGAGCGATATCGTATCTTGGAGCTTTCCAGTGCACAGGAAAAATCACAGCGTCGCCATGACAAACAAGAGTTTGAACGGCTTATTCGACTCAGGAAAGAAGAAGCCGAGCAACGGCAAGCACAAGCTACTGCCAAAGCGGATATACGGGCTCAATCGGCTGCAAATCAATTGAAACTCGTCACTAAACAGCTCGGCCAAGCTCAAAAGATGATAGAAGCTCTTCGTGGCGAAATCGAGGCAGCGCAAGCAGACAGCAAAAGTGCTCAACACGTATGTCAAGGTTTGCGGAAGGAGTTAAGTTCAAGGAACAAAGACATCGAAGAGCTTACCACGAAATTGGCTGCTGCGAACAGCGCCACAGAGAGCAAAACTGCACTGTTAGAACAGACTGAAGAGCAAATTTTGCTGAGCTCCCAAGAAATTGAACGCCAGCAGACCTTGTTGGAACAACAATCAAATCAAGTTCAGCAATTGGAAGCGAAGCTGAGCCGATCAATCCCTGTTGACGATGAAGAGCTGCAAAGCCGGCAAAAACGCGAGGAAGGCACATGGCATCAGCGAGTTGCAGCATTAGAGCACTCATTGGTGGCGGAACGTCAAAACACAGCATTATTCCGAGAGCAGCAGCGCAAGGCATTAGCTATGGAGAAAGAGAAGGCTGCGCATGCGATCGAGCAAGCCCAAGCTGTAGCCGCAGAACTTGCCACAGCTAATTTATGCATATCGGAGCGAAAACACCAGCGACTACAAGAGCAACGCGCCTTTGAAGACAAGATACAGGAGTTCATTGATCGAACGGCGAATCTATCATCTGAAAAAGAGGCTCTAGAGCGCGAACTTGGCATACTGCGGAGGTCGAACGAACATTCCGCCGACGAGTTGAAGGCTCAGCACCTGGAGCTGACATCGTTGAAAGAAGAGCTCCGGAATTTGACTGAAATACGTGTTAATCTGGATCGGGCACTGGCACATGCTCTTTCTTCGCCGTCCAGCAGTAAAGAGAACCAGCAGGTGACAGCTGAGCGTAGGCAGATTCAAATTGAACGCGCAGAACTAGACAAAATGTGCGCGTCACACCATGCAGCTACATCCAAGCAAGAAGAAGATCACGAACTGCTTCAGCAGATTATCATTCTATTATCTCAACGGCTTCAGGTGTTGATGACACTCTTCAACATGGTGCCTATAAACGAAAAGTTAGCAGCACACAGCATACCTCCTGAGGGTATCAGCCCAGAAAAATGGAGCGAGTTGGAGCAACAGTGGCAAACTCTACGTCAGGAAATGGAGGATGCCGACTGGAAACTGGCAGCTATGCGGGATCGACTGGAAGTTCTGCATCTCGAGTATGTCGGCTATCCGTGGCAGTCTACGCCCCGACAGCTATTGCCTCGACAACATTCGTCACCCTTGTTGCGACTGCCCGGTTTCCACGGGCCTAATCCATTCTCAGACGCCGTTGCAGCGGGACGGGAGACTGTGCCTGTTGCAGAGGAACTGAAGGCAAGTCGAGCCCGCCGTCTCTCCTGTCCCGACGAGAGCTTCGAGAGTCGAGCTCGTCTTGTGAAAGGTGCGGACTCTTCAATCCTCAATCCTTTCCTTTTGCTAAACTAAGCCTCTCTCTCCAACAGCTGAAGACCACGAAACGTTTGCTCTTGCACTCGCTAAAGAGATGACAGCAATGAAGGACAGCTACGAGCGACAGCTCGAACAGCTCCGTGCTGAGCTCCGCAAGACGCGACAGGCACGTGCCGGATCGAGCAAACGACATCGCGCAGAGCTCACAGCCCAGCGCAGTCGCAGTCAGCGCACCATCGCGGAGCTGGCCGAGCGTCTCTCCGAGTTGGACGCAGTGTCTACTTTAAAGGAGTAAAGCGTCCTCCAGTGATATGATATCCGTGAGACGATCCTCACGAGTGGCAAGTTGAAGTGTGACGTGGCAGGCGACTCGTCGAATGCCTGTGATATCTGATACGGAGACTCGTGATATCTTATCGCCAACTTCAGGATGAATTTGATCTTCATGAGGCGCAATGTGTGAAATGATTGGACGCGCGCCCATCTTGCTACGGTGCCGACACTTTCCCTCCCCTTGTCAAAGAAGAGCCGCCGTGCGGCTCAGCTGAGCTTCAGCACTGCTGCATCAGCAGCGGGATCAGATGGCTGCATTGTGCACAAGTCGTCCAACTGGGCCGGACGAACTACTGGCTCCAGCGGCTCCGCAAGATCGCGGCGCGCAATGGCAACCGGCTGCAGCAATTTCGAATCGAACCGGGCAACTGAATTCTTGCCACACTCAACTTGGCTCGCATTTTTTTTGCCGGGGACGGAAGCACTGCGCCCAAACGCCAGCGCCAACCGCTCGACAACGAGTGTGATGCGTTTGATACCGCTGGAGATGCCCACTCGTGCGTGGGTACGTAATGAGGGGGCGAGTCCAGCTCTTTTTCCCTGGGCATTACACTGTACCAGCCCGGCAATTTGGCGGTCTTTGGCCGTCCCGTCCTCGGATTTGCGGCAAAGCACCGAAACGCAGACTTCCAGGCTGGAAGTGGCCGAGTTCCAGGCCCTGCGCCAACACCGGCATGCCTTTCTCGACGCCAGCCGGAGCTTGATTGTTGCCGAACAGGTGGCGTTCGGGTGATGCGTCTGAGCAACCGGGACATTCATTAATCGCACTTGGTTGTGAGGGGTGGGATCGACCCGTTTCTGCTGTTCAAGCGTTCCCTTCCCCTCTCCTTCCGCCGCTGAACCGATTTGCTGACCAAACTGCGAGGCGGCAGTTCCTGTCTCTGTTGGCGAAAAGAGCGCATCCCAGCTGGCTGCGAACCGGAAAGCGTGGGTTGTTTGTTCTTCGGCAGCGATGCAATTCCCTTTGCCGCCGCCATGGCCATCGACGGCAGCAGAGCTCTGCTGTAGCACCTTGAAGTGAGTTGCTGCAATCAGGACATCGCATTGACGAAAACAACGGAGAACGGGCCCAGAGACGAAGCGGCGGGATCTTCTTGACGCGTTTGCCCTGTCTCCGGTTGAATACAAACATCAAGATATCGAATTGCTTTTTGGAGCTCTGGCAAGCAAGTATACAAAACCAAACTGTTATTCTGCGCTTCTGTATCCATTTCTTCGAGTTACCCTGTCGCACGTGACGACAGCTGCATACAGTGTTACAGTCAAACGAATTGACGGTTTCGTGTGTCGTTGTACGAAAGTCGTCTACAGTGGCGCATGGGCTGTGTAAACACGGCTGGATTCTGCTTGGTTTCCCACAGCAAAGCGCACGAGCAATCAGACGTTCAGCCAGCTACGATCCATGCTTGATGGTGTCGTGAGAACACCTTTTGGGCTGGTGAGATTCTCTAGGACTTGTGCCGACTGCAGACTGCAGATTTGAATTTTGAAGAAGGCTCGTCTGTGCGAGCTCGCGAAAAACTCACCGTCGACCCGGCTACGCGCAGAACGGCCGTAGAAGTGACAGGGTGAACGTCTCAGTTTCAGATACCCTCCCAATAGGAATAGTCACTGTGAACAATCACGGTCTGTAGCTGTCTCCTTGCGTCATTGTTCGTTGCTACCTATTATTTTATCGCTTTTAATAGCACCACGCGTCGTGTTACATGTGTCCATACTACCCAAGTGTTGATCAGCCGCAGAGCTTTGGCGAGGCTTGTCGTCCGCCGCAGTCAGCCGACAAATCCTCTCTGCAGTCATATGAGCTTCCAAGCCATGTGGGCCCGGTTCTGGCCGCGTCCCATCTGCCATTTCTTTTTTATTGACTTGGTTTCAGTATGAAGGAGATGTCCTCGCTGCACTCCCTTTCGCTGTGCTGCCTCGTCCCTGTCGCTCTTCCTAGCCCTACCGGTGCTTTTTCTTCGCAGTCCTTCTCACTTGCGTTCACTATACCTTCGCTCAGGGTCTCATGTAATAGCTCGCAACTCGTCACTCTTCATTTCGCGCCGCGCACCTCAAAGGGCAAACAAAACGTAATTAAGTGTCTCTCATACAGAATGGAGTGGATGCCTCCTCGCGACCACCTTCTCCACGCTTCGGCGTCCTCCGTGCCGCCCTTCAAGCTCGTGGACTCAAACAACCGCGTGCGCGAGCTCACGGACCCCTTGAAGCGCCAACTGGGCGCGTCTTCCGCCGTGTACACCCCTCCACAGTCGACGACGGACTCTCCGCCGCCGAGCTAGAAGAGCAGCGCCAACTAGAGCAGCAGCTCCAGGTGCAGAAGGAGGAGATGTGCTTCATCTCGCCGCTGCCTCGCCCCGACGCCGGCCGCAGAAACGTGCCCACTACGTCGCACGCCTTCACGTACGGCGGCTCTTCCAGCTCGTCGGTCTTCCACTCGACGCCGCCTCTGGCTCCGCCTGTGTCTCCGTTCGCCAGCATGGCACTCTCAGCTCCTGCAGCCCCCATGGGGAAGGCGCACAACCCTTTCCTCAGCGCCAAAGTGGAGAGCAGTCCGCGCCTCCCGTCGCTCAACGCTCTGCGCAACTCCCCAGGCACACACTTGAAGCCTCTGGGCATCGCGTCCCGCCCACCGCCGCTCTCTCTGCGCTCGTTCTCGGACGTGTCGACGCTGTCCTCTTCGTCCCAGTCGCCGTCCCCCTCGCCGTCGCCACAGATGCTGCACCACCACCACCACCCGAAGGCTCCGCTTCGCTCCATGTCCAGCTCCTCGCTGTCATCGGCGGCCTCAACATCTCCTATGCTGTACTCCCAGTCCCTTCCCGGTGTATCGTTCTTGCAGGACCGAAGACGGTCCCGCATGTCGTTCGACGGTGCCGACCGCTTGTCGGTCTCTCCTGAAGACGAGGAGAGCGGTATGCGCTTGCTCAGCTCAAGTGTCGGTCGCAGTGAAGGAAGCAGCGATGCGATGACGGCGGCTGCGAACGCCGCAGCGCTCGCGGCGATGAACAATCTTAATGCACGCAGTGGACGCGTATGCAGGTATGCGAACTGCAGCAACATTGCTCGTTCCCGTGGACTATGCCGTACGCACGGCGGTGGTAAGCGGTGTTCGCACCCGAACTGTAACAAGAGTGCGCAAGCGAACCGCAAGTGCATTGCGCACGGTGGCGGCACCCCTGCTCGTTTGGTGATTGTGAGAAGACGGCCCAGTCCCGTGGTCTATGCAAAGCTCATGGCGGTGGTGCACGATGTAAGCACCCAGATTGCCCCAAGAGCAGCCAGTCTAAGGGCCTTTGTCGCGGCCACGGCGGCGGCATCAAATGTAAGGCTGAAGGCTGTGAGAAATGGGTGCAGAAGAACGGGTATTGCATCAAGCACGGCCGTGAGCGCGCTACATCTTCTTGAGCTGCTGTACCTAAGCACGAGCTCAGCGGGTGTTTCCGCTGAACTCAGTTAATTGATTGTGGCTGTCAAGAGCCGAACTGCGTGGAGGCTGTGGACTGGTGCGGATGATTTATTCTGTGGAAGTGCAAGCTTCCAGCTGGAGCACATGCGTGAAAGAAGGAAGAGTTCCGTGTGCCGTTTTGCAGTATTATTTGAATCTCGCGTGTATATTCTAATTCTAACGTCGGTAATCCAAGTCTTTCCTCGTTTGCTTTGCGTTTTAGTTGCTTGTAGGCAGAGAGGATAGTGCTGATGGGAGTCGTAGTTCTAGTGCCTCCAAGTATCGGTACGTGCACTACGTGTTGTGTGGCACTCGCTGCAATCATGATGGCCCATTTGAGGATATCGCTACTATTTTGAGTTGCTGTGCAAGTCATTTTTGCACGGGTTAGTGGTGAGTGACTAAGAGTGCAAATCAAGTGCAACAGCATGGAGGTCGAGGTGCGAGTCATGCGTGCGCGTGTGTGGATGTGCAGTTCACTGTTCCTCCGTCAGGACGGATTCTTGTCTCTCACTAAAATTGGCGAGGCTGAGCATGTGGCACATGCAACTTTGCGGTCGTTAGAGAAGAAGAATGGCGACCGAGACTCCATTGAGGAGGCAACGGAGCAGCACAACAAACATCACCATTTTCGTACTGTCTTGATGGCATGGGATGAACAAGGAGCAACGCCAGGGAATAACTGTCCAAGATTCTCTTTACCTGCAAGTCCAAGAGTTACGAAGTCGGACCATCGAACTGCACTACCTCGCCTCGACTTCCAACTCTTTGCACTAAAGCCGCGATCTCGCAATGGGACATCGGCACGGTCACGACCAAGGACAGTGTATATTGGTGCAAGTGGATGGCAGCTAACTGAGAACGATGTGGAAGCACTCGTGTCATCCCGAGAAGTGGTCTACCTCACGACACTGCAGGACGAACTGGGCACGCTGGAGGTGAAACTCAGATGTGTTAATTCCAGCAAACTCGACAGCGCTTTAGATGAGACAAGGGTACAAGCAGAAGAAGAAAGTGAAGCTCCTGCAGGCTTCAGTATTAATTGGAGCTCCAGCGAGGCGCTGCAAAAGGATCTGGCTGAAAAAGTGTGAGCTGAACACGTCTGGATCATTTTTCTCGGCAGTTTGTAACAAGTTTGTGGTCTTTTGCTTGTACAGCTCGATTAAAAGTCCTGGCAGACAAAAAGCTGATTGCTCAACTGAAGCACTCGGCGAGCACAGCGGCGCAGCTTCAAGAAGCACGGGAGTTTTTGATTGTACATTGCCATCGCTCTCAAGCTGCTACCAAGATTCAACGCCGGTATCGAGAACGACTCAACCGAAAGCGTGAAAATATGACCAAGCTACAACAAGAGGAAGAGGCGAGAATTGCTGCCAAGAAAGCTAGAGTGCGGGAAAAGTCATTGCTCGAAATCATCAACGAGCGCTAGCGATGCGTGCACGACTACTTCGTATCAACAATAATTGCTCCTACACTATGAAAGAGCCCGATCTAGAACGACTGGCACCACGCAAGATGGTAGTAGATCTCATGAACACCGAGCGGGTCAGATTGACGGAGAAATTGGCATCTCTTGAGGTGCAACGCAGACAGTTCTCGCGAGGTAAATGCAGGGAAGGCAACAATCAACACTCGTCACAGGAAAACAGAGATTATCTCTTTGACGACGAGTTGATCCGAGCAGTTCAGGAACTGCATTTTTCCAGAGCACATGCTAATAATCAAACTTTACAGCATTGGCCTTCATAATTCGTTCGTATCTGTGAGATCAACTGCAACTATAACTCAACGATCACTATTAGGAGGTAATACAATAATTTATAAAACCTCTTTTAAGTGATACGTGCACTTCGAAAAATGGCAGCCATGGCCATGACGCCGAAGCCCGACGTCGACGCCGCCAGTACGTCCGTACCGCAGCTCCACATCAAGTAAGCTGTTGCCACCTTATTCTATATTCTTTCATCTATCTATTGATACCTTTCGTGACCTCTACCTTGTCGTGGTTGTGGAGATATATCCATTCTCCTGCCCCCTCCCTTGAACCATCAACCTGATTGTTACTGTGTTATTTATCGCGCAGGAACTTCGTGTGTTCTGCCAACTTGGGGATGCGCTTCGACCTGACCAATCTGCTGGTGAAGTCGCACCGGAAGGCGGAGCTGGTGCCCAAGAAGAACTGCATATTGATGAAGCTGCACAACCCCAAGGCCACCGCCATGCTCTTCGCCAATGGCAAACTGGTCTGCACAGGCGCAGACTCTGAAGAATCGATCAAGAACGTGGCCCGGAGGTTCACTCAAGTGATCCAGAAGATGGACTTCCCAGGAGTCAACCTCATTGACTTTAAGATCCAGAATGTTGTTGGTTCTTGCGAGCTCGGCTTCCGAGTGCTCGTAGAGGCGCTGGCCTTCGCCCATAGTGACTGCTGCACGGTGAGACGATGGCCGATGAGGTAACAATTGTTAGATTGGTGCTGATGGAATTTTGTTGTTGCTTTCCTTCATTTTGTAGTACGAGCCGGAGTTGTATCCAGCGTTGATCTACCGATTGGAGAAACCGGAGGTGAAGGTTCTTGTGTTTGTGAGCGGCAAGGTGGTGTTCACTGATTCCAAGGAACCGCGCGAGTTGTATGCTGCCTGTGAAGCGATTTTCCCGGTAACGTTTGTGGTTGTCATGATTGACTAGTCCTTAACGGGGTATTTCGACTGATGGCTTGTGCTATGTAGATTCTCTGTCAATTTAAAGACCCGAAGCCGATTGATCCGAGCAGCGCAATATCCAGCGCTGCTGGTGGTGCGACGTTGAGCCACCATTTCAAGACAGATGCAAGTGATGAGTCGCACCTTGACGAGTAACAATGCCGTAAGTCTCGTATAATGAATACTTTTGCCTGTAATTCACAGCTCCAGCCTTTTAGAAATGTGCATGATATGCCTTCACCTCTCATTTCCTTGATTAGATTTGTGCTGGGCATTCACGAAAAAGGCACGCTGGTATGAAAAGCGAAAGAAAAGAACAAGTATCCATGTGGTGTGTAAGGTTGCCCTTAGCTCGTTTGTGACGGTCGTGGGGTTTTCACGTGGAGTGAGTAGGATGTGTTCGGGCGGCTTCTGTTGTCTCTGACGCTGAAGCTCTAGCTGCTCTTCGGTTAGCGGTTGAATGATTTGCCATCGAGCAATCCGATCTTTCAAGGTCGTAACATAATCCGAGATATCATGCAAGAAGTGGAGGTGATGGTTTAATGGCACCACAACGCGCTCCATTTGATTGGCGATTAGGAGAGCCAAGCGATGCTGAATACTGAAGATCACTGATGGCAACAATTGAGGAACTGGGTCTTGCTGCCGAGATCGCGATGGAGTTACATGTAGTTGCCAAGCTCGAGTCTGCAGTGAGTCTAACAACCATACTACTGCTTTCTCCTACCAGTTGACAAGACAGCGTGACGTTAGCGTTGTGTTCCTGCAAATATGACACGAATGCCTAAATGTACGTACGAGTGTGTATAGCTGCAAGATGTCGGAGTGTTTGGTAAGTCTACCAGTTAGTTGACTATCGTTGTTTTGCCAGTGAATGTCCAACTCATAGATCAGGAACATGTCACTCCGCTGCAAAGCTTGCGAAGCGTAAGGAGTCCATTCGTGTCGTGGAATAGATACATCCCCGGAGCGACTCGGTTCTATGCTCTCCTGAATTCTCTGCAAGCAGAGCAGCGCACTCTCTTTCGATACAAATATGCCGTACCTAGATACCCGAAAGCAGGCCAGCGGTGATAGCCGAGAGGAACTTCCGGCATCAGCCACGGAACGATGATGAAACGCGTACGCCTTACTCACGTTGTGTATCGTAAGGGTACTGCTATCTCCGCAGGTCTTCATCTCAGCAACCTGGATGACGATCTGCACCATGCATTGCATTTGAACAGCCTCATTGATTATTTTGTCAAGTGACTCGTTCGAAGTTGATGGTGAGAGGTCGAGAAACGTCACTATCTGGTCGTGGGGATCGCGAATATTGGCTTCCGCTTCTAGTTGCCAGCAAGTATTGCCTTCGTCTGCTGGCCAAGCACCACGCATCGCTGTAATGCGCCGCAGATCAGTTCGTACAGCTTCAGCGAAGAATGATCGAGCTTGCCCGTGCTCTTTTCCTTCGAAAATGTAGTGCTCCATGAGATCTGTCTCCTTCAGCAATGGCAGCATCTCGATGTGCTTTGGCGATTTACCAACAAACATAGACGGAGAAAAGATCAATACCATCGGAAGAATCGCTGCTGAGTACAAGCTGTTAGAGGGCCGGAACGTTCCTTGGTGTAGAATACCGTGATTTTTAAGCCAGCGGTGCGTGCTAACGACTTGTTCGCTGCTGATAAGTGAAAGCAGCCCCGGGTTGACAGCACACAGGGTATTGTCTTGCAACGAAACAAGTGGCAGTGACCCAGGATCAACGATCTGCGTAATGCCGATGGGAGAAGTTAGGTGTAATTCATCCTTCCAGACTAACTGCCGAAGGGCAAACACCTGGAGATGGATCGACAGATCGATAAAGGGATTTGGTGGAAGGCAAAATGCTACGGTATTCATGACGGCACTTTCAAGAGCCACGTCAAGACACGAGTCAACCACCGCTTGCGCGAATACGACTTCAGAGAGGATAGTTGTCGGATATTTTCGCTCCTCGACCGCAATCTGGAAAGCCCTCACTACGTCGATTTCATCCGGAGGGGTGCGATTTTGCTTGAGTCGGTTCTCCGGGGGTTGATTTGCTGCTTTTGTTGGCGTTGCGGTAACTCGTGCGAGACGAAGAAAATCATCGAAGGTCATGCGGATTACGATGAGTGCTAGCTTGTCCAAACAGCGAAGTGCCTCAACACATTCGCCGATCTGTTCTTCGTCCAACATAGTGGAGGTGCTTTTCACGTCTTGGTGGAATTGCTCCAAAAGGTCGATAACTGGATGCAACATTGATGTCACTGGAGATGAGCGAGCCTCAGCCAGAAAACGTTCCATATGAGCTTGAAGGCCAGAGAAGCTAGCTTGGATGATTGCTGTCATGGCGGCACAGATTTTATGATGGCACAGAAGTTCTTCCACAACTTGATGCGCTCCAATGAGAAGTCCTAAGCTGAATGCAAAATATTCGACGAGACAGCTCATTTGCTGTCGGAATGCATCGATGGAGAGATTAAGTCGATGAAGACTTTCCACTGTTTCGTGCAAAATGCCAGCAAATCCTGGTCTTGATTCTATGTCGGAGTTTGCTTCAACACCGTGGTGTATAACTTGTGTCGCCTGTGTTTTCTTCTGGAGCTGCTTTTGCGCTCTTCCTCGTCCTGGATCTCCATCCAGAAGTGCAACACAACTTCACGAGCACCCTGTGCATCGAAAAATATTCCCGATGTTACTGCGTTGCTTCCAGCAATAAATGACCGTCGGGACGGTGAATGCTTGTTGGCGACTGTCTTACTTCCGTTGTCCAAAATGAAATGAAAGAAGAAGGTCTGATCAAGTCGATTCATGACGATATCTCCGGAGCCGTGTAGTTTTGCGCATTGGTATCGACGGAGCGCTATCATGGAGCTGCTCACAAGTGCAGTTTTGATAGCGTTGCTGTAGGCAATGCGGTTATCCACTGCCCGATCCATAGTCCACACAGATGAGTCAGAGCTGGAAATTGAGCCTGAGGACAACGTAGTGATACAGATTCCGTCACAAGCGACGCAGCCACAATAGTTGGCCGCATCTTCTGGTGAAAGAGATACGAAGGTCGTTGCAGCGCTGATCGCTTCATGCAATTGTTTGAGCAGGAATCTGGCAAAGACTGCCATGGTCTTCTCCAAGTATGCACCTACGACGAACACGTGCGTCTCCAATTCAAGTGAACAAGGAGGCAGATCCTGTAAACTTGATCCGAAGATGCTATTGCCAACAAGCACCCCGTAGGCACTCACTTTACATTCATCGTCTGCAAACTCTTTAAAAGATAGCAGTCCTTGAAGTCCGGAGTTCAAGTGTTTCAGTAAGCCGCACAGATGCGTCACTGTGAGCTGCTCTAGCGTGGATTTCACTCCCCAGATCGGCATTGCGAACTGTTCATGCTCAACAATGTACACTCGAAGTCGGGGTGGTATCGACGGGCTTTGATCCCGATGAATTGTTAATTCGAGCGCAGTAGAAGTACCGCGCTCTTCTTGTAATGCCAATGCCTGCCGCAGTTCGTGCATCCGGATCGTCTCTAGCAGCTCTGGGTATGGGTTTGCTGGCAACCGTAGATGCACTTTGTACGAGTCTGCCAAAACCGTCATGAAATCCTGTATAACCTGCAGCACCTTGGTACTTGCGAAGTACTGGTTCAGCAGAATACTACGTTCATCAGCCTGGGTCTGCAGTATAGAGCTCTTGCTTGTCGAGTCGGCGGCATTCTTAGCTCTATCAAGCTGCAAAGACACAGCTCTGGATGCCATCAGCTTCAGTGCTGCGAGAGGACTCTGGTCATGAACCGGCGCCTATAGGACACACCACAATAATTAGACACCTCCAGATTCACTACGTCGCACTTGTGACCTGCACATTCATGGAAATGCAAAATATACGTCTATGCATTGATCCAGCAGGACGTTGAGCACAAATCCTGCTCGCATGCGCTGTCCCTATCGAATACTTAGAACCGTCGCCACGCTCGGCAAGCACCTGCTTACTTGATCTTGGCTGCGTTCGCCTCCGGCAGCCGTTCAATGACATATTTGCGGTTGGAAATATACATGATGGGGACACCAGGAACCTTACGAATGCGGCGCTTGAGTTCGCGATCACATGTCGCGACGACATAGCAGCGGTGTTGCTGCACACGCTGGAGCAGACAGTCATCGGCGTACGTGCCCTTGTGCGTACATGGTAGTCGTTCAAACCGCGGGTCCTTGGCTAGTCGTAGAGCCACGCGGTACTTGTGGCCGAGCTTCTCCAGCTCTGCCATCACGCAGTCCGTGATGCAAGGTGTGCCTGCAAATTAGAACGTAAAAATGTCAGAGTGTCAGTTAGTCAGTGTCCTCACATTGCTGCAGTTTCTTACAGCAAACGTACACTTGGCCAGCAGGCAGTCCATCATGGCGGAGACCACTTCCAGCTTGTTCTTGATGGAGAAATTGATGAAATTCGTATCCACGATGACGTTGTAAGGAGGGCCCAGCGCCGAGTTGTACTTGAAGAACATGTTGGCTGGGATCTGGTCACTGAATTGTACAACAAAGAGCAGAAGCAATCAACAGTCAGGTGAGTCTCCAGTCTCCAGTGTACAGCACAAGTTTATAAGCTCTTACATCTGCTTGGGCTCTGCTGCCTTGCGCTTCTTCTCCTCAGCCACCGCCACTTTCTTGCGCACAGAATTTCTACAACAGTAACAGTGAAAATTACACAAAGTCCGTTAGAAACAAGAGATAAATACCAACAATGCATTGGTCACGTACATGCGAGTGTCGCGAGGACTGATCATTCGCTTCACGGCAGCGAATTTACGCGTTTTCTTCGCTTTACCCTAAAGAGAACACGGTAGTTAACAAGAGCACAACGTCAGATTCCTATACGAGCGCCATCTCCAGCCAGCACGCGTCAACAAAAGCGCACCATCGTGTCCGAGTCTTGTTTCAGCACTGCCAACCAGCAAAATACTAGCAATAGTAGCCCCTACCTATTTGATTAAGTCACCCAAAATTGTAGCCCCCTCAAACCCGGGTCTCGACCCATTTGCAATCATCAAAACCTGACCCGGGTCGGACCGCACTCAATAGCAATTTTGCAGCCATGGCGGACGATGATCGGCGCGGGATGACGGCGTTCAACATGGAGGACGAGAAGGACGAGGGCCACTTCGACGACAAAGGCAACTTTGTATGGGACGACGACGCCAAGAAGGTGCAGGAGGAGGCGTGGCTGGACGACGTCTCGGAGCAGGCGATCGGAGCGGCCAAGAGCGCCAAGAGCCGACGAGACTTCCGCGACCAACAGGCAGAAGAGACGCTAACGACGGAGGCGGCCAATGAGACGCTCGCCAAGCTGCTGCAGCCTCGCGAGACGGTTCTGCAAGCTCTGAAGCGTCTAGGGTCCAAGAAGAACGCACGGATTAAAGCTGGGAACAAGCGCAAACAACGAGCGGAAGACACGCGGACGGAGCAGGAGAAGCGGCAGTTTGAACAAGTGACGGAAGCTGCAGATTTCCTCATGCGGATAGGAGAGGTGGACGTCTATAGTCAGATCAAGGAGGAGTTTATCCCAGAGGAGGACCTACTGGCGCAGCGCCGACGCGTGCAGTTTGCAGAGCAGGAGGAAGGGAAGAGTGAAGAGAAGCCGCCGAGAGAGGAGGTGATGTGGGAGTATAAAGCTACGGATGGACAGATCCATGGACCTTACCCGACGTCGAGCTTCGTGGCGTGGCAGCAGCAGGTGAGATTTGTGGTGATCTGGTGATTTTGGAGGTTCCCGAGTGTAACGATGTCACTTGATGTGTGCAGGGTTACTTTAAAGGAGAGACTGCTGTGGACATGCGGCAAGTTCGGAGCAGCAGTGATACGACTGGGCAGGCAGAGCAGAACGGTAACAAGAAGCAGAAAGTGGAGCCTGCAAAAGTATCTGCTGAGCAGGAGATGCTCAACGATTTTGACGATAGTGATGAAGAGGAAGACCCATCAAAAACCAATGGGAAGAACGAAGCAGATGAGAACCCATGGAAACGATCAGACCTGATCGACTTTTCCTCATATTAAATGGCGGAAGCTATGGAAATTGAACCTGATCCTGTGCAAACACACGAGCCTCGGCCGTTCTGAAACCCGGAAATAATCAAGAATACTGGAAGCAGGCTCATTGGCATGACAGTACGCTCGCGACACGCCCTGCTAGTCATTCTTCTTGGAGACGCCAGACCTCCGAGTCACGAAAGTAGAGGTATCTCGCCGAGGTGAAGCCTGACCGCGACGCTGGTCCACATTTCGACGTCGTACATCTGGGTTGTCATTCAGATCTTCGTCCTCACTGGAGTCGCTCGAGTCATCAATCATTAGCGGGCGTCGGCTGCAACAACAACACAATGAAGTTAGTAAATCTTATACCGCCAACTCTATAAGCTGCAGTTCGGCTCGTACCTCTTCGGATCTCGATATGCAGGCGCATCGTTTCTCATCTGAAAGCGCATGTACATTTCGTGCATCTTGGTCTTCATCACTGCATCAACAAGAAACACACCAGTAGCAGTGAGTACATCTACAGTCGCTTATGACAACCGTTCTTGTGTCAGATAATTGCCCACCTTCGCTCATACTCGAGAGCTTCTCACTCATGGCATTGTATGTCTCTGTGGCAATCTCCGTCGCGGTCTTCTCCGGTGGATACTGCTGCTCTCTCTCTGCTGATCTGTCATGGAAATGCGACGAGAACTCCTCGCTGGCCAGAATTTCGTCCCGGAAGATCTCGTCCTGCATCATGCGCGCCAACATGGCGTCGCGCTCTTCCTGCTCCGACAAAGCGCCTAATTCCCCACTGGGAGGCGCAGAAAGTCATCAGGGAGCTTGACGCGACGTCGTTGGCCTGTAGGTGATGAAGACGGCGATGCTTTGAGCTGCTGGCGAGGAGAACGAGGCGGTGCAGGAGGAGGATTAACTCGCTCCTGTGCGTTGCGGGGACTGCGTCCATGGCCAGAAGCACGTCCACAGTGCTCTCCATGTCTCCTTGATGTGCCTCGAGAATATCCACCAGCAGCTGGACGTCCCACGACGGGAACATGCCCCGCAAAGCCTCCACCTCGCCGCCACGTCGCTGCATCTTCGAGTGTCAAATAAGATAGTGACGAAAATACTTGTACATGGCTTCATGTACCATCTTTTGGTACATTGTACCGTATACACGGAGCGATGTACCATATGATCGGTACATTTTAGCTGACAATGTGTTTGCTGTCATTCCCCGATTGTCAGCGGTGTCATCACTAAGGATGCGAGTTGCTTCGTTGAGTGCAGCGCTGCTGCTGTCTGTAGCGATTATTGGAGGCTCGACGTATGCTGAGCCCAAGCACAAGCCTGACAACACTTGTCGGTCGGCTGGTGTGCTGAAATTCGACCCGGAAACGCATCCAATGCAGCGTGTAAGCACTTCCCTTTGTGCCTTCAGGATTGTACTAATTACTCTCACTGCTGTATTTGGTACAGACGAAGGGCATGGAAGTATGCAGTAAGTACCGCAAAAGCACCTGCTGCAACTCTAGCCACTCGCACGCTCTGCGTCTGAAGATCCGAGAGCCTGTGGTGGCCAAGTTTAGTCGCAAGTGTCAACGATTGACAGAGGAGATGGCGTGCTCGTCGTGCCACCCTCTCATGGGCACTTGGGAGATGAAGAATGTGTGTCCGAGTGTATGTAACGACTGGTACGATGCCTGCAAGGGCGAGTACTATTCCTACGGTGGCTCAGGCACGTTGGCTCCGTGCTACGGGAACGCACTGGTGTGCTCTCCGTTGTCGTCGATTGTTGAGTCGGGAGCGGACTTCTGCACACACATGGGCTTCCATGTCGGTAGTGACACAGACGTGGAGGGGAGAGAGTGCTTTGATGGCTCCGTGCCAGAGCAATTGGGCGAGGCTGAGCCTGAGGAACCCTGGCAGGATCAGCTCATGCGGATCTTCGGAGAGCAGTCAGAGAACCCGTCACCTGCGTTTATTGCAGGCATTTTCGTGATCCTTACCATGCTCTTCATGGGCAACAGATTTGCTAGACAGCTGGGTGATCCGTTTGGTGGGGATCAACTTAATCTCGAGGAGGTGCGTCGCTTGCAGCAAGAACGATACGAGCGAGGAGAGCTCGTGTATGAAGACGAGACGGATAGCAGCAGCGACGAAGGTGGTGAACGCGAGCCGCGAGGTCAAGTGCCTGAGGAAAACGAAAGTGCCCCCAAGCTTCGTCCTAGGCATGGGTCGTTGCCATCCTGTGCTGTTGACGAAGTGATTGTGTTCTCCCTTATCTTTTCATGAAAGTTAGACGCTCGTTGTGGTTCTAAGTCCAGTTCTTGGTAACTGCTGTGCTCTCACAATCGTTGCCTTCTTAATCTTCTCTCGTTGAAGTCCTGAAAAGCAGAATGGCCCGAACAATCCAACTGCCTGCAAACGGTGCCCCTGTTCGATTTGTACAGCGTACCCCTCCCTATCCAAGTGTACACACGCAACAGTTTATACTGAACGAGGTCTCCAACTCTACTGCTGACATTACACTCGCCCTTGCCACGACGACGGCCGCTTGCTGTGTCTCCCGTTTGAAGCAGAGGGACTGCCTCGACCGCGGATCAATTCCATGGAGCAGAGCACAACGGATCTGATGCGTTGCAAACCACTTCACACAGCTGATCACTTTTTGGCCTTCTTCAGCTTGCTCTTCTCGCCTTCCAACTGCGAAATCAATCGACATACAATTTAGAACCATGTTTTTCCTCAATAATCGCCAGCATCATCCAACCCACCACTTTCTTCACTCGCGAGAGCACTTGGGCATTGGCGCTCACACAGTTCTGTGGGTGGTACGGCGGCTTGATCACAACTTCTCCCATGACACGGATGTTGGATCCCTCCCACTTACACGGCATGCTAAACATCACTCTGTCAGTACACAAAACAACGAGTCCTAATCCAAAGTCTCCCACAGCACGTACGTCTTGTTAAGTGCGTCAAAAATGGTCTGAGCTTCAGCAGAAACTCCCTGGCCAATAGCCGCCAGAGCTCGCTCCGCTTGTCCTTTGTTCTTCTGCTCCAGACGCAGCAGTTCGTCCTCACTGATAGCAGGCAGCACGAGCTGCAGTCCGGCAGGAGCTCGCTCCAAAACTTCGACCTTCTGCAGTGTCTCTATTTGGAAGATCCGCGTCTTGCTTTTCGACCCATTTTGCTCCTCTATGAGCCATAAAATCAACCATAACAGCGTTATTTTCGTCTATATGAGCTCCAAGATAGTCATTTTCTAAGGATATTCTACCGAGCACGAGGAAGTTTGCGACGGGATCAAGAGTGAAGATAACGCCCTCGAAGACCTCGGACTTGGTGGTGACGCGCACCTTGGCGCCCACCGCCTTGTTGTCCTGCAGCAGCTCCTCGGGCAGCACAGACACCGGCGCGCTGCTCATAGCCATAGTTCAGCAATAAGCTAACGTGCTTTAGCTCTCTTTACTACGATTGGCTGAAATAAAATCACTTGATTTTCAACCAATCCAGAAAGAGCCTATATAAAATGATATTGATTATAGCAGGTAATTGCTGTGAGAGGCGGAGATTGAGCGTTTCCGGAGGTGCGAACAAGCGAGAATCCAAGATGGGCGGCGGTCACTACGATGGTGCGTAGCGCGTCTTAGAGGGTTATTAAGCGTCGTGCGTGTGTTCAATCTGTAGCGATGCGTCTTGAGCTTTCACCCGCTGCGATTCTTGTCTCTGAACGTGGCGAATTGCCTCAGAAATTGATGTTTATTGACATTATCTCTTTTTGTTAATGAACAGCTCCCCGCGTGCCTTCGCGCCAGGAAATGGTGGACGCCAAGCTGCCTCTGCACTACCGGGACACGTGCGCGGGCCTCCTGATCCCCCTGAACGAGTGCCGACGATCGACGCTTTACCTGCCGTGGAAGTGCCAGGACCTGCGTCACGCCTACGAGAAGTGCCAGTACGAGGAGTGGAAGACGCGCGTGGAGCTGCTCAAGAACAAGGAGTAGAGTATTACACCAGACAGCAGGGCAGGACAGGAGAAGAAGCTTTGGACCTGGCTGCTACAGGGCATCAATCCTTACCAAAACAAATCAAGAGTGAATACTGTATTCAGGTCGTGTGTGGCGCGTTGCAGGAGAGATTGAGTTGGATGGCCTGGTGGGTCAGTGCCTAACAAACTTTAGGATCGCATGCCAGTGGGAAGGTTGCGGTGAGCGATCAAGTATCATTCTTGCATGATTCACGCGCCTGAAGACGACGACGTCGACAAAGTAAACATTTTCTGCGGCTATAAGGAGCGCTAATTCTTTCTTTGCAGCACAGCAGTTGTAGGAGGTAAGTTATTAGGTGAGGTGGGGTTGTTACAGCGTGATGCTTGTCAGATCAACAGACGATGTCACGTGTCAAGCAACCAAGTGACCATACTCAAGGCGTAAACTAGCTGATGCAGCCTGCACTGTGAGGTTATATTTGCTACACGCCGGAATACCCGAATAGCGTGAGGCTCGCCACCATGATGAACATCCCCGCATACATGCTGAAAGCTACGATGTGCGTTTTCCCTTTAGCAAATTTGTACGCGGTCGGAATGAGTTCTTTGATGCAGATGCACACCATGATGCCGCACACGATACCGAAGAGGATTCCTTCTGAGACCGGATCCATACCGTCGCCAATCGCCAACCAGGCGATAACCCCACCCAATGGTTCAGCACACGCAGAAATCGTGCACCACATGATGCCACGCCAGCGAGAGCCCGTGGCGAAATAAATGGGAGCAGCGACAGCAATCCCTTCAGGGATGTTGTGGAGACCAATGCCGAAAGCGAGTGAGAATCCGACAGAGGAATTCTCGATTGCACCGACATAAGTTGCGATACCCTCCGGGAGGTTGTGAATCCCAATGGCTAAGGCGCTTAGCACACCCATCCGTTGCAAGGCAAGCTTGGATTGCACGTCCATTTTGATGTAGCTGCTGATCGGCTCAGGGCTTTGGACTTCCAAGTCACGGGCCGGGCTGTCCGCGTTGCTTTTACTGTTGCTGAAGTGCCCCATCGATTCGCGGATGGCTTCCAGATTGTCGATCTCCGTCAAGCCGTGCTCGGGTGCGATCCTGTGCACGATCACATCGATGACGTAAATGAGCGCGATTCCGACCGCGAAGCAGGCAGTGGCGCTGAGCCAACCATGACCTGTGGCGGTCTCCTCGCTGATATCGTCGTTGGTGAAGCCTTCCGTGAGTAAGTGCACGGATTCGCCGTAGATTTCCACCAACGAGATGAACATCATGACGCCCGCCGAAATGCTGAGAGCGACTGCCAGACTCAGAGGATTGGCGAGATGCACTAAGTTCTTGTTGAAGACGACCATTCCGCCGAGAACGGTGGCGAAACCTGCAGCAATATTGAGCGCGAAGGCAACTCCAACGGAATGGCCGGATTGAACCATCGCTAATGCAGTGAAGCTTGGATTGGTCGATACAACAAGAGTGCAAAATGGAGAATGGAAGCAATGAGAGGTCTCGTCCCTAAAGACCCCAACTCGAAACCCCTGGCGCAGAAGATGCCGAAGTTTTACCGCGGTTTTCGGCAGCGTATCCTGCATGGATAGGCCCGAAGCGTTCGTTGCAGTTAACGGTGTCAGATAACGCTGGTCGGTGACAACTTCAACCGATTAATTTAGGCGAGTTCCGTGCTAGACGATTGGTTCGGGCCACGCGTGGTGAGACCGGGAGCACGCGTTGCACTGAACCGTTTAGTGAACGTGGCGGTCGGTTATAACGAGCAGTGATTTCCAGCATAGGGCTTCGAACAGCGCAAGCGTCAACTTTTGCTTGCTGCAGGGAGCGACAGTTTTTGTCGTTCGAGATTGATTAGCACTGTAGCACCCGAACACAATTTTTCGAGGAGCGTCGACAAGGAATGAAGGAAAGATACTTTTGCTTGGCCAAAGGTTTAAAAATGCCTTGAAGTAGCTCCTTGGTTTAGTCATCGATCACTGCGACTTGTAGTTTAAGCACCAGCATAGCCGAACAGCGTCAGGCTGGCAATCATCACGAACATGCCGAAGAAAATGCCCATTGCGATTAGGTGAGTCTTTTCACCGGCAAACCGGAATGCAGTCGGCAGCAATTCCTTCACGCAGATGCATACCATGATGCCGCAAACGAGTCCGTAGAGAACGCCTTCGGAAATGTGGCCCATGCCATCGCCAATTGCCAGCCACGCGATGACTCCGCCCATCGGTTCGGCTACAGCAGAGACGACGCACCACATAATTCCACGCCAGCGGCTACCCGTGGCAAAGTAGATTGGCGCGGCCACTGCAATTCCCTCCGGAATGTTGTGCAGACCGATACCAAACGCGAGTGAAAACCCGATGGAAGAGTTCTGAGTTGAACCAGCATAAGTTGCGATACCCTCGGGGACATTGTGGATGCCAATTGCCAACGCACTGAGCAATCCCATCCGCTGCAGGTTCTTCTTGGCGGTATCGTCCATTTTGAAGAACGCACCAGTGTTTGGAGTCGTTTGGCTTTCAAGTTCGACAACCGAAGTGCCGCCGTTGTTACTGTTCTTGGAGTCGTGGAACGCAAACTCCTCATGCAAATTCTCCAAGTTGTCGATCTCGGTGTGGTCGTGCTCCGGCGAGATCATTCGCACGAAGACGTCGATGGTGTAGATCAGCGCGACGCCAACGGCGGCACAACATGCAGCAGCCAGCCAACCGTGCCCTGTCGCGGTGTCCTCCGACATGCTGTCGGTCTTGATACCGTCGGCAAATGAATGCACAGACTCGCCGAAAATTTCAGCAAGGGAAATGAACAGCATGACACCCGCGGAGATACTCAGAGCCACCGCCAAGCTCAGAGGATTGGCTAGGTACACGAGGCGCTTGTTGAAGACGACCATGCCGCCAAGGATCGTAGCGGCACCGGCGGCGATATTGAGTGCGAAGGCGACGGCGACGGCGTGGCCCGTTTGAACCATCGTAGCGAGGTATTGAAGTCGGTGTCTTGATGAAGAGAAGGTGAATTCGATAATGACAATGGCGTTTGACGTCGACCAAGAACAACAGATAGCAATGCGCATGGCCCCCACTCAGCGGAGTCAAAGATATGCCAATTCATTCTTGACTGCAGCACAAAACGGCCCAGGCGCAATGTGCACATGTAACCCTGCATCGCTGAGCATACGGCCACTTTGCTTTCACAACAGAGTCAGTGACGAGACATTGACGCGCAAGGCGCTACGGGTCTACAGATGAGTCGGCGACACAATGCCCGCATGGGCCAGAGGGATCCGCTGGTTTTTGTCACGAGTCCGGCGCACGAATGCCATGCGTGCATGGCACTTCAGTTTCACAGTGGTCGAAACCATGGCAGATATACACTTTTTTGTGATGAGGGCGTTGGCAATCATTTGTTGATCCCCACCCTGAGTGCTACTTGCTAGGCAGATGCACGTTTGTTTATCCGTGCCACTGTCGCCAACGTGTAATAGGTAGACGAACTCCTTTAGTTAAGGCCCTGGTGACCACCTCATTCTGACTGACTGACATCGCAAGTATCATAGGAATTGTGAAGCAGCCAAAAAGACTTGCAGCTTGCAGTGTTGGAGTTGGTCTTCTTGCTGAATGCAAAACGTTTTTGCTCAGCGCGAAAGCCACGATCCAGCGTGGATCTCCCTTTTCTGTCTGAGCCGTTGGCCCGCGGTCTGGTTGGTGTCGAAGAAGCGTTCACATGTGCTTCCAACCGGCCGATGATTGCTGCATTACCACTGGCCAGCCCCACGCGCAGTTCGCCGTTGCAGCTGCATGCTTTACATATTTCTGACCATGAAACTCTCTACTCTCCAGTCGCGGAAGATACAATTGTCGATCTTGAAGAGACGCAATGGATATCACCAAGAATGTATCAACGCGAGCTGCCGTTCTGGGCGGCGTGGCAGCTTGGTTGACGTATATCTCTGTCGGTGAAGAATGGATCGTCAAAGATTACGTGTTCGTGCTGGCCATCGTGATTGCCGTCTTCGTCGGCGGATATCGCAAGGCCAAGTACGAACGTCTGATCCACCAAGCGAAGCTCGAACGAGGTGACCAAATGGATTGCAAAGCATTGGTGTTGTAGCTTTACGTTAATTTGAATACTATCGCGTTGCGATATAGCGCATGACCTTGAGAAGATCGCGTTCATCCAAGGCGATCCAGTGCAACTAGCGCTGAACAAAGTGACGTGCATCTTGTTCTTCGTACGTACAACAATGCCACGTAGGACAAGTTGAATATTTGGTACCAAAAGATTATGATTGCTGTGGTTATGTAGGGAACGTGGTGCAAGAGATCTCGTGAAGCGCTGCAAGTGTTCGCGTATCTGCACGAGACGATTTTGCACGACTGTAAGCATATTGGGGCTTAACATCGCTTGTGCTAATACTTTGCTGATCTTTTGATTGTTTTCATGTGTTGACTTTGCAGGCGTGCAGTTTGTGGGGTTGACGCAGGAGTCTCGCGAAGAACTGGCGATGTACGAGGTTAAAGGTCGAAACGCCAGCAACTTTCGCGAGCTCAAGACGTTTGCCTTCAGCATCGGCATTGAAGACGGCTTCATGAGCAAGGAGTGCGGAAGTGTGTAGCTGTAGAAAATGTTTACCTGCCCTGACGGTCCTGATTGATACTAGGTATATCGTACGATGTGATCTCTGCACGGTGCCGCAACTGTTTATCGTTGGCAAAGACAAAAGCATCAAGTGGTATGGCGACCCGACCATCGCTGGAATCGAGGTAAACAGTTAATGTCGCTGCCACCACCGAGAAACATAGCTTACGTTTCTGTCACTGCAGGGCAAGATTCGCTCGCTTATCGACCAGGACGACGTGAAAAGTGATCTCAGAACTGTCAAGATGGAAGAGAGGAAGCAGAGCAACGCAGCCTGACTCGCAATGCTGTATCAGATTGCGCCGGAATCGATGTTTAATCAACATGATGCAACCTCCATTCATCCATTGCCAGCGTTCTCTATCTTGTATTTTGTTGGGTGTTTGATTAGTCTAGTTGTCAGTGGCAACTACATTCTGCACATCGTCAAACGAAAGGGGAAACGCGCACGCGCCCAGAGCCGCAACTGTTTTTGATGCAGTGGCACAGCCCCACTTCAGCGCATTGGCAACATCTCCGCCATTTGTCTTCCACGCTGAGAGGAATCCAGAGTTGAACGAGTCACCTGCACCTGTAACGTCCATGACAGCCGTAGGGTAGCTTCCTTGCTTCCACTCTTGCTGCTTCTTGGAGCAGTACGCCCTCGCGCCACCCGAGCCGACCTTAATAACCGTCACTCCGTCAATCCTTTGAGCAAAATACTCCATGGCAGCGTCCACAGATTCGGTGTGGGAGACTTTCATTGCCTCCACTTCGTTCGGCAGAAACACGTCAAGCAGCGGAAAAAGCTCTTCAAGACCGTCCCATTGCTCCGATGAATCGTAGTTCGTGTCCAGCGACGTGGTGATGCCGCGTTCTCGTGCTTTCTCCAGCAAAGGCTTCAGTTTTGTTCGCAGGCTAGCACAGCTATAGAAACCTAGCAACATAGCACGCATAGGCGTCAGTATTGAACTTTTATCGCCAAAGTGATCCAGGGTAGCCCAAATGTAAGCCTTACCTCCGATATGAAGGTGGTCCGCCGACAACACCAATTGTTGATCAACATGCTGCACGAAAACACTCTCAATATCAGTCTCGTCAACACTTCAACAGCGATATTATAATCTTTCACCTCGATGCTGAACTTGCGAGCCGCTCCATAGTGCGTGACGAAGCTGCGGTCGGTCTGCAAGATAAACCAATTTCAGCGATCATATAAGTATGCAGCATATCTATAGACTTGGGTCTGTAGCCTCACCGCCCCGCTAAGTACAATACAGACGCCTGTGGGGACCCCTTCCAGTGCTGGGGAGCTCAACGTCACATTACGTTCAGTCAGGTGCGTCTTGAGCACATCTGCGAACCGATCGCAGCCTGCAGCATTCCATACATCAGATAGTTAATTGCAACCATATATCTGATTGCATAGTGATTCGCAGTCGAGAATACCGACCTACAGCCGTGTGCAGCGTCACACGGAGCTCGTGCTGAGCGTTATGACTGCTGAGATTGGCCAAGTGCGTCGCCGTGTTGAGTGCCGAGCCGCCAGGCTGCATCTGGATGGGCAGCGAGCACTCCACGTCTCCGCCCCATTTCGGCAGCTGCTCCGGCGCCAAAGTACCAGCCACCACGTCCACGAACGAGTCTCCAAGCACCGCAAACGTGACCTTCATCCGACTGGTCCTAAGATCGTATAAAAACTATATACACAGTCATATCATATGACATCTACCTTATAAGGTTGTAGTCAGTCATAATGCTCCGAGTTCCGAAGTTATGCCGTCCTCGTCCGGGTGTGTCCTTCCTCTCCAGCGCTGCGTCTCCGTCTGCGCATAACTTCAGTTTCAGCGGCTGTGGGTTCCTCATCCCTTACCATTTGGGCGTGGCCCAAGGCCTGAAGGATGCCGGTTTCATCCAGTCCAGCTCCAAGTTTGCAGGCGCATCAGGTGGCGCCATCGCTGCTTTAAGTCTCGCAGCCAACTCCAGTATGACGGACATACTATATGAGACCAAGGCCATGGCAGAGCTCTGTCACAGTCAGGGCACGATCTGGAAGCTGGAGGAGCGACTACGCGCCATCTTCCACACGAAATTCGGCGATCTCCCAGTCGGGACTTTGGCCCAGCGGCTGACGATCGCGACGGAAAAGTTATGGCCTGCTCGGATTCAAGTTATGACCGACGACTTTCATTCGTCAGATGACCTGTGTGATGCTCTCATAGCGTCGTGTTATGTGCCTTGGTACTTGGCACAACGAGGCACGTCGCTCTTCCGAGGGGAATATCATGTGGACGGAGGACTCTTCACTTTGGTGCCTGAAGTGCCAGGATATGTCAAGGTTTGCGCCTTCCATGGCCACATGTTGCGTCGCGACGACTATGACATCAGTCCGTCAATCGACCCGGAGTTCCCGTACTCCATTGTGCAGTTGGCTCGCTTTGCACTGTTCCCACCGGAGCTCGAGGTGCTGGACGAACTTTATGAGTTGGGGAAGAAATCTGCAGGAATTTGGGCGGACAAGCAGAAGTCAAAGTGAAGATATCGGATGTTTTCGAGGACAGCAAGGTCTTTTGTCAATAGCACCTTGCTGTCGTACTTGTATTTTCGCTGCTTTGATCCTACTCATTTCCGTTACTGTTGTTGCTGCTGTTGTTGTTGTTATCATCGTCGGATGAGCTGCTGGATGCCGTGGAGCGTGATGACATTGAAGACGACGACGAGGAAGAGGACGAGGAGGACGACGAAGAGGAGGACGAAGAGGAGGACGAACTTTCGTTGCCGTCATCTTCAACGGGTTTACCGACGCTCTTGTCCGCTTTCTCAACATCACTTGGCTTCTCAACAGTGGTCGTGGTCTTCACAACAGCAGCAGCTACTGGCTTCTGCTCAACCTTCGGAGCCGTAGTTGCTTTAGAGAGTTTGGCTCCATTGACGGAAGTTGAGGACTTCGCTGTAGGTGCCCCCGCTACCGAGGCTTTCTTCGTGCTGGTGGTTGTTTTCTTCGTAGAGCTTTTCGCAGCTGTATTCTTCTTAGCGGTCGAGACCACCGCGGCAGTCTTGGGTTTACCATTTACCTGTCCATTCACGACAGCTGACGATGTTGGTGGACGTTTAGCTCCTTCGTCGACTGCCGAGGCCTTGTTTACAGGGGCTGACGTTGCCGCATTTGTTATTGTTGTTGCTGTCGTCGCTGTTGTCGTTGATGCTGTGGGCTTCTTTCGACTCCGCTTCCGAGTTGAGCTGCTTGAATGCCTTGACTTGTCACCACGGTTGGATTCCAGCACCTTGAGGGCGGTTTCCGACAGCTTCACGGTTTTAGTAGGTGGCTCGACCACTTCCATTCGTCTACTTTACGCAGCACAACCAGGAACAAAATATAAGTCTCCGTCTACCACATAAAGAGTAACACCACTTCTCCAATTAACTCGCGGCCTACCTCTCCTCGCGTCGTTTCCTCTTGTCTGCTTTCGCTTTCATCGCCGCCAACTTCCGCACATGGTCCAACTTGCCACGTTCCAGTGCGGCAGTCCGTTCGTCCAGAACTGCCAATTGACTTGGATTAAACTACAAAGCACAAACGCAACAAAAAACACATGAAAACCTTTACACCTTTCTTCCACGAAAGTCATCCCAGCAAACTCACCAGCAAGTTGTTGCAATAAATAAAGTCCTCCGGGTTCTTCCCAAAGACGCTCTCATCTGTGAAGAGCGTCGACAGCTTCGCGAGATACGCTGGGTACGGGTACTCTGTCGTGTCCAAGTGCGTCTCCAAAAGGCAGTCCGTAAATCCTTTTCTCCGGTCCTCTTGGGCTTGCTGGTACAAAATGGACTCGGCGTCTTCTTCAAACACGTCCGACTCGTCCGTATAGGCGTCCAGTTCGTCTTCGTCAATTTCTTCTTCTTCTGAGCTGTAAAAGTCCTCACTTGGCTGCCGTTTCAATGGAGAAAGCGAGCGTTTAGGCTCGGACTTCACTGGACTGGGGCTCTGTTTGGGGGCTTTAGCCTTGCGCGGAGGTTTCTTCGCTGCTGGCGTCTTGCTCTTGGGCTTTGGGGCTCGGACTTTCGGCGTCTTGCTCTTGGGAATAGGCGCTGGAAGTGGCGGAGGAGGCAAAGGCGGCGGCGAAGGAGGCATTTCGGGGGAGAGTCCGGCGGCGGCGGAGGAGGCAAAGGAGGCAGACCAACCGACCGACTCATAGCTTCATCGTCGCTGGAGCTGTCGGGGCTGCTACTGGAGCCGCTGGAGCTGCTGCTGAGGCGACTGGCGCGTAATAAGAGCGCGTCCATGGCTGCTAACTGGACGACTTCCAAGAGCTATTTGTGTTATTGGATGTCACTAATTCAGTAGAGTGACTCGTGTGGACTACGCATTTGAACCGAAAACAGGGTACAGGTCACTTCAACTTGAAGTGTATTGGTGCTCTGTTCAGGATACTGTATGAACATATCTACCCCTGATCTATACAGTGGTCGCGTTCTTGTCGGTGCTGTCGACACCATCGCCAAGCAGCCCGAGCACGTGGTGGTTCTGGCGAGCCCACATCTCAGCGTACTTGCCCTGAGTGTCACGGATCAGCTCGACGTGCGAGCCTTGCTGGATCACGCGGCCCTTGTCGAACACGATGATCTCGTCAGCGTCTTGGATCGTGGACAGGCGGTGGGCGATGATCAGCGACGTGCGGTTTGCACCGATAGCAGCGAACTCCCTCACGATCTCCGACTCGGTCTCAGAGTCAAGCGCACTAGTGGCCTCGTCGAACAGCAGGATCGGCGAGTCCTTCAGCATTGCACGCGCAATGGATACACGCTGCTTCTCACCACCAGAAAGCTTCAAGCCACGTTCGCCCACGCGGGTATTGTATCCGTCCGGGAAGGATTCGATGGAGGGGTGGATCTGTGAAACACGGGCAGCGTTGAATACTTCCTCCGCTGTAGCATCCAGGCGACCATAGTTGATATTGTAGAAGATTGTGTCGTTGAACAACACCGTATCTTGCGGGACAATAGCAATCGCCTGACGCAGCTCGTCCAGGTTGAGCTGGCGGATGTCCTTCCCGTCAATAAGAATGGTACCGTTCTGCGGGTCGTAGAATCGGTAGAGTAGACGAAGAACAGTGGACTTGCCAGAGCCGCTCGTGCCCACGATCGCGACACGCTTGCCTGCTTCCACCTTGAAGGATGCCTTGCGCAAAATCGGAAGCTCCGAGCGGTATCCAAACTCGACATCACGGAACTCGATAGATTTCGGTTCCTTGCCCTGCAGCGATAACATGTTTTCTGGGTTCGTGATGTTTGGCGTGACGGCACCCAACTTGAACATCGACTCCATATCCGTGACCGACTGGCGCACTTCACGATAAATGCTGCCGATAAAGTTCAATGGGATGGATAGCTGGAACAACAACCCATTTACAAGAACCAAGTCACCAACTGAAAGGGTGCCAGCAGCAATTCCTTCGCACGCCATGTACATAATCGCCGTAAGGCCAACGCTGAAGATACCGTTCTGTCCGGCATTCAGCATTGCCAGCGACGTCTGCGTCTTCAACGCTGCTTGTTGGTAGCCCTTGAGCGATTCGTCGTAGCGCGCCGTCTCATGCTCTTCGTTGTTGAAATATTTGACCGTTTCGTAGTTCATCAACGAGTCAATGACCTTGGCTCCAGCCTCGTTCTCAAGGCGGTTCATCTCTCGACGGATTTCATCTCTCCATTGCGTGACCAGCACCGTGAACGTCGTGTACGCAGTCAACGTACCCAGCGTCACACCTGCATACGGCAATCCAAAGCTCGTAGCCATGATAGAGCTCACAAGACCGATCTCCAGAACCGTCGGCACCACTCGGAAAGCCATGGCTCGCAGCACAAAGTCAATCGATCGTGAACCACGGTCAATGATACGCGACAAAGCACCCGTCTGCCGGTCCAAATGGAACTTGAGATCCATCGCGTGCAAGTGATTAAACACCCGCACTGCAACCTTGCGGATGGTCTTTTGTGCCACATTGGCAAACACAGCATTGGCGAGCTCTGAAGACGCACTGGCAGTGAATCTCGCGACTCCGTAGCCCAACACCATTGCCAACGGCACCGCAACTTCAGGGGATGAAGCTGCAGCAGCAGAGGCGACGCCCATGGCGTCTACCAGCTCCTTGAAGATGAAAGGGACTTGGATCGTGAGCGCCTTGGAGGCCACCACCAGTCCAGCGGAGATGAGCACCTTGTTCTTGATCTCCTTGGCCTCCTTCGAGTCTTCACGAGGCCAGAGATGGCCCATTAAAAAGCTGAGAATCTCCTTCGCAGTGTCCGGTGGTCGGTCCAGCCCCATTCCGCTCAGGGCGTTCAGAGGCTTGCCTTGTTGCTTGGTCTTCAGGTCATCTGGTGATGAAGTTGAGAAGCTCAAAACGGAGTTGCCCAATGCAGAAGCAGCGAAAGAAGTCGGTCGTCGTCTGCCGAAGACGGAGGAGTAAGCGATGGGCGCATTGCGAGAGCGATGCACCACCTCCAGACGCCGCACGCCCCGCAGGAAGATGCTGCGACTGTGAAGTAACGGCATGATCCCCAAGCAAAAGCTGAAGTGACGTCTGTGGAGGGCAAAGTACGTATGATGTCGTATGAAGGTGAAACATGAATGTTACTTGAGAGAATGATGGTAAAAAGTTGTTTGCATAATAGATATGGTCATCTTTGCTGGTAGCGTTTTTGATTGGCGCAAAATGTGGACTACAACGTACCTCTGTAATTTTGTTAGTGGTTCTTGCCACGCGTGCGATTTAGTGATTCCCTGTTGCTACCAGAACCTTGGAGCTGGACCACACCAAGAGTTCTATTGGTTCAGTGCACGATCCCCCGTCTGCATATCGACGCTGCCACCACTTCGCTTACATCACCAACAGTGACCGGGAAGAGCACAAAGCGACTAAGCGGTTGGGATGTCGTTGCAACACCCACGGTTGTTCACATTGCAGCGCAGATCGCGCAGTGCGTGAGCGGCTTGGGCTCTTGCAGGAACATCTGCTCAGCACGTGTACAGGAGTGTCTTTATATCAGTGCTAAGGTGTAAGTGTCCTCATGGCTTACCTTGTGCGGTACTTCCCGCACCTCAAAGCGCTAGCACCAGAAACACCAATAGTCACGCGAGTGGAGGAATGCATCGTTGCCGCAGACATCAGTATGGCGGACTTGCTCGCGTCGTAATTGGTGCTGAGTGAAGAAGCACTCCGCCTGTATAAGAAGACAAAGAGATTGAAGAGAAGACTCACACGTGCAGAGATCACAAACATCTATTAGCTGTCATTGAAGGGCTTAACACGTCGAACAAGGTAATATAAGAGCGCTTAATAATTAGCGAGGCAATCTACAAAGGAACAAAACCCAATTGAGCTGTACAGCGTGTCTATTTGCAAACAGGTGGTGGGTGCGTATTGGGATACCCCAAAAATTACTTCAGGTGCATGGGTGATAGGAAGTCGGGTTTTTGCAGTTCATTGTTCACCAAACATAGCCCGCGGAAAGAATACGTGTTCGGAAGCCTTTCTTGAATTCAAAACGGGCTTGTGTGTAGGTATTTAAAGCCATCATAAAGAAATAATTAGTAGGCAGTGCACTGAAACAGCTGGAAAAGTGGCGGTGAGTCAGGTGTCTTGTTTAATGAACGTGCTCATAGAATGGGTGTGAATCCCTGAGAACTACTGAAAATCTGACACCAGTAGAGGGTATATTGGAGGGGGGGGGGCTGTGCCATATCAGGCGTTGGCCCGTCGGGGGATAATACCTTGGAGAAAAACAGGAACAACATGTAACAGGTGTAAAAGTTAACGGATGCATTACTTGACGGCAACAAACTAGAACCGATCTTCAATGCGTTCTGGCTGAAGTTGTTGAGCATAACACACGCTTAATTCTCTTTAATAGTTTTCACCATCGTGCGCGACGGTGCTCCATTTGTGACTCGTGAACGCAGCCCGTTTGCGGCTAGCGGCTTAGCTCTCGTTTAATGCTTTGTTCGATGTTTCCAATTGTATATTCCACGTCATTTCGAGCAGCCGTAAACATGCTTGATAGTCCCAAACGTTGAGTGATCTGCATACCTGCTTTTGCCGACAACAAATTCGTCTCTAGTTTAGAAGGGATGGTTTTGACGGCTGATATCACAACGGCTAATCAGCCATTGGTGATGATACGGCCCATAACAGACTGCTTACCTTATACAGGCCGTTACGCACTAGTTAGTCTTGCGATTGTAATGTGTCTCCTCATGCATTTCTGGTTGCCACTGAAATGACAACAATTGCTCCCCTGAGATACAAGCCCTCTCATGTCCTGTTAGGTTAGTCACCATGATAGCAATACACGTTTCCGGTTGGGCTCCAATCTTTTATGGCTTCAAAGAAAATCCTGGCCTGGCGCCAGCGGCTTGGTGACAGCGAAATGCGCATAGGGTTATTGCACAATGGGCACAGCTTCTCTCTGTATATCACCCTCACTACCCCGCACCTTTTTGCTCAGAGACCCTCCTCGCATATATCATCTAGTACACGGCCCATTGTTAAGGCGTTTGTGTCCTCTACGTGATTGTGGTAGGCAAAGGACGAGGGGGCGACAGTGAGATAGAGGGACTTGGTATATTTGAGGGGAAGGAGGCGTGTTTGTCAATGATTATGCTGCTAGTGTAATGGGTCACCCCCAGTTACATAAGTAGGTAGGTCGCCACGCGAATAGCGCGTGTCGAGATGTTGTTAGATGATTGGCTGAAAAGTGGGAGGTCGATTCCCCTTTCAGCCAATCAGGTGTCAGCCGGTATTTGAGTGGCTCACACAAGGTCAGAGGCGACCGCCCTGGTCCTAATCTAAATCAGAGTTGAATTTACATAAGACCCGAGTCTAACTATCTTAACGCAAGTTTCCTCATCGCTACGTGTAAGTCAGTGACGGTAAACACTTAGCCCGTTACACCTGGTAGCACTTTGTAGTCCTTCCAACGACCAAGACCAAGATGAGTCAGACCCTGTCTTCCGGCCCCTCAGGGATGACCCTGGAGCACGAAGCCTTCCCCACCTCACGCGTATCGAGTGGGAAGCCCTCCACCGCCTCGCGGCGGTGTCCGGGAAGCCATCGTGACTACGCTGTTGAGCACAGCGCCACCGGACCAGCAGCGCCAAGCTGCCCAAGAATTCATGGAACGCGAGCTCGCCGACATTAAACGGCGAGTATCAACTCCCTCGCGTCCCAAGAGCGATGCCGTGAAAATGGAAACGTCCACGTACTCCGGGGTTGGCTCGGACAGACTCCCGCTGAACCGCTGGTTCCGAGAAATCGACATCGCCATCGCCTCGAGGTTAATCGAGACGCCGTCGTCTAAGGTCAACTTCCTACTATCCCGGCTATCCGGGAAGGCCAAGGAATGGGCCCTTGGTAAACTTGTTATCGACCAACAAGCGTTCCCAACACTGGAAGCGCTCCAGTGTGACCTGCGACTCGCGTTTGAACCTCCGCAGGACGAGTCGCGTGTGCGTGCGGCCTTCTTCTCGCTCAAGCAAGGCAAGATGTCGATGCGCGACTACGTCCAGAAGACCCGACACCTCGCTTCGTGTATTACCACGAAGCCAATTGACATGGCATCCCAAGTCCACGTCTTCATATTCGGCATGCGAGAAGGCATGACGAGATACACCCTCACGCGTGCGGAGCCCGACACGCTGGAGAAGGCCTTTGCCCTCGCGCTTAGCGAGGATTATGTGGTGACATCGTCGTACGCGAGAGTCATGTCAACTGATGCTCGGGCGAGTACACCCGAGCCCATGGAAATCGACGCAATTGAGGCGTCGAGTGGCCGTCGATCGACGAACCCGTCCGCGAGGCGCGGGGACGGAACTCCCGTCCGTTAACTTGCTTCCGTTGTCGGGAGGTAGGCCATCGCGCAGCTGTCTGCCGCGCGCCTGCTCCCGTCCTCGTTAACACCACCGCAGACGTGACCGACGATTCCACCCAGGCCACTCTACCAAAAAACGGCCTGGGCCAGTAGGTGCGGGGCGCCCTACTGGCTGGGATGAAGGTCCGGGTCCGCCGGTGACAACCCGACCTTCTAGCCCCCGGTACTCTATGCACACTTCAATGCCACCACTGCCAGCGACGACACGAGGCTGATCATTGTCACCCTCTACGTCGCTGGTGTCCGGCGTCCACTGCGTGCACTCCTGGACTCAGGAGCGTCCAACAACTTCTTCCGTGCGTCGTGTCTGCCTATGCTTCCTGACAGCATTCGCATCCGGAACGGGCCGGGTGAGGTTGTCGTCAAGCTCGCAGATGGCAAGCCACATCGCATGCCGCGATGCGAGTTGTCGTTACCATACATGTTCGATGGTTTCCGCAGTAATGACGACTTCCTGGTGATCGAGATGAATTACGCGTTTGACTGCATCTTGGGCATACCGTGGCTGGCTCGGTACCAGCCAGAGATCGATTGGTTGGCCCGATCAGTCAAACGTCGAAGCGACTTCGACGTGCGCGAGGTGTTCACGCATCTCTTGGTGGCGCCAAATGACTGGCCTCACGTCACGGTGGTGGACCAAACATCCACGACGCAGGCAACGCACAGAGCGAGCGATGGCCCTCACTGCGTGACTTGCGCAACACTGCTGGATGACGTGAATGAACGGAAAACTTCGCGCCAGCGCGAAGATGGGCGAGTGGTCGAGCGAGGGGCGCTCCCACACGCGAAGAAGACGGTTGAGCATGGGTTCCCGTCGCACAACGAGAAGACAGTTGAGCATGGGTTCCCGTCGCACAACGAGAAGACGGTTGAGCATGGGTTCCTGTCGCACAATGAGAAGACAGTTGAGCATGGGCTCCCGTCGCGCAATGAGAAGACGGTCGAGCGTGGGTTCCCGTCACTGAGAACGACGGCGGTCGAGCATGAGGCGCTCCCGCGTGATGATGTTGCGGGTGAACACACGTTGCATCCGCGCGTAGCCGGTGTGGTCGAGCGTGGTTTCCCACACCTAGAGGAGGGTGATTCATCATCCAGTGATAGCGAAACGTCTTCTTCGAGTACCCGCTCGAAGCGTAAGACGAAGTCCAGGCGCCAACGCCTGAATCCGCGTAGCTTCAGCCCAAGTGGGGCTCCCATGACGGAATCGGTCTTCGCGCTTGAATACGTGGAAGGTGCTCCACACAAGCAACGTCTCATCGAGGTCGCTAGCCCGCCACACGACGTTAAGTCGCTCACTCGGCTTCCAGGCCTCTCCTGGAAGAATTTCCTGCGTGACCTAAAGGCGGGCGAGTTCGTACAAGTGTGCTTGATCACCGACTCTGATCCGACATCCCATGAAGTAAACGCGGTAAGCAACGCCACAACGTCCTTACGACCCAAGCATGCCGAACCAAAGTCGGCGCGCGAAGAACGCTTCGCGGCACAATCATGGAGAGCATTGAAGGAATCTGGAAACCCAGTCTACGACATCGCCCGCGAGTACGCGGACGTCTTCCCAGATAAAATTCCCGCCGAACTGCCGGCAGATCGAGGAGTACGTCACGAGATTGATCTCGCGCCTGGAACTAAATACTGTGTAACGCGGCAGTGGCCACTACCGCGAGACCAAGTCAAAGCCATCGATGAATTCTTCGAGAATCGCCGCCAAGCCGGTCACGTACGCGAGAGCGTTTCGCCACATTCGAGCCCAACGTTCTGCGTGAAGAAAGCCACTGGCGGGTGGCGCATCGTCCATGCGTTCAACAAGTTGAACGACGCCACCATCCCAGCACAAACCCCCATTCCGCGGAAGGACATGGTGCTGGATTCGATGTCGGGCAGCGTGATCTATAGTGCTATCGACTTGACCGACGGCTTCTATCAGATTCTGATGAGGGAGCGCGACATACCCCTCACGGCTGTTAGTACTCCCAGCGGAATGCTCTGGGAGTGGCTGGTAATGCCGCAAGGCTTGAAGAACGCGCCCGCCACATTCAATCGCATGGTCTCCCATGTGCTGCGTCCACTCCGTGACTTTGCACCGAGTTACTTCGACGATATCTTCGTACACAGTCGCGCTGAGGGCAATCTCAGCGCAGTCGAGACCCATCTGCGGCACTTGCGACAGGTATTCCAAGTGATGCGAGAGAACAAACTGTACGCGAACTTGAAGAAATGCATCTTCTGTGCACCGGAGATCCCGGTGTTGGGCTGCTACGTGAGCAAAAACGGAGTCCGTGCTGACCCCGAGAAAGTCGCGTCCATTTGTTCATGGCCAACTCCGACTAACCCCACTGAGTTACGTCAGTGGCTGGGCATGGCGAACTACTTGCACAAGTATACGAAGGACTATGCCAAGCTGATCCAGCCGTTGTCATCGTTGTTGAAGAAGGATGTCGCGTGGGAGTGGCGGCCAGAACACCGAGAAGCTTTCGACTCGGTGAAAAAGAGCTTGGCATCCGCACCCGTTCTGATGCTCGCGGACGAGTCGAAGCCATTCCACGTCGTCTGTGATGCCAGCGACTTCGCCATCGGTTGCGCCTTGATGCAATTCGATGACGACGGCCGAGAGCGTGTCATCAGCTACCAGTCCCGCCAGATGAAGCCAGCGGAGCGGAATTATCCAGTGCATGATAAAGAGCTCCTAGCCATGCGATACGCTCTGATCAAGTTCAGAGTCTACCTGCTCGGAGAACAGACATTCGCCGTTTACACCGACCATGCATCGCTGCGCACAGCGATGAAGAGCCCCATTTGTCCCAGCGCATGGCACGCTGGTTGTCGTTCTTCTCCGAGTATAACTTTGTGGTTCATTACAAGCCCGGCCAGAATAATATCCTCGCCGACGCACTGTCTCGGCGCCCGGATTATGACCCACGCATTGATTTAGGTCGCCAAGCGGCTGACGACGATGAAGAGGATAACTGCGCAACGTGCACGTTATCAGGCTTGAACCTGACGAACGTCTCCCCAAGATGTCGCTGCGTGAGGAAATCGCCGCAGCGTATAAGCATGATCCGCAATACGCCAGCACCCTGGCGCACCTCCGCTCTCCTCCGACGCGACGCTGGGCGCACTATCACGCTCTTCGCGTAACCACATCGAGCGATACCATCTCGATGGCCCCTTGTTGACTTACGCCATCGATCGCTTCGATGCTCCAAGAGTGGTCGTACCAAATGACGACGATCTTCGTGCTCGTATCATCCACGAGTACCACGACACTCCTGCCAGCGGCCATTTGGGACGCGAAAAGACGTTCGCGACAGTATCAAGAGACTTCTTCTGGCCCCACCTATATAAATGGGTGCGCAAATGGGTGCGTACTTGCGAGATCTGTCAGCGCGTGAAGCCCTCCCCGTCGTCGCAAGCCCCTCTGCGTCCTCTTCCGATCGCCACGGAAGCCTGGCGTTCAGTGTCAATGGACTTCATCTTTGGGCTGCCGCCCGATGCGAAAGGCCGGTCTGGCGTGCTCGTGTTTGTGGATAGATTCAGCAAAATGGTGCACCTCGTCCCCGTTCCTGCCTCGGTTTCCGCGGAAGAGTCCGCGGCCCACTTCGTTGACGCAGTCTTCCGTCTCCATGGCCTTCCTGAATCTATCGTCTCCGACCGAGATCCGCGATTCACGTCAGCGTTTTGGTCCAAACTGTTCGAGTTGTTAGGCACGAAGCTTCTGATGTCAACCGCAGCACACCCAGAGACAGACGGACAGACTGAGCGCGTTAACCGTGTCCTCGAAGACGTGCTTCGAAGCTACGCATCGTCATTCGCGAGCTGGAGCTCGTTTCTGCCTCTCGCTGAATTCGCCTTGAACAACGCCGAACATTCGTCGACGGGTATGACCCCATTCTTCGTGAACTCCGCGCGTCACCCGCGCGTTCCTGTAATGCTTGCCGTGGGCCACCCCACGGAATCCCGTGACTTCACCCTTGGTGGGGAGGAGCAGATGCTGCAAAGCCTACGCCGGTCCACTCACCGGCGACACTAAGTTCATCTCCGAGTGAAGCCAAAGTGAACGCTGTGACACGGGCTCAGGCGAAAAACATTCTCCCTACGCCGCGCAGTGCGGCGCCCCCACTGGCAGAATGGACGAAACGTACCTGATCGACCCCACTGGCGCTCGCACGAAGCATCGCGACGCGCCCCTCGCCAACTACGCTCCGAAACCAGTGCCACGCCCCGCTGATCACTCAGCGGCCTCCGACTTCATCCTGCAACGACAATCCATCTCGCGATTTGTGCGCGACGCACTGCAAGCCGCAGTGGATAAACAAAAAGAAAACGCAGACAAGCGCGGTCGTAAAAACACGGAGTCATTTCACACGGGAGACCGTGTGTTACTCTCTACTGAAGGAATCAGATCCTCAGCTGTGACAAACTTAGGCGCGAATAAACTCGCCCCGCGCTTTATTGGCCCGTTCAGGATTACTAAAGTCATCGGCGACGCGTATACGCTGGACATCCCGTCATCTCTGCGCCTCCACCCGACGTTCTACGTCGGGCGTCTCAAGCGCTACTACCCAGCCGAGATCCCAGCTCACGATCGCCAGGCGCCCCTGGCGGAACATGCGTCGGACGTCCCTCACGACGAGCTCGTCGTGCCATCGAGCCGTCCGTGCCAGGCGCCCGCGGTTGTACCCCAGTTTGCGCAGAACCGAAGACATTCACCTCCAAAGCTCGCAGTCGCACCAGGAGTTCCCGATTGGATTGACGAAGCTGTGACGTCGTCTGCTCAGCCCGCCAGGCACTATTCTCTGCCCGCTCAGCTCCGGCCTGAGCGTCCCAAGAACGATCCACAGCCGCGTCGACATCGTCCTGCGCAAACAGGACGTGAGAAGTACCGCCGCGATGGCCCTCCACCGATTGTCGACTCGGTGGGCAATGTTCGCTGGATCGTGGACCGTATTGTGGCGCATGAAGATCCTCCCGGCGTCCACGCCCGTACTCGTGATCGTGACGCCACCAGTCAACGGGTGCCGGTTGCGCGTAATTACCAAGTGCGCTGGCTGGGGTTCCCTCCTGAAGAGGATACATGGGAGTCTCGCGCCGACCTTCTCCGCGATGTCCCAGACGTGGTTCGCGATTATGAGACGACCCTCGCGACGACAACAACATCCGCGGGTACCCCGCGGCGAGCGAGAGCGAGAATGAGAATGAGTACGCGATCGCCGGCGAGTCGGTGAGCGAGAACGAGAACGAGCACGCGACCGCCGGCGAGCCGGCGAGCGAGATTGAGAACGTGACCCCCAACGTATACTCATGTGACCCGAAGTCGGAGGAGATCGACTCCGCGCTGATTGGCGTCGGCGCGGTCCACCACGCGTAGAAGCCCGTTCCATCTCGGAGAGAGTACGGTTGTATTTCGCTATCCAGCCCGCCTCACGAACACCGAGAGCCCGCTCGGCGACGTGGTCTTCCCATTCACGCTGCGTCGGGCGCGCCGACGAAGAGCACGACGAACATCCTTCCCGCATGTGCACGTAACAGAGTCGATCCGAGTCCCACGCGTCTTCACAGATACGCTGCCGCAGTTCCACAACGGAGTGATCCCTGAACATTTCCTCCCGATATGCGAGCCACGCCGCGAAGTTTTCGCCCGCACGAGACATCCGATTCCACCGTCGGATGAACGCGCTCCACGAGCGCTGCAAGGCCTCGTGTCCAGCTCCCTCGATCCCTTCTGTCGCGTCGCACGAAAGCGACGGAAGTGATCCTTCATGGTGTTGGGCGTATCAGGATTCACGGCAGCTGACAAGTCGTATAGACTCCAAGGTGCCAGTTCGTCGTCCATCACAGTCGAGCGGATCCTGTACGCGCTTGTGGTCACTCCAGGTGCCGCGACTCCCGTCGACGCCTCCGTCGACGAATCGGGATGCTGCGTGCTTGTCTGTCGCTCTGTCATCGCTGCCAGTCGCTCGAGTTTGCGAGCGCCGTCTCTCCGTTGGTCTTCGTTCTTCTCCGGGGTTTTCTCAGAAAATAGATTTGCGCTTACGTAACGTAAGCGCAACTTAAGAGGGGGTGATGTAATGGGTCACCCCCAGTTACATAAGTAGGTAGGTCGCCACGCGAATAGCGCGTGTCGAGATGTTGTTAGATGATTGGCTGAAAAGTGGGAGGTCGATTCCCCTTTCAGCCAATCAGGTGTCAGCCGGTATTTGAGTGGCTTACACAAGGTCAGAGGCGACCGCCCTGGTCCTAATCTAAATCAGAGTTGAATTTACATAAGACCCGAGTCTAACTATCTTAACGCAAGTTTCCTCATCGCTACGTGTAAGTCAGTGACGGTAAACACTTAGCCCGTTACAGCTAGACTGAAAGCCACAAAATAGGATTACTCATTTCACTGCATAGTAAAAGCAAATACTTTAAGTTTCCACCCGCTCATCAACTCGGCACGAATGCGGCCTGTGCTTCGAAATTGGTGCAGTGATTATCGTAATTAATCTCACTGAGAATAATTTATTTGAAGAGTTTCGAAACAAGTTCACACAAATTAATCTCAGTGAGATTATTTATGAATACAGAATAAAACTGTGAGGTAGTATATGATTGTCGTTATAAACTATTAGACGTCTAAGTACAATTTGCCGTTGGACAGCCTCCGGATTTGGACAGGCTTGGCGTTTTTCAATGTATCCCTTTGGAATTTTTGTGCGCATCTTCATCATCCGACGAGTCATCACGTTGATTCATTGACTCCTCTCCAGGCGAAGTTTGTAGCTATCTTCCTTATATCCTTTGTTAAACTGCTCCGGATACTTGCTGATGATCTCTCGCAAATGACAGAATAGCTGCTTGGTGCTTCAAGCACCATGTGCGGAGTGCATGTCGGCGATTGTCGCTTACATGCACTCCGCACACGTTCAATGCGTACAAGAACGCGGATAAACTGCTGAGATCATCGTCTCTAGACAAATGGGACAGGTTCCCTGATTTTTTGTCGTCATCATCTTCATCACCGCCAGTGACGCAATAACCTTCGGAACGCGTCGTGGAGGTGAACGCCGCACGGTTTGAACTAGTGGTAGGTCAACAAGGCCACTCTCCGTCGGATGCCGGGCGAGTCGTTGTTATCGGGGGCTGGAGCTGGCGCAGGTGCATCGGCTCCCGCAGCAACTGATTGCGCCACAATGCGCACAGCAAGCTGCTCGAGAGCGCTCCGTCGGGCGCGTGGGTACAGCCTGTAGTGCGCAAGCTTGGCCTCTCGCGCATGCTGAAGCCGACGGCTCTTGAGCTCAGGATTGTAGGTCGCCATGCAGGCACGACGATTAACGTGATTATGCATACTTGATGCTGCCATTGAGCGAGAGCGCACTGGGCACAGAATTCTTGTTGACGCCATGAAGCTTAATTCATAATGATAACTAACCTACCTACGCTTTTGCCTAACATGGTTCCCTCTTGATCTTATTAGAAGTCTTGATTTCTTATCTTAAAAAACTCGTCCTCGATCTACTTGCAAGTTACTATACCTACTTACGGTTTTCAAATTTTCTTGCACTCACTTGCGTAGTTTAATTCATCCACTCGATCTACACTACCACTGTGGGACTCAAACGCTGACCTAGCGATTGTGAAGGTTATTGTTTGGCCACTGCACCAGTTTTCATTTAAGTGAGATCATTTTTTTAATGTTTTGTAGTGAGATTAAATTGAACACCGCCATTTCTTGCGCACGTTAATTATTCTCACTGTTTAGAAGTGAGAATAATTACCCGTGAGATTATTTCCGAACTCAGATTAATTACGGTAACCACTGTCGTACTAAAAGCAAAAATAACAGTGATGTGTGGGCTACATCTAAAGAAACAGTTTATGTCCAAAATTTCGGATTTTGTCAGGAACATTATTTCAGAAGCGGGTTTGTATCTTAGGAGAGCCGCAGCAACGTTCCATCAACAAATCCGACACACCCAACTGGTATGTTTGAGTGGCCACAGGCAACCCTAATTCTAATTATCAACCCGCTCAGTTACATCCGGCCAGCGTTTGTGATATTTGTCACTAATCACAGCAAAGCTCAAGAACGGTACGCATCGAACAAAACGTAGCGTCAATGTTGCCTAGTCTTTGTAGCTTTTGGATCCAACGGATGTGGCTGAAGACGACGGTTGTTTAGGACGTAAGTTGGACCAAACACAAAATGATTTGTATTTGATAGACTAGTGATTCTCTACATAGTAGGTTTTTCATCCAGACCTTGGATACAAGGTTTCAGACCCATAAACATCAGGCTTCTAAACAGGAACGTTAGAGATGAAAAATACAAACTCGAAGTATGTTTCCAAGCACAAGCCTCTTGGGATCCAGTGGCTAGACATCTAAATCATGATATACTATGCATTGCCTATATTCATTTTCGAGCCAATTTGCGGAGACGTTCCTAACATTTATTCTAGAATTATTTAATTGGTAAAAAAGTAGTAACAACATTAAAATAATAAATAATAGACAAAAAACATGCTAAACTGCGTGCGTCGCTCAGTACTAAATGTGCTTGGCTGGTTAAAATGGATACTCGAGAGCAACCTACAGCTCGAGTTTTGTGAGAACCTAATTACATGAAGATAAGAAATGTTTTAATAGCCACACGACTTTTTTGGCTCTACATGAAGGGCACTGCTTTTCCTGAACCAGATACAAACCCCACGACCCAAAATTGGGTTGAAATACTCGTTAGCGTCTTGGACAGCCTGACTAGGATGGTAGAGAGCTTTAACGCAGCAGAGCTTACGACGAGGTTTGGGTAAATTTTGAACAGGTATGGACCGCGCTTCGGGGCATACCATGGCTGTATATGCCAGCTACGAGTTCGGGGACGTTCGGACGCCTCCGTTTCGGAGTACAGCTCCGCGTTTAGAAGTCCTTGACGACGACCTCTCGGCTTGTGGCCACAACTTGGTGACTATGCTGCCTCACATGTTACGGCTCTGCCCGGACTCAATCTCGTGAGCTGATGCAACCGACCGCGTCAAGGTCCTGAGCTTTTGCAGATTTCCAAATGGCTGTTGCAGGGCGAAACTCAAATGTTAGAGTTAGTGTTAATTCGGCTTACCCTTCGTAAACTTCACATGTATTTTATTGCTTTAATGCTGGTACTTCTTAACGGTTGTTGTTTTTAATTAAAACTTGGGCTTCGCCTCCGCTTTACAATTTGCTCCACTTGAGAAATTATGCCTCGCAATGCGTTGACTTCTAGCTGCAAATTGGTGCCCATGCATTCAGCACGTGCTGCTGCTGCCGATACGACTCGGGAGTCCATATCATTGAGTGCCTTGAGAAGCTTGTGTCCGTTCTCGATACCGGGTAATCGTGACCGAAGTTTAGCGGACATGCGGTTCATGCCTCTATAGCAGAATGGGCACTTGACGTCGTCACAAACAGCGCAGGCAGCAAATAGTCAGCACGATGCCTGTTCTGACAATAGTTCTGTCAATCGTTTGTGATATACACTTATTGATGCTTCACGCCCTCTATATGGATTTAAGGAAAGTCAACAGTTTCCGCGGCACTGCAAGGAAGCTACCCTACTGGATGTCTGCGTCTGGTTGGACGGGCTGATCTTTGAAGACATATTGTTCAAATTGTATCCATTGTCCTTAATACAAATTTACGATTGTGCACAGGTCCACATGCTTCGTTTGTGCACAGCCACAACCTCAAGCTGGATGTGGTATGTTTGAAGGGAACGCTAGTCGGTACTCTACATGATAGCTGTCGATCCTCATGTGATGATGTTAGCGTTTGAACTCATGTTGTTCTCGCCGTCATCGCCATTACGTGTGTAACGATCAGGGGGGGGAGGGGGCATCAACCACGGAAAAGCACATAGCGAGAAAAATAGTAGCGAGCACTGGTTCCAGTAGACGCTGGCTGAAGCCGTCCCGTCTTGGCCCACCAGGTCTTCGTCATTGGCATCAGCTCGCCCGGTAGGCTCGCCGGAAATATTGCTAGACCATTGGCCGGACTGGACGACTGGCACCAATCCAGAGCCATCAGTCACAATCCTCGTTGATTCAGTTCCGTCTATACACATAAAAAAACGTGTACCGTTTAGTCGTTAGTAAAAATCCAGAATCTCTACCAGCAAAACAAATAGCCTGCGCTATTTGCTTGCTATGCTCCACACAGCACCCAGTTACGCTCAAAGATCCGCGGCTTAGTGATGTTGGAATAGCCAATGTAGATACTACAATGGTCTCGATAGCTTTCGGATCCATAAAGGCAGCACCAACTGGGCGATCTCGTCCCTAACGAGGTAGGCAGATTCATATCTGGATCGGACTTTTTTACTCAAATCCGGTTGCTCACGTGAAGCCGGATCCAGATCCACGATTGGACGTCAAATACAATAGCACTACGCGCAAGTATGCTAACCAGAACAGTCACGGGTGAAAGAATGCGACGGCTCCAGCGTCGCCATAGTTGTTGCCATCTTCACTGGGTAGTAGGGGCTCTGACTCCCGAACGTCTGCTCGCCTTCGATTCACAGAAGCACTTATGAAGGTCATTGCAAATAGGTTCTGTCGCAATCCATGCCACCGCAGTGATGCCGAATCCAGTGTAGTGAGCGTAGGTAAGGAAAACCTCAGGAGGGTGATGGTCCACGACAATATGTATTTGGCCACAGTCGTGACAAGGAGAATGACAAGTGCCAGACTGAACTCGAATCGATGAAATCAAGTTTCGACGTGTTTGACATGTCCAAAAAGCTTAATACAACATCACAGCGATAATTAGCATCACTAACTGTTGGCTCTAAAATAATTTACACTAACCTGATGAAATTGAATGCACCACGACGTGATATGGGACGGCCACAAGTATTTCAACAGTGGCAATGCCCCCGCTGATGCCGTACTAGGCAATGCTCTTTTCGTCGACCACGGGAACACTGTGCATCAGTTGTCGTCGGACTTCATCGGGAAGGTTCCCGTCACTGATCATCCTTCCATTTGGAGTATTTTCGCTAATCTACTCATTTGTCGAAAACAGTGTCATGCCTCAGATCGGTAGACCCATTGCTGCAGCAATTTCAGCCTTGAACACCCCCAACGGTTGAATTTGGTTCAACGTAGATATTGTATGGTGACTTGATTTTAGCTGCTAGACACCAAAGTTTGATCGTCGAGCTGGTGGGCGACCGGATTGGCCGTGACAAACGTTGAATACATAGCTGGGGTCAGTTGAGCGCTGATTTCCGCAGCATCTCCGAATATTTGCACGCAAACGCTTATGTTCACCGGAGTAATTAGCGCTTCAGCAACCATGTCGTTGAAGAAGACAAACGTAGCGACGTAAACTCCACCCTTGCTGCGGCACTTGGCAATGTGCTCCTGATAGTATTCTACAGGAACCGCGGCGCTGTAAGGAACCGTGTCATCCCGCCACACCTTTCGAATAGCGTGGTCAGCAATGACTTACAGCTCGCAGTGCCAGGCTAAGCCCAGCTGAGTTTAAGGGGTGAGCTTATTCTGGTTCTAGTAGTCATAGTATCCCCATTTCTACTCCAACCTACGAGATCCAGTTAATGATCAAGTCATACGTTTGCCTTACCTTGAACGCGACGATGGCCTCCGCAAGGCCTCTTCTCGACGCAGTCGAAGTGGTTTACGCGACGCTGGCCGAGCGGAAGAAGCGGCGGCTTACAATCTGCGACGTCCGCGAGTGCTTGTGCCTCTCGGAGACTCGGGCGATGAGGCAAAACTAAGCGCAGACGAAGATCTTAAAGACAAACCACAGCCCTACCTCGTCGCCTGGCAGCCGACTTGGGAACCACGTGGCCACTTGAGCTCGACCGTCGTCGCCGTCTGCAGGAACGAGCATCACCTGCTGACCCCTAATTTGTTCATCGAAGGAGAAGCTGTGGAAGTCAACACACTCAACGAAACGGAAGCATCAATCGTACGAGGCAACTACAGAGTTACAGTGTATTCCATGCTTAACCCTTCTGTTGCCAACTTTGATACGACCTGGAATAACGCATTGTTTTACAAATATCACCCAATCAACTGCCAGTAGTATAATTTAACCCAAACAGCTCCTTATCGGACGGTTAGACAAACGATGCATTGTGCGGCTTACAAAAGTATATATTTTTATAGTATTTTTTTAGCATTTATTATGCAACATTATAAAATATTGTTTTGATTGAAGTATACAATATAAACCGTATTGGCAATAAAGGATAAACATCTCCAAGCAGCAACAGTACACCAGATGTTGATCGCCGGATTTACTTGTCTCCTCCCCAATTAGCATCAGCGTAAGCGAATGCCAATCCGATTGTGTGTTCCGGAGCAGTATCGAATGCCCCTCGTTGCAGTGCCTTTCAGATAACGCAAACCACGTAGAGCAGCACGCCAGTGCGTTTCACGGAGGCAATCCAGATACTGCGAAAGTGTCGAGAGAAGAACACTGATGCCGGCCTTGTTGTTTTTGGAACGTACAGCAGAACACCATACCCTCGATTGTCCTGAAGCACGTCCTATGAGTCATCGAGCGACAAATCTTGGGCAAGCACCATCAGATTCCGGACAGCATGAGCGTCACATTGATAGCATCCTCTTGATGAACTGGGTCTGCAGGATCATTAACCCTTTCCCGGCACAAGAGCGCAAAATGCGCCCTTTTCCACCTTTTCAACTAAGTACGAGATTGTACCCATGTGAAATGGCGCAAAATGGACCCTTTTACAACTTGTCTCTACTAACAGTTCGCGACATCATCGAGGGGTAACGCATTTTTACCAATCAAATCAACGTTTTAACACACCAATCGATAGAGCTCGAGGTCAGCTATCGGTAGGTCACTTTAGAATCACCAACGGACTAGAAATGACGGAGAAAGCCCCGCAGAAATGCTCAAGAGCCCAGTCCTCTATACAAAGTTCAACTGAGTACGTGCGACCTCCTTGCGACATCGATAGCAACCAACTAGAAGAAATTGTAGGCTACGTAAAGAAACACCGCCCAATCGTGCTCGACGAGTCCGACAAACTTGACGTCTTGCTGCTCCAGGCGAAGCTTCTCTTCGAGCACCATGTAGCCAAGAAGAAGACAGCAGCGGCTCTTCGTGGCAGCATTAAGGCACCTCAGATTACGGCGCGCGTTGCCAAGCTGCTCAATCGCAAAAAGGAGCTGGTAGGGCAGATTGGGGCAGCTTATTGGATCAAGAAGCCGATACAGTGCTCTCTCTTGCCTGCTAATTATCTACCGAAGACCACTTTTGTTCCTCGGCTTCATGCTATCGCAGCCACCGTGCAACTCTTCGTTCGTCAACGTCGCATGCAGGGCCAGCGCACAACCGCCAAGGACGTCAGAGACTATCTATCTGTTCGGGGTTGGTTTTGTAAATGTTGATTTGTCGCTGCATCATTACGTGGCGTACAACAGTACCTGCGGTTTCTGGGCTACAAGCGCGGCAAGAAGAAGGGTGCATTGACGTATCGACTGCGTGAAGAGAATCAGTGTAAGCGGGATCTATATATATCCGATATGACGGATATTCATGTTAATGCCAAACAGCGTGTTGTCTATCTAGATGAGAGCTACATGCACCACAACTATGCCCGCCACGACGACAGTCTATTTGACCCAAACGATGATCTAGACTTAGAAGTGGCTGTGCGACACAAAGACCGACGCTTCTGCTTTATTGCAGTGATTATTAGTGACGACCCTGCGGTACCTGAAGCAGAGAGGCCTCCTTGCGAGATGACACAGCTGCAGCCTGAGACCGTGGATATTTTTGAGGGCGGCGAGAAGCAAAGGAAAGGTTATCATATAGTGTTTGATTCCACCTACTTTGAGCGCTGGGTGGAAACTCTATTGCACGTGCTGTCAACTCGCGGAATCGAGCACGCAGTGATAGTACTTGATAATGCAAATGCCACAAGCGATTACCAAAGGGCACGTTCACCGGATAGACACTGAAGCGCGAAATGCAAGCTAAATGTGCAGAGTACGGAATAGCGTACAATTCCATGGAGATGAAGACAGTTTGTGGGGAAGACTGAAACTGTATATCCAGCAGCACGTCAAGTCTGTTGTAGTGACCATGGCTGAGAAGGATGGACACCAAGTCTTGTTCACGCCGCCGCACCACTCGGACGTGCAGCCGATTAAGACAGTGTGGGCTGTACTAAAAGGTGAGGTCGGTCTAGGAGTAAGTCACCTACCTGTGTAAAATATAGTTTAGTAAAGAGGCTCGCGAAATAACTCCCCTTCTTCGCCGAATAATTAATCCCCACCCCGGACACAAACCGGGCGTTACCAAGTGACTTAACACTAAAGCGTTTGCTTAGCGGAGCGCACACAGCATCGGCTTCCTCACCAGTCGTGCAGCCCACTAGCAGATCATCCACGTAGAGGACGATGTACATCGGCGAACCTCCATCCTTGCGGCCCCTAACAAAAAAACTCGGGTTGGCGCGGCATGTCATAAAGCCCATGCCTACCAAAGCCGCGTGGATAGTCTTGAATCAAACAGCGGCAGCCTGCTTCAGATCGTAGAGACTACGACGAAGTTTGCATACTCTTCCGAATTCAGGGCGAATTCCTTCCGGCAACGCCATATACACATCTTCATCGAGCTTTCTGTTGAGAAAAGCGGCCTCAATTTCAAATTGGCGGTCTTCAAACCTTTGCTGCAGCATACAGCAAAAATACACGGATAGTATTAGCGCTTGCCACGGGTGAGTAGGTGTAGGAATAGTCGACACCTCGTGCCTGTAGGCATCCCAGCTCGACGAACCGAGCCTTGTAGCGGACAAAGGTCTCTTTTTCGTCAAATTTGTGGGCAAAGACCCACTTGCACCCAATAAGCTTAGCTCCGAGAGGTCACCTGGTCAAATCCCAAGTGTGGTTGCGAATGAGGGCCCTGATTTTTCTTCCGAATTGCCTCTTTCCACTGTTTTGACTCAGGCGAGACCATCGCTTCAGCGTAACTTTGAGGAACATCAGTTGCTGAAAGAGCGATTTCGTTCTCGTCGAGCCGAGGTCGTTTGGATTCGGGTTCTTGCACGTCATCTTCGTCTCGCGTGATTTCGTGTGAATCATTGGTAAGAAGAGGCACATTAGTAACCGAGTTTGATCAGAGTTTAATGAACGCATAGCATCTGATACACTGCTGCGCACAATTAGATTTTCGCTGACTCCCGGTGGCAAGGCAGACGCGATATCTCTCACTCCACTTGTTCGCAAAGGTGCAGATAGTTGCGGCACATTTCCACCATCAGTAATATCTTCGGTGTGCTTTCTTCAAGTCGACCAATAATTCTTGCCATTGTTTCGCTTGAGCATGTGCTATCGTCAAAATTCGTTTGCACACTAGATAATCCCCCGCAAGCGGAACAACTCGGTTGGCATCGCAACGCTGCCATCAACTTCCATACTGCCATGTGTAGAACCTTCACCGTCGACTCCCATGTCCGTTGGCACCTCATAGGTAGAACATGGGGAAGTACACGTGATCAAGTTGTCGTCATCGACCGTACTTGTCGGATGACGAGCAAAATCGCCGTTCACAAATAGTATATCTCGATATTGAGCAGGCGGTCATTCGTCCAACGTCATGGTGCAAGTTTTCACTAGTTTCTTGTTACAGTCCCAGACACGAAATTCCTTGAACCATCTGCATAACCCAAGAAAATACTGCGGTGTGACTTCGGATCCCATTTGGTTCGTTTAAGTGTACATAACCTCGCTACCCAAACACACGAAAATAATCGAGAGATGGTTGCGATCCCGCAGAACAGCGAGTAGGCTCTCGTCGCAGCGAGCAGTGTTTGGAATTCGGTTGACAATATGAACTGCTGCCATCACAGCTTCTCCCCACCAGTGTCGATCGACCTGTATGTAGTACAACTTTGATCGCGTTATTTCAGCGAGAGTTCGATTCATCCACTCTGCTAAGCCGTTCTGCTGCGGAGAGTAAGGAGCGCTCGTCTGGTGTACAATTCCTTGGTCGCGCAGAACTTGTCGAACCGATTACTGATGTACTCGCCTCCATTGTCACTACGAATACACTTGAGCTTGCACCCCTGTCTGAGTCTCTGTCAGTGCCTTAAATTCACGAAAGCGGTCAAATATCTGATCTTTCGACGGAAGCAGGTACTACAGCAGGACAAACCTGCTGTATTCAATAATAAACGAAAGCACATACTACGCATCCTTCGACTTTGGCTTCATGGGACCCATTACATCAGTATGAACAACTTGAAGGGGGCCATGAGACTTAACTTCGCTTCCAGACTTGCGTCCCAATGGACTCGTTGTCTTCTGTCCCTGTGTACGACCACCACAAACGCCAATGTCGCAATCATTGGCTGCGCTCAGCTCGGGTGCACTGTCATAAACCTTTGTTAGCCATCACATCTTCGAAGCCGATATGTGCCCCAGGCGAGCATGCTACAGCAAAGCGTCCGGTTGACTGTCCGGAATTTTGAAGAACGAAACGTACTGATCCCTTTCCTCTCGCAGGTAACTGATGTCCATTAGCTGCTGTAATTCTAATAGGCGATGTTAGTTCTCGGTACTCGACAAAGTCTGCTGTCTCACTCGTCATGTGACAGCTTGCTACACTGTCCAACAGCCACACTTGGCCATCATTTGTTGCAAATAACACAAATTCACCACCAGGCTTTTGCTCTTTCATCTCAGGGCAGTCTTCGCGTTTGTGGCCAAACGACTTGCAATAAAAGCAATTGCCACGAAACTCCGCCCGCACATCCTTGTGCTGTCGCCGTCCGCGACCTCCACCTTTGACGCCACCACCACAGCGGCCTCTCGAGCCTCGTCCACGGTCATCATGACTACCTTGTTCACGCATTGAGGCCTTGAGTGCTTGATCCTTCTACTGTCTGTAATGTCGCCGACGTCACGAGCTCAATTGGAGCACATGACGTCGTGACGGTCATCAATCTAAGAGCCAATGCTAGTCCTAAGAATTTGCATTCACTCGGACTTCAATTAAGATTGCTCGCACAAGATTGCTCACACATGAAAGGCCATGCACCTTCAATGACAGTCACTCACATTATATTGGAATTACTATGGTGGCCTGCTACTTCAAGATCTACTGTCTTAAAGGCTGCAGCCTTTGAAGATTCATTTCAAGGCTGCTCAAGAATCTCTATAGTAAAATACATATTAAGAAATCAAGTAAGTAGGAAGGTTGAGAGAAGCCTGCAGCCCCAACCAGAAACAATTAGCTTTCAATCTCACTTTCCAATTCGCTTCAAAGCACACAACGACTACAACTACTGCCGGTCTTCCTCTCAACTCTTCGTCTTCGCCGTCACCGTAACGCCGACGCCTCCGACACCTCGACGCCCAAGTGTACCAGATTTTGGAACACTCTTCGGGCATCAAGCTTCAACTTCCTCTGCGCAAGCGTCACACTGTCGCTTCTTCATCACATCAAACTCACGGCGTAGCATCTCGTTGGCGTTTAGTAACTTTACATCGTTATGCGCCTCGATGATGCGGACCGTCGCATCGTATTTGGAGGGTAACCTTCCAAGCAATATAACCAATTTCTCGTCTTAGGACATCGTCTCGCCAACAGCAAGACGCGACAAATCGTCAAAGTGCACGGTGTGCTTCATCAGGTCCGCTCCAGCCCCCAGGGCAAATTCGTGTAGTTGCTTTCTCAGCTGTACATGGTTGCGAAGCGACTACTTCACAGAGAAGGCACGCAGTGTCTCCCATGCTTCAGATGCCGTTTCCGCCTCACGTATCATGGATTGATACGTCGGGCTCAACATTTTCGCCATAATAGTCAGCGCCTTCATGTCGGTGGACTTCCATTCCTCCGTCTTCTGGCTTCATGGCGGCGACGTGCCCTTGGAGTCCCTTCCTTGCCAACGCCATGCGGGCATTAAGTTCCCACATGTAGTAGTGAGTATTTCGTTGGTGTTGGAAGCGATTGAGCTCATAACCTTTAACTTGGACTTATTGGTTGCAGCGCACTATGGAAAGTAAGTTGATTTAGTGTGGTGATTCTTGCTAACCTGTTGAAGTTCCCAATCGAACATTCTGGAGTCATATGCAAGTTGTATTTCTAAGTTGCATGTCTCCTGCACTCGTAGAAGAGCCAAAGCAAATTTCAACAAGATTCAGCTTCCAACATCTGTACGCGTGTTGCACGCAGATATACACCGGCTGCGTATGCTGTCTTGCAACAGCAACAGCAACAATAAAGCCATTGACAGCAGAAAATATTAGCTTTACTTAGTTGATTTAAATAAAATTATTTTTATGATCGATCATGATTCGGCAGGCATCGTCGAAATGCTGGTAAGTTTCGTCGTCAAACTGCTAGTGCTAGTGCTAGCCATTTTGATTGGCACGCGGCAAGTTGGTTGCCCTTAGTGCTTCGTCTCAGCTAATGATACATCTATACGTTATATGGCTCGCATGGCATCTTTCATTGCGAGTGGAAAAATGCCGTTACTGTAATCGTCCTTTGCACATTTTGCAGCTTTAGCTTCGGAGCTGGCAGGGGATAAACCACGACAGTAAGGGGTTTCGAATGCTCGTAGTTTCATACCTTTCGACTGCAATTGGCGAAGCCATGGCGGTAGGTCTTTGACGTTCGTGTGCTGGAACGTCAGGAAGAATAGGTCTTGGAGCGACTGGAAGCTGTCGGGAATACGTTCCAACGGGTTGCGGTCCAGCATGACGTACATCAGTCTGCTACTTAGCTCTACATCCTCAGAGATCACTGAAATGTTGTTGTCGATCAAAGAGAGGTCGGTTAGCGCCTTGTTGGACACGACAGAAGGGATCTCTTCGAGACCGCTGTGTTCGATGTAGAGCATCGCAACCGAGGGCCATTTATCGTTCAGATCGGACGGCAGGGGGCCGTCGAAATCGGACGCGACGAATTCGACGTCGACGATGTTGGACGAGAAGTTGGTTGTTAAACCATCGGGTAGCCCACCTACGAGTCGAGATCGGATGACGAATAGAGTCACGAGACTAGGAACGTACGGGAGTGAGAGCGATGCGGTGCTAGGCCACTTTGCAACCGTCGAGTTGTACAGTTCGAGTCTCATGAGGTTGTTAAACCCGCGGATGTCTTCGGTGATGGACAGCTCTGAACAATGAGAGATGATAAGAGAGTTGAGAACTCTCGTATCGAGAGACTGGAGGACTGCACGAGTTTCGTCCTCTTGGCCAGTGATACCTCTCTCAAAGCAATTGATCTCCATGACTGAGCATGCGCACTTGTGAGTGAACCAAGGATGCATTCGCAGCTTGCACCCTACTGCGCAAGTGTCTTCGCCGAAAAATATTCCCGATGCAGTAATGGAGGTGATCAGTACGAACACTCCGACGACAGGAATCAGGGCCATGATACACTTCACAAGCCACCTGCCACACATAGTGAGTTTGGTGTCGACACAAAGCTCCTCGCTGACTGCTTCTGGAGTCGGTCCCGGAGTAATGGTATCGCCCGACTTTGTTGCAGCCGTTGAAGGGCCAACAGTGAGCTGAAGGGGCTGCACTTTGATCGTAGACAACATTCGAACCACTTCCATGTCGTGCTGGATCAAAAACTTGACACTTCTCAGACCTGAAAGCATGTTGAGATAGGGCAACGTCGTCGTGATAGTGTCCAGCCATGAGACCATGAAAAACTGGTTGCATTCCAGAATTGCCTTAATCTGCATCGTGTCCGAGTAGCTGAAACTCTCAGGGAAATTGTGCTTGTTCTTGATGTACATTGTCACGTAGACGAAAATGATTCTGCACGGGATAATGAAACCCCAAGCGAAATCGAGACTCAAGTCGATTGCGGTGCTGTACAACCGCCTCAGACCGACTTTTTCCACTATGCTGTGGTGCACGATTGCGGTGGCCATTCCGTTCAAGAAAATTAAGCCGCAGAACACTTGGTTTATCCACACACTACTGATGAGAAAACTGCACGAGTGAGCCTGCACGGTTTGTGAAGCGACCTCAACGATCTCACGTGTGACCAGCACTCCGTCGAACCACTCGCCGCGAGCACTGATTGCCCTTCCAAGACCTGAAGCAAAGCGTTTGAGTGCGCGAAAACATCCCATGGGTATCTCCTCGTTCACCGGGTCACTACCGACATTCTCAGCTTCCGGATTAATCGCCTTGCGAAACACTAACCGGCGATAATACAACGAATAAAGCAACATTTTGAGAGCGCTGTAGACGTTTGCGGCGCAAATACACGCATAAAGAGCGATGACCACCTCGTAGTTGTGCTGCGGCATCATTCGCAATAATTGCACGTAGTACGCCATCTTAGGTTTGGCCATGAAGTAGTAAAGGTAGGCCAGCATTCCTGAGTACACCGAGTTGAAGACGTGGAAGAAAAGCACGACGACCCAGCCGACTCGAATCATATTCTGGCTCATGTGCAACGCGAGTTTCTCGGCCGTGCGAGCCAACGAAATCTCCTCCAAGATTGCATTTGCTTGTGCGCGTAGTCGGTCTGCTCCGTCGGTCACTTGACTAATCGCCTTGCGCCGTGTACGTTTGGACGGTATCCTGAAAACATTGGTAATTTTGCGAGCTGTCTGCATCACGAAAGACTTGCAGCGTCCAAACAACAATGCAAGAACGAAGGCTTCGCTATTTTTGCTTGCACCTGCACTTTCGTTGTCAAAAATTGTATGCAAAACGTATTTGCCATAGTCTCACTTGGACTTGAGATGTCAATGCATCAAATTAGTCATGCGCATTCGAGCATTCTTCTGCTATATATTCTCAGATGAAGTCGAGCACGACAGAGCATTGATTGCCATGCGTTTGTCGATAAAACTGTCGGCTGCCATTGCGATTGTCCGGAAAACGTCCTAACCAGAAAATCAAGAACGCGTCAAGCATGTTGGCCAGCACCAAGGTCCTGCAACCGTGCCTCGATGCAGAACCACTTTCGAATTTAGTCGGTCCCGCTCTTCCTTTCTCACTTCCAAGCTCCATTTTCACTTTGACTCGCTGCGATGCACATCGCCAAGTTTTTCGCGTTAGGGGCAATGGCAGCCTTTCTCGATGTTGCATCCGGCTTGAGCTGCGAAGCTGCGTACCGATTGAGAGTCATGAGTTTCAACTTACGCACGTCAATGGCCAACGACCCGTGCCCGAGTGGCTGCTGGGAGCAACGCAAGTGGCGGGCCAAGCAGCTTGTTGAACGATACGAGCCCGACCTCATCGGCACTCAAGAAGGTGCACCCGACCAAATCGAGTTTTTCCAGAGTCAACTTTCGCTTGCAAGCACTGGGGAATGCGCTGGTCCTTGCCAATGGAACGAGCGCAACAGCATTTTCTACCGAGACGACCGCTGGCAACTGATCGAGTCTTCCACCTTCGCTTTGGTATGTTGTTCGTTCGATGCCCGCTAAAGATGCACCGACGCAGCTAACGAAAGGAGTGATGATGTTTAACAGAGCGATACGCCGGATCAACTACCGTCCAACACTTGGAACCTTCAGTATCTGAGAGCTGCAGTGATTGCACGCTTCCGGGATAGAAATGCCGGCCACGTTGTGTGCATGCTGAACACGCACTACGACATTACGCTTGGACAACCCCAGTCGTCCGAGTTGGTTGCAAAGCGGTTGAGTCAACGCTGCCAGTCTGGAGACACGGTGATCATGACTGGCGATCTCAATGCCGTCCCGCAGAGCTCTGCCATCCAGTACCTTGCTAACGAGACCCCGCTGAATGGGGCCAAAACACCGATCCCCTTGTACGATACGCTGACGGCTGCCGGTGCCGGGGGCCCGACGTGGATCGGCTCATCGTTTGGAAACCAACCTGCAGGCGCAAAGTTCGACTACATTTTCACGCGCCACGACGACCACACATGCCTGCGAAACGGTACTGTGTTGGTGGACACGTTCGACGGATTTTCCAGCTCGGACCATGCGGTTCCGTTGTCCGAGTTTTGTCTCGGCAACAAATGCTCACACTGCATCGTATGAACAAGAGAGCGTAGATTTGCTTGCAGCTGTAGAATGTGTAACCGGTTCGCAATCGTTGATGCGATCGAGAAATGCATAACGTTTCTTGCATGTCCACGTTGTAACGACCAAATGTCTCCACCGTGATCCATGATCACGGTGTTGAGAACATCATCACTTAACCAGCGGGAAAGCAATAGCAAGTGGTATCCAGTCGGCAGGAGGTTCAGAGCAAGGCTCTCGAAACACATTTCCGGATGTGCCATGTGAGTTGCGATAAGAAAACGAGTCCGTTCGGGGTGTTATTGATGTAGAGTCGAGTGGTAATACATGTAGTACTCCATCACAGGTGAAGTCTTAGCTTTCCGTGACTCAAAGAGGCAATGCAGTAAGGATTTCTAATACAACAACGGTGAATATCCGGGCATACTTACCTATTCGCATGCGAACAACTACTGTACCCTGAGTCTCTCTCTACTCAAGAGATGGGGTTCTCGTGTATGTCGCCCATCGGTATGAGTTATCCCAAAGCTTGGCAACACTGCGATAAGTTCCCAGCTGCTTGCCTTCAGTACCTGAATTTCGGGCACTGTTTGCCCCTATCAGGCTGAAAGGAGCAAGCGATGCCAATTCATGGATAGCAAGCACATCGCAGCGCGCATCTTACCGAACAATGGCCTATCTGCCTTATTTTCCACTGACGCAGCAAAAGCTGTCTTTGCCGACGAGCCCGGCACCCACCTGCTGACAACCGCTCAACAAACACTGACACGTTCACTGGTGTGTCATGCCAAATTATCAGCGCCCAAGTCTATTCTCACTTCTCAATTCATCAGCAAGAGCTCGCATCACTGCCCACACCAAGTCATCTCACCACTGCCATGCTTCTCGTTACGTCGCTGATTGCTGGATTGGCCGCTCTCACGAGCCCGGTCGTCGAAGGTGAGACCATTCTCTCCACCCAGATTCAAGCCAATGTCCAAATCCAAGGCAACCCCACCGCTACTTCCCAACTCAAGGTCATGACCTTCAACTTGCGCACGTCGCTCGCGAACGACAAGTGCCCGAGTGGCTGCTGGGAGCAACGTCGGTGGCGCGCCAAGCAGCTCGTGGAGAAGTACAAGCCCGACCTCATCGGCACGCAGGAGGGTGCGCCTGACCAGATCGAGTTCTTCCAGTCGAACCTGTCGTACGCCAGTCTGGGCGAGTGCGCGGGTGAGTGCAAGTGGAACGAGCGCGACAGCATCTTCTACAAGCCGGAGCGATGGGAGGTGCTCGAGAACACGACGTTCGCTTTGGTAAGTGCTTATATCATTCTGAACGGTGTGCATGTCGTGACATTGATCGGTGCTTGGTGTCTAACGTTTTGTCCATGCTGTCTTGTTTGCGTTGCTTTGCGGTGCAGAGCGACACGCCCGAGATACTCGGCTCCAACACGTGGAACCTCCAGTACCTGCGTGCCGCGGTGATGGCGCGTCTTCGCGACCGAGCCGACGGGCATGTCGTGTGCATGTTGAACACGCACTTCGATGTCAACCGCGGTCACAACGAATCGGCAGTGCTGGTGACTCAACGCCTGAGCGAGTACTGCCAAGAGGGCGACTCGGTGTTTCTGACCGGTGACCTGAATGCGTTGCCCAACACTACGGCCGTCCAGTACATCGGCAACGAGGCTCTGTTGAACACAACGTCCACGCCGATCATATTGTACGACTCGTTGACTGCTGCGGGTGCCGGTGGCCCGACGTGGGTCGGATCCTCGTTCGGCAACCAAACGTGGGACCCCTGGAAATTCGACTACATCTTCACTCGGAACGATCCGTACACGTGCTTGCAGAACGCTTCGGTTCTGGTGGACCTTTTCGACGGGTACTCGAGCTCTGACCACGCCGTCCCGATGTCGGAGTTTTGCATCGGATCGCAGTGTTCGAACTGCAAATAACTAGCCCTAGAAGCTAAATAAACAGTCCTACATGCACAAGTTGCCAGGAGCTTGAACAACAGTTGAGCTTCAAAATGAAACGATTGAATCGTACGCATCCTATCTGTTTTTGGTGTGCTTTCATACAATATAATATCCTTATCCGAACCAACCACGGTTGTGCCGATTGGGCATCTATTTCTCATGTTCGCCTGCTTGCAACGCGCTGCACCCGTCGCTTTATTGTTAACAACCAGCTAGACTGGCACGGTGATCCATCATCGGTGAGCAAGCTGCTTTTCCAGCCTGTTGACTGTATGTTCGCGTGCGTCGAGGATAACTTGCGCAACTTGGGTTTCCACGGATGGCACCGACCTCTTGGCGTAGCCGCGACTTCAGCACTTCCTTGAGTAATATTGCACGAGAGAAGAAGACATCATACTTGACCCTCATCCCGAACTATAGTGAGATAAGTGTTCTTTCGTGAAAATCCTGAAAAAATTGTAATTCCAGTAAATTACCGTATACAAGTCCCGTAGGAATTAAAAGCTTCATGCCAACATTGAAGTTGTCTTCAGAAATTATAAACCCTGTATCATTTAGAAGCCTGATATTTTAATTAATTTTCTGATTTATATACTAATCCGGGTTAAAAATAAAAAAACAAGTAAGAGAGGATGAAGAAGATCGTCATCAACACTGACCGTACTCGATGTATCGCACGAGGAACTGAGCTTTATGCATTCTTGGTTTTACAATGGGGGCGAGACGCAGCGGAATTCCCCTCTACAAGAAGCAAGAGGTGCTGAACTGGGTTAAAACGTCTGGTGAAGAGATTCCAAGTCGAGCAGCTGAGCACTTTCGTCGTCAAGGTTGGCATTTGGACCCTGGTACAGTTCGAAGCTGGTAGCGAATGAGGGAGAAAATTTGGGCTGGTAGCCCACACCAAATGCGTCTTCCTTGTGGAGGAAGGAAGAAAGCGTTGGGCGAGTTTGAAGATCTGTTGCTTGAAGCTATCGACTTAAAAGGAAAAGGTCACGAGAGAGTGGAATGCAATTCAAGCTTTACAGATCTACAGCGAGGTAGATGACTCTCCAACGCGCACGTTCCAAGCATCATCACACTGGGTGAGTTGAACTGACATGAAGCGCAATGACCTATCTTTACGACGTCGGACCAACCTTACCACGTTGAGTGATGACGATCTCGTTAATCGGGCAGTGTCGTACATGAAGTTTCTTGGTGAGAAAAGCTCGGATTTAACTTCGCTCATACTGTTCTCATGGATGAGACGGCGGTCTATTTCGAACACGCTCGAGAACACACCGTTGAAGTCCGTGGCAGTCGTCACGTCGTTGTGAAGTCCACAACGACGTGAACACAATAGTGGCTCACGCGTGCAATAGGGGTCTACTTGAATCGCAATTAAGCCACCCGAAGGCCGACCAAGTACAAAATCAGCAACGGGGACGGTGGTGACGCGTGTGCTCGAACAGCGATTAGTGGCGGAAGAAAACCAAATCCCACGCTTCGGCAAGGCATAATTGGTAATTTTATACAAAATTCGACGAAAACCACTGACTTTGCTCAAAATCTATTTAAGTCATGCAGTATTGATATCGGTAGTGTACAAGCCATACCATGCTTTGTGGAGAGTTCGAAGGCGTCTCTATATGAATTCATATGCCGTTGACGCGGGAAAATTCAACAGGATAAGAGGCCAAATAAAGCTCTTGACGGAGGCCATTTAGCCTGGTTATTTCAAGGCTATAAATGCGCTGACCAGACCATTACAGGCATCGAACACGGTGTGTAGCAAACGTTTGACAACGTGGCAGCAATTGCGAACTCTTAAAAGCACCACAAAAACCAGCAATGCTGGCACCTTCATTAGCCAACCGTTTGTAGTGGCCACGTTTTTAACCAATAAGCATATCCTGAACTAATATTAACCAATCCTGTGACGCAACAACGCCCCTGAGTTGCCCTACAAACCCAATAGAGCTCGCAACGGGTACCCGTTCACGGATGCCGATGAATTTTACGTTTCATTGCCGTAGGGCGAACTTGGACTTTGCTCTCTGCTGCCGCCCCGCCCGCTGTGATTAATCGCGTTGATATCTAGTCTGAGTCATCGTCATCAAACAATCAATATTGCGGATCATAACTAGGTTGGTAGCGTAAGTCTCTTGAAGCATCTTTAATGATCCAATATCATCCGTCAGCTCATCCCGAACACCTCTATTTCTTTTTCGTGGTGCAAGCAGGGTAGATGAAGCGATGGGCAGTCGTTCCACAGCTTGGTGCTCGACCGTAGCAGATAAGTCACCAGTAATACCGTCATCGTCAACATCTAAGTCGCTTAACACAGGTCGTGTAAACTGGGAGTGGCTACAGAGTCAGTGGTTATCTGTGGTCTCGGGGGCGCGTCATCCGCTCCAGCTTGACCTGGTTCTTCGAAAATAGAATCACCGAGGGACATATTTCGGGGTTGACGACGACTACCCTCTTTGTAGTGGACATGATCAAGCACATATTTGATCGAAACGCAGCAAATAGAGGCTGATGTGAGCTCATAATGCAGAACGGTCGGGGTTTCGTCCAGTGTAGGCGCGTGGAGTCCGTCTAAGATCGTTTTAGAACGGCGAACTACTTGAGAAATTTAAGACTGACTAATATCACTACTGCTGGCGCTCGGGGAAAGAAATCTTTCGGTTTTCTACTTGCGTTTCCTTGTGTGTGATCACCACAGTAGTTTCGAAACCAACAAACGTTGGGTATTCGTGAGACAAACGGGAGGGTATTTACGGGCGGGTACCTAGTAAACGGTACGTATGTCCATATGGACCCGTAACGTTTATTGGAAACATTACAAATTGCGATGCAATCGCTTGATCTATTGCCACATCCTGCTGTCACTCGTGGTGTTTAAAGTGAACATTTTTATACTCAAGGTCTCACCATAGTGCACTTTGTGAGTCTCACCGGCGCCGAGCGCCGCAAACGGCGAGAAGACTCGGACATGTCTGATTTCTCCAAGCCGAACAAGCTACCCCGACCACCGATTGCGCCTGATGTGGCTACTACCGTCGATTCACTTGGAGGTTTAGTGGCTCTAGGCAACTCGCCTACTTGCCATTTGTTTGCATCTTGATCGAGGAGGCACAATTCTTTGTGCGCAAGTTGGCACGATCACGTCTCGGGCGGCATTTTGCACTTCTCGAGGCTCGCGGTGAATTCATCAACTGGATCGATGAACGCATTGAAAAGGTGCGCATTTAATCGCTCAGTATTTGCAAGACGACGCTTGGTTGTTGCACAAAGAATTCCACGAGGGCGGCGTAGCATATTCGCACCTTCTGTAGGTGGTGAGTGAATATTGGTTAAGTCATTCCGAACAACAACTGACCACTGTTCGCAGTTCCCGTGGAATTACGAGTCGACGAGAGTAGAAACAATCCGATACGCAGCGCACGGTTACCGAAATTAAGACCCGAGATCACGGACGAATTGTTGCAAAATTGCCGGTGATCCATGGCAAAACGTTATGCATCAAATACCTGTCCAAAATGGGCAGTCCAAGTAAACAGGATGGTTGCTTCTCTCGCCGTCGAGGCCAATTCCGCCCCGCCCGTATTCCAGCAGAGATTCAAAACATTATTGTTCAGTACTATGGAGGATTCAAGCCTGAATTGGCTGGAATTCAGGTTGGCCTGATCAAGCGTGACGGTCACCAGGCACCCACCCCAATGCTGCTACCAAACAAGCAGTTCGAGTACTACGGGACACCCTCGGCAAAGCTGTAATTGCGCTGGAAGAGGCTGGTGACGTTGATACTTGCCGATGTATGAATATTTCCACGGGTATGTGTGCCGTTCGCTGTGGGGAGGGCCTGATACAATCCCAAGCGCAAAGTATCGTACTCATTCATCATGCCAGTGGTAGGGCCACGAGCTCTGCTGGAATGACATCGACTGCTTATCAAATGGGCTCTGGGATATCCACCCAAAGTGTCCATCAAGTGAAAACAGATGCGGACATCCAATCGACTGTAAGCATCGATGCAAACACGTATATGGTTCACAAGCATCGCAGCCGTAATGGGGCACTATTGGATCGTCAGTGTTATTACAACATGCTCGCGCTATTGTTCAGTCTCAACTTGATTTCGCTTAAGAGCACGGCCTCAGTCTTCCAGTTCTAGCGCTTAACCATCTCCGTTCCCGTCGTGTTCATCGTTGTAGGCTGGATACGGACAAACAGCGTGTCTTTTTGTGAATTTGTTTTGAGACGATCAGGCATGAACTTGGCGGATTTCGTTCGGCTTATCCGTGGTGAGACCAACGCGGACTTGCTTCCAAATGAAGCTCTTGAAATTCCAAGCCACCTACCTGCCTGAACAATCTACCGGTATCGTTCGCAGTGGGGTAGGTGGTACGCCATGGGGTTATTCCGAAATCGGAGGGCAAATTTAAGAAACAGGCCGCACCCCCATCTAACCATAAATCTGCCTCAGCAGCTATGAAGTCCATTTTGAAAAATATTCGGATAGACCAGGATCGCAACCAATACCTTATCCTGGATTTAGATCTGTTGTATATACTACTTGATATTACGTGCAGTCCCTTTGGAGCAGCAAAGAAGGGTGTTTGCCGCTGAGTGAGGACGCCAGGATGAGTCATGAGCTGTCGTACCCGTTGGTAGAATCGATTAATGACAAAACTGTTGATGATGGATCGGTAGTAGTTCAATATGATGGTCCCACCGCCTTGGCTCGTCGTATTTTACAAGTCGAGGCTCTATTTCCTGGAAAAAATCGGTTCCACCTATCGAATGGAGTGGCCATCCGAATCTGAACCGGGAAATTCGTACAGATGTTGTTGCTTGAAAAACTTTATATAACTCATGGAACGGACGGGTACGGGCACCCGATAATTGCTAGGTCGGCATCGGATCGGGAACGGATACCCTATAATTTGCGTGCTAGTTACGGAAGGGTTTGCGTAACCGGAGTTTAGCAGTTGTGATCTCTGAAACACATTTATGCCATTGTGTACGGATCTCTAGGATATCGCGGCCGGTATTCTAAAGTGGCTGTTAACATCATCAATGGGGGACGTGAGTCGGCGTTTCGACGTGTAACTGTACATCACGCACCAAGTCCGTGTTTGACGGAACAGTTCCTAAACAGGGAGTGATTGTCCTCTATATAGCCCTACCTTTTGGCTGGACGGGATCTTCAGCTTCTTATGGCATATTTGGATACGCAATTTCATTCCTAGTATGTCGCGAGAGACCATCGAGACTTTCTCCAAACAATCCAGACTATTGACCATTTTTCTGTGACGACTGGGTGGACAACCATGGTTTGGTCGAACCAGCCACCAATGGACGCCTACAAGAAAGTGCAGCGGCGCTACGACTAGCAATGATGGTGGTTTTAGGTCCGCGTGCAATTACCGAGAAGACGTTTACGCCGTGGGGTGGCCCTTGGGTTTGAATGAGACACCTTCGCCATGATCGTCTAATGCCAGAGGACATAATCGCGAAGGCGTAATCGTGCAATGAAGGCAGGCAAAACAACAACACGCCATACTTTAGAAAGGCTACTCGGAAGTTTGAGGCAAGTGCGCATGTGTATACGATCTACCAATCCACACTTTTCCAGCGGCTGATGACGCTTTACCATCAGGCACCTTGTTTTGGTACCATTTTCCTCTCGTCCAGAGCACGGAAGATCCTGGCGTGATTTGAGGCAATTGTGGAGTATGGACAGCTACGAGCGTACCGTTGTCGATATTCAGAACGCTTACGGAGTCGTCAATTAACCGCTTTATGGATGCTAGTAACGAGGGTTTGTGTATCCTTAAGATCCCATTTCAGAGAAGCATAGAGTGAGCAATGTAATGTGCTGGAAGGTGCCCTTGAGGCGGCCGCTGAATAGCAGCGCCCTGATGCTGCGAAGTGTATGGGGTTCACCCTATAATGAAGTTACGTTTCCTTGTGTATGCTTTACCTGTAATTAGTCTTGACGAAATTCTTGAGATGGCTAACCCATTAGTGTATAACGCCATAAAGCAATTTTTGAGGCTGTATAGCGGTGTTTGGTGGTGAGAACCTCCAATCTCTAACTGACTCTGATATGAAGCAATTGCTGGAGATAATCGCACGGCGACGAGTCGTCGTTATGTGGTGCAGCATAGACTACATGCATTGGGAGTGGGGGAATTCGCTTCTGAGTGAACACGCCAGTTAGAAAGCACGGAGAAGAAACGCACTATTGTTCTAGAGGCTTGTGCCGACCAAGATCTTTGGATGTGGCATGCCAGTTTCGGCTGGCCGGGATCATTGAATAAGTTGAACATTCTTGGTAGATTGGGTGTGTTTGGCAACGTCATGAACGGGACGGCACCAAGTGAACTTTGAGGTGAATCGGATTTAAGTACAATATGACAAGGTATCTTCTTCAACGCCACACATGCTCCACAAAGTCCTTCTGTATACCCTAGCATGAAGTGATGCGAAGAATGCTTGGTAGCGTTAATGTGAGCTGTAAGCGAATCAATCGATATAGGCCGGTATCCTTCTGGACGCGTCACAAGAATTTTGTGCGCTGGTAATCCATCGTCACATAGCAATTAACCATGCTCGTTTACGTCGGATTAACGATCTCTTCGCATATCATATTATCCAATATGCTACACGCTGGCATTTATATGTTCATATCCAAGCGCGAGTGAAGGCTACATGAGATAACCAAACCGGCTTGAAGAACATTATACGCCCTTTCAACATTTTTTAGCCTTGTTTTTCTGCTTGTTTGCCCCGCTTTTGTTGCAATATCTTGTCACAGGGTAACTTTCGACGACTAAACAGTACTATACTCAACATGATTAATGTAACCTAGATATCTTGCAAGCTAAGAGTTTGCAATGAGCCTGCAGACTCGACCATCTAATTTCTTTTCGCTAAGGGCAGTCAAAATGGGCTCTTAATGCTCCATTATATTCTCCACTCATGTCCAGAAGTTTTGGCTGCTTGAAAAATGCCCACCGACACATCCTTCGGTACCTGAATTCAATCTCGGGATAGTTCTAGATCCTCCGTTGGGACGTATCCGCTGCCTTTTATCTTGGAAGGCTCCCGTCCGCAATGTACTGTACAATAGTCTTTCATCGATTTCCCTGCATGTATCTCCCTGCTCGAGGTAATTCAAGTTGCATTTTTTGATCAACTATTTGGCAGTTAGCTTATTACAAATTTCGTCGACCTATCACTGAAGGGTAGAATTTGGTATATGTTTTGCCAAACCGGTGCGAGTCGAATACCAATTTTTTTAGCAAATTCGGATATTGCCGAGGTTATATCCCAGCGGGTGCATTGCTCTAAAGTAAGCACCTAGGATTAACGACATTCAGAAGGAACAATATCATGCATCACATATCATCTATGTTCGCGATTGGGCTCTTGATCTTCTCCCGTTACCGACGCGTTCGTTTACGCTCCGTACCGGAAATTGACTTGTTAAAAACACTCGCTGTGGGCTTAAGTAAGATGCTTTTGCGGCCTTCTGAGCATTCTCAAAGTGATGAGTGGTTTTGAGGACACGCACGATTGCTCAGGCAGATCCACCGAAAGTAGACCTTGTTATTGGGAGGTACGGTACTCACTCTCACAACCACAATCCCTATTTAAAGAGCATTTTCCACGTCGTTTTGGTATCACCGTAAGGATTGGTAATACCGAGTGGCTAGTCGTACATGCCCAGGAATGGATGGTACGTGGCTTGGTCTGGTCGGGCGATCGGCGGTTAGAACGTCGAGTAGAGGAAGTAGGGCAAACTGCAAATTGAGCCATGCAATCGATTAACACACCACTTCTATCTGGTTGTAGTACGACTGCTGATTTTTATAGATGGCCGTTTACTATTAGTGGTACTTTAAGGATGAAAAGTGATGCAGCTTTTGCGGATGGTCGTTCGGTTAGTGTATTAAACGTATTTATTGCCAATCGATGAACTTGGACGCAAGCAGCGTTGTCTAGACAGCTGAATTTTTGAACTAGCAGGTGTTAAGCTTGAGCTTGTACGACGGTCGGAAACTGTTTATCGTGTAGCTATTGAACTTCAGTAACTAGCTCACAATACAACTGTACCATTTGTCGGCTTCAACGGTTATGCTGGTAGCAGTAGCAACTGTCCCTTGAGAGTTATTGATCAAGCACAACTATCGACGAGCCAGAACTCGTGTTATACGCAAGATTATTAATTCGTTGTCATCTATCTCTTGTACGCAAGAAGTAGTGCTAAATGTGATTGTTGGTGCCTCTGATGTGGACAACGGTTAAACTAATTTTATCTGTAGATGCTACTGTAATAACATTCGATTTTATCTTGGGATCAAAGATTTTCATAATTTCAATCATTTGCTGGATTGAATTGCCACATGCACACTAGCAGCTCTATTAAATGGTCCTTGATATTGATGCATTGCTGCTTATAGACGTTCTTCATATTAATATAGGAAAACACTAAGGGCACAGCCCAAAAGAACAAAGGGCACAGAATCGTATTTAAGTAGAACGACTCGAACCTAATCTCACAGACTTAGATTGCCGGATTACATTGTGGGCACAACAGAACGCGCCAGGTACGAACGATTAGAAGGCTGGTTCACCCTGGTCGGCTGCGTCTAATCTATTCATTTTTTGTGCTTGTAGATACGACATACAAGCAAAACGGTCGGTGCTCCTGCTCGTCATTGTGTTGCTATTGGTGCGTCGCGACGATGTGCTGCCGTGGCGCGCGCGTATAGGATCGCTATGCTCGGCGTGCGGTTGGTGTTGGCAAGCCCCATAACGATCTGAGAGAACGTGCATCATCGCTGTATGTTGCTTGCTGGTGCCACACGACGGGGAAATCTCGCAATGTAAGTCTGTGCATTAAGTTTGAAGTGACTGTGCTCTAGGATATGGAGCCGTCAGATTAACTTGTTGATTGTGGTGTTGCAGCAATGACTTTCACAATAAGAAACCAGGGCCTACTACGAACACATGGGTATGTACTGAGTGCAATTATCCTGCTGGGATATGCTGTACTTTAAGGCTCCTGCTAATTTGTATTGTTGTGCGTTGTGGAATTGGTTGCCCGACTGCAACTCCTTTTGTTGTGCCCAGGCTGACCGCACGTACCGCATTTGCGCTTGTTGACTTGGCGCTGTTCGACGAGCTCGTGAATCGAAGGTTCGCGCCTAGTTGAAAGTGCGTGTGATGGTCGCCCTCGAGTTCGTTCGACGCGAAGTGGTTCAAGCACACCAACAACGTCCGGATCTAGTACAAGCTGTGACTTGTGCCAGTGAATATCAAAGTCGCTCATTTGCAAGCACGAGCTTGATTGTAGACGCCTCTTGATCTCATGTGCGCAAGGTAACCCCATAACTTTTCGGTAGTATCCACTGCACTTCGGTTCTATCTGATGCAGCGCTTTCTTGTACTGGTTGTGAACGGTTTTCAAGGCGAAATGTGTAATTCCTCGGACGACGCCACCAAACCTTTTGGCAGGTAATGAAAGAGTCTCAGTTCGTTCGCGATTCATTTTGTCGTTGAGCGTATTGAAACGATTTTCTGTTGATCTGTTAATGCGATCGTATGCATCTAGAAGTGATCCGCGAGACCTCTTCAAATGCACTTTCAAGTTCGCCCAATGGGCACCCTCTGCTCTCGATGTTGCTGTGTGCCCGAAGTGCTTGAACTTGTTTATCGCGAATGCGGCGAATCGCTCCATCAAAGGCAGTTTGTTTGACTCAATGTACGTGAATGCTTTCTTAAGCTTGTCGACTGTGTGCTGATCGATAACTGGGTGAATCCACGGTAAGTGCTGCTTACTTAATGTCAGGACGGCATCGAAAACAGGTACTCGAGGTCGATGGAACGTAGGAAGGAGGTCACATGCGTTCGAGATTGGCCCATGTGCGGGACGTGGAGCAATCACTTCTTGCACGATTTGATCTAGTACGAGCACCACGATATCGTCAACACTGTAACAGCCTTCGCCTACTTGCGCATAGTTTCCAGAAGTGTAGCTCAATGATTCCGGTAGAAGATACTCTTTCAGGTCTACCCATTGCCGCAAAAAATCCAACCTGCTTGACGCATGATATAGAATGCAGTGCCACCCTTTCAAAAGATATTCAAAAGCCATTGAGTTCATGCCGCCGGCCTTACAGTTTGCAACGATGTTCCGCGAAATATGCCAAACACAAAGATGCACTCTGCAAGTTGTCCATGTCTCCTCCAACGCGTGAATTAGTGCCTTTTCGTTGTCAACTACAACTACATCGGGTGGATGAGGAATGCAGCGGTTCAGTGCACCAATCGCCCACACATAACTGGCCACGGTCTCGTCGGGAAGAAAGAAACAAGCAACAGTGAAAGAGTCATTTGTACCTGATACTCCAACCACATGAAGTAAAGGCATACTATGCCTATTTGTCTTGTACGTACAGTCCATCAGCAATACGTCACAATATCGACGAGAGAGTGTTGCACTTGCAGCCGGAGCAAACCAAAGGTGGGTCACTCGATTGTCACTGTTGCGGACACTTCCAGATACTATTTGTTCTGACTTCAACTTAGCATGCAACGACTCAATCTCAGACATCCCGCCAAGTTGTCGGGTTTTCATTTGGTAAATCACGTTTTCAACATCCTTGAGGGTGAGCCATGGGAACTGGGTACGCAAATTGCTCCATATAGCTGAAGATAATGACCCAGTAGCATAAGCACTCTCGATATCTTGGCAAATAGAACCATCTTTGAGGAGAAATCTGCGAGCGCTGGGAAGTGCCCCTATTGTTGAGTCATTAAGTCGAATGTGGCCAGAATGAATACCGTGAACTTGGACTGCTGTTCACGTACTGTCTGCCACAGAACACTTCAATTTGATTGCATAGGCACAGCCTACTTTCTTTGAACGCAATAGGCGTAGCCCTTCCGACGGAGCCCAACCACCTGCCTTGTGGCTGCGCTTGTTGCCACCTTGAGCACACCGAAGAGAGACTCCAGTAGGATAGGAGTTCTTAACTACTAATGAGAAGCCATGAGAGATTGCAAACGTCATGAGTGTCGCCTTGCCTGCCTCCGAGCTGGAAAACGGCCCATGCGGGATGCTTGCCTCCGGTTGCCATTCATCCGGAGCTATATTGTTCATCTGTGCACTGGTGGAGGCTTTCTGAAAATGCCCTAGCAACCTTACACCGCAGCCACAAAGTCGTCCAAAATTAGCTCAAGCTTGAACCAGTTGAACCAGTTGCACGACGACATTGTACGTTACGATCTTGTTAAGTTCGAGTCGTTCTACTTAAATACGATTCTGTGCCCTTTGTTCTTTTGGGCTGTGCCCTTAGTGTTTCCCTTAATATATATATATATATATATATATATCAAATTCAATGGTATGTCCAAACGCCGCGTCTCTCATGTTGACTTCGATCTCCATAGTTCTTGGTACAACTGGTAAAGACATTTCTGGGTGAAATACATATATATAATCGTCTGTGTCGGTCACTAGTTTTCTTCGACAATTCTCCATGTCCGATCAAGGTAGGTTCAGAATTTGTTCGTATCATTTTAGTCTCAATTGGATGTTTAACAGCTGTAAATGGCTCGATTATCAAAGACCAGGGACCCAACGTGAAGCTCAATTTACTGCGACAATGTAAAAGTATTTCGTGACGGCATACCCTCGTGATAGAAATTTGAGGAAGAATCTTTCCTGTCGTAAGAAGTCCGTTCAAGAAGGTACGAAGTTCAACAGAAGCGAAAATTACTCAGCACAATATATTACTACGCCACAAGTAATGCCTGGATCACGTAAACATCATGGATATTCTGCTATTCATGATTCCCTAGGAAGAGCACCCTCCCGTTTACCCTTCTATATTGAGACTCCATTGTGCGCTCTCTAATTACGAAATATATAAACACCTTCACATGCGTTTATGTTGAGAATTCCCTAACAAAGCGAATTGTTGGCATTAATGAAAATGATTTTAAAGTACCTTCACTGTTAGCTTACAGAAATCGGTCTGGCTTTTACAGAAAGCTGTCTTGAAACCCCGGGGATCTTCGTTTTGCTATTTTCGGTCTTGAAAACACTGCAACCGATTTTGGTGAACCAAACTCATAGTTGCTCGCCTCAAGAATTTTTGAACGAAACATTGTGTCTGATGGGAATATATTCTATATATATGAGTGTGAATGCATCAGGGAGTTCCTCGTTTGTAGGGTTTGTATCACACACTACATCTAGCCCCTTCACATGTTATTTACCATCAGTCCTGACACGCAGGCTTTTAAGCATGGCCGGTAACGGTTTGTGTAGACGATTGCAGCTTGACCATCGATTAGCATTTTTTCTGGTCTTAGGGTTGCGCTTGCTGTCTAGTTTATGTCTGTCATGAGCGGTGTTGTCAAGGTTAATCATATAGATTTGTGAAATTGTCCCCACGGTCTTGATAAAGTGATAACGTTGGAGTGCAGTGTAGCAAACGACCGATTTAACTCCCGGCTAAAGCGTTCGAGGAGGTAATTCGCTCTTTCCATCATGAATGTTCCATCTTTTGATGGTAAAGCACTCGGTCCTTGTACCATGGAAATAAAGCAAAGACAGTTTCCCATTTCCTGCGAGTGTAAGTGACATTCACCACAGCGAATCGATCTCGAATCGTACGTTTCACCCAATGAATGCCCTGTCGCGGCACTTGCTGTAGGACATTACAGTAAGCATGTCCAAACTCCTTTCGCCACAGAGATTCGAATATCTTCTTCTGGTATGCTTTATGTCGTTTTCATCCGGCACCGGACAGCCTGTTTAAAGTGGAACAGGTAGCCGATGATCTATGCACTAGGAATTGCTTCTGCATGACAGCTGTTTAACGTCGCATATGATGCAGAAGGCTTCAATTTTTTCTACAAAACACGTATTTTTACTTCCTCTTCTGGCCAGCCATATATAATCACGTCGTAAACAGAGTAGAACACAGTGCTCACTTGATCCCACACTTCTTGTACTGAATTTGCCAACTCTAGGATAGCTAGGCTATCAACACGTCGTTTCATTACTACAATCGCAGAGGTTGTACGAAGAGATTCACATGCGTGTTTCACCAGCTCGTACCCGCTGACGGCAGAGCGGATACACAAGCAAGCTACGGGCGTGTATCGGCTGCGCAATCAAGCCGCCGATATACGCCGCATCAAACACAACCTTGCGCCTAGACCTCATTGCACGTGTGTATCTGAAACCGCTATGGTGAGCAGTTGTTTTCGCTTCTCTGGGCCTTCTTACAGGTCTTGCCAGGTTTGGTGGTTCTTTTTCGCTTGTGTTCTGGGTCGCCATGGCCCACTTGTGACATAGGATTGCGAATGAGATGTGCATAGAATAGAAAAGCTGAAGACTTTGAAAACATGATCTGCTTTGCACGGAATGTAACGATAGCAGTCTGACCGCTATAGAGTTAAAGACGGAAGTGGGTCAAGCACCGTTAATTAACGCGGGTTTATCAAATGTAACGTTTTTTTACTACGTCACTTAGTAAGTTATGGTACGGAATTACTGATAATACCGACCCCGACATCGTTATTGAGAATGCTCATCACCCACCCCCAAAATTAAAACATAGGGCACGAAACAGCGACCCAGCTCGCCCCAAACGTTGAAAACGCGCATCATGGCATCCGCAGGTCGCACTCTAACGTTCTGCTGTGTGTGCTACGTAGACATTGCTAAGCTAGCTTGCACCGTGTTAACAACTGTAGAATAACACCTTCGCAGTCGCGGTAGGACAAAACACCACCATGTTGGGTATATGGGCGGGACAGCCGTGACGAGAGGAACACATTGGAGAATGGTGATCTTTCTGTCGGCACAATTTTCACATTTCGGAGACTCTTTCGAACCGCGGTTTGCATGATGGTCAGTGAACTTGGTAGTGTACTAGGTTTCATGGATGGAGCTTAAAGGCTTCAAATAAGTGGACGGGTTTTAGTGTTGTTTGGAACATGTGGCTCACGTTATACGGTGTCGCTGAAGTATCAGTAAAAGTTCGACCCATTGGCTTTCATGTATGTCAGAAAACGGGGACAACGTGCACTTACGCATGCCTTTTCTTGGCGTGTAAGAAGTGTTGTGAAGAGGTTTTTGAGGACAATTGGACATTCAATTCGGACTATGGATCACTCAATGCCGGTTATCAACGCTATTTCACGAAGTCTGGTCAGATATCAAACTGTTGAATTGCTGGCCTCACCTCAATCAGAAATTATGTGCCAAGAAAGGATTATTTATTGATAGCAAGCAGCTTGATTATTTGAGTGAAGCACAGTCTGCGGGCCAATTTAAGGCTTTTTCTAAGTTGGTGACGGAGAGTTGGACTGACCTCGGAGAAAGTAACTATGACAAGTTGTGGTATAGCAGACAAGTAAAGTTGTTAGCCTTCCCACTGTAAACCCCAACACCTACTTCTACAAGTAGGCTTTAAGGGTGATCCGAAGATCGCCCAGTCCGTTTACAGCGATGTAGTGGTGCTCCAGACACCGACCAAGTTATCCCAGGAGCTGTACTACGAGCTAATAGTACACTCCCTCTTTCGCTGACTTCTCTCTCTCTCCTCTCTCTTTCCCACTCCCGTGTCCTTCACTAAAAAATGGACGATCGCTGCCTTAGCTTTATCACGGGGCGTCGACGCAATGGGTGCTCGCCGACTGGTGTTGCTGCAGGGCCAATGGAAAAACCCGCGCTCGCCTACTTCGACGAGTAAAACGTGACCTTAGGTCCAATGTCCAGAATACCACTTCAACGCTTCTTGGACTTGCCGGTCGGGTGAGATCACTACCGTCACTTCGGTTAGTCCATCCCACCGATGCTCGTAATCTAGTCCAGCGGGGACGACCTATCGTTTGCCGCTTTGTCTTGGACCCCGAAAATTCCACTCTGTTATTCTTGTCAGTTATCCTCTGAGGACCCTTCGGCCCTCCCTATGGGTCCTATACAAATATCTAATGTAAATGGGATGCTACGGCCTCTCCTATACTAATTCCAAGTCATTCGCTGGGCGTCCCTTCACGTTCGCCGGGCTTGAGATCTTTTCTCGGCGACCCTTTGAAATCCGCACTTTAACCTCATGTTCTGATCCGAACTTTAGCCGAACTTCGTACTTTGCCATATTCCAGTTGGTATCGTGTACTCCACCGTGTCCGAGATGGTTACTGCCACCGGACATACACTGGTGCAACATTTCACAGAATCGCTACACCACAAGTAGTTAGAGAACGAGTACCATGCTGAGCCTTGGGACTTCTAATCTTTCAGTGCCAGTTATCTTCCAGATATCGTCCCAAACCAAAGTCCAACCGAGTTACGTTTATTAAGGCAACGACATCCAACCAACCGGACATATGCTGGCTTCCGTTATACCGAAACTCCTTGTTGAGTGTGTGACGGATATTGATTCGGAGCCAATCCACCACTACTCGTCGGGGCCTATACCAGCCGGTATGCTACAAGATGCAGTTAACCTGTGTCTGGGTGATAACCACCCACGCACAGACGAAATTCGAAGACGTTTATTGGTAAAATTCAAGAATACTACTTCAAATCCGACTATTACGTAGTAAAAGATGACAACCTGTACGACCTTAAAGTGAGTGCATCTCGGACAATGGTGTATAAACGCTCACTTCACGGTAAACTCAAAGCACACGAAAAGGTCGAGAATATCCAGCTTCGCTATTTTTTGCTGTATGTGATTAAATTATCGAGCGAATCCCGTTTGTCCACAAGACCGACACTACATCGTGCGAACTTGATGAGATCGACATGCTTCGGCACAAGTTCAAGTGTGATTACAAGGCGTTTTACCGAACAGAGTCCTCACGTACTAGCGTGTCTTTATCTTGTCGGCCTCTTTGATTCAAATCAGATGCTCCAAACGCTGCCAGATAATAAGCCTCCAGATCGTCCGCGAAAGACGACAAAGTGCCTGCATCGTGATATGAGTGAATTTTCGACCTCACAGTAATCGATTCCATCGCTAATAAAGTGCCTCGTCGAAAAGCTTGCAAGCGCCACCAATTAGAGCGTATTGATGACCAAGATTAAAACAGACGACAGCGGTGAGGAGACAGAGAGAACATACGTTGGTAGGATCAAACCTCCTGTCACTAGAGGTGGGAAGCGATACTGGGACGTTGTGTGCGAAGACTACGATGATATTGCACCACTGGACGCTGAAGAGCTGGCCAGGGTGATCAACGTTTCCGTCCAAATGGGACACGCCCTCACCCCTAACTAAGGGCGGTGATATTTTTTTAAACCAGCTTGGATGGTGATCTGCGCTTTATTTAACTCCATTTTGCATAGTTACGACAGAAAGCTAGATGTAGTGAGTGCTTCGGCCACTACGACCTAGGGACTGAGTAATTTGTAATGAATGTTTTTCGCATTGTCGTCGCAATATTATTTTGAAAATTATACTTGAAAAGTCACCTGTACAAATGGAAAAGAGCCCTTCTTGAATGAAAAGAAGCCACAAAAAATGAGAAATAGCCGAAAAATAAATGAAACAAATCCGCCGCCGAGATTGTTGAGTAGGTGTACACCACAACCGTAGGCACTTCTCCGAGACAACAGCCCAATAAAAATATAAATGACGGTTTTTCGGTCTGACTCACAAAAACTGAAAGCAATAGAAATGAGTGGAATATAGTCTCAAACTGGTTTGCTGGGCCCTGTGAAACTATTCGATGCCGACAACGACTGAGCTATCCAATTCTAGTTTAAGACCTTGATATGAATCGCAGTTCGAACACTGCGATCCGATGCAAAACTCCGACATCGGGACGGCGTGGTCAGAGCTCGAGTACCCGTCGAAAAGGTCCACCAGAACCGAAGCGTTCTGCAAGCACGTGTACGGATCGTTCCGAGTGAAGATGTAGTCGAATTTCCAGGGGTCCCACGTTTGGTTGCCGAACGAGGATCCGACCCACGTCGGGCCACCGGCACCCGCAGCAGTCAACGAGTCGTACAATATGATCGGCGTGGACGTTGTGTTCAACAGAGCCTCGTTGCCGATGTACTGGACGGCCGTAGTGTTGGGCAACGCATTCAGGTCACCGGTCAGAAACACCGAGTCGCCCTCTTGGCAGTACTCGCTCAGGCGTTGAGTCACCAGCACTGCCGATTCGTTGTGACCGCGGTTGACATCGAAGTGCGTGTTCAACATGCACACGACATGCCCGTCGGCTCGGTCGCGAAGACGCGCCATCACCGCGGCACGCAGGTACTGGAGGTTCCACGTGTTGGAGCCGAGTATCTCGGGCGTGTCGCTCTGCACCGCAAAGCAACGCAAACAAGACAGCATGGACAAAACGTTAGACACCAAGCACCGATCAATGTCACGACATGCACACCGTTCAGAATGATATAAGCACTTACCAAAGCGAACGTCGTGTTCTCGAGCACCTCCCATCGCTCCGGCTTGTAGAAGATGCTGTCGCGCTCGTTCCACTTGCACTCACCCGCGCACTCGCCCAGACTGGCGTACGACAGGTTCGACTGGAAGAACTCGATCTGGTCAGGCGCACCCTCCTGCGTGCCGATGAGGTCGGGCTTGTACTTCTCCACGAGCTGCTTGGCGCGCCACCGACGTTGCTCCCAGCAGCCACTCGGGCACTTGTCGTTCGCGAGCGACGTGCGCAAGTTGAAGGTCATGACCTTGAGTTGGGAAGTAGCGGTGGGGTTGCCTTGGATTTGGACATTGGCTTGAATCTGGGTGGAGAGAATGGTCTCACCTTCGACGACCGGGCTCGTGAGAGCAACCAATCCAGCAATCAGCGACGTAACGAGAAGCATGGCAGTGGTGAGATGACTTGGTGTGGGCAGTGATGCGAGCTCTTGCTGATGAATTGAGAAGTAAAAATGGACTTGGTTGCTCTGATAGCTTGGCATGACGCGCACCAGTAAACTTTGGCTGCTGTACAAATGTTGACGAGGCTTTCCACATCGACCTGTTGTTGGGATCTCAACTACGGATCGACTCACCATTACCGACTTGCAGTATTTAATAGTCCCAGCGATCCAAGATAGTTATCCCAAGCTCAGCCTGGGATAACTATCCTGGATTAGTCCATGGCATGTGGAACATAGTACATGTAGCCTTTTTCAAATGACCATCATCATCCGACGGATATACAGATTAAGCCAGCGGCAGCAGAAGTTGTTACGAGTGTCTGTACGAAGGACGTTGTTGAGTTCGTAGCTGCTTCGTGATCAGACAAATTGTTTATACTTAGTTTATGGTGTCAGTCTTGGCTAATTTTGCTCTTCCTGGACAACGTCACTGTGGACCTCATTGCTGCCTACTTCATCGTTGCAGCGGCCCAAGTTCGGATCGGTGTGCATCTGAAGCATGAGTGCTGCAAATGCCAGTCCTCTAGATGTATCGCGGCATCAACGAGATCAACTGATTCTGCAAGTCGAGCTAGTGCCACTCGCTGGGAGGATCCTAACCATCGACATTTTCGAGGTGCAAAGCTCTCTCTCGGCCCCACCCAAAATCACTCCGACTATGTTATCCCGACCGGCTTCACAGTCTTCAGTTACTGTTCCTCCACTCAGCACTTCGCGAACGGCGGGATTTCGGGTCGCGGCTCACGATGAAGTCGAAAATGAATATTCGCTCTTTGTTTCGAGGCAAAAAGCCGAGTATTTGTACCGAGCAGCGTACCCGGCGGAGGCTGCTGCTAGCGAGTGGATCAGCCCGGAGGCGATGGCAAATGGAATTCTCACACATCTCAGTATCATCGGAAATCGGCAACGAGATGTTGGCAAACTTACGTGTCGGGAACCCGAGCCGCACTATGAAAAGAAGACACGAACTTCACCTACCAACACTTCACCGCAGAAGAATTCGCATCTGGCCTCCAAACGACCCGATCAACGCGCTATTCGAGTACAGAAAACTTCAATTCGCGCGATGGAAGCTGCATCAAAAGCAGTGCACCGCTCGGGTCCTCATTCAGCAGACTTTGAGCGTACACGGGGATCAATTCTGCTGGAAGCAGTGCCGAGAGCTGATCGCAAGGCCAGTCAGGCGAGTATTCTTCATCGGATGGCGGGGGCCGACTCTCAATCAGTGTGGGGCTCAGGGCTTCAAACAAACTACGAGGAACCAGAATTTGTTCACGAGGATAACGATGACTTTCAACGCCACACGCCAGTGGTGATATCGCCGTTATCTCCAGTGAAAAGAGCTTTGCCTGACCGCAAGACGAAGCATAAAGGACTGGAAGAACGTCGTCAAGTGGGGCGTCAACAGCGAATCCTAGCTGCACAGGCTGCCCAAGAGGCCTCGCTGTCACTCCTGCATTCCTTTCATCCGCAAGACTTTTACAACGATGTCATTGAGGAATCTGAGCTGGAGAACCGAAATTCCTCCAGACGCTCCTCTATGGTTACCACCGTTCCATCCGAGATACCTATTCCCCAGGTAAGAGCTGCATCTGCTCCTAGATCGAGCGTTGGGAATGCGTATGCTCTGAAAAACCTCACAGAGCGAGAAGTAGTAGAACCCGAGCAATTCTTACGAAGGCGAACGTTGGACAAATCAAGCAGGAGTGTATTCAAAGCAGAAAACTGGAATGATGATGTTTTAGGAATGGAGATCGAAATCACCGATGAGCGACCAGTGGATCAAGACTCGCCAATGAAACTCGACATGTCGAATGGTGCACGCCGTGTTATGTTGGCAAATTCGTTTGGCTCGACCTTGCAACGAATTTCCAGCAAAGCGAGTATTATTCCTGAGCGAAGGTCAACTTCCGCTTCTCCGACCACAGCAGCTCTCAGCGGATCGTCTTCTGCCCCAGTTCTCCGGAAACCTGATGAGGAAGACACGTCAATTGCTGCATACAGTGTATCCCCGAGACAGTCGATCGTTAAAGCGGTCGACAGCCCACGCCCGCGTTCAGAATCCAAGAGTGCCGGGAGTGAAGTACTCTTGAACATGGAAGATAAATCGATGCCGAATGTGGTGGCTCCACCTGATAAAAACGGGATTGATATTCAAGTGCCCGACCATCGTCCATCGACAGCTCCCCTGATAGAGGCAATTACTGAATCAAGGCCTCATGTTGACGCAGAGCCCAAAGTAGAAATCAAGTCACGGTCACGATCAAATTCTCTAGGCATGGAGGGTATGATACGCTTAGCACCTTTGACAAGCAGAGACAAACCACTCATTCAGGAGTTTTTGGCTCCCCTGAACCAGTAAAAAGTATCGATGTTGACCTAAAGACTACCGACGAGGAACAAGAAGTGCAATTCCCCCTCCAGATCCAGAAATTGTGCTTTACACCCCAGAAAACCTGGTTGCCGAAAATGATGGAGACCCCACCATGGAGAAAAACGAGGATAGCATCGACCAAGGCCAAACGATTCCCCACCAAGAAGTTTTCGATAGCATTGACACACACGAGATGCCTATCGTTGATACAGGTGCAGCGCCACATGAGTCCATTGCTCCTCTTGATGGTCTACCTCCTGTTATTCAAAATCAAAAATCTTCGACACCCCCTCTCACCGCCCGCCAGTCATGTTGGGAGGAACAAGTGCCACCTATCGCAGTGGTGGTTCCTGAAGGCAGTCTTAGCTTGAATGGTAGTGTTCCTGATGCTACAATCTCCTCGACCAGACCAGACAAGATTGAGAACGACCTTGCTGATGCTGTGCAGGAGTCTGAGAAGAATGTGGATCCATGTGAGTCGCATACAAATGTCATTTATTCTGCAGAGATGCAAGATCCTGGTGTGGAAATCCTCTTAGCTGAATCACGCAAGCCTGGTGAGGGAGAAGATGTCAGCGAGGCCGAAGTACCTGATGAAAGCAATGGTAGCAATCAACCGCAGGAGCCAGCGACCGAGAAGAACTCTGTGGATTCTGTTGATTCTGTCCTCAACGTTGGAAACGAAGAGGTGATCGAGAAGGGCTATTTGGTTCCTGTTGATCCTATTCACTGCGTTGGTAACGTAGGGATGATTAAGAATGGCAGTAACATGGTCGGCCAGAGCCTCTGTGATCCAAATAGCGAGCAGACTCACTTTCAGATCGACGATGCACCACAACAAAGTCAAATAAGTGAAGAAGATCCGTCTCCAGATGAAATGGCAGTAGATAACTCCACTGAGAGTCAGCCAACCACAATCGGTGAGGGGCTGGTCGACGTGATACAGCTCGAGGCTACTGACGTGCTTATGGACTCAATCTTAAGCAATCAACTCGCAGCAACCGCCATTGAAAACGACGTAAATCCTGCAGCAGATACTGCCGGCATCACCTCACCTACTTTTATTGACAGCAACGACAACCCTCCTCTGACTGACAATATCACAGTTCAGGTGCTGGAGAATGCTACCTGTCAAGCTATAGAGATTACGTCTGCTAGTCCTGACGACAACGACCATGCACTTGCACATGAATATCCTAGCGAAAATGATAAAATGACTCCCAGAGTTGGTGACGACATTGAGGGCGATGAGAATATCGACACACCCACGAACGAGGATGAATCTATGAATCTTAATCGCTTAAGAGGATCGATTGGCAAATCTCCAAGTAACGCGAAGACGATCCTTGAAGACAATGAAAGCAGTACAACTCAAGATTTTCCGGAAGAACCAATTAGTTTGCCCCTGGTCAAGGCCGCATCTCCTCATGCCCATAAACAAAAAGGGATGGATGGTTCAAATGGACAGCCTGAGAAGAAAGCTGATGGACTTGCAGACTTGAAAGTGGCGCGCCACAAGAGAAGCGTTTCAAAGGAGCGAGAAAGTGTCCCCGGTGAAATCATCGATGGAAAAGTGCATAGCGAAGCGCTCAAGCCGATGGACAGCAGTTCCAGTCCAAATAATAAAGGAACCAAGAAGAAATTGACCAAGGATAAACTAAATGCCATCGAGCCACAGATCTTAGCACAGCACAAACGGAAAGACAGCTCACCTCCCGCAGTAAAAGAGATCGCACCTACTGTGACCATCCCTGTCCAACTCGACGAACCTCTGATCGAGTCGCCGAAGAATGAAAAAGCGAGTGGAGTTTCGCGGAGAAAGTCGCAGAGCTCGAGCAATAATGTCGTTTTACCGAGCAGCACCGGACAAGTGAAATCGCCTGTAAAGGGGTCAATATCTCGGAAGAGGAGTGTTGTGCAGCTGACAGAAGCACAGACAATCGGCCCGATCCCAGAACTCAAACAACAGCCAGTGGAAGATGTGAATATTGCGAGCCATCGTAGATCAGTGCGACGAGTGAGCTCTGTCAGGAAATCTGACGTCCTACCAGGACCATCTTCTCCAACAAATGCTGAAAAGGTCCCAGGAGAAGCTAAGCCTGCCCAAAGTAAACTACTTCCAGCTAAACGACAATCTTCTCGCCTCGTCGGTGCGTCACCGAAGGTCTCCAACTACCACAAAAATGGGGTAAGTGGCTTGCTGGTCGGAAAATCATCGAGAAGGCTAGCTGCCTTCAACTCGAAGAACGCGTCCTGCAGGACCCGCGCGATGGGGAAAATCTACTCAAACTCGGTCTTCGTTACGCTCAATGGCATGGGACCAGTTTGCCAGGGATTTTACTACTGGAACACGCGACGTTGTTGCACAAGAACACGATAGGGTCCCACGAATACTGGTTCTGGCTGGGCTCAGCGCATTTGGACATGTTCATGCGGCACCGAAAGTATTTGCCTATCGCGCGGTTTCATTTAGGTAAGTGTATTCGGGCCTTTACCAGTGCTTTCGCGTACATGGAAGCCTTGGTGGATCCGATGCTGCTCCTTCGGTACGCGATCGGGCTGTTCTGGCACAAAGGTGACGGCAATCTGGAAAAGACTTGCGAGATATTTCACGAGCTCTTCTCTCGGTTCGTGATCTTCTGCGATAAAGACCGACCAAACTTACTGTTTCTCCAATTTCAAGTGCTTCATCGTTTAAAACTCTACGTGGACGCGATCGAGTGTATGAACAAGATCCTGGAAATACATGAAAACCCGCAGCACTCGGCTGTGTCGAATGGAATGTCTAGGTTGTCCTCAGAACCGGTGGCACAAGTTAGCGTGTATGATACGATGGATTATCTCTTGATGTTGATGCAGTGCCAGAAAGCTACTGGAGATTCTGTTTCAGCAGCACAGACCCTCTCTTCCGTTCTCAAGCTTAAGAATGCCCCGCAAGACAACACACTAAAAGATGACGAGCACTTCGAGCTATGGTGCACCCTAGCGGAAAAGTGTTTTCATCACGAGGACTATGCACTTGCTGTGGAATACTACGCCCTCGCGCTGAATTTCGCGAAGCAGTCCGAGGAGTTGGCTACCATCCACTACAACCTCGGACTTTGCTTCCAGGCTTTGGGTGAAGACAGCAAGTGTGTGACGGAGTATAAACGCGCTAGAACCTCGAATCGTCATGTGACTCCCTTAGTTTCACTCGCGGAGCTAGCGGCTTCCTATGAGGAGCAATTTGCACTGTTGCGTCAAAAGTCTGTCGCTCAGACGGTCGAGGAAGTGCGTGTGGACTTGTACGGACGAGCAGTGAAGCGACTGCAGCGCATATTCCGTCGAAATCGAAAAGATCTGCACAACAATGCCAACGACACGAGCTCGGAGAGTTCAGTCACTAAAATGCCAACGTTATCTAAGCGGAGATCAACCGTAGGGAATCCACCGGCTCTGGTTAAAATTGAAGACGTAGCTGAAGGCACGGAAGCCGAAGACACATTCCAGCAAAACGGTGACGGTGTCAACGACAACCAAATTAGCAAGTGTGATGACAGCGCCCTTGAGGTTATAGAGCGTCGGCACGAATCATTTCTCGCGAGAAAACAGGCAGCAATGGAGGAAATGGCAGCGCTGCTTACAAACCCGCAATATCGGTACCAGGTCGCGCCGCATGCACTTGATTCAAATGTACGACCAAAGGTTGGAATCCAAGTACGCAGCGGAATGCTCTCGCCGGAGAAGGACCGCTTGGACATGCGTCGAAACCAGTCCCTTGAGGCTTTTCGCCAGGTATTTGGATATTGCGCTTGCATCATGTTATTTGTCGCGGCATTCAAGCTTATTCACATCTGTGTCTGCATTGTCTTTCTCTCAGCTCGGCTACGTTTCGTCGACCATGCCGTGGATCGAATTCTGGGAAAAACTTCTCCCTTTGGCGTCGGAGCTTTTCGAGTCGCGGCAAACTTTGTACGGAAGCATTGCCCGAATTCGAGGGCGCTTGCCATTGGTGACCGACGAAATCGCTTTTTGCGCCCTTGCTGAAAGCATCGGAAATGTTCATCAAGCAGCCGAAAAACTGCACGACTCGCTGTATGAGCGAGAACTCACATATGTGTGTGCTGTCATCGATGTCTCCAAGCAATTAATGCGCGATTTCCCGTCAGAGCCAACTCAAGTCACCAAACCCGTTCGCGTGTCCCTGCCAACCATATTGTCGCCCACGGCAGAAAGTCACAGTCCAGTTGGCTCAATGTCACCTAATCGGGTCTTGCTACCACCATATTCGCCGGCGAGGGCTTCTCCATCCAAAACGCAAACCCCAACAAAACATCTTCGGATGAACCAAATGGTCAACCTCCAATTTCAAGAACATGTCCAGCAACAGGAGGCAGCGATGGCCATAGCAGATGCCACTGGGAAACCACGACAACAGACTGAAAAGTTGCTCGTGTTGCAGGGTTTCAGGCAAGCCAACAGCGCTCTTCTGAGTTCTCAAGTGTCATTTGGTAGCGAGAAAGCAGCCACCTGAACATCGTGCGCAAAGTCTATTTATTATCAAATTTTCTTCGTGAAGGAAGAGTTAAACGCTTGTAAAATGAGAAGGAACGAACATGCACCGATACCTCTGATAGCACGGAAAACCTTATTTCAGCTTGGTGGCGACCTTGTGGATCCAGTCCACAAGCAGTGGGAACAATGCCGAGACACTGTCGTTGATAAGACCCAAGAAAAATTGTTCGGCCTGCTCGTCAGTCAGATCCAAACGGAATTTCTCCTCTACTTTCAGCAAAGTTGTCGCAGGGTTCGCCGACAATTCCTCAATTCCGGAGTCCGCCATTAGGCTCAGCAAGTTCAGGATCAGGTCGGCGCTCTTACGCAGCCAATTGTACGCTTGGCAGCAATACGTCGTGAATTTCTGGTAATGTTCACTCGTTGGACCCCCATTCCTTCCACCATTTCTTTCGTCAACTTGAAAGGTGGAGGGTACGGCTTCGGGTCTGCTCCGAAAACAAATCCGAAATCAATGTGGAACATGTGGCCTTCAGCTTTCATCATCAAGTTGTCCAAGTGACGGTCTCCGATACCCAAAAGATACGTCAGAACGCAATATCCAGCAACTGATTTTACATAAGTGCTCAAAGCTTCTGGAGCGATCCCAAATTCAGCACTAGGGTCAGGATTATGCTTCCTCAAAAGCCCACAATTTGTGGAGACTCGAAATGGGAAACCACGTACGAAACGGGGTACGAATCTTGTACAAATTCCATCAATCCGTCGTTTGCGCCAGTCGCCAAAATGCGGTACGGTGTCAATTTGAGGTCCAGATTCACTTTTTCAAAAGCCGGTCCATCAAAATGAACATTTGCATAATCAGTTGATCTTGACGAAGATCATCACCGTTTTTCACCATGAACTTGTACATTGGACCTTCTTTCTCGCGGTTGTGCAAGTACCCGATCATACGAGTCGGTAAGGACTCCCGCATCATACTGGAGTCACTGCCACCAAACATCGACGAATTCAAATTCGGAGTCGGGTGTCCCTCACCATCGGCAGTAATTTGGTCACTTGGTGGGATCACAGTCTGGAACTGAATCACAGCCGGGTACATGGCACTTTTAAACATCTTTGCAGAAGATGCCACAACCCCACTGAGGTTCACCGTTGGGTCCAATGGCAACGAGATCACTGTTCCCTTGGGCCACGGAAATTGCTTCAAATAATGCCGCAATTTCTCCTCCTTTTGGTCTTTTCTGCCTTTTTCTTCCCGAGCCTTGTTGTGGATGGCCAAAATGTGACTCATAAAGTCACGTTGCGCCATCAACATGTCGTAAATTGGTTTTTTATCGTCGTGGCGCTTCATTTCGTTCAGCATCTGGTTCAGAACAAGGTGAAAAATCTCAGAGTCGTTCGTTTGCTCGCCAGCTTCCACTTTTAGGTACCAGTAAAAGTAGTTCGCCATTTGGAAATTGGTACTGGAGCGAGCAATGAGGAACCGAGCCAATGGACCCAGGCTCTCACTGGTTATCGATCCATCCGTGCTGCCAGTCTCATCTCCACTTAAAGGTCCACGAGACGCCGTCATCGGAGTCGTGCCAGGCTTTTCGTACCGTAAAGCTTGTACCAATTGCAACAGGAAATCCAACAAATCCTCGTTTTTGGCAGTTGCCAGAGTGGAAACGGCAAAGTGGCGCACGATTTCGTGCTTAAACTCTTTTCTCGTCCAAGGAGTTTAAGGGCATCGGCAATGTCAATTTCACACCATTGTGACAACAAATCCGTGGCTTGTTTCACTTCCAGTTCATCTTTCCAATCGACAGATAGCAGGAATTTCACCACTGCCTTTTTGTTGTCCGTCAGCGTGTAACGGAACTTCCAGAGTAGATCCTTGTCCTCATTTTTCAAATTGTCAGTTGGCGTTGCCAACAACAACTCAATCCGAGCCTTTTCGTCGCGACTCGGTTTAAGGTTGGGGTCAATGGAGCCGCGCAAAATGTCGCGTGCCAATCGCCGGTATTTCCGTTCGGCCGGGTTGTCCTCGTTTAGGTCTGGATCCCACACTGTCACAAGACTCGGCAATTCTCTCGAGGAACCGGAACTCGTGGTGGAACTTGTGGCTAAATCGTACGATCCACTTAACGTATGTGAGTCCATGTAGGACGACGGCGCAGCTGAAGTTGCACCCCACTGTCGTAATTGTTTAGACGTCGTGGAGCCATGTCGGCCGTATACGAAGACGTCAGATTGCGCTGCGAGTAGGGTTCCTCTTCGTACACCACGACATCGCCAAAATATGGCATTTCCAGCCACAGCAGCGCGTCTTCGCGGTACGAACAGAAAGGGCCGAGTGCATCTTTCCTAGTCGGAGGTTCACTGCCACGTCGGATCCGCGCGATACGGCGGTCGGTTACGCTATCCATCCACTCGTTGCGAGGGATTTCTTTTCGTTCGTATTTTTCCCTTAACTTGTCAAGACGAAAACATTCTTGACGCACCCACTCGTCATTGATTTCCGACGGAGTTGCCGTGTTAGGGGAGGAGTCGGCCTCTTGACCTTCCCAGATGCGAAGACATTGCACTCCGTCGCGCAACACTCCTTGTTTTGTGAAAAAGAGATGGTGGAGCCCCCGATTGGCACCCAGCCGACCCCCAAATGGTGATGGCCAGCAACGAGTTGCGAGACAAATCTCGGTACCTCACGGGGAACGAAATCCACTCGTTCCAGTAGATAGTGGAGTTGCTGCACTTGGTGGGACTTTTAGAACTACGGTTTAGTAAAAAAAAATAGTTTGGTTAGATTTTTATATTTAAAAAAAAGTGTCTAACAGGTCTCACCTGATAACCATGGGGTGGAGCGGCAAACCGTCGGAGAAAACTTGCGCCGTGAGGAAAATCTCACTCACTGGCGAGTTTCTCACGTCGGAGGAAGTGCCCGCCAGTTGCTCCAGGCCTGTGAAGGGCGCAGCTGCCGCCCGTTTCGGTGCATCGCCGCTGACTGAACAGCCCAGCGCAGGCGCCAGCTCCACCAGCGAGATCTTGACGGAGATGCCCGTACTCACGCCGCTGCTTAAGTAATAGCGGTACTCCTTGAGGCGACTCGCCATGCTGCAGGGGTTTCTTTTAGATAGTAGAAGCGACGCGTGTACCGTACCAGCCAAAACGTACCGTGAGTCACAGTTTTGATGGCTCCAGAAATCTGCGACGTGTGAGCGGGCGTGGCGTTGTAAGCTCATTGTTCCCGCGAAGCCATTTCAAGCACGATTACCGTAAAGAGCTTTGACCTGCTCTTTCAGACGACGGTGCAACCATCGAGACGGAGCTGGAGGTCCACCAGGGCGGGAGGGAGACATCCAGTCTCAGTGTGGCGGTTCATCTGACTCAGCACTGTAGCGCTCTGCCTCAATACTGGGCTTATTGAGCATTACAAAGGCGCGTTGCAGTGAACGATGCAATGCAAGTCCTTGAGCTCGTAGTAAGAAAACTCAAAGACACGGAAGTAGCGCGCTTACGTCAGTGCGCTGCAGCTAGCGGAATCACCAATCGTGAATGACTGACGACGAAGCTCAACTGCAGCTTTGGAGGCCTGCGTGGCTTCATCAGCATGGCGGAGGGCGGAACGTGATCGAGTAAACGAGCCGCGGATTTCGCCATTCGGGGCTCCCCAGCTGTGGGGTTCGCTCTGCAGCTCTTCAAAGTTTGTCGACTCAGCGCTGTGGCGTTTGGCAACTTCCACTTTGGGGACAAGCGCACGTGATCCTCGTGTGGCTTCGCGGCGCCAAGTTCGTGCGGATACTGCCGGCTGAGAATCGAGCGCTCGCAGCTCTTACGCTTGCGGCAACACAAGGCGCAATGACCGTCCGGTCCTTTTCTGTAGCCACGTCTCGATGGGGTTTTCCATCGCCTCAAATCAAAAGCAATGGCCAACTCGGTGCTGCTTCGTTAGTCACCTACAGCATCATAGTGCTTGGCGCGACCAATGTTACTGACGGCTCTGTATCCCCAACAACATCGACTTTGGCCATCATACAGACATGCACGCACAGTGTTGTAGTGATATTGGCCTTAGAAAATGGTTTGACTGTGTTGTATCATCGTCCGCGCATACAAAAATCAAGTTACACTGAGGGAACGGGCGCGCTTACGATCAAACCACAGCCTCGAGATGTCCCACACCGCAGACGTCGCCTCGCCCTTCAAAAGGAGCCAAACACGCTGCGATGTCTGTCCAAACGAGGGGATGACCCACCCGAAGAACACGATTTCAAAGCGTTTGCCAAGACGTTTCAGCTAAGACGCACCCCGTTTGCCACCCAAACACGCCCAGAAGTTGCCAAGAGGCCTCTGCTGGAGACTTGCCGCGTCATAAGAGCGGTGAGCCGCCAGACGTCCTCTTCCTCTACAGCACCGCCCGGAAAAGGGTGGCGGCTGGCCTGGCTCTGGCCTTTTTACGATCCCTCGAAGCTCACGAGGGGCGAGCGCGGGCCGTTCTCTGCACCCCGAAGCCCTGAACTCTCTTTTGGCTTGGGGCAACAGACAGTTCGGACCAGCCAGTTTAGCCCCCGCTCCCCCTCTCGTTACTCAGCATTTTGGCGCCCCCGAGCGTGCGTGGACAGCGAAGACAGCGGAGAGAGCCGAGCCCCAGTCGACCGCTGCCGTGATCTGTAGTCTTCGAAGCTACTCTTCCCCTCCTCTCAGCAGACCTTAACACACAAGCCGTCTTTATATCGTAAGGTTTTATCTGACTCAAGTTCTCGAAAGGTCTCTCTAACCGTCGAGGTTTTATCTGACTGCAGGCCACACAAGTATGTCGCGCAAGGGACTGAAGGGCAGCACCATCGGCGGCAACGACGTGCTGACCATCGACCAGTTGCGCCACCAGGACGACTGGGTGCTGGACACGGAGCGATACAGGTGTCATGTGTGCACGCGGAACTTCACGCGCTTCCGACGAAAGCATCACTGCCGCAAGGTAAAAAAACACTAGTGTTTTTTGTATTTAACTTAGACATATCTCACCTCATACTATATGATGTCTCTTTAGTGTGGTGAAGTGGTGTGCGGCAACTGTACCTTAAAGAAGGAGGCCGAGTTGCCCGTGATCGGGCGCTCGCTCGTGCGCGTGTGTATGTCGTGCATCCTGTCGCACGCGAACGGCCAGGCAAACCCTCAGGCGCCGCCAGCAGCCCCCACTTCTGGCACGGTTTCTCCGCCTCCGCGGGAGCAACAAGAGCACTGGGAAGCGCAGAATTTCCACTCGCCCACAGGCAACTCGGAAGGCGACCTGTCTCATTTCACGCGTGATTTCCAGCAAGCCGAGTTTGATTACGCGCTGGACTTTAGTTGGGACCATCCGTGGCCGAAACCGCCAATTGTGCCGGGAGAGTCGGAGCGGCTGGAGGTCTTGAGGACGTTCGACATTATGGACACTCCGAGTGAGGACGTTTTCGACATTATTTGCGACCTGGCCAGTAACGCCCTCAAGAGCCCCATTGCGGCCGTGAGTCTCCTAGATGAGGACCGCGAGTGGTTCAAGGCCAGTGTGGGACTGGCGCAGAACGAGGTGCCGCGCTCGGTGAGTTTCTGTGCCCACGCCATCATGAGCAAAGAGCCCATGGTGGTCATGGACACGTTGCAGGACAAGAGGTTCGCCAAGAACCCGCTGGTGACGGGCGCAGCCAAGATCCGGTTCTATGCCGGAGCGCCCATCTGCACCCCTTCCGGACACCTCCTTGGAACGGTGTTTGTGTTTGACACGCAGCCTAGAAACACGTGCGATATCGCCACGCTGGAGAAACTTTCGAATGTGGCAATGAAGAACTTGGAGGACCGTAAAATGCGGTGGCGGCCCCGTGGAGAACGGCGACGGCGCGGTGGAAGTGGTGGACGGAGACGAAACTGAAGCACCCAAGCAACGCTCGGCTGAACCTCTGCGAGGGTCGGGCATTGGCATTGCCAACCAGGTGGTGGCGCAGCCCGTGGCTGGTGCCGCGTCTCAGGATCTAGTGGCCGCGAACGCGGGAGATGGACAGGTGACGGCAGGCCCCAAGATGGAGACGATGCTGATGGATCTGCTGTGCCGCACCACGGAGACGCAGCAGCAGTTAGCAACACAGCAGGGAGCCATGTTCCACACACTAGGTCAACACACCGCCGACATCGACAAGCTGGCGAACGCGATGGCGCGGATGGAGGCAAAATTAGACGCGATGGTCGAGTAAGAAGATGGTAATGGAGCGTGCCGTGGATAGCAAGCGGATACGCACGTGTGCACAAGAGCAAGACGAGGGAAAAGAGGCAGCCGCGGCCTCATGTGTGAGGTGGTGAAAAAGAAAAAAAGCAGCAGATTCAATCATTCGCTTGCTCTCTTTACTGATAGTTAAGGTAATCGGATTCCTAGATTTGTAGCGTATCAAGACACTTGTGCTGGGTTTTCGGAATCAGAGACATCGAAGACATTTGCTTCAGGGCCTAGCTACAGTATTGGCTTTCGGATTTCTAGCGTGAATTCTGGTGATTTTTAACAAGGAGACTGAACTCATACAAACCTGTGAATTCATTTTTGCCAAATCCTTTGCAGACCATAGTTTAACCAGTTTATTTATCGTTTCTGCGGCAGAACGCTATACATATACATCGCAGCTGTACAGGTATGGCACCAAGCAAAGAACGGGGATGAATCCCAAAATGAATTTCCGGGATCTTCTAGCTCGGCGAACGCTTGCGCAACTTTCGCATCTTTCCGAGATAGTACGTCTCGTAGCCTGGGAGTCTCACCTCTTCGGGCTTTATCTTCTGACGAAAAATAGTTTAAACAGCTTCTCCTCCTCCGACTTCTTTCTAAACAGCTTCTTGAATAGTCTTCCCAACGCCCTCTCTTCGTCATCCTTGTCAATGGTCTCAACGCTTCTCAGAGACCGCTGGTTGGCACCACCATCATACTCGTCAGCGATAGAGCGAATCAGTCTCGGCAAGGTAGCCACAGAAGTCGTGGAAGACGACGCAGCGACCACTGAAGTTGCATCGATGCTCGAAAGTGCGGCGATCATCAGCACGAGGTAACGTAGACGCATGACCACTATTCGCAGAGTTTGTGTGTCGTGTGCGAGCTGCAATGTACGATTCGGAGTGAGGTCTTTTGACAAGCAATTGTTCGCCCCTTTACTTGTACAGTATTCACTCCTTCTGAGGGCAACCCAATCACTGGCCATTGCTAATGAAGTCCGTTGTTGATGCAGACACTGCTGATGATGTAGACACTATGCCGCATCGTCAACAGACTTCACAGAACGCCCGTGTCAGCACTATGTATACTGCATAACATTGTCAGCGCGGAATGGAGTGCTTCCTGCACATTAATTGGTTTTAACAGTTGGCATTACAATTAGTGAACTATTGCTAGTATTACGAGTGGCACTGAGACTGTCCTACTGGTTTCTCTGTACTACAAATATGGTTGTGTGGCTGGCTACGCATTCCCACGGCGCGTACGCCGCCAGTCTTTCCAGCCACCTTTTTCTCAGTCTACTGTCTTCGCCGGAACGCCCTCAGCCTACTCAATCCACTCTTGCCCTTCAGCCCGCTCCGGAGCAGTTCCAGCATGTTCCTCGCGGCGTTGACGTCTCGGTTCCAGAAGTTGGCCCTGCAGCGACTGTTGACACAGCGCAGGACGTTCCTGGTGTCCTTCAGTACGATCTTGAAGTCCGCGAGTTTGGGGTTGCGGAACTTCCGCATCTCCTCGATCTCCTTCTCCTCCTTCTTGGACGGTCGAGACTTCAACCGAATGTCTTCCACGTCCTCTTTTCTTTTCATCTTTGAGAACAGCCGGGCCTGCTTGAGCCGCTGGTGGCAGCAGGAGCACGTGATGCTGGTCTGGTACTCGTCCATGGGAACCACGGTAGCTCTCTTCTTCAGCGCCTCGATAAACCCTTTGACCGGCCCAGTGGCGTGGCCCTTGATGCCGTCTCTGCGACTCCAGTCTCCGAAGGCGATACAGACCTGCTTGCTGGGCTTCGGTACAAGTTGTGCAGCCAGGGTGTCAATGGCTTTCATCTTGGCGCGATCTTGCGTGAACCTCCACTTGAGGAAGGCCTGCTCGGCAGAGAACGCCAGTAGGAATCTGAGGTGCGTCCAGAAGAACTCAAGACGCTTGACGTACGAGTTGTAGTTGGCTGTCTTGAACGACGGCATTCCGTGCACGACGCCAGCGTACCATGGCTCGCGCTGCTTCAGCCTCTCGTTGTACCGCCGGAAGTCGTTCATCCTTGCCAAATGACGGTACTCGCGGGTCGAGATCTCCGTGATTCTTTCTTTCCGCTGGTGTCGCTGTCTGCGTTGCCGCCGTGTGCTGGTACGTTTCCGTGCACGATGTCTGCGTCGGAGACGACCCACAGTTGCGGCAGTAACAAGCGAGCGCATGCCCGGGTCGATGTCGATGAGAACGTCCTGAGAGTACTCTGGGCCAAGCTTGAACAACTCCTTGGCGAAATCATCGCGCTCCGCCAGCTCCTCAGGTGCCTTGACTTTCTTCTTCCCGGGTCTCTTTTATCCGCTGCAGAGCCATCGCTCTTCTTCTGCTTTTTGCTTCGAGGCTTCTTTTCGACCACTACGACTGACGTAGTTGTCACGGGTCTCTGCATGGTGACCGAGGCTGCGTAGCCATTGGTTTTCACCTCATCCACGAACTTGCGGTTCTCGGTCTCGAACTGCTGTACGTCGAACACAGTCCTCATCACATCCGTCTTGTTGTTTTGGAAAGTTTTCAGATCGAAAGAAAGTTGGCCATCCTTCCCGTTCAGCTCTTTCTCGAGAAATATTTTCACGCTTGGATCAGCCACGACTCGCGAGAGAAGGCCGTGTAGAGTGCTCGCGTTGATTTTCACGTAGGCGGTCTGGTACGAAGTGGCCACTGGCAGTAGCGAGTACACTCTCGCGCCTTTCGTCTTGGGGTGCTTTTCCACAAACTTCTCCATGAACACGAGCATGTCGTGAAGTTTTTGAATGAAATGCGCACTGTTCTCTCGTATCAGCCACTGCCAGGGGACGATTTCTAGCCATCTGCGCAGCTCTAGCTCCACAGGGTCAGTCGTGTCGTCCCACGTCGTCCACACCTTGACCATTTTACCGGTTGGATTCCCTTCGTCATCCATCTCCGGCGCAGACTTGACGCGGTAGCAGCTGTCGACAATGCGCTTGGTCTCACGGTATTTGAGCTCCACCTTGCCCTCGGGCGCGTAGCGAAACGGACGTACTGGTGCAACCGGCGCCGGAAGTGGAGAGCGATCATGTTCAGCGCGTTGATCGACATGAGCCTGGCCAGCTCGTTGATCATACTCGATCCATTGACAACACGTTCTGCCTCGTACGTCGGCACTTGTGCTCTTTCGGCCCAGTAACGCGAGCAAGTCTTGTAGAAACTTGGATACTTGGTCTCGTAGGAGCCGTGATTCGCCAGCGAGGCGGTGCAGCAGCGGTAGAAGAACATTTGCTCGATCTTGGGCGGCTCCTCCTTCTCGTTCAGGCAGCGTAGAACGTGAAGGTTGGCCAGATGCCAGCCCTCCAGCTGAACCTGCTTCATGACCACGCAGATGCGTTTGATCTCTTCGGTGAGTTTAGGAAGTCTGAGGATACGTGTGAGCTTACAGATCACGCTGGAGTGCGTGTCCTTTGTGGTCTTCTTGAGCCGGTATGTTGGCATATGAGCCGGTTCTCGAGAGGGAGGCGGTAGTTGCGCATCTGAGACGTGATCTACGACCGAGTCCTGCGTCTCCGCCACGGTCTCGAGCGATACCTCTACCGCATCAGGAACTTGCGTCTTGGAAACGAAGTCGAAGTCGCTTGAATAGAACTCTTCAAGCTCTTGCGAATTGGCGATGATATCCCAGGTCTCCGGATTGTCGGGTTCTTGTTGATTCTTGCACCGCTTGCCACCCATGGTGACAAAAAAATAACACGCATAAAAGAAGAACTCTCTCTGGGTCACACATATTATGTACTTCATTTTTGAATACTCAAATGCAACACTGCTCAGTGCCACTCGTAATACAAACGCAAGTCCCAAGTCGCTCTCGCTGTTGCATGAAGGTTTTCAGCCTGCTCATTCGGTTTTGTTCTGTAGATATCGTTCTGGAGACTTTGCTCACTGGAGACCTCGTTGGAAATGGAGTTCTGCTTGCCTTCTACATGATGTTGGAGAACACTCGTTTACGCCAAAGTAAGCGAGAGATCGTAGATTGAAAGAACTTTACTTGAAGTTATTGACATCAAACTTTACTGCTGTCGTTGATTTCAAGCAGTTGAACGCGGCTGAAGCGAAACAGTTCTATGTCCACCTTAAGGCGGACATAGGATTGCCAGATGGATTCAACCAACATAACAAAGCTAAACATCTTTTGGTCTCACCTGATTGCTTCAAAAAGTCACTCATGACGATGCACACGACTCGTGCTAGCGAGATTCGTGAATACTATGTCACGCTCGAGAAGGTTTTCAAAACGTATCTCAGCTACTGCAACGCATTCATGAAACAACAGCTAGTCGCCAAGAACAAGCAATTGGTCGCTAAGGACGAGGAATTGAAGCAAGAGCGAAGCAACGCGTCGCAGTACAAGCAACTCGCTATCAAGAAGAAGTTGTACAAGCTTGACGAGTATGTGTACATCGCAACGAGTCCAAACTACGCGAAGCAGAACATCTTCAAGATCGGACGCACCGTGGACCCGAAGCAACGCATGACCTATTACCAGACTGGTCGATGTGACGAAGATCGATTCTCGTACTTGTACATCATGCGCTGCGTCGACTCCGTCGCCACGGAATGGCAGCTTCTTCGTCTTCTCGATAACTTTCGTTATGGAGAAGAGACTGGTCGTGAGCGGAAAGAATTGTTTCACATCCACTACGACTTGCTGATTCAGTTCGTGCGCAAAGTAGAAGCAGTCGAAGCCGACATGACCAAGTGCTTCAACCAGGCACTAGTCGACTACTATGACACATATGATGATCTGAAAGCCGTGCCGTTCGACAAGCTTGTTATCGAAGATTTGCCAAAGTATGTCGGAGAGAAGTTTGGTATCAAGTCTACTAGCTACTACACGCCTGGCTCAGAGATATATGTAAATTTGATGGCAGATATGTAAGTTTGTGCATACGATGCAATGAGAGCACTGCTCGTTGATAACGTGTGCCACAGCTACCGTCGTTGCTCCTGCAAGTGTTCCTGTGCAGCCACCAATGGTTTCTTTACTGCTTCGTGTTACTGCTCGGTCTTCGGCTTCCGTCCTGACGGCTTCTTCGATCGTAATCCGACGCTCTACGTTAAGTTGATTACTCGTTATCTTAGGTGATACTGGGCGTCAGGGACCAGGCGTTGGAGTATTTGTGATGCAGTCAAAAGATGTACGTATTCGTTCACTTCTCGATATCTCGCCCGGTGCCAAAGCAGATATGTCATTAACGTGCAAATGGAAGACGTGTAAAACGATTGCGAAGAACACTATCAACGAGAGTGCTCTTGTACGGTGTTCGAACATGAGGTGCGAGAGCACAATTCATCTACGGAGCTTTGAAGACTCAGCGTCGGTGTTTAGTGACGGTTAGATACTTACGACAGCCGGGTATGGCAAGCATTGTCTTAATGCAGCGCGGAAGGCAGCGGTGGCTCCCGTTGAAGAGTTTGCGAACGTGACAAAACGTGTAGCGTGCCACAATGATGGCCCCACGCCTGGCATCACTCAGTGAGCTGATTTATTGATTTCTTGACCGAAGGAAATAATTACGAGCGCTATCATGGTGGTGACCTCACAGTGGAGATACTAAATCGATAATGCTGCGGATTGTGCGTTACATCCAGGAATGTGGCGTGACAACACGATACTCGGTGCCCATACTACTACCAACTAAATGATGTCATGAATGACCGCGCCAGTACTGCACCGTTGATGTTAAACTCGGAGGACCTCAGCTCATGTAGGTCAAGCGACGAGAATGTCCTTCTGTATCGGCATCTCGAGATGCCCTCAGTGCCAAAGAAGCAGCCGATGCTGTGGGGGACGATGCTTTCGCGGCTCCACAAGACGAGAACGATAGGTGGCACAATATTACCAAACCTGATGTCTGCTCAAAGGACAAGACGAAGGACCATCACTGCCATCAAGCGACTTGCAAGCCCCCCTCCCCCATTCAATTGGCTCTGCAGCGACAGCTTCGCGATGCAAAGCAGGGTCCGTTGGTCCTTGGACAAGGTCAACTCGGAGCTCCCCACCTAATCTTAGTCCGAAATATGTGGGGATCATTCACGACAGCGTCTGAAGTGGCTCACGTACTCCATATCCTAGTTGGTCCCGTTACTTGTGTTGCGAAGTGGGCGGGTAACCATTTCATGTTAATTAACGAGTGTCTTTAGTGTTATATAGCAGTCACACTAAGGCTTGAGAGAGACAGTTATACAGAAGGACTGTGTTGTTTTTAGTTAACTTTTCCCCTATTTGAGTGTGGTGCGCGAACGTCGAAGGCTTCAGGGTGACCGGTGCCCTGTCTTTAGGTCTTTAATTGAGCCGGCTTTAGGCCCACCGCTCGAGGGTCAGAAAGAATAAGTAGCGGGTATTTGTAGTGTTGTACAGGGAACTTCTAATTTGTATTTGTTAGGTTATCAAGGGTCTGAGGACTTACGTCTTCAGGGTATTTCGCACGTCTTCAGCCACATTCAATAGGATTCAAGCTACAGAGAGCAGGTATTCAACGCCTAAATCAAGATTAGCTAACAGCAGGTCTTCCAAGCAGCCACCTAGGTCAATCGAACCAACAGGGAACTCACAAGCTAGCACATGTCACCCTGAATACTTGTATTCAGGGGTCACTTTCTCTACAGGGTAAATAATTCCGGGCTTCAGCCACTGTACACTGGGTGATAAAAGTTTCACCGACTTCGCCACAGATGAGTGGCTCAAATGTCAGTTGGGAGCGGCACAACGGTGGTGAGAAAGTAGTTGAAGAATAAAATCATTTTAAACGACTGCCTCGTCCTGAGCAGCTTCAGAACACAGTGACCCTCGGATAATGCGGGTAGCCATCTACGATCAACTATCCTGCGAGATGATTTTAGGTTTAACCCTTTTGTTGCATACATTTCCTATTGTAACATTAGTATACTTAAATCAAGACAAAATTGTAGAACGAGGCATAATGCATCGTTTTACGAACATTTCGATATCCGAAAAGTTTAAATAATAACATTTTTTATTATAAAACTTAATATACTTTATAAAACGCGGCATAATGCATCGATTTGTAAAACTTTCCGACAAAGTACAGATTGGGTTAAATTAAAATACTGGTATTTGATTGGGCAATATTTGTAAAACGATACATTATGCCACGTTTATCAAAGTTGGCAACAAAAGAGTTAAATCATATCTGACATGGTCCTCTTAGTTATGTTTTTTTGCCTTGCACAGTGTCGGTCACTCAATATTGATGATATCTATGGATGTCCTGCTCAACTTGGAGCAATATCCAGTAATCATCATCATCGTCGTCAAATGTGTTATCACTGATAGCACATTCATAGCCTATCAGGCATGAATGGGCTTAGGAGGTCTTGTTTAGGCCAGTTGAAGCTCAATAGGTACTGAAAACACAAAATGATTTCGTAACATTAACTGGAGACTTTAACTTATGTAAGGACCAATTTCTGGCTACGCTAACGTCCACAAATGCCCAAATGCGAAAAGCTCTTACGTGGGTGTAGTTGGATCAACGGATAACTTGTTGGGCCACTTCATGGTGCTAGAAAACGCCACTCCGTAGTCGAACGAAACTAATTGCGGTACGGATTCAGGACAAGCATGGCTTTGTCAACTGCGATTGGTTGGTTGACAGTACATTGATGCCGATAGAGCTTTTAAGCCTCAACACAATGGTAAGGAGTATTTCTCCCGAAAGGGTGGGTATTTGCTGAATGCTCTTATAATATGCGACGAGGTTGCTCGTGTCGCTGCACTCTCCACACGACCTTATAAACAACGCCCTACGTCCTCAGCATTTGTGTCTAGCGATTTATTGGCAGGATAAGGTCGGGAGACCGAATCTGATATAGCCTTCGTCTCTACAGCATAATACTTCACCGCCATTTTTAGATATACTTGCCGCACTAAATCAACCTAGTTTCCTTGGATTTTAAACTGCTCATCACATCTGCGCTTGCCTTTTAAGAAACAATATATCAATCCTTGTCATACCATTCGTCTCCGCTTTCCGTAGCTCATGCTCGCTTGCCCGTACATGAGGATATACCAGCTAAGTGGACAGTACCATTGGAGTAGTAGCTGAAAAGTTGATCCAACTGCTTTTGGATGCCGTGTTTTCGTCGCAATAACCCCATTTCAAAACAAAATAGGGTCCTACCTCATTCGTCAATGCACATAAAGGTGAGACCAGAATGGGGTATACACATACACCTGTATAATATTTGTCTGCATGTAGGCGGTTTCCTCCCTTTTCAATCTCCTAATGGGGCTCCGTCGGAGACTCAATTGATTGCATTGCTTGAACACTGCGTCGTCCCGATGGCCAATCTCCGCCCGGACAGCACTACGGAGCCCCTCGTCCTCCAGGACAGTTTCCAGTTGACAACGCCCTTTTCCATCCTCGGCTGTTTTCCCTGCCCTTTCTCTCATACGTTTTTGCTATTACTACGTTTCGCTTTCACAAAGAGCCTTGATACGTCAGCGATCTTCACCATCGGGTGAAGGTAGTCTTTGCTGTCTTTCCAATGGTACGTAGCATCATCGAAGTCGGATGCGTACCGCTCAATTAGCGCCTTATTGGTCATTTTCTGTTCGTTATTGAGCATGCTACAGTTAATGAGCAAACTGCTACCTAGTTTTTGCGATCATCCATCATCTGGAAGCCCATATCCACGTAATAATATAGCCTAACTGTTTTTCGGGATCCCGAAAAAACTGGTCATGAGAGTGCTGGTAAGGGGAGGAGACTGAGAGCACAGTGGCAGCCAATGCAAGGCCAACAACGAGAAGCTGAATCGCGGACGGAAGAGAAAATACTAGTTATCCGATCGAAAGAATTACACTTAAGGCAGCGCTCGAGCACCGATGCTTCCGCACTAGCGGTAAGGATAAGCGAACAGATTGCATACCTTAACCCTTCTAGCCCCGTATGCTCTATAATACAGCATAAGGATTGATAGAGGATATACATATTGAACTGCTTGTAAAACTCGCATATAGAGATATGTATGGGGTGTTTTCGAGGTTGAGCTTTGAGCAAGTGTCTCAAATATGCTACAGATATGTATGTTGGGTTGTACCGGCTTAGTCTGTATTTGGTCTGATAGAGGTTTGGTTTATTCCACTTTCTCCCTCACAAAAAGATTTGACTGCCTCCTCTCACTCTTCCAAAAATGGACAAAACTTTCAAGGAGCTATGGAAAGAGCTACGCAAGCTCGGCTGGAAGGCAAAACGGCCTCTCGGTCTCAGCGTGGATTTCCGCTATGTTGCCCCAGGGTCACTAACAGAAGGCGTGGACTGCTTTACAGGTAATTCTATCGTGTTGATTTTATAAACCTTACATATACTAAATAACGGTAATATTCAGGCGTGGAGGCTCTTCTGGCGTATGTCAAGAGTAGAACCTGCTGGTGGTACCAGTAACCACTATGGCTCACACACTCACCGAAGAAATTGGCAAGTATCAAGGAAAAACGAGGCAGTACATGTGCAAGGTGTGCTCAGCGTTTTCGGACAAGACGCAGCGCCCTCTTGAGACTTCGTTCTACTGCAAAGCTTGCACAGACGCTAGGGACGGCGGTCGGGTTGCGTTTTGCAACAAAGTGTGTCGCACAAAGTCCGAAAACACGTTCACGTGTGGCCAAATTTGGCATGATACGTGGAAGAACGGCACTACAATCGCACCAGACATGAGAAACAAGATTAGGTTTTGCAAGAAGCGTAAGATAGTTAAGCTGGAGGAAGAGAAGAAAGACTAATTCACATTTACCTTGGTTGTAGCACCTTAGCGGAGTAAAATTTGCCCATGTTGTTGTTGCACATAGCTTTGTATGACAAATGGACAAAATTTTCCTCCGCGCAAAAGAAATATCGCGCTCCGTCTTTCCACTCGTAAGACCACCAACCATTTTGGCGCACGTCTTATCGACCAATACTGGGATAATCACTTCATAAATCTGTTTAAGAAGGATAAAAATAACTACAGTTACTTTGATCGGCTATGTGTTTCAGTTTATCCTATCATATCCTCAGAATAGACCTTGTCACATCCAAAAACCGGCTTCTGCTGGAAGAGGGCTACAAGCAGATAAACGCTGGCGGGGTCGCAGCCATACTTAAATCAAGTCTATTCTTTATGCTGTATTATACAGCATAAACGCGGGGCTAGAAGGTTAAATGAATGCGTGAACCTGAAGAAATAGCAGGGGTGTGAGGTCATCTCACTATCTCTCTCATCACTTGTCCGTCTCTACTCCATTGTCTTCCTCGTGGGCAATGGACTCCTGCGGCAAAATTGGATGACCGTACTTGTTTACCGCAATTCCTTGTGTGACTTGCGCACTAGGGGGTAAAAGAACTTCTGTGTTGATAAATGTTAGAAATTACTAATTTGTCTAATACAAATCTTCATATATAAGCCTTGTGTTCTTCTTGTCTCTCGTGCTTTTGCGATATACTTGGTTTCACTATGCTTGACTTGGTGGCGTAGTCATCGTGGGTACACTTTGCACACATTCAATGATGACGGCCATGTGATTTGAAGTATGGCCACCCGGGCTTTGGCCAGTGATTCAACCCTTGGATCCAGGTACTGGATGCATGGCTTCAGTCCCTAAAATGCCAGACTTAGAAACAGGAACCTTGGTTATGCATCATATACAATTCCAAGCATGTTTCGAGGCACAATTCACTTGGATTTAGGGGCCAGAATCATATCACTTGTTAATTCCACTTGGATTCATCTACTAGTTAGTCTGGGTACATGATATTAGGGTCGGGACTCAGGCCAAGGCGAGGCGGGACACCACGTACGATACGTTCGCACGGGTGTTATCAACATTTATGCTTAAAAAGCTTAAGGACGGAGGCGGGTCTGGACGGAACACCTTTGGATTCAGGGAAAAGTCATCTTATCCTGACAATAGGTTTCCAGACCCTCGATCTCATCCTTGGCCTTCGTCAGGCATCGCTCCGCAAAGAAAAACACGTAACATCATCCAGTTTCGTGTGTAAATATCGACCTGTTTTCGACCAATAACCAATGGATTTAGGGACAGCTGCCTGTGTCCACGGAAAAAGCCCATTTCACTTCGTGTCACGTCTTCTCTTGCTCCTTCCCAGAGCTTCTGTTCAATTTGTTCGTCTCCTCAAAGGCTGCACAACACCACTGCCCATCATTCACTGCTTTACATCCTTCTTTCCTTTTGGACGAAGTTGCGCGGTGTTGTTGCACTCAGCCCTCCGATTACATGTCGTTGGAACTTTTATTTACTTTGGTCGCCGCCGCGTGGATTGTACTCAGCATAGTACGTAACACACTGCTTCTCTCGCTCGGTGGGTTTCGAGCCTGGATACATCCCCCACAAGTTCCTTCAACTTCGCTAAACGAGGGAATCCTAAAGGTGTGGTCAACAGATCGGCGGGACTCATTCCACCTTCCACACTTGCACAATCACGTGGGTCACTTGCTCTCGTACATAATGATACTGTAGTTTAATATGCCGAGTCTTCCGGTTGTGGGTAGGGTTTGATGCTAAGGCAATCGCTGCCTGGTTGTAAACACCAAGCTTGAGACGTAATATTGATATCAGGAGCCACTTCAGCTAGAACGTTCATGGGTCCTTTTGTTCCCATGCATTCTTCACACGAAGCAGTGTATTTGACCTCGGCGGTGCTCTGTGAGATCACGGTCTGGCGTCGAGCAGCCCACACGACAGGTCCACCAGCAATTGGCAACACATGTCCAGACACATTCTTGCGGGTCTCGGGACATTTATCCCAGTCAGAGTCCGAATAGCCATCAATTTTCACAGTAGGTTGCTCAGTATCCTGCTTGTTCTCTGTTTTTGCTGAGTTTTTCTTGTAAATTATGCTTTTCTCGGCGATAGAGACGAGGTAGCGCAGTACACGCTTGAGAGCTCCTCCATGTTGTACTGTAGGGCTTTCCACAAACCGGCTTAGGTATCCAACTGGATACGTAAGATCAGGGCGAGTACACGTGCCATGTTCATCAGCGTTTCGATAGTCAATGCCAGGTTCCTTGCCCTCCACTAAACCGTCCGGCGCTGAATATAGCTTCGTTGTTGTGTCCACCGGTGACCAACACCCACGAGCATCATGAAAGCAAAATCTCTTTGGGACATCCCTGGCGTATTTTATTTGATGAAGTCGAACGACTTCTTCTGTGATGTCCACTTGAATGCCAAGGAGCCATGCAACTGCCCTCGTCCTTATACCGTACTTTGCGTTGAGATCATCGAAGAAGTTCACCTTATATGCTTCGTGCTTAGCAGCTCATATCAAGTCATCGATGTACACAAGCTAGAGCGCTAGCTCGCCGATATTGCAGTACACGTACAAACATGTTTCGTCGTGCACCGGTGCCAGCCTCGTTGCCACAACCACCCATACAGTTCCTCGTACCACTCGCGGTCGCTCTGGTGCAGTCCATAGAGCGCATGTTCACTTTGTAGACTCATCCTTTTTCAGTGGAAACCCAGCGATTCATCGAATAAAATGCGGGATCTTTAACCCAGCGTTAAGATATAAGCGGTGAGATGTCACACTGGAAAGGATCCAGCTCCAGCAGAATACACAATACAATTACATAATAGCCGGAACGATGCCATCCGAGCGACTAGTGAAAACGTCGTCATCACGAAGACGTCAATGCCGAATATCTATATGTCATCACGGGCGCACAAGCGAGGTCGAAACCACAGGATATTTCCGGTGTTATCAGTCTTGATCTGGAACATGGCCCCTCCGGTACTAATTCCAGTACGTCGTTGGACTCCAAGGTAGCAATCTCCTTCTTCATATCAGCCCAGGATTCCTTTCGCTGACGAGATACCGTGGCCTTCTTAAACGTTCGAGTCAACCAAACTCTGACTCATGCCAGAGTCGCTGCTGAGGCTCGTCTTGCTGCATTTTACCACCAATGTAATGGCTGTGTACACAATAAACTGTGCTAAAAGGTGTCAATATCATCTCTGGCCTCTGGTTCTGGCTCTTCAACTAGCCCAAATCGTGTTTCTTGCGTTGCCCTTCTCCACTCAAAACTGATTCTTCATCTTCACGTAAGCGACGTTGGCCTCCGCTAGTTTAGGACAATGTCACTCATGGCGCCATCTTCTGCAACATGTTCTTCACTCTCAACACAGCCGTTGCTAATCTGGCCATCCAATGACACATATACACTATTGCCACCATCACTAACATCCATCTCTCACCGAGTAGTATACGAGTGAGCTGACTGGGAACGATTCTCGTCGTTAGAATCTTGCCTTGATGCGCTGACAGCGTCGGGTGTGTCATTATCTTCCGATTGTGTAGGAGGGAACACGATGGCATATGACCGAGTCAAGGTGACGAGTGGTCCAACCAAACCGGATATGACATCGGGGTGACTGTGGCATCGTGGACGGCTTCCTCGTATCCGCTGGTCTCATCGTGCTTATGGGACACAGCTACAAAGTAGAGAGCTATGAAGTAGACGGCTGCGAAGTAGACGGCTACGCCACGAATAACGAGTAATACGCTGTAACTACGAAGGCCAGCTAGCAAGACCAGCTGCTCAGAACAGACTTTCGAAGAACGTGTAGCCACGAATGCCACAAACAGTCAGCATCTGGTACGGCTAAGTGTTCGCATCTACCACCGTGGCCACGGTGGTTCTCACCCTCTCATCATGTTTATTGAGCCCAACCCCGTTAGCAGTGCAGCATTTACACCACTTCTTCTACCGCGCCCCGCCTTTCTGCCAACCTATCCTCCACGATTTGAACACAGCCTACGGAAAGTGTTAGTGCGAACAGCACAGACACGAGCCCATTCATGCGAATATCAGAATGATGAGTCATCGAAGTTGCAGCGCGTGTCCATCGAAGAGTCTGTGTCATTCGGAACATCTAGTATTAACGGCGAGTGCGTGTAAATAAGCAGGCGCTCCCCATCTGCTCGCACCAAGCCGTGAACATGTATGGCAACAGACAGATGCGTATGCACAGAGGCACCCTGTGACATGGAGAGAAAAAGATGCGTTGAATTCTCAGGAATCTTGCCGGTGAAGGGGCCTGGTGCTCTACTGCTCAGCGTCTTGATGGTGAGGCAACTAAATAACGCGTCGCAATTGCTCCAGTGAAACATCATGCGCGCGAGTGGCTCTCTTGGATTGGCGGAGCTCGACTTTGTGTCGATATTATAGTATGTTCTACGGCTGGAGTTTCAACTTACCACCGTACGTGCTGAGTACTTTTCGCGCCCAAAACCGCGCCAGCTTGGTCGTCCACCGGTAGATCACGTGAGAGGTTGTGTGGCACATTACTGGCGACGGAGAGTACCGTTTCATGCTATCGATCGCCAGGAGTAAAGCTTTATCGCCGAAGCGTACGGTTGGGAGCAGCGTGTTATTGCGTCGTGACCGCGAGAGAAAATTGACAGAATGTGTGTGATTTCTCGAATCGCCCGGGGGCTGAGTTGCTGTTGTATGAACGTTTTCGATAATGGGAGCTCGTAGCGGTGGTGTGTGTGTGAATGTGTTTTGATGCATGGTGTGTTTTGGTGCGTGTTGTGTGCGTTGTGCGCGTTGGTGCGATGTGTTGTAGTGGTGTGTGTGTGGATTTGTGTGCGGATAGATGTTGGAAGGTACACCCGTCTAGCTCAGTCGGTAGAGCGCTGGCCTTTTAAGCCAGTGGTCGTGGGTTCGAGCCCCACGGGGGTGCTTGCTTCTTTGCGAGCGTGCGCTAGCATGTGAGCGAGTTGTGCGTGTGGCGCGTGCAGCTGGTTCGTGTGTGGGGCGTTCGGCGCAACGGGCAGCGCTCATAGCAGCGTATTATGCTTCCCGTTTCTTTTGATTCGACACTTTTGCATTCTTTCCTTTGCTGCTCTCTGCTCTCTCCTCTTCGACGGACTCACGCCCCGGTGTCTCGTGTCTCATAGACTATCCGCACTTCAGCCAAGGACCAAATTGCCAAGATTCGACCTGTCCTCTACAGCAACGAGTAGGGGGAGGAAGGGTGGGGGCTGCTTATGGGACACAGCTACGAAGTAGAGAGCTATGAAGTAGACGGCTGCGAAGTAGACGGCTACGCCACGAATAACGAGTAATACGCTGTAACTACGAAGGCCAGCTAGCAAGACCAGCTGCTCAGAACAGACTTTCGAAGAACGTGTAGCCACGAATGCCACAAACAGTCAGCATCTGGTACGGCTAAGTGTTCGCATCTACCACCGTGGCCACGGTGGTTCTCACCCTCTCATCATGTTTATTGAGCCCAACCCCGTTAGCAGTGCAGCATTTACACCACTTCTTCTACCGCGCCCCGCCTTTCTGCCAACCTATCCTCCACGATTTGAACACAGCCTACGGAAAGTGTTAGTGCGAACAGCACAGACACGAGCCCATTCATGCGAATATCAGAATGATGAGTCATCGAAGTTGCAGCGCGTGTCCATCGAAGAGTCTGTGTCATTCGGAACATCTAGTATTAACGGCGAGTGCGTGTAAATAAGCAGGCGCTCCCCATCTGCTCGCACCAAGCCGTGAACATGTATGGCAACAGACAGATGCGTATGCACAGAGGCACCCTGTGACATGGAGAGAAAAGATGCGTTGAATTCTCAGGAATCTTGCCGGTGAAGGGGCCTGGTGCTCTACTGCTCAGCGTCTTGATGGCGAGGCAACTAAATAACGCGTCGCAATTGCTCTCAGCGTCTTGATGGTGAGGCAACTAAATAACGCGTCGCAATTGCTCCAGTGAAACATCATGCGCGCGAGTGGCTCTCTTGGATTGGCGGAGCTCGACTTTGTGTCGATATTATAGTATGTTCTACGGCTGGAGTTTCAACTTACCACCGTACGTGCTGAGTACTTTTCGCGCCCAAAACCGCGCCAGCTTGGTCGTCCACCGGTAGATCACGTGAGAGGTTGTGTGGCACATTACTGGCGACGGAGAGTACCGTTTCATGCTATCGATCGCCAGGAGTAAAGCTTTATCGCCGAAGCGTACGGTTGGGAGCAGCGTGTTATTGCGTCGTGACCGCGAGAGAAAATTGACAGAATGTGTGTGATTTCTCGAATCGCCCGGGGGCTGAGTTGCTGTTGTATGAACGTTTTCGATAATGGGAGCTCGTAGCGGTGGTGTGTGTGTGAATGTGTTTTGATGCATGGTGTGTTTTGGTGCGTGTTGTGTGCGTTGTGCGCGTTGGTGCGATGTGTTGTAGTGGTGTGTGTGTGGATTTGTGTGCGGATAGATGTTGGAAGGTACACCCGTCTAGCTCAGTCGGTAGAGCGCTGGCCTTTTAAGCCAGTGGTCGTGGGTTCGAGCCCCACGGGGGTGCTTGCTTCTTTGCGAGCGTGCGCTAGCATGTGAGCGAGTTGTGCGTGTGGCGCGTGCAGCTGGTTCGTGTGTGGGGCGTTCGGCGCAACGGGCAGCGCTCATAGCAGCGTATTATGCTTCCCGTTTCTTTTGATTCGACACTTTTGCATTCTTTCCTTTGCTGCTCTCTGCTCTCTCCTCTTCGACGGACTCACGCCCCGGTGTCTCGTGTCTCATAGACTATCCGCACTTCAGCCAAGGACCAAATTGCCAAGATTCGACCTGTCCTCTACAGCAACGAGTAGGGGAGGAAGGGTGGGGGCTGCTTATGGGACACAGCTACGAAGTAGAGAGCTATGAAGTAGACGGCTGCGAAGTAGACGGCTACGCCACGAATAACGAGTAATACGCTGTAACTACGAAGGCCAGCTAGCAAGACCAGCTGCTCAGAACAGACTTTCGAAGAACGTGTAGCCACGAATGCCACAAACAGTCAGCATCTGGTACGGCTAAGTGTTCGCATCTACCACCGTGGCCACGGTGGTTCTCACCCTCTCATCATGTTTATTGAGCCCAACCCCGTTAGCAGTGCAGCATTTACACCACTTCTTCTACCGCGCCCCGCCTTTCTGCCAACCTATCCTCCACGATTTGAACACAGCCTACGGAAAGTGTTAGTGCGAACAGCACAGACACGAGCCCATTCATGCGAATATCAGAATGATGAGTCATCGAAGTTGCAGCGCGTGTCCATCGAAGAGTCTGTGTCATTCGGAACATCTAGTATTAACGGCGAGTGCGTGTAAATAAGCAGGCGCTCCCCATCTGCTCGCACCAAGCCGTGAACATGTATGGCAACAGACAGATGCGTATGCACAGAGGCACCCTGTGACATGGAGAGAAAAAAGATGCGTTGAATTCTCAGGAATCTTGCCGGTGAAGGGGCCTGGTGCTCTACTGCTCAGCGTCTTGATGGCGAGGCAACTAAATAACGCGTCGCAATTGCTCTCAGCGTCTTGATGGTGAGGCAACTAAATAACGCGTCGCAATTGCTCCAGTGAAACATCATGCGCGCGAGTGGCTCTCTTGGATTGGCGGAGCTCGACTTTGTGTCGATATTATAGTATGTTCTACGGCTGGAGTTTCAACTTACCACCGTACGTGCTGAGTACTTTTCGCGCCCAAAACCGCGCCAGCTTGGTCGTCCACCGGTAGATCACGTGAGAGGTTGTGTGGCACATTACTGGCGACGGAGAGTACCGTTTCATGCTATCGATCGCCAGGAGTAAAGCTTTATCGCCGAAGCGTACGGTTGGGAGCAGCGTGTTATTGCGTCGTGACCGCGAGAGAAAATTGACAGAATGTGTGTGATTTCTCGAATCGCCCGGGGGCTGAGTTGCTGTTGTATGAACGTTTTCGATAATGGGAGCTCGTAGCGGTGGTGTGTGTGTGAATGTGTTTTGATGCATGGTGTGTTTTGGTGCGTGTTGTGTGCGTTGTGCGCGTTGGTGCGATGTGTTGTAGTGGTGTGTGTGTGGATTTGTGTGCGGATAGATGTTGGAAGGTACACCCGTCTAGCTCAGTCGGTAGAGCGCTGGCCTTTTAAGCCAGTGGTCGTGGGTTCGAGCCCCACGGGGGTGCTTGCTTCTTTGCGAGCGTGCGCTAGCATGTGAGCGAGTTGTGCGTGTGGCGCGTGCAGCTGGTTCGTGTGTGGGGCGTTCGGCGCAACGGGCAGCGCTCATAGCAGCGTATTATGCTTCCCGTTTCTTTTGATTCGACACTTTTGCATTCTTTCCTTTGCTGCTCTCTGCTCTCTCCTCTTCGACGGACTCACGCCCCGGTGTCTCGTGTCTCATAGACTATCCGCACTTCAGCCAAGGACCAAATTGCCAAGATTCGACCTGTCCTCTACAGCAACGAGTAGGGGAGGAAGGGTGGGGGCTGCTTATGGGACACAGCTACGAAGTAGAGAGCTATGAAGTAGACGGCTGCGAAGTAGACGGCTACGCCACGAATAACGAGTAATACGCTGTAACTACGAAGGCCAGCTAGCAAGACCAGCTGCTCAGAACAGACTTTCGAAGAACGTGTAGCCACGAATGCCACAAACAGTCAGCATCTGGTACGGCTAAGTGTTCGCATCTACCACCGTGGCCACGGTGGTTCTCACCCTCTCATCATGTTTATTGAGCCCAACCCCGTTAGCAGTGCAGCATTTACACCACTTCTTCTACCGCGCCCCGCCTTTCTGCCAACCTATCCTCCACGATTTGAACACAGCCTACGGAAAGTGTTAGTGCGAACAGCACAGACACGAGCCCATTCATGCGAATATCAGAATGATGAGTCATCGAAGTTGCAGCGCGTGTCCATCGAAGAGTCTGTGTCATTCGGAACATCTAGTATTAACGGCGAGTGCGTGTAAATAAGCAGGCGCTCCCCATCTGCTCGCACCAAGCCGTGAACATGTATGGCAACAGACAGATGCGTATGCACAGAGGCACCCTGTGACATGGAGAGAAAAAGATGCGTTGAATTCTCAGGAATCTTGCCGGTGAAGGGGCCTGGTGCTCTACTGCTCAGCGTCTTGATGGCGAGGCAACTAAATAACGCGTCGCAATTGCTCTCAGCGTCTTGATGGTGAGGCAACTAAATAACGCGTCGCAATTGCTCCAGTGAAACATCATGCGCGCGAGTGGCTCTCTTGGATTGGCGGAGCTCGACTTTGTGTCGATATTATAGTATGTTCTACGGCTGGAGTTTCAACTTACCACCGTACGTGCTGAGTACTTTTCGCGCCCAAAACCGCGCCAGCTTGGTCGTCCACCGGTAGATCACGTGAGAGGTTGTGTGGCACATTACTGGCGACGGAGAGTACCGTTTCATGCTATCGATCGCCAGGAGTAAAGCTTTATCGCCGAAGCGTACGGTTGGGAGCAGCGTGTTATTGCGTCGTGACCGCGAGAGAAAATTGACAGAATGTGTGTGATTTCTCGAATCGCCCGGGGGCTGAGTTGCTGTTGTATGAACGTTTTCGATAATGGGAGCTCGTAGCGGTGGTGTGTGTGTGAATGTGTTTTGATGCATGGTGTGTTTTGGTGCGTGTTGTGTGCGTTGTGCGCGTTGGTGCGATGTGTTGTAGTGGTGTGTGTGTGGATTTGTGTGCGGATAGATGTTGGAAGGTACACCCGTCTAGCTCAGTCGGTAGAGCGCTGGCCTTTTAAGCCAGTGGTCGTGGGTTCGAGCCCCACGGGGGTGCTTGCTTCTTTGCGAGCGTGCGCTAGCATGTGAGCGAGTTGTGCGTGTGGCGCGTGCAGCTGGTTCGTGTGTGGGGCGTTCGGCGCAACGGGCAGCGCTCATAGCAGCGTATTATGCTTCCCGTTTCTTTTGATTCGACACTTTTGCATTCTTTCCTTTGCTGCTCTCTGCTCTCTCCTCTTCGACGGACTCACGCCCCGGTGTCTCGTGTCTCATAGACTATCCGCACTTCAGCCAAGGACCAAATTGCCAAGATTCGACCTGTCCTCTACAGCAACGAGTAGGGGAGGAAGGGTGGGGGCTGCTTATGGGACACAGCTACGAAGTAGAGAGCCATGAAGTAGACGGCTGCGAAGTAGACGGCTACGCCACGAATAACGAGTAATACGCTGTAACTACGAAGGCCAGCTAGCAAGACCAGCTGCTCAGAACAGACTTTCGAAGAACGTGTAGCCACGAATGCCACAAACAGTCAGCATCTGGTACGGCTAAGTGTTCGCATCTACCACCGTGGCCACGGTGGTTCTCACCCTCTCATCATGTTTATTGAGCCCAACCCCGTTAGCAGTGCAGCATTTACACCACTTCTTCTACCGCGCCCCGCCTTTCTGCCAACCTATCCTCCACGATTTGAACACAGCCTACGGAAAGTGTTAGTGCGAACAGCACAGACACGAGCCCATTCATGCGAATATCAGAATGATGAGTCATCGAAGTTGCAGCGCGTGTCCATCGAAGAGTCTGTGTCATTCGGAACATCTAGTATTAACGGCGAGTGCGTGTAAATAAGCAGGCGCTCCCCATCTGCTCGCACCAAGCCGTGAACATGTATGGCAACAGACAGATGCGTATGCACAGAGGCACCCTGTGACATGGAGAGAAAAGATGCGTTGAATTCTCAGGAATCTTGCCGGTGAAGGGGCCTGGTGCTCTACTGCTCAGCGTCTTGATGGCGAGGCAACTAAATAACGCGTCGCAATTGCTCTCAGCGTCTTGATGGTGAGGCAACTAAATAACGCGTCGCAATTGCTCCAGTGAAACATCATGCGCGCGAGTGGCTCTCTTGGATTGGCGGAGCTCGACTTTGTGTCGATATTATAGTATGTTCTACGGCTGGAGTTTCAACTTACCACCGTACGTGCTGAGTACTTTTCGCGCCCAAAACCGCGCCAGCTTGGTCGTCCACCGGTAGATCACGTGAGAGGTTGTGTGGCACATTACTGGCGACGGAGAGTACCGTTTCATGCTATCGATCGCCAGGAGTAAAGCTTTATCGCCGAAGCGTACGGTTGGGAGCAGCGTGTTATTGCGTCGTGACCGCGAGAGAAAATTGACAGAATGTGTGTGATTTCTCGAATCGCCCGGGGGCTGAGTTGCTGTTGTATGAACGTTTTCGATAATGGGAGCTCGTAGCGGTGGTGTGTGTGTGAATGTGTTTTGATGCATGGTGTGTTTTGGTGCGTGTTGTGTGCGTTGTGCGCGTTGGTGCGATGTGTTGTAGTGGTGTGTGTGTGGATTTGTGTGCGGATAGATGTTGGAAGGTACACCCGTCTAGCTCAGTCGGTAGAGCGCTGGCCTTTTAAGCCAGTGGTCGTGGGTTCGAGCCCCACGGGGGTGCTTGCTTCTTTGCGAGCGTGCGCTAGCATGTGAGCGAGTTGTGCGTGTGGCGCGTGCAGCTGGTTCGTGTGTGGGGCGTTCGGCGCAACGGGCAGCGCTCATAGCAGCGTATTATGCTTCCCGTTTCTTTTGATTCGACACTTTTGCATTCTTTCCTTTGCTGCTCTCTGCTCTCTCCTCTTCGACGGACTCACGCCCCGGTGTCTCGTGTCTCATAGACTATCCGCACTTCAGCCAAGGACCAAATTGCCAAGATTCGACCTGTCCTCTACAGCAACGAGTAGGGGAGGAAGGGTGGGGGCTGCTTATGGGACACAGCTACGAAGTAGAGAGCTATGAAGTAGACGGCTGCGAAGTAGACGGCTACGCCACGAATAACGAGTAATACGCTGTAACTACGAAGGCCAGCTAGCAAGACCAGCTGCTCAGAACAGACTTTCGAAGAACGTGTAGCCACGAATGCCACAAACAGTCAGCATCTGGTACGGCTAAGTGTTCGCATCTACCACCGTGGCCACGGTGGTTCTCACCCTCTCATCATGTTTATTGAGCCCAACCCCGTTAGCAGTGCAGCATTTACACCACTTCTTCTACCGCGCCCCGCCTTTCTGCCAACCTATCCTCCACGATTTGAACACAGCCTACGGAAAGTGTTAGTGCGAACAGCACAGACACGAGCCCATTCATGCGAATATCAGAATGATGAGTCATCGAAGTTGCAGCGCGTGTCCATCGAAGAGTCTGTGTCATTCGGAACATCTAGTATTAACGGCGAGTGCGTGTAAATAAGCAGGCGCTCCCCATCTGCTCGCACCAAGCCGTGAACATGTATGGCAACAGACAGATGCGTATGCACAGAGGCACCCTGTGACATGGAGAGAAAAGATGCGTTGAATTCTCAGGAATCTTGCCGGTGAAGGGGCCTGGTGCTCTACTGCTCAGCGTCTTGATGGCGAGGCAACTAAATAACGCGTCGCAATTGCTCTCAGCGTCTTGATGGTGAGGCAACTAAATAACGCGTCGCAATTGCTCCAGTGAAACATCATGCGCGCGAGTGGCTCTCTTGGATTGGCGGAGCTCGACTTTGTGTCGATATTATAGTATGTTCTACGGCTGGAGTTTCAACTTACCACCGTACGTGCTGAGTACTTTTCGCGCCCAAAACCGCGCCAGCTTGGTCGTCCACCGGTAGATCACGTGAGAGGTTGTGTGGCACATTACTGGCGACGGAGAGTACCGTTTCATGCTATCGATCGCCAGGAGTAAAGCTTTATCGCCGAAGCGTACGGTTGGGAGCAGCGTGTTATTGCGTCGTGACCGCGAGAGAAAATTGACAGAATGTGTGTGATTTCTCGAATCGCCCGGGGGCTGAGTTGCTGTTGTATGAACGTTTTCGATAATGGGAGCTCGTAGCGGTGGTGTGTGTGTGAATGTGTTTTGATGCATGGTGTGTTTTGGTGCGTGTTGTGTGCGTTGTGCGCGTTGGTGCGATGTGTTGTAGTGGTGTGTGTGTGGATTTGTGTGCGGATAGATGTTGGAAGGTACACCCGTCTAGCTCAGTCGGTAGAGCGCTGGCCTTTTAAGCCAGTGGTCGTGGGTTCGAGCCCCACGGGGGTGCTTGCTTCTTTGCGAGCGTGCGCTAGCATGTGAGCGAGTTGTGCGTGTGGCGCGTGCAGCTGGTTCGTGTGTGGGGCGTTCGGCGCAACGGGCAGCGCTCATAGCAGCGTATTATGCTTCCCGTTTCTTTTGATTCGACACTTTTGCATTCTTTCCTTTGCTGCTCTCTGCTCTCTCCTCTTCGACGGACTCACGCCCCGGTGTCTCGTGTCTCATAGACTATCCGCACTTCAGCCAAGGACCAAATTGCCAAGATTCGACCTGTCCTCTACAGCAACGAGTAGGGGGAGGAAGGGTGGGGGCTGCTTATGGGACACAGCTACGAAGTAGAGAGCTATGAAGTAGACGGCTGCGAAGTAGACGGCTACGCCACGAATAACGAGTAATACGCTGTAACTACGAAGGCCAGCTAGCAAGACCAGCTGCTCAGAACAGACTTTCGAAGAACGTGTAGCCACGAATGCCACAAACAGTCAGCATCTGGTACGGCTAAGTGTTCGCATCTACCACCGTGGCCACGGTGGTTCTCACCCTCTCATCATGTTTATTGAGCCCAACCCCGTTAGCAGTGCAGCATTTACACCACTTCTTCTACCGCGCCCCGCCTTTCTGCCAACCTATCCTCCACGATTTGAACACAGCCTACGGAAAGTGTTAGTGCGAACAGCACAGACACGAGCCCATTCATGCGAATATCAGAATGATGAGTCATCGAAGTTGCAGCGCGTGTCCATCGAAGAGTCTGTGTCATTCGGAACATCTAGTATTAACGGCGAGTGCGTGTAAATAAGCAGGCGCTCCCCATCTGCTCGCACCAAGCCGTGAACATGTATGGCAACAGACAGATGCGTATGCACAGAGGCACCCTGTGACATGGAGAGAAAAGATGCGTTGAATTCTCAGGAATCTTGCCGGTGAAGGGGCCTGGTGCTCTACTGCTCAGCGTCTTGATGGCGAGGCAACTAAATAACGCGTCGCAATTGCTCTCAGCGTCTTGATGGTGAGGCAACTAAATAACGCGTCGCAATTGCTCCAGTGAAACATCATGCGCGCGAGTGGCTCTCTTGGATTGGCGGAGCTCGACTTTGTGTCGATATTATAGTATGTTCTACGGCTGGAGTTTCAACTTACCACCGTACGTGCTGAGTACTTTTCGCGCCCAAAACCGCGCCAGCTTGGTCGTCCACCGGTAGATCACGTGAGAGGTTGTGTGGCACATTACTGGCGACGGAGAGTACCGTTTCATGCTATCGATCGCCAGGAGTAAAGCTTTATCGCCGAAGCGTACGGTTGGGAGCAGCGTGTTATTGCGTCGTGACCGCGAGAGAAAATTGACAGAATGTGTGTGATTTCTCGAATCGCCCGGGGGCTGAGTTGCTGTTGTATGAACGTTTTCGATAATGGGAGCTCGTAGCGGTGGTGTGTGTGTGAATGTGTTTTGATGCATGGTGTGTTTTGGTGCGTGTTGTGTGCGTTGTGCGCGTTGGTGCGATGTGTTGTAGTGGTGTGTGTGTGGATTTGTGTGCGGATAGATGTTGGAAGGTACACCCGTCTAGCTCAGTCGGTAGAGCGCTGGCCTTTTAAGCCAGTGGTCGTGGGTTCGAGCCCCACGGGGGTGCTTGCTTCTTTGCGAGCGTGCGCTAGCATGTGAGCGAGTTGTGCGTGTGGCGCGTGCAGCTGGTTCGTGTGTGGGGCGTTCGGCGCAACGGGCAGCGCTCATAGCAGCGTATTATGCTTCCCGTTTCTTTTGATTCGACACTTTTGCATTCTTTCCTTTGCTGCTCTCTGCTCTCTCCTCTTCGACGGACTCACGCCCCGGTGTCTCGTGTCTCATAGACTATCCGCACTTCAGCCAAGGACCAAATTGCCAAGATTCGACCTGTCCTCTACAGCAACGAGTAGGGGGAGGAAGGGTGGGGGCTGCTTATGGGACACAGCTACGAAGTAGAGAGCTATGAAGTAGACGGCTGCGAAGTAGACGGCTACGCCACGAATAACGAGTAATACGCTGTAACTACGAAGGCCAGCTAGCAAGACCAGCTGCTCAGAACAGACTTTCGAAGAACGTGTAGCCACGAATGCCACAAACAGTCAGCATCTGGTACGGCTAAGTGTTCGCATCTACCACCGTGGCCACGGTGGTTCTCACCCTCTCATCATGTTTATTGAGCCCAACCCCGTTAGCAGTGCAGCATTTACACCACTTCTTCTACCGCGCCCCGCCTTTCTGCCAACCTATCCTCCACGATTTGAACACAGCCTACGGAAAGTGTTAGTGCGAACAGCACAGACACGAGCCCATTCATGCGAATATCAGAATGATGAGTCATCGAAGTTGCAGCGCGTGTCCATCGAAGAGTCTGTGTCATTCGGAACATCTAGTATTAACGGCGAGTGCGTGTAAATAAGCAGGCGCTCCCCATCTGCTCGCATCAAGCCGTGAACATGTATGGCAACAGACAGATGCGTATGCACAGAGGCACCCTGTGACATGGAGAGAAAAAGATGCGTTGAATTCTCAGGAATCTTGCCGGTGAAGGGGCCTGGTGCTCTACTGCTCAGCGTCTTGATGGCGAGGCAACTAAATAACGCGTCGCAATTGCTCTCAGCGTCTTGATGGTGAGGCAACTAAATAACGCGTCGCAATTGCTCCAGTGAAACATCATGCGCGCGAGTGGCTCTCTTGGATTGGCGGAGCTCGACTTTGTGTCGATATTATAGTATGTTCTACGGCTGGAGTTTCAACTTACCACCGTACGTGCTGAGTACTTTTCGCGCCCAAAACCGCGCCAGCTTGGTCGTCCACCGGTAGATCACGTGAGAGGTTGTGTGGCACATTACTGGCGACGGAGAGTACCGTTTCATGCTATCGATCGCCAGGAGTAAAGCTTTATCGCCGAAGCGTACGGTTGGGAGCAGCGTGTTATTGCGTCGTGACCGCGAGAGAAAATTGACAGAATGTGTGTGATTTCTCGAATCGCCCGGGGGCTGAGTTGCTATTGTATGAACGTTTTCGATAATGGGAGCTCGTAGCGGTGGTGTGTGTGTGAATGTGTTTTGATGCATGGTGTGTTTTGGTGCGTGTTGTGTGCGTTGTGCGCGTTGGTGCGATGTGTTGTAGTGGTGTGTGTGTGGATTTGTGTGCGGATAGATGTTGGAAGGTACACCCGTCTAGCTCAGTCGGTAGAGCGCTGGCCTTTTAAGCCAGTGGTCGTGGGTTCGAGCCCCACGGGGGTGCTTGCTTCTTTGCGAGCGTGCGCTAGCATGTGAGCGAGTTGTGCGTGTGGCGCGTGCAGCTGGTTCGTGTGTGGGGCGTTCGGCGCAACGGGCAGCGCTCATAGCAGCGTATTATGCTTCCCGTTTCTTTTGATTCGACACTTTTGCATTCTTTCCTTTGCTGCTCTCTGCTCTCTCCTCTTCGACGGACTCACGCCCCGGTGTCTCGTGTCTCATAGACTATCCGCACTTCAGCCAAGGACCAAATTGCCAAGATTCGACCTGTCCTCTACAGCAACGAGTAGGGGAGGAAGGGTGGGGGCTGCTTATGGGACACAGCTACGAAGTAGAGAGCTATGAAGTAGACGGCTGCGAAGTAGACGGCTACGCCACGAATAACGAGTAATACGCTGTAACTACGAAGGCCAGCTAGCAAGACCAGCTGCTCAGAACAGACTTTCGAAGAACGTGTAGCCACGAATGCCACAAACAGTCAGCATCTGGTACGGCTAAGTGTTCGCATCTACCACCGTGGCCACGGTGGTTCTCACCCTCTCATCATGTTTATTGAGCCCAACCCCGTTAGCAGTGCAGCATTTACACCACTTCTTCTACCGCGCCCCGCCTTTCTGCCAACCTATCCTCCACGATTTGAACACAGCCTACGGAAAGTGTTAGTGCGAACAGCACAGACACGAGCCCATTCATGCGAATATCAGAATGATGAGTCATCGAAGTTGCAGCGCGTGTCCATCGAAGAGTCTGTGTCATTCGGAACATCTAGTATTAACGGCGAGTGCGTGTAAATAAGCAGGCGCTCCCCATCTGCTCGCACCAAGCCGTGAACATGTATGGCAACAGACAGATGCGTATGCACAGAGGCACCCTGTGACATGGAGAGAAAAGATGCGTTGAATTCTCAGGAATCTTGCCGGTGAAGGGGCCTGGTGCTCTACTGCTCAGCGTCTTGATGGCGAGGCAACTAAATAACGCGTCGCAATTGCTCTCAGCGTCTTGATGGTGAGGCAACTAAATAACGCGTCGCAATTGCTCCAGTGAAACATCATGCGCGCGAGTGGCTCTCTTGGATTGGCGGAGCTCGACTTTGTGTCGATATTATAGTATGTTCTACGGCTGGAGTTTCAACTTACCACCGTACGTGCTGAGTACTTTTCGCGCCCAAAACCGCGCCAGCTTGGTCGTCCACCGGTAGATCACGTGAGAGGTTGTGTGGCACATTACTGGCGACGGAGAGTACCGTTTCATGCTATCGATCGCCAGGAGTAAAGCTTTATCGCCGAAGCGTACGGTTGGGAGCAGCGTGTTATTGCGTCGTGACCGCGAGAGAAAATTGACAGAATGTGTGTGATTTCTCGAATCGCCCGGGGGCTGAGTTGCTGTTGTATGAACGTTTTCGATAATGGGAGCTCGTAGCGGTGGTGTGTGTGTGAATGTGTTTTGATGCATGGTGTGTTTTGGTGCGTGTTGTGTGCGTTGTGCGCGTTGGTGCGATGTGTTGTAGTGGTGTGTGCGCGTGAAAATGGCTTTTCCCTCCTCTGCAAATCAAGCGCATGTCGTAGGGAAGACTTAATTGTCTTCAGCGTCTGTCACCAGCGCTTACGTCGCGTCAACGTCTCTGTCACCTCAGTGACCATAACCCGCTTTCCAGCATCACTGTTCTCTTGCTTCCATGTGTTGTCAAGGAGAGTAACACGCAGACATTTCCAAGTAGTACTTTTTGAATATATATTTTGTACTACGGTAGTACTCGTTGCACAATATATTGTACTACATTGTCGAGATTTAATTTTTTCAAACCTGAGATCCACATCAAAAATCTTCCTCGTCATGACGGCTCGCGTGCTGTTCTCCCTGCTGTGCGCGGCTCTGACGCTCGTCTCCACCGCTGCCGCAAGCCCTCGCGGACCAATCATCGGCGTGTTCGCGCACCCGAGCTCCCACCACGGCGAGTACATCGCGGCGTCGTACGTCAAGTGGGTGGAGAGCGCCGGGGGCGAGTGGTGCCCATTCCGTACAACGCGCCCAAAACGTATCTGGAGCAACTGCTGCCGCAACTTAACGGGCTCTTGTTCCCTGGAGGCGCCGCCACCGTCAACGACCGCGCCGAGCTGCTGTTCCAGGTGGCGCTGGACCTGAACGACCGCGGCGTCCACTTCCCCGTATGGGCAACTTGTCTGGGCTTCGAGTGGCTCGTGCAACTTACGACCAAAGACTTGAACTCGCTCACCCAAGGCTTGGACTCCATGAACATCACTCTGCCCTTAAATTTCACAGAGGCGGCTCCTTCTAGTCGCCTCTTTAGCGCTGCCAGCTCTGAGCTTTACTCGTGGCTGGCAGAGAAACCTATCACTATGAACAACCACGAACAGGGCATTACGCCCGAGAGGTTCGCAGAGTATCAGTCTCTTATGGACTTTTACACGGTCTTGTCCACCAATGTGGACCGTCAAGGGGTGGAATTTATCTCGGCTTTCGAAGCCAAGAAGTACCCTGTGTACGCCGTGCAGTTCCACCCAGAGAAAAACAGCTTCGAGTACGGAGAGTACAAGGACGGCACGCCATTTGAGGTGATCGACCACTCTCCGGAGGGCATCAGGAGCGGACAGTTCTTCGCCAACTTCTTTATTGACGAAGCTCGGAAGAATGACCAGCAGTTTAAGGACCCAGCGGTGGAACGCAAGGCGCTGATTTACAACTACCGAACGTCCACCATCACGGACCCGGGCTTTGTCGAGTCGTACATCTTCAAACACGACTTCAAACTGGACTACTGGAGTGTGCAGATGTAAAAACATTCTCACGGTTGACGGACGTTGTATCAAGAAAAAAAAGTGGATCTCTTTTGGGACTGGTCTTAAGAAGTTCATCTAAGTGGTAGATGAACGATCTAATAGACCTCAGCGAGGATGAACTGCGTCTTCTTTTCGCTTGACGACACAAGTTTGATGGCGAACTTGCCACCGGTCAGTGGTACGTCTTGACCAACTTTCAATGAGAGTTGACGTTCGGTAGCCATTTGTTCATTGTCTGATGCGTTGATGAGCTTTACTTCACACTGATCCAGCACGACTAACACGGCGCTCGTGGGTAGGTCGAGCGAAATTTCAGTGGTCTGATCATCGCTTGCTTTGTCTTGAAATGTCAAACGATACACACGGCACTCAGGTTCGTTATTCAGCAGCTCGACCCCACTGTCTCCGTGCACTGGAATGTGGTCGTGAGGAACCACGTCAGCTTTCTCCTTAAGCAGCTCAACTTCGACAATGAACGCTGGTAGCTCAGTTGTCGTGACGATATGCAGCAACTTATCCTTGGTGTGGTCGCGACAGAACACGGAGCCTTTGGCTTGCACGAGCGGTCGAGGAGGTTTGCCGTATGGCTGCTCGATCACATCCAGCGGCGCCACCACGACGTAAATACCGTACTTGAGATGCTGATGCCAGAGGCATGTCGTGAACGGAGGAAATTCAGCGCACACCAAGCGGACAGTATCACTGCGCCAACGCTGCTTGTGTAGCGGCTCGAAGTCCACGAGCACGAAATCAACGTCCGGCTCAGTGGAAGTCTGCGCCACAGCGTCTCGCTTGTCCTCGACGCCCATACTGTAGTGCCCTGAGAGCACTGCTCTCGATTCTTCTCTTGCGTGATTTGACCTGTGGACAGCCCTGAACGCGGCGATCGAATAGATGGTAAGCTGTACTTGCATGAGAAACACAGCATAGAGCGCTTTGTGTCACGCGTACGGCAATATTGCCACACAACCACGGACATTCAAGTTTCATCCAAATACACTTGATTCTCATGGCAATAACTTCTCATCAATGTCGAAGCTACCAGTTGTCATAGGCGGTCTCCTGACAACGCAGCTTGAAGACGTCTAGTATACCTCTGTCAGAATGAACTGCACCTGCTTCTCGCTGGACGACAAGAGCTTCACACTGAACTTGCCGGCAGTCAATTGGACGTCATCTGCAATTTTCAGCGACTCGTGCCGCTCCGTATCCACGTCTGCTTTCTCCGACACATTGGTGATCTCGACCTCGCAGTCGTCCAGCACGACCAGCACGGCACCTGTAGGCAGCTCAAGTGCGATCTCGTTGGTCGCTTTGTCGTCAACAGCATCGTCCTGCAGCGTGAGGCGGTAGACACGGCACTCCGGTTCGTCGTTCAGCAGCTCCACTCCGCTGGTGTCGTGCAACTTCACTTGGCCATGGGACACAATGTCCTCCTTCTTCTTGAGCAGCTCCACCTCCACAATGAACAGAGGCGTGTCGCCGCTGGTGATGACATGCAGCAGCTTGTCTTTCGTGTGGTCGCGGCAGAAGACTGAGCCTTTGTCCTGCACCAGAGGACGAGGCTCCTGGCCGTACGGCTGCTCCGTCACATCCAGCGGCGCCATGACGACGTAGACGCCGTAGTTGAGGTGCTGGTGCCACAGACTCCGCGTGTGCGGAGGGAACTCCACGCACACCAGGCGGACGGTGTCACTGCGCCATCGCTGCTTGTGCAAAGGCTCGAAGTCCACCAGAACGTAGTCGATATCTGGCTTGGTCATGAATTGCGCCTCTGTCTCGGGCATTGTATAGCGTTGTATGGTTGTGTGGTCTGCTTGGGTCAAAGACTTTTCGGTAATGAAAGTCTCAGCATGACATGCAACACCATCACTCTGCTTCAGTTTGCGTGTCACACCACACCCAGCATCGAATCCCTTTCCACTTACTTTCACTATGCAATGTACACCTCAAGTAGTATAGTGCGAAAAGATTGCTGCATACGACCCTTTCAAAATAGATAGCGAAACGACGCCAACAAGCTGCAATTCGACTAACCGACTGCCAAGATGACGACAACGAACTCGATCGGGACGATGGATCGTATGGAGGTTGGCGGGAGGTTCGAGTTCTTCCGGATCTTCCACCGCCTGATCGTCTTCTTCATTGCGCTGTGGTACGTGTGGATCTCCGTCAAGGCCTTCGGGGCCTCCATCACGGTCTTGCGCGGCTTCGAGTCCAAGGACTTGGGTGTCGTCATTCACAAGTCCACTCTCATCACAAGCTACGCTGGCTCTGCGAAGATCAATGACAGTCCACTGGTGAAGACGATTCTGAAAGGCTCCACCGCCGTACGAGACGACACGCTGTTCCTCGAGTCTGCCACCACGCACTCGTTCACAGGCTGCACACAAGTCGATGGGTTCGACGAGGCAGTGTACAGTAACACTTTCCTGAGGTTCATGTTTACTTCACTCCAAGAAGACGCGACGTACAACCTCACTTACCTCACCGAGCTAGAGTTGATCGCCCCAGTCGTGGACTGCACGTTCGATCTGTTAGCCTCAAGTGACAAGACAGTACTGCGAGTATACTACCTGGCGCGTCAAAAGAGCGCTCCTACCGAGACGCTTTTGTTGTCGACTTCGATGTCTTCGCAGGATTATCAAGTAGCCCAACAGTTCCAGAGCGGCGCTGGCATGCTGCTCACAATCGCAGCCATCGATGACATGCAAGCAAAAAAGTGACCCATCATTTCGCTACTGCGCTCAACTATCCGTACGAGGCAAAGCCGCAATTTGTCTACAGCGAATTCAAGGGCGTCGAGGACGATAACTTTTGGCTGTTCGAGACTATTCCGCGGGAGGACAGCATCGACCCGATAAAAGAGGTGCGGTCAGCACGTCGAATGGGAGGATATATTGACGATCCGATAGCACAATCAAACGTCGAAATCATGAGCTGGAACCTTCCAACTGACCCTGCAGCGGAGCTAACGAACTGGGAATGGCACGTTTTTGCTTCTCTGCATGACTCATGGGCCTGGACGCACAGTATTCACGGCATCTTCGCACTTGATGTCGTCTTCGACCTCAGTGTACTGTTCTTCATGATCTACCGTCGACTTCGACAGGGACATTTCTGGGTGGGCGACGCGTTTGCTACCATCTCCAACGCTCTGCTTTATCGCGGCGTTTTGGTCTTCATATCGAATCATCTAAATGGCTACTGGACATTCACCGAGTTTTGCCTTGCTATCGGCAACGGTATTACTGGCCGCCGAACAGTTCACTATCGTCCGGAGCTTATGCACGCCGACCTACTAACATTTTTCTTGAACGTGACTAGTATACTGAGCTATCTTTTCCGCGAACGGATTGACCCAGTCCTCGCGTTTGCCACATTCGAGTTGGGTTTCAGTTACCGTCTTGAGCTTGCTGAGGCACTCGTCGCACTGAAGACAGTTATCGTAGAGTTTGCGGAAAGCGAACACTGGCTTGGGCTCGTGCAAGTAAGCCCGTTCCTCGCAAGATTTTCCCCCATGATGTTTTGGACGGTGCATGCCATCAGCAGAGATCGCAAACCTGTCGTATTCTCGACGATGGTTGCCATTTTCAGTACCATGACGGTGCTTGTGGTCTACATCATCGCCCGGAAAATCTATCGACGCCGGCTACGCAAGGCAGGATTGATTTCCGGTTCATCCCGGAGGAATCTGTACAGCGCAGATCCATCCCAAAAGGAGCAACTCACAACGTTTGAGACGGCCACGGGTGCAGCGCTGAGCAAGCGCTTCGGGGTGATTTCGGGTTACGACAACTACGTGGTCCGACACAACAAGAACTTTGCTTCCATTGACGCAGTGTATGGCAATGGCTATCTCCTCGTGAACCACAAATATCTCGTAGCGACGGAGGATATGCTGTCGCTTTTACTCATGAAGCTCACCCGCGTACGTTTTACGAACCTCTACGTCTACGAGATTGTTGCCGATGGAGGCGTGAAACAAACGGCACAACTTGTCTATCCGCAAACCATCCCGTGGTCTGACCTAACGCACCTTGGTGTTGCTAAGCTTGCATAAAGTAGATGTGGATGATAAATACATCACCAGGATCATCAACTGTTCATCACTTTCAACCCGAGAACACCAAACATAGAGAATGTTTCGTGTAGAGAGCTAACTCATGGATATTTCTGTGAAGCAGCAGGACGGGGATGGTTCCTATTCCTGCCTAGAGCTATACTCTCGGCTATTTATTTCAGTTAAACACTTCGTGGGTGCTCCTCTTCATCCCGTACAACCAAGGTCTATACTTTTCCTGACGACTCACACTTACGTTAGGACTGACGAAAAAGGTGGCGGCGATGACAGGCATCGTGGCGCGCGTGACACCGTCATTTCAGCGCGGCAAGAAACCAGGAGGACAGCACAAGAAACGAATCACAGGCGCTCAGCTTTTCAATTTGTTTCGGCGAGTGGCAGGGTGGCCGCCGCATTGATGTATGCGGGTATCGGCCTACAAGGCGCCTACAAGACGGTCGCTGTGCTACAACGGAAGGAAGTTGGGACGGAATCGTTCGGCATGTTTGAGTCTAAGCTCATTCTCGGGTATACCGGCAACGGACTCATTCGAGACAGCCCGATCGTCCAGGAAGTACTGGGCGGTGACACAACCCCACGTCGCCAGGCACTATTCCTCCAGTCCCCAACCACCACTTCATTTGAGAATTGCGGAGACGTCGAGGGCTTCAACGCCGAGATCTACAACGAAGAGGGCTTACGCGACGGCTTTTTGGGGACCACTGCCACAAGTTCGTACAATATCTCAATATTACGGGACATTGAGTTGATCATACCTGTGATTGACTGCACTTCTCCACCGCTGGTGGCCAACGACCCGAGTTTATTGCGCGTGTACAATCTGGTTCGCAGCACTACCGACCCGGAGGACTTGCGACTTGTTACCGTTTCTCTCTCAGTTCAGGACTACCGCATTGATGAACAAAGTCGCCGTGGACCTACGCTCCTGGCCACATTATTTTCAGTGAGTGACATGAGAGCCACGACGGTGGAGCAATTTTTCGCGCTTGGCTTGGATTATCCGTACACGAGTTCGCCATCCTTCGACGTATACACACTAGATGGGATATCGGCGAACGGCTACTGGGAAATGTCGAGCGTGCCGCGCAATATATCTGAGGATCCCATTAAGCACGTACGTACAGCCCGTCGCCGCGGATTCTACTTGCATGCTGAGTCGGAGCAGGCCAACCTGCGAAATTTATACTGGGCGATAGAGACTAAGAGCCCTGCCCGTGCGATGTCACTCCGGATCTGGTACGGCGAGCCAATTTTGTTGGACTCGTGGGCTTGGGTGCATGGAATCCATCTTTTGTTTGCGTGGCAGACGATTTTTTCGCTTGGTGTGCTTTCGATCGTGGTGTTCCGGAATTTACGCATGGGGAAAATCTGGATCGGTGACGCTTTCGCTTCCGTGTCGAATGGCACGCTCATGATGCGAGGGTTTTTAGTCTTGGCTTCGTGGCGCGTCAACGAGTTCTGGACGTTGCTGGAGTTTTGCCTGTCGAACGCCAATACCATTTCGGGCACCCAAAAGGTACCAATGCACCAAGAGCTTTCGCACGCTGATCTAATGGTGATGTTTCTCAGCATAATCGGCCTTATCGGTCGCATCACAAAAGAGCGGATCGATCCAGCCTTTGCGCTTTTCTTATTCGAGTTGATACACAGTAACCGCCTAGACATCATCAAGATGTCGACGCCTATTACCAGGGCTATCGTAGATTATGCAGATGCTGAATATCGCCTCGGTATTGCTACGGTCACCGATGAGCAGAAAAAGCTATCCGCCATGCGTCTCTGGACTATACACATGCTTGAAGATATTGACTTCGGCTTCTTGGCTCCCTCGTTGTTCCCAAAAGTTCTACTAGTATCGCTTGTGCTTGTATTTGTGGGACTACGAAAAATTTATCATCGATTTTATCCAGACCAACAGGAGAAGAAAATCACTGGACGGACTGCCGATCGATCCAGCGACGAGAAAACAGCGCTTGCACTCAAGGGGAATCTCACGAATTTCGAGCTCTCCACAGGTGCAGAACTGGAAGCTCGGTACGGTCTCATTTCGGATTACAAGAACTACGTGTTTTTCAAGGGACTCAAGTTCGCGTCGGCGGACGGCGTATACTGCTCGGGCTACGTGGTGGCGAACGGCAAGTTCCTGGTGGGCTCGAAAGATCTGTTGTCGATCATCATGATCAAGGCATTTCGCTCACGGTTCACGAATGTGTATGTATACGCTGTGGATGGCAACACGGTTCAACGTACGGCACAACTCGTATACCCGAATACGTTGAGCTGGCAGGATCTAGTTTTTCTCAACATCAATATCCTCGCCTAATACAAATACACGCATCGTCACGATTTCGAGCGTCTTGCTATCTCAATTTGGCATTGGCAGCTAAAATTGCAAGACTTCTAACCCGGTCCCATGGTTTGAACGAGTAACGAGCCTAATTGTCATCGCTGTTACCAACAAGGACGACTCTGGGGTGACTTGTACATCAGTTGCTGCCCACCGAGCTGGGTCCCCATTAATCATGGGTGAACAAGTGTTTGCCGACATTGCCGAGCCCCGAAAAAGCTGGCATCGAGCTCCTCACACCGGAATTTAAACACCATGGATCAGCTCAGGCAAGGCGATAAAAACGCTCCCCTCATGCGCATTCTCCAACTTATACACCGACTGGTGGTGTTTGGAATTGCAGTTTGGTATGTGGTGGTCTCTCTTCGCTCGTTCTCGACAGCGATCGTGATCCTACGCGGTGCCGTCTCCAAAGACTTGCCAGTGCAAACACACACCGCCGACCTCATGCCAGGGTATGCGGGCACCACTACAATCGAAGAGAGTCCTCTGGTGAGGCAAGTGCTGCTAAAATCCACGAGCCTACGCAATGATACATTGTATCTCGAAACACCATGGGTGCAATCATCCGTAGGCTGCACGAAGGTACCGAAGTTCAACGCAAACATCTACAGCAACGGATATCTGCGGCTTATGTTCTCGAAAATACAGGAACACGCGTCATATAATCTCAGCTACGTGACGGAATTGGAGCTCATTGCGCCCGTGGTGGACTGCACGTTTGACTTGATAGCGTGGGGCGATACTACAGCAGCAAGAGTGTACTATCTCACTCGACGAAAGGATGATCCGGCAGATTTGATTTTGCTTTCGACTTCGCTGTCAGCTCAAGACTACGAGATCGACCTGCATTTCCAGAAGGGGCCTGCTCTGGTGCTTTTAATTGCAGCAATCGAAGACATGAGCACTACAACGGTGGATCATCACATCGCTGTCGCATTTAACTACCCGTACGTGACGGAACCAGCATTTGAGTACTCCGAGCTGAACGGCATCGACGTCGACAGCTACTGGCGAGTGACAACGCTAACCAACAAAAGAAGCCTGGATCCAGCGAAAGAAGTACGTGTGGGTCGCCGATTTGGGCGATACATCACTGACTTGACTGCTCAGTCGAACATGGAAGTCTCGCACTTGGGCCTACCCACTGACCCAGCGTCAGAACTAGGAGAATGGAGGTGGCGCAGTAGAGCTGTACTGCACGATTCGTGGGCTTGGACGCATGCTATACACGGTGTCTACGCTCTCAATGTCATCTTTAACCTTGCTGTGCTAACCTTTGTGATATATCGGCGTTTGCGCAAGGGCCATCTTTGGGTGGGCGACGCGTTCTCGACGATATCAAACATGTTGCTATACCGCGGCATTTTGATTTTGGTGAGCAACCACTTGAACGGATACTGGACGATCACGAAAATGTGCATTTCGCTTGGAGATTCTATCGCTGGTCTGCATGTCATCTACTACAAACCGGAGCTCGTTCACGCAGATCTACTGTCTGTGTTCATGAACCTGGCAAGCGCGTTGACGTACCTTGGTCACGAGCGAGTGGATCCAGTAGTAGCTTTTGCAACGTTCGAATTGAGTTGGACATATCGCTTGACGCTGGCGAAATTGTTCCCAAGTCTCAAACAGACCATCGAGAATTTTGGTATCGCCGATGCGACGCTGGGTTTGCTGGACGTGAGCCCCGGGCTGGCACACCTTTCGCCTATGGAGCTGATGACAGCATATAAAGTAGTGATGGACCGGAAACCTGTGGTGCTCTCCGCAGTGATCTCGATTTTCAGCCCAATCGTTCTGATCGCAGCGTACGTTATGCTTCGGAAGGCGGTACGACATATTGATTTTTCCGAAGGTGGCCATGTTCGGTTTAGTCGAACTCGATCCAAAGTATACAGCAAGGGAGCGCAACAAACCGGACTCACCACGTTTGAGACTGCCACGGGATCGGCATTAAGCAAGCGATTCGGAATAGTCTCAGGTTGCGAAAACTATGTCGTGCGGGACGGCCAAATCAGCGCGACAATCGACGCTGTCTACGGCAATGGCTTTCTCGTAGCAAACGGGAAATTCCTGGTTGGGACAAAAGATTTACTGACGATTATGCTGATGAAGGTGACGCAAGTACGCTTCAGCAATATCTTCGTCTATGAGATCACTAATGGCAAAGTGATGGAGACCGCACAGCTTCTATACCCATCGACAATTTCTTGGTCAGATTTGATAAACCTAGACGTCACCCCGATTGCTTAGAGTGTGCAGGCAATTAATCAACTGATCACCGAACTTTGCATAAGAGCGAACTAATTTAACCACAACGGCACTCATCCCGCGTCTCGAGCTGGGATGAAGTGATTTCCCCTTTATACACACACGTCCATCTTCAAATTAGCAACGAGATCAAAACTTTTTCAGACACTCACTCAGCCATTCGCACAACCTCCAACACTCGGCAGCTACAAAAGCATCATGGTTGGAATGCCACGCTTCGATGCGATCGGAGATGTGGTTCCGGCGGGGAGCTTTCAAGAGAAGGAAATTGCTGTCGAACACAGCCAAAATGACGACGATGATGAAGTTCCTGTAGCCTCGGACTCTTCTCCGCAGACAGCAGGAACTTTTCTAGAGTCCTCGGAAGTCCCAACTCTGAACCGCATTGGCTTGCTTCTTTACCGTCTAGCTGTCTTTGCCGTAGCCTTAACCTACTTGACGATCTCTCTCCAATCCTTTTCGATATCGACCACGGTCCTCCGCGGGCTAGTTTCTCATGATTTACCCCTTGAAACTTACAGATCACACCTCATCACGGGCTATGCTGGCGCTGCTACCATTCGAGAGAGTTCTCTGGTCCAGGAAATCCTCGAGAATTCGACAGACCCGCGCAACGACACCGTGTACCTCGAGACGGCAACAGCTCAATCTTTTACAGGGTGCTCAGACGTAGCAAAATTCGACGAGGATATCTACAGCAACAGATACCTGCGGTTAATCTACTCCAAGCTACAGGCTCATGCGTCGTATAATCTCAGTTACGTGAAGGATCTGGAACTCATCGTGCCTGTGGTGGACTGCATGTTTGATCTCTTGGTGACGGGAGATCGTACACTGGCCCGCGTGTACTACCTAACTCGACCCAAAAATGATCCGACACAAGTAATTCTGCTGTCAACGTCCCTGTCGGCTCAAGACTACGCAGTCGACCAGCAGTTCCAACAAGGTTCTGCAATGTTGATCCTCGTTGCACCTATCGACGATATGCGTGCGAAGACACTGGACCATCAGATCGGTATCGCCCTAAATTACCCGTACGTGGCAGAACCAGCGTTTGAATATGCAGAGCTAGACGGCATTGATGGCGACAACTACTGGATACTGAAGTTACCGCCAAACCCGGAAACCCAGGACCCGACAAAGATTGTCCGTGCAGCACGAAGATTTGGACGATACCTTCGAGAAGTGACCGCGCAGTCGAATATTGAAACAGCACACTGGGACATACCGAAAACCCCGAAAGAGGAAATTGGCGAGTGGCGGTGGTACAGCAGAGCTGTTCTCCACGACTCGTGGGCTTGGGGGCATGCCGTCCATGGTTTTTGCAATCGACGTCATCTTCAATTTGAGCGTCCTATCCTTCGTCATTGTTCGACGTTTCCGCATGGGCCACATCTGGGTAGGCGATGCATTCTCCACGATCTCTAGTTCGCTGCTTTACCGCGGAGTTCTGGTCGTCATCTGCAACCAAATGAATGGGTTCTGGACCATCACGAAAATGTGTACTTCGATTGGAGACACGATCTCTGATTTGCACGTCATTTTTTACAAGCCAGAGCTCGTTCATGGAGACCTGCTGGCTGTGTACCTAGGTGTGACGACCATACTAAGCTATCTTGCTCGCCAACGGATAGACCCGCTGCTGGCCTTCCTGACATTTGAATTGGGATGGGGCTGTCGTTATCCACTGGCAGACCTTTATCCAGTATTGAGGAATCGTATCCGGGACTTCGCTTTTGCGGATACAACGAATGGTCTATTGGATTCGAGCCCCAGTCTGGCAAAGTTATCCCCCATGAAAGTTTTGACTGCGTATCCGCTTCAAATGGACCGCTCACCACTGGTGTCCTCGATGGCCATATCAATTTGTAGCCCGATGGTGCTGATTGTGGCCTATATTATTGTTCAGAAAATCACTCGGTATGAAGATCGTCCGAGCTCAATTAGAACTGGTGGTGGCCGATCAAGCGGCTACGAGGCTGGTGCACAACAAATCGACCTTACGTCATTTGAGTTAGCCACAGGCTCGGCGTTGAGAAAGCGCTACGGTATAGTCGCTGGTTTCGAAAACTACACCGTGCGCAACAACCAGATGTGCGCATCCATCGATGCCATCTACGGCAGCGGATTCTTAGTCGCCAATGGGAAATTCCTGGTGGCAATACAAGACTTGGTACCGATCGTTTTGATGAAGCTGTCTCACGTTCGCTTCACCAACATTTTCGTCTACGAGATTATCAAAGGCTGTGCGGTGAAGGAGACATCGAGGCTCGTGTATCCGACGACCATTTCATGGAAAGACCTTGCGCTCCTAGACGTCATCGCACTAGCGTAAGCGGGAGAATTCCTCCTCATTTACGAGAATCGTAACACACTTTACTTTCTTAGCAGAATTGAGAGTAAACAATACAAGCATAGATGACATTATAACATTTAAAAAAATGTACATCAACCTTTAGTCAGAAGAAATTCTTAAGCACATTGAATCGCTGAAAAGTTAAAACAGGATTCATGGGAGTATACATACTAACTACCAGACAACATCTAGTTATTCGCGGTGGCTAGCACGCGCTGTTCTTGTCCGCTCAACTTAGAACTCATCGGCATTCCTGAATAATCCTCACAGACGACAAGTGTGACTTGGATCATTGGGATCTGACCGATGGCAGTAAGTGCAAATGTTGCGCCCATTAAAGGCGCAAGAGTATCTTCCGGCGGACCCGCGATGTCTAGGACGGCAAGTGGACAGAAGCTCAAGAAAAAGCGGATCACACAAAGCCAGCTAATTAATCTCGTCAGACGTATCTGCGTCGTTGGTGCGGCGCTCATGGCTTTGACCAACTATCTCCGGGCAACAATCGTCACATTTCAAGTGTTAAGACATTCCCCGTCGACACCAAATCGTTTGGGACGATGAAGTCGGAGCTCATTCTCGGATACATCGGGGAGGGGCTAATTCGCGACAGTCCTCTAGTGCAGAGTGTCTTGGGAGGGGATACTTCTCCACGGGATTATACGATTTTCCTCGAGTCCGCAACGAACACGTCGTTCGAAAACTGCTCGTCGGTGCCTCTTTTGACGCGGGCATCTACAATAACTCGTTTCTTCGCTCAAACTTCGAGAACCTCGCCAGCAAGGTCTCGTACAACATTTCTCAACTAGCCGACATCGAACTTGTGGTTCCTGTCATTGATTGTACGTCGCCACCTCTTATCAAAGACGATCCGTCATTGTTGCGCGTGTTCAATCTCGTACGAAGTAAGAGCGACCCGAACGACTTAAGCCTTATCACAACGTCGGTGTCGATGCAAGACTATCGTATACCAGATGCGAACCGCTTTGGTCCCGCCATGGTAGTCACGCTCTTTAGTGTGAGCGATATGCGCGACACAACTGTGGACCAGCACATTGTCGTCGGGTTGGACTACGGATACACGCATGTACCTCACTTCGAAGTTTATTCGCTTGAAGGTGTAGCTGACGAGGGCTATTGGAATCTCACGAGCATTCCCGAAAACTCGTTTTTCAATCCTGTCAAGACCGTGCTAACAGCTCGGCGACGCGGGTTTTACTTGAACGCTGAGACTGAGCAGGCAAACATCCGAGTTCTCGTCTGGACGCTCGAGCGAAAAAGCCCAGCGCGCGCAATCTCACGTTGGGAATGGAGGGTCAACCACTCATTCTCGATTCGTGGGCTTGGGTTCATGGCATTCATATCGTCTTTACGGTGGAAACACTCTTCTCGCTCGGTGTGCTTTCTCTCATTATGTATCGCAACATGCGTGAAGGCAAAGTCTGGATCGGTGACGCCTTCGCCTCTTTGTCCAACAGAACTCTCATGTATCGTGGCCTCCTCGTATTTGCTTCGTGGTATGTGAACAGTGAATGGACGTTGCTAGAGTTTTGCATTTCCAATGCGAATGACGTCACGAAGACTCAGCTCGTACCAATCCACCCGGAGATTGTCCACGCCGACCTCATGGTCATGTTTCTCAGCCTCTTCGGTTTATTCGCTCACATTATGAAAGAGCGAATTGACCCTACAATTGGTGTATTCCTCTACGAAGCCATCCACGACAACCGCCAGCACGTTGTTGGAATGAACCGCTTCATAGTCGACGTTGTCAAGAAGTACTCTGACGGAGAATATCGGCAAGGCATTGCTGAAGTAACAGAGTTACAACGGGAAATGTCACCCATGCGTCTGTGGACTACAAACAAGCTCGTTGGCGTTGACAACAGCTTTGTGTTCGCTTCCTTCTATCCGAAGTATATCATGACTGGAACGTTTCTCTTGATCGTCGCTGTGCGCAAAATCTACAAACGAATTTACCCCGACCAACTGGCGCCAAGTCTCACGGGCAGGAGTGCCGATCGATCAACTAACGAGAGGGCTGCCATCGCGCAAAAGGGCAACCTCACGAATTTCGAGATCTCTACGGGTGCCGAACTGCAAGCTCGCTACGGTCTCATTTCCGACTACAAGAACTACGTCTTTTTCAAGGGACTCAAGTTTGCGTCCCCGGACGGCGTGTACTGCTCCGGCTACGTGATTATCAACGGCAAGTACCTTGTTGCTTCGGTGGATTTGCTGACTATCGGCATGATCAAAGCAGTGCAAACGCGCTTCATCAACGTCTACGCCTACGAGGTGGATGGATACACCGTCCAGCGCACAGCAAGACTGGTGTATCCGAACACCTTCAGCTGGAATGACCTCTTGCACCTGAACATTAACATCCTTTCTTAGCTTTCAAGCAACGCTATCGAATAAACACGCTGAACTTCATTGACATAGCTGGTTCGAACAATCCTGGTAAGAGTATTTGATGCTCACAACAAAGTAATGAGAAAAAGTTATGTAGCTTATGAACGTTGTAAAACGTCTAGCCTAGGTGGCTCACACCTAACTTTGCTAGATCGTGCCAAGAAATAGTCTGCGGGTACACGAGGCGAGCAGTCTGGTTCACATCGGTGCCGTTCTTGACAGTGTAGACGTAAATGTTCACGAAGCGCGCACGAGTAATCTTCATGGCGATGAGAGACATCAAGTCTTCAGTGGCGATCACGAATTTGTCGTTGGCGACGACGAAGCCGTTGCAGTAAATCGCATCGCCTGACGTGAACCTTTGGCCGCTCACGATCGAGTAGTTTTCGTATGTAGAAATAATGCCAAAGCGATTCTTGAGCACCGATCCGGTGGCCGTCTCGAACTGCATCAACTCCCGTTGTTCGGAATCTTTGCGAAAGAGATTGGAGCTCGTACGTCGCGATGCACTGATACTGTTTCTATCTTGACTACCGACCTGAGATCGAGACCGTGCGAGCCGAAACAACTTGATCAAAAACATGTACGCTAGGATAACCACCAAAGTGATGTAGATAATAGAGAATGTCGTCACAAGCAGCGCCCAGACATTCTGGCGTATCGGGTGCACTGTCCAGAGCCGCATCGGGGAGAGTTTAGCTAAGAAATCGTCCACTGCGACGCGACCATAATTACTTTCAACATTCGAGAATTCGACCATTTTTTTTTGCAGCGAAGGAACAGCCTTTGCCAGATCTTCTCGGTTGTTAAAGCCCACTTCAAAGCAAGCCATCGCAAAAATCGGATCTACTCGCTCGCGCAAGATGTAGCTAAGTACACTCACCAGATTGAGGTAGATCGTGAGCATATCCGCGTGGGCCATTTCTGGGCGGTATATCACGACAGAACTTCCACCAATGGAGTCAGCTAGCGCAAGACCGAACTCTGTAAATGTCCAGTAACCATTAATGTGGTTGGCAATCATCACGTAGATGCCACGGTACAATAATGTGTTCGAAATAGAGGCAAAGGCATCTCCGATCCAGAAGCGACTTTGTCGGACACTGCGGTACACCAGGAACAACAACAGGCAAAGCTGGAAAATCACATCTACAGCAAAAAGAAAGTGGATAATGTGCACCCAGGCCCAATTGTCACGGATCACAGCATCACCATGCCAGATCCAGTAGGTCAATGCGGATGCAGCGTCGTCTGATGGATCCCAGTGAAGATTAATCTGATTGACCTGGGAAGTCTCTTTGTCAAGGTAAAATCCGAGCTGTCTGGCCGTGAGCACTGGCTTCGGGGGTCTTAAAAACGAGTCCGCAGGAATCGTCACGAGAGACCAAAATCCTTCTGTGGTGTGTTCAATAAATGTGCAGGCTTCAAAGTCAGGCGTGTACTCGTACGGGTAGTCGAGAGCTAATGCGTAGTAATGAGCCACTGGTGCGGCGGATGCTGCGAGACTCTCAACGACAGAAAATGTCAGTAGCAATGCCGACCCGCTCTCGTACTGGTCGTTAATGTAGTAATCTTGAATTGAAAGCGATGCTGGCAGGATCAACATGCGGTCTGTCTCGTTCTTAAACCGCACGAGATAATGCACCCGCGCGAAAGCAGCGCCTCCTGCAAAAATCCCAATAAAAGTGCAATCCACGATAGGAATCACCAACTCGACCTCAGCCAGTAACGTAATGTTGTACGCCGTCTTGTTCTGCAAAGCCTCGAACATCCGACGGAGGTAGATGTCCGTGTAAATGTCGGCCGAGTCGCCCTTTTGGGCTGCTGAACACTGCGTGAACGATGAATTCGAGTCGGATTCCAGGAACAGAGTGCCGGTGCGTGGCTCGGTTGAGTCTCCAAGGACGTTCACGACTAACGGGCTCTTCCGAATCGTGTCAGTACCAGCGTAACCAGCAATGAGCGATGAAGACAAAGGTATATACCCGCTGTCATAGCGCCCTTCATCTCTCAAAATTTCCAATGCGGCGTTGGCCCCCATCAAGGAAATCACGACGTACCATATCGCAAAACCAAACACTACAACTCGATGGACGAGACGAAAAGCTCGCTTTACTGGGGACTCTTCATGAAGTTCAGGGCCTCGGCCATGGTCAGCCATGACTTTCCCATTAGGTTTCATGGTCAATGACCTTCTTCTCAAAGTGAAGTAGCCAATCCGTTAGAGATCAGAGCAGAGAGCAATAAAAAGACGTCCGTTTCGCAACTTCACATGAACAGCGCAGGCAGCAACAATAGCTTCAACGCTCATAATGTATATCTAACGAACTCCACTCGTGCCAATTGTTATCGTAAATGACCACGACAAGCGACTCGAAGTATTCCTGTACGACATTCAAGAAAAAACGCTTTGACCAGAACATTGTGAGCACTCTCCAATTCGACGACAAGAAAACCAATCTGTGAAGAAATACTCCCACCATGCCACGCAGGTCACAAATGTCGTCCAGTGTCGTGCCAGAGGCCAGCGGACCGCCAGCTCGTTCGTTGTTATCGGTCATGCTGCATGATAACCGCCGTACTACTACCACCCGTGCCAAAACACCTAAGAGAATCGCGTTGGCGCAAATCTTCAACATTTTACGGCGACTTGCAGTGATTGCCGCTGCCATTCGGTACATTCAGATCTCCCTCTCAGCGAGTTGGTACGCTTGGAAAGTATTGAATGGCACACCGAATCCATCCGAGACGTTAAAAGTTTTTACTTCCTCGCTCATTGGTGACTATGTGGGTGATGGCCTCATCGACGATAGTCCACTCGTTCAAAACGTACTTGGCGGCGACACCACACCACGAAATTACGCAGTCTTCCTCGAATCCGCGAACAAAACTTCGTTTGAAAACTGCTCGGATGTGCCACACTTCAATCCAAGCATCTATAACTTCGAGTTCTTGCACCTTGCCTACAACGAAATGGTGGGCGACACCATGTACAATTATACCGCTCTTGACGAACTGGAACTCGTGGTTATGGTGGTGGACTGCTCATTTACGGGCGTTGTAACTGGAGATTATTCGACGGTGAGAGCCTTCAATGTGGTACGTTCGAGAGCTGATACAAGCGATTTGTACTTGATCATGATGTCATTCAACGTGCAGAATTACGAAATTCCTCTTCAAAATAAGCTTGGTCCAGGTGTGTTGGCCAGGCTCACCGTGATGAAGGATATGAGTGGAGGGATCCTACGACAGTACTACATGATAGCGGAAACGTATCCCTATCAGCGTTCAATGGAGTTCACGGCGTACAATCGAGTGGGGATTACAGCGGAGAGCTTCGCAGAATTTCGCAGTATCCCACAAGACCCATCGACTCAACCTGTAAAAACTTTGCTCACGGCGCGAGAGCGCGGGTTTTATAATGGCCAAGAGCAGCTTAACGTTCGTCAGATGCACACACAGGTGTACTCCAACCAAGCAAAACGAATGCTGGAGAGGTGGGAATGGGTCGGCAAGAGTACGATTTTGGATACGTACGCCTGGGTCCATGGTGTCCATTTAATTTTCGCAGTGGAGACCACTTTCTCCCTAGTGATCCTTGCCTTCGTGACATACCAAAAGTTTCGCACTGGAAAAGTATGGATCGGTGATCCATTCTCTAGCGTGTCCACCGCGAGTCTCGTCTTGAGAGGTGTGCTTGTCGTGTTCTCGATGTACGTCGACTCGTTTTGGATGATCAATGAGTACTGTGTGTCCTTCGCAGCATCCGTCACAGGCACGCAGAATGTTCGCATCCACCAGGAGCTACTTCACGCCGACATAATGGTGGTGTATCTCGCCGTGGTGGGTCTAATGAGCTCACTTTTCCGTGAGCGTATCGATCCGTCGGTGGCCATCTTTCTTTTCGAGCTTATCCACGCCCATCGTTTGGCAATTGTCAAATCGGTGCCAGTCATCCTGGACGAAATTGTAACATACTCCGATGCCCAATATTACCTGGGGTTGTGCGTGGGACACCTGTAATAGCCGCAATGTCACCCATGCGCTTTTGGACAGCGTATCAACTTCCCCGCGAGATTTCAAGTTCCTTATCTCGTCATTCTTTCCGAAAGCTATACTGCTGGCAATCATCGCAGGCTTCGCTATCATTCATAAAATCTATCGCCATTACTACCCGGACCCGACACGACAGCGTTCAAGTCTAAGCCCCGAGAGATCTACGAACGATAAAACCGCGATGACGATGAGAGGCATCGTCACCCATTTTGAGATCTCCACGGGAGCTGAGCTGCAGACACGATTCGGCCTCATTTCCGACTACAACAATTACGTCTACTTCAAAGGGATGAAGTTTGCGTCGGCGGATGGCGTCTACTGTTCAGGATACGTGGTCGCCAACGGGAAGTTTCTGGTGAGCTCGAAGGATCTCCTGACAATCATCGTGATGAAGTTGGTCGGCGCCCGGTTCGCGAACGTGTACGTGTACGAGGTGGACGGCAACAATGTGAAGGATTCGGCGCGATTGGTGTATCCAAAGACGTTCATGTGGTCGGATTTGTGGCGCCTGAACGTCACAGTTCTTCTCTAATTGTAAAATATAGCGTGATTGCCGAAGAGGTTGCATGGTGGAAAAATCCATGTTGCCGGCAAAGCAGGGCTGATTCTGTTGGTTACTTGTTTTGTATTGCGTCCGTTGTTTCCACTCATGACACTTGTACACCAAAGTAGGCCCTCAACGGCTCTCAGATACCTCGAGGTCAGAAACTATTCTCATACGCGGTCATTAATCATGGTCATCCAGCACTTCCCATGTGTGAAACGCAAACTATAGTTGCGTATACTTCGTTGTGGGGCTGGTCCACGTAGCATTCCTGAATTCGACATCAAGAAATACTCGCCGATTCAAACATCAAGCTCCAAGAACGATGTCGCGAATGTCACGATCATCCGTCAGCGTCGTACCGGAGGCCAAAGGACCCCAAGCACGCTCGCTGTTTTCGATTATGGCTCATGACACTCATCATACTGGTCACAGCAAGGCTCACAAGAAAATGGCGTTTGGGCCGATGTTCACCATTTTGCGCCGGCTTGCAGTGATCGCCGCTGCCATTCGGTACATCAACGTCTGCCTAGCAGCTAGTTGGTACGCGTGGGATATATTGGTCGATACACACAACACCCCGGAAACTCTGAGAGTCTTCACGACGTCACTCATGGGCGGCTACATGGGCGACGGATTAATTCGTGACAGCCCACTGGTACAAAACGTTCTGGGTGGCGATACGACGCCGCGAGACTACGCAATTTTTCTCGAGTCCGCAACCAACACTTCGTCACACAATTGCTCCGCCGTGCCGCTTTTCAACTCAGCCATGTACAACTACGATTTCCTTAGCAACGCGTACCAGGAGATGGTAAACGATAGCCAGTACAACATCACGGACCTCGTCGATTTGGAACTCGTGACGATCGTGATAGACTGCACTTTCACTCAACTTGTAAGAGGGGACCCTCAGCAGCGAGAATTTTCAACGTGGTGCGCTCGCGAACCGACCCAGGTGATGTGTACCTGATGATGGTCACGCTCACCGTTCAAAATACGGAGGCGCGCGACTTCAATAAACAAAACCCTGGCTTCCTGTCCAGGCTCACCATATTCCAAGACATGCGCGTCGGAGTCATTAAACAGTTCTTTATGCTGGCAGACAGATATCCGTATCAACGCTCGCTTGACTTTGAAGTGTACGAACCAATGGGAGCAGCCGATAGGAGCTACATACAACTGCGTAGTATCCCCGAGATCCCCTTACCCAGCCAGTGAAGAAATTGCTCGTAGTTCGGAAACGCGGGTTTTACAACGGCCAAGAACAAGCAAATGTTCGACACATGCACTTCATCCAGGATGGCTCGGACGCAAAGAGAACGCTGACGAAGTGGGAATGGTTCGGAGAAGCTGTGACCTTCGACATGTATGCCTGGGTCCATTTGGTTCACCTGTTTTTCGCGGCGCAAACATTGTTCTCCCTGATGATTCTTGCCCTCATGTCGTACCAAAAGTTTCGCACTGGAAAAGTATGGATCGGTGATCCATTCTCTAGCGTGTCCACCGCAAGTCTCGTCTTGAGAGGCGTGCTTGTCGTGTTCTCGATGTACGTCAACTCGTTTTGGATGATCAATGAGTACTGTATGTCCTTCGCAGCATCCGTCACAGGCACACAAAGCATTCGCATCCACCAGGAGCTACTTCACGCCGACATAATGGTGGTGTATCTCGCTCTTGTCGGTCTTCTGAGCTCAATTTTCCGTGAGCGTATCGATCCGTCGGTGGCCATCTTTCTTTTCGAGCTTATCCACGCTCATCGCTTGGCAATTGTCAAATCTGCACCAGCCATTCTGAACGAAATTGTAGCATACTCCAATGCGCAGTATTACAATGGCGTTGTGAAGGTGACCCCGGCACTTGTATCCATGTCTCCTTTCCGTTTCTGGACAGCGTATCAACTTCCCCGCGAGATTTCAAGTTCCTTATCTCGTCATTCTTTCCGAAAGCTATACTGCTGGCGATCATCGCAGGCTTCGCTATTATGCGTAAAATCTATCGCCATTATCACCCAGACCCGACGCGGCATCGATCGAGTCTAAGCCCCGAGAGATCTACGAACGATAAAACCGCGATGACGATGAGAGGCATCGTCACCCATTTTGAGATCTCCACGGGAGCTGAGCTGCAGACACGATTCGGCCTCATTTCCGACTACAACAATTACGTCTACTTCAAAGGGATGAAGTTTGCGTCGGCGGATGGCGTCTACTGTTCAGGATACGTGGTCGCCAACGGGAAGTTTCTGGTGAGCTCGAAGGATCTCCTGACAATCATCGTGATGAAGTTGGTCGGCGCCCGGTTCGCGAACGTGTACGTGTACGAGGTGGACGGCAACAATGTGAAGGATTCGGCGCGATTGGTGTATCCAAAGACGTTCATGTGGTCGGATTTGTGGCGCCTGAACGTCATGGTCTTGCTGTAAGCCAGTAAGCTTGAAGAATAAAATTCTTTGATCTCATGGCTGCAAATTGTTTGGCTGCGAGTGTTTTTGTCCAAAGTAGCGGTCTGAAACAGCGCACGTATAACTGATGGCGTGCATTTGTCTTCCTCGTAGACGTTGACGCTGACGGAAGCGGGTTGTTCGGCGAATGTCGTGCCCCAGGGGGCCGTACGTTCGCGGATGCTGACGGAGGCGATGGCTTCACAATCGGCGTAGTCTCCGGAAGTGGCGAAGTGATTGGATGGGGACGCACCTTCTACGGCGAATTGCCTGAGCCTGACAAGTCGGAGTCGGAGGTGGCTCAAGCTCCGGTACGATTGCAGCTACCGGAAGCATGCACGTCTGTAGCGTGTGGTTCGAATCACGTCCTAGCTTTGACCCGTTCAGGCCGAGTGCTTACCTGGGGATGGAACCGATTTGGCCAAGCGGCTGCTGCTGCTGCTGCATCAGGAGATATCATTCGTGACCCGACCGTCGTGGATTTCCCCACCGAGATTCAGCAAAGTGTGAAAATCACTGCGGTAGCTGCTGGAGGGATGCATTCCGTCGCAATCAATAGCAGTGGCCAAGCCTGGGCTTGGGGGTCCAATGTGTATGGGCAACTGGGTAACAACTCGGTCGTAGATCAAAACCGCACTCCAACTCAAATTGCTTTGCAGCCCGACGTCCGTGTGGAACAGGCTGCTGCTGGATGGGCACACACTGCTTTGGTGTCGGCAACGGGCGAGGTGTTCACTTTCGGTTGGGGTCTGTACAATCAATTGGGTCATGGCACCACAGAGAACTCACCTGTACCGACAGCAGTCGACGCGCTCCAAGGGCTTGACAGCAAGGTCGTTCAAGTTGCATGTGGTAATTGGCACACAGCAGGTGAGTATTTCACTCCATCCGTAGTGTAGCTCTGGAGAGGTATTCGTCTAACTTCTCTCTTTAGCGCTCACGGCGTCGGGCGATCTATACACTTGGGGCTGGGGAAAAGATGATCAATTGGTACGTACCCGACAGCAACTTCATATATCATTTTCTAGCTGATGTATGTGTTTCCAGGGGCATCCCGTAGCCACCCAGGTGTTTCCACGTGTCGTGACCATCTCAGCAGGTTCAGAAGGAGACGATGCCCAGAAGGACGTGGTGGATCTGGCGTGTGGACCTCGCTGCACCCTCGCACTCTGTCGCGACGGATCTATCCAGTCGTGGGGTCCAAAGCCAGCAACCGACTCACCTCCCATCGATATCAACAAAATCCTAGCAGACACTTGTGGTCGAGTACGCAAATTGGCAACTGGGCATTCCCACGCCGTCCTCCTGCTCTTTCCACAGTAAAACCAATGAGAACAAAGCAATACTGGCGACATCGGATCTTGCGCAATCCACGGCATGTTGAATTTAAACCAGGCGACAAGATCTGGGGGTAGCAACGAGTAAAGATCGCTTCCCCAGATCACTAAAGCAAAAAAAAGAACGATATCTGCGACCCTAACAGCAACCAGTTTGTGCTAGGCAAACCGGCTCTATAGGAACATTGCAGTGTCACTATTTACATGACAGTGCAGCCGCAGAGACCGCAGGCTCCGGCGGATTCCTCGTGCTTCTTGTCTTTCTTCTCGGCCTTCTTGGCCGCCTTCTTCTCCTCCTGCATCTTCTTCACCTTGGCCACACTGTCGTTCTTGTAGCCCTCGATGGTGCTGGTCACCTTGTTGGCCTTGTCCTTGACGTCCTCCACGACGTGTCGCGTCTTGTCTTTGATCTTCTCGCCCTTGCCGGCGTTTGGCTTGGGGGCGGCGTTCCAGACCACGTGCTCCTCCTTCTTGTGGGAGTGCGTGGTGTGCGAGTGGGTGGCGGGGGCCGCGGGCTTGGACGGCTCCTGGCCAGGCACGGGGTTCGCGTTCCACGGGGAGTCCGACATGATACTATAGAGTTGATACACTGGAGTCTGGGGGCTGTAGGGCGAATCCAAGAATGAGTTGCAAAATAAGATACGAAAGCTGGCTTCGAAAATCATGGGTTTGAAAAGAAAATCAAGCGAGAAATACCTTGACTTGACTATGCAGACCACGTTAAGTCCGAATTCGTACTTAACAGAATATGTAAAGTGATAAACTAAAATTTGTATTGTGGCGAAGTCATATGTTGCTGCCAACAGTTGGCGCAATCTGACTCGCAATGAAAAGATCCGGGCAATAGTCTCAACTGCTTCGTATGCATGTGCAAGATCACACGCACGCTATGAAAACTACTGCACAGAGCAGCCACCGCACAAACCGCAGGAGCCGGACGCATCTGCAGACTTGGCGGCAACGGCCTCCACGTTCGGGATCTTCTTGACCTTGGTCACGCTGTCCACCTTGTGGCTCGAGAAGCCTTCGAAAGCGTTCGCGACAGACTTCTTGTCCAGCGCGGTGTCCTCCACAGCCTTCTCCGTAGCCACAACGACCTCCTTGACGGCACCGACAGGAATCTCTTGGGTCTCCACGACCACAACCTCCTTCACAGGTTCCTTCACTGGCTCCACGACAGGCGCCACGACAGGCTCCTTGACTGGAACCTCCTTCTTGACAACAGTCTTGACCTCTTCTTGCACTGGTGTTGTGTTCCAGGCAGATGACACAGCGGGTGCCTCCTCCACCTTGGGCTCAACGACAGCAATAACCTTCTTGATAGGAGCCGAAACTTCTTCAACCACTGCTGATGCTTTCCCCTTTACAGGTGCCACCTCAACACGAACAGACTCCGCAACTTCCTCCACCACAGGCGTCGTGTTCCAAGCATTGGCTGCCGGGGTTTCAACCTCAACGGGAGGAGCTTCCACCACAGGTGCAGGGGCCGCAACCTTCACAGGAGCCGAGACTTTTTTCTCCTTCTTGACACGGGCAACCTCCTTCACAATCGGGGCTGGTGTCACGACCTCATTCTGCACTGGTGCAGCAGTCCACGGACTGGCGGGCGCTTCTTCCACAGGCGCCTCCTCAACCACAGGTGCAGGTGTGGTCTCTTCCTTCTTAACAGCAGGAGCTTCAACTTCCTTCTCAACAACAGGAGTCTCAACTTCCTTCTCGACAACAGGAGCCTCAACTTCCTTCACAACCGGAACTTCCTCCACAAGCGCAGCAGTCCACGGACTAGCCACCTCCGGCGTTTCCACTACCGGCGTCTCCTTAACCGGCTCTTCAACCTTGGCAACTTCCTTCACAATCTTCTTCTCAACAGGAGCCTTCTCAACAGCAACAGGTTCCTTCACAACCGGCGTCTCCGGAGCAGCCGTCCACGGACTCGCCGGTGCTTGTTCCTGAACTGGCGCCGCAGTCCACGGACTGCTCGACGCTTGCTCCTCCTTCACAGGCTCCTCTTTCGGCTCGAAAGCTGATGCAAACACCGACGCTTCCTCCTTCTCCGGAGAAATCTCCTCCATCACCGCCGTGTTGACCACATCTGGCTCTGGGTCTTGCTCCACTGGAGGCGACTCGGGACTCGTCTTGGCAGCGTTGAAAGGGTCGCTGTTCTGGAAGGGACTCACGGCCCACGGACTGGTCGTCTGGGGGCTCGCTGTGGCGTCTGGAGCCACATTCCATGGACTTGAGCTGTCGGAGTTCATACTATTGGACGACTTGTACTTCTTCAGAAGCTTATTCACTGCGAACATTCATCCACACAAGAGTTAGATAACAAAATGTGCTACAATACTTGCTAGCTCCGAAGCTTATCCGCAAATGGGTACGGACCAAATCCATCTAAACCCATTTGAGGGAGAGGAGCCCATTCTGTAAAAATAGCGTCTCTCTATATCTTTTGCGGCTATGCCGGATATACTATAACGTACCTCGCTTATCGCCGATGGTCCAGTGCGGATTGCTGCTCTTGATACTGCTGGCCACGCGCTTGGAGCCGAAGTCGGGGTTCTCGGAAATGACGCCGTGGATTTCCGCCAACACCTCGTGATCTTCTGGCTGCCGCTTGCTCTCCATCGCGATTGTTTGATCCCGTTTTTCCCACTTGCTTTTGTATTTGATGAGCGATCGCCGATCAGGTGGGAAAAAATCAGGAATACCGGTTTTCTACCGGTAAAATGATTCGGTATCACATGTAGCCATTAGGCAAAAATGTAGCCATCTGACACTTTGTTGTAGCTCGCGATGGAGGCGTTCGACGAGAACTTTAGCTCATGGGTTGGTTGTTTTCATGGTCATGTTGATAGTAATATCAATATTACTCTATTACTTCTACTAAGCACTTCAATCTGCCATTGTCGGCTTTGCACAGTAATAAGCAGTGAACATCATCGCGGATCAGTGGTGCTTGATGCAATGCGGAAAAGGTGCAAGTACTGGTACACTCTGGTCTCACAGCAACACGTTCACGTTGAGATGACTCAGATCCGTCCATGTAAATGTCTTCGGATACACCAACCGAGCTGTGTCTTTCACCGTGTTGCCCTCCACTTCGTACACATAGACATTCGTGAAGCGAGCATCCAAAATCTTGATCAACACGACCGCCACCAAGTCTCTCGTGCTCACCAAAAACTTTCCGTTGGCGATCACATAGCCGGAGCAATACACGCCGTCTGCCGATGCAAACTTCATGCCTTTGAAGAAGACGTAGTTGCTGTAATCCGAAACGAGTCCGAATCGTGTCTGCAGCTCAGCTCCAGTCGATATTTCAAAATTTGTCAAGTTCCCTTTCAGTGACAGCGCAGCTTTCTCATTCCCAGATTGGTCGTAACTGCGACTTTGTCGCTCGTGCGTCTGCTCTGGGGAGTAATAGCGATAAACCTTGCGTCCAATCGCGTAAAGCACGATAAAGCACAGCAAAATTAGCTTCGGGAAGAACGACGCGGCGAGGAAGGTCACATTTTTGGGCGGAACCTGGAAAGACGTCCACAACCACAGAGGAGACATCCCAGCGACACCAGGTGTTTCTTTCGTGATACCCAACGTGAAAATGCTGTTCGAGTACGTGATTACTTCGTTCACCACTGCCGAAGAGTACCGAATGACGTCAAACCGGTATTTGTGATTGAGCTCAAACATGAAGATCGCCAACGACGGGTCAATCCTCTCTCGGAACAAGGTGCTGATAAGCCCCACTAAACCTAAGTACACCACCATAACATCTGCGTGCACTAGCTCCGCGTGTATGTGAACTAGCTGCGCTCCAGTGATACTAGCGGCATTGGACAAAGAGTACTCGTAAATCATCCAGAACGAGTCGACTCTCCATGAGAATCCGACCAAGATTCCTCGCACGACGAGGTTCGATGTGGACACGGACGAAAACGGATCTCCAATCCAGACTTTACCCGCACGGAGATTCCGATATGAAATGAGGAAAAGGATGAAAAGGGAAAAGATCATCTGCATCCCCAAGAAAAAATGGATGCCGTGCACCCATGCCCATGAGTCTGCACTCACGGCCTCGCCAATCCAATGCCAATTCGTTAACGCAGTGCTGGCATCTGCAGCATCCATAAACGAATATGTGTACGCAATATTGGATTGATCGGCAGCGTCATAGAATCCACGCTCTCGCGTTGTTAGCAAATGTTTTACCGGTTGAGTTAGAGGGTCTTCAGGAATACTGCGCAGCTCCAAGTAGCTATTCTCCGTGATCCCCACAAATTCGTACACCTCAAACTCCAGCGAGCGTTGGTATGGATATGTCAGCGCCATCAAGTATATCTGATCCACGTGGCTTGAGGCCATGTCATAGACAGCAGTGATCATGGCGAGAAGACCGGGGCCACGTTTGCTGTGGGCAGAAATCTCATAATCTTGCACACTCATAGATACCGACACCAGATACAATTCGTTTGGATCACTTCGCAAGCGCTCCAAATAAAACACACGCACCATCGACGGATCCCCTGCTTGAAGTTGTGTGAAAGTGCAGTCCACGACAACAAGTACAAGCTCCAAATCCTCCGCATCGGTGATATTGTACTGTATGTCGTTCACCATTTCTTCAAACGCACGACTCAGATAGCCGTAGTTGTAGATATCGCTATTGAAGAGCGGCACATTGGAGCAGTTCTCGGTGGAAGTGCTCGTTTCGGATTCCAGGTAGATTGCGTGATGCCGAGGAGTTGTGTCGCCGCCAAGCACGTCCTGAACAAGCGGACCGTCGCGGACCAGCCCGTCACCTGCGTATCCAGCAATGAGAGGTGTCGTATAAATTGCGAATAACTCCGGTGGACTATGAACGCTGCGTAAAACTTCCATGGTGCGCCACGTCGCCGACATAGAGACGGAGATATATTGGATAGCGGCAGCGACCACAATTAATCTGCGTATGATTCTGAAAATAATCGAGACCGAGGTTTTCTTCTTCGCGCTGCTACTCACAACATATTTGCTCTGTCGTTTTTGTAGGCTGTTGGACGGAGGCCAATGCTGGAGCGTCGCGGTGGCTCCGATCGCGAATTGCCCTGCGGTTTCACATGAAGCTTTGCTATCGGTGAAGTTGCCATGAGATCCTCGGTGCCGACCAAAGTTTTTGTCGGATAACGTTGAGATGTCTTCATTGAGGTGGGCGAGGAGGCGTTGTGAGATTTCATACGGCAGTCAGGGAAAATATAGCTGAGTAGCATGAAACGACAGCTATTGTTGTATCCATCCGCAGTTCATTTGCTCGTCAACACCGACTGCAAAGTTCCTCGAGTCCACTGTAATATCTCGTCCTGAGTGATTGACGCTGTCACTATGTCTTGCACGACGCAAATATACTTGTTTCGTCATGGGTTTATAAAAGCACAGAGACATTTATACGCCACAGATCAGCCCATGTGAACATGTGTGGATACACCAACCGTGCGGTATCTTTCACAGTGTTTCCCTCCACTTCGTACACGTACACATTCGTAAAACGAGAACGCACTGCCTTAATCAACACGATCGCCAGTAGATCTTTCGTTCCCACCAGAAACTTCCCATTTGCAATTACGTGCCCCGAACAGTACACACCGTCCGCCGACGCAAACTTCATGCCTTTGAAGTAGACGTAGTTGTTGTAGTCGGAAATGAGACCGAATCGTGATTGCAGCTCGGCGCCTGTGGCAATTTCAAAATTTGTGAGGTTCCCCTTCAACGAGAGTGCCGCGTTCTCGTTCGTTGACTGACCCCTGCTTTGATTTGATCGTTGCCGTGCTTGCTCTGGTGAGAAATAGCGATACACCTTGCGAAATAAAGCAAAACCCATAATGATTCCAAGCAACGTGATTTTTGGAAAGAAGGATGCCGCAAGGAATTCCGCATCCTTACTAGGAATCTGAAGTGCAGTCCACAACCGCAACGGAGACATATCGGCAACGTCGGGCCCCGGCTTCACAACGCCTAGCCCGAAAACGCTGTCAGAGTACGTCTCAACTTCTTCCAAAACGGCTGGCGTCGCCCGAATGACGCTTAATCGGTGTTTATGAATGATCTCAAACAAGAAAATCGCCACGGACGGATCAATCCGCTCTCGCAATACGATACTAAGAATGCCCACCAGACCAAGGTACACCACAAGAACATCAGCGTGCACTAGCTCCTTGTGGATACGCACAGTCTGAGTGCCGGAAAGTATGCCACCATTCGACAAACAAAACTCAAAAAGTGTCCAGAACGAATTTAAAATCCACGAGATCACAACCAGCACACCGCGCATCACAACAGTTGTCGTAGACACTGCTGCAAATGGGGCGCCGATCCACAATTTCCCCAACCGAAGGTTCTGGTATGCTACAATCAAGAGGACGGCTAGCGCAAAGACTGTCTGCATCCCAAAGAAAAAGTGGATGCCATGAACCCAAGCCCAAGAATCCGAAATCACCGCTTCGCCAGACCACACCCATTCCGTCAACGCACTCTTGGCATCGACAGCATTCAATAATGAGTGCGTGTAGGCAATATTTGATTGGGAGTCGAGGTCGAAGAAACCACGTTGTCGCGCTGCACTCAAACTCTTGACATGCTGAGTTAATGGGTTGTGCGGAATACTGCGCAGCTCCAGGTAGCTACTTTCTGAGATGCCAACAAACTCGTATACCTCAAACTCCAGCGAGCGTTGGTATGGATACGTTGGCGCCATCAAATAGTATTGATCCACAGTCCCTTCACCCATATCATGCACCACAGCAAGCATGGCAAGGAGGCCAGGACCTCGCTTTCCGTGGGCAGGAATCTCATAATTCTGCACGCTCATAGATACCGACACCAGATACAAGTCACTTGGATCACTTCGGGAGCGTACTAAATTGAAAACGCGTACCATTGACGGGTCCCCTGCTTGAAGCGGGGGAAGGTGCAGTCCACGACGACAAGAACAAGCTCAAATTCCGCCAGATCCGTGATATTGTACTGAGTATCGTTTACCATTTCCTCATACCCATGGCCCAGAAACCCGGCGTTGTAGATATCGGCGTTAAATAGCGGTACGCTCGAGCAGTTCTCGGTAGAAGTTTTCGTTTCAGACTCCAGGAAGAGAGCATAATGGCGAGGTGTTGTATCGCCGCCGAGCACGTTCCGAACTAAAGGGCTATCGCGAATCAACCCTTCACCTGCGTACCCAGCAATGAGGGATGTAGTATAAATTGCGAATGTCTCCGGTGGGCTGTGGACGCTGCGTAAGACGTCCATGGTGCGCCATGTAGCTGCCATGGAGATGTATATATATTGGATAGCGGCGGAGATCACCACAAGCCGACGCAAAATGGTCAAGATGGACCGGAGACCTATGCGTTTCTTGGGTCTCGTCGTTTTAGCTTGCACCACATATTTGTTTTCTCGATTGAAGATGGTCGAGCGAATCGAACGGCGCGAATGGTTCGAGCGCTCTGAATGTGTTGAACGCGTCGAAAGTGGACTACCAGGCGACTTCACACGAAGCTTTGCCATTACCGAGGTAGCCATTAGGGCCATGAGGCTCAAGATGTTATCCGATGGGACAGATCACCGATCGCGATCGAGTAGGTTTGTCGGTGGTACCATGAAGCAACATCAATGAAGGGACGCAAGTCTATTGTTGCTTGACGAAACGGATGTCACTATGGGCTTTCGCTAGTGATCGCATACGCCATGGACTTCGTCGACCAATGACGATGCTGCAATTCGGAGTACGAGCTAGCCCTTAGAGAAGCACCGTGACGTTGAGATGCCACAAATCCGACCACATGAAGGTATGCGGGTACGCCAGACGTGCGGTGTCTTTTACCGTGTTGCCCTCCACCTCGTACACATACACGTTCGTAAAACGAGAGTGTATCGCTTTCATCAGCATGATTGCTAGTAGGTCCTTGGAGCTTACAAGAAATTTTCCGTTGACAATCACATATCCCGAACAATACACTCCATCTGCTGACGCGAACTTCATCCCTTTGAAGTAGACGTAATTGTTGTAGTCAGAAATGAGACCGAATCGTGTCTGCAGCTCGGCTCCAGTAGAGATCTCGAAGTTGGTCAGATTCCCTTTCATCGTAACCGCGGCATTCTCATTCATGGACCTATCGGTGCTTACGAGACTCGATCTAGTCCGCATCGGCTCTGGGAAGAAGTGGCGGTAGATCTTGCGTACAATGGCGAAACCCGCGATAATCGCTAGCACGACGATGATCGGGAAGAACGACGCAGCTAGAAACACTTTACTCTTCCTGGCCGGAATTTGAAACGTTGTCCACAGGCGCATAGGTGTCATTGCAGCAATAACAGAGGCGATTCTTGCAACACCCAGATAAAACACGCTGTCGGAAGACGCGACGACTTGCTTACGAATTGACGTTGTTGATGACACAATACTCAAAAGTGTTTGTTAATGATCTCGAACAAGAAAATGGCAACGGACGGATCGATGCGCTCTCTGAACACGGTGCTGAGAAGTCCCACCAAGCTGAGGTATAAGACAAGAATGTCAGCGTGCACAAGTTCGCCATGGACTCGTACAATTTGCGTTTTTGAGATCAAGCCACCGTTCATCATACTATACTCGAACGGTGTCCAGTACGAATCAATGTACCACGAAATCCACACTAGAATGCCGCGCGTGACGAGACTTCTGCTAGACACGGACGCAAACGGATCACCGATCCAGACTTTGCCAGCGCGAATATTGTGGAACGCAACAAGAGATAGCACGACCAGCGAGAAAATTGTTTGTATGGCAAAAAGAAATGAATGCCATGAACCCACGCCCATGAGTCCTTAATTACAGCCTCACCAAGCCATTCCCATGCTGATAGTGCAGTTGTGGCATTGGCGCCATTCAGCAGCGAGTACATATAACGGATATTGGACTGATCTTCGCCATCAAAAAATCCACGCTTTCGAGCCGTAAATAAATGTTTTACGGGCTGTGTTTCCGGATCCTGAGGAATACTGCGAAGTTCCAGGTAGCTGTCCACTGAGACCCCCACTAGTTCATACGCTTCAAACTCCATGGAGCGCTGATACGGATACGTTGGCGCGTATAAGTAGTATTGCCCCACAGTGCCTTTTTTCATGTCTTGCACCACATTAAGCATACCCAGAAGACCAGGCCCAACTTTGTTGTGATTGGGTATCTCATAATCCTGCACATTCATCGACATGGCGACCAGGTACAAGTCATTGGGGTCATTGAACGATCGAACCAACGTGAAAACTCGAACCATCGCACGGTCCCCTGCTTTAAGCTGCGTAAACGTGCAATCGATTACGACAAGAACAAGCTCCAATTCAGCGAGTGCAGTAAAATTGTGCTTGGTGTCCACCACCATATCACGGTAACTGCGACTCAGGAAATCGTAATTGTAGATCGCTGGATTAAACTTCGGCACTGCGGAGCAATTCGTGAACGAGGTTTTGTTCTTAGACTCGAGAAATACTGCGTAGTCTCGTGGAGTCGTATCATTTTTCAGCACATTGTACACCAGCGGACTGTCCCGAATACGACCTTTGCCTGCATAGCCAGCAATGAGTGTTGTCGTGAAAATACGGAAAGACTCTTGCGGATTGTGCGCCCCTGTTAGCGATTGCACCGTTCGAGCAGTGGCAGTCATGGAGACGAAGATGTACTGGACGGCGGCAGCGATGACCACAAGCCGACGTATAATGGTAAAAATGTGCCATATCATGATCCTCTTTCTCGCGCGCTTGCCGACCATGTACTGCTTGCCGCGATTCAAAACCGTCGAGTTCAATGAACGACTCGACGGTCCGGAGCGCGAAGGACGTTTAAAAGGTGCGTTCCCCGGCGGCTTCACCTCCAGCTTCGCAATCGGCGCTGCAGACATGGCAACAACTTGGTGCCACAGTAATCCACTTCAAATGAGCAGTTAAGTGGCAAGAATAGTCGCACCGCACTCTTGGTGTTCGTTGGCAAGAATAACCGCACTTGAAGAAGTAATGTACCCATGTGGCTGGGCTCAAAGCTCTTCCACTTTGTTTCACTAAGAGACATCAGCCATAGTGAAACCAAGCTTGTTCATTCCAATAGTAAAACACCATGCAGCACTGCCACGATGACCACGCCCAGCTGGGTGGTCATGACCACGACCACGATCACAACCACGACCACGAGGATGACGTAGAGGATGCCAATGGAGACTCGCTCTATCCTTTCATCGACACGAGCAAAGTGCGCGTGCTCAATGCGCTGGACCCGCAGACTGCGGCACACCCTTTCAAGCCTTTCCACGAACGCCAAGATCGGACTCGCTTCTTGGCCAGCAACGACGACGACCCGGAGATGATCCTGTTCATCCCCTTCACGGAGGCTGTCAGCATCAAGTCCATCTGCATCTCAGGCGCTGCAGGCGACGGCACGCACCCGAAGGAGGTCAAATTGTTCACGAACCGGGAAGATATCGATTTTTCCAACGCCAATGAGCTCCCCGAACAACAGAAACTGGACTTGATTGAGGATGACACGGCGAACGTCGACTATCCGTTGCAGTACGCCACTTGGAAACAGGAGATAATGTCACTTGACTAACCAGTAATGTGCCAATTTCATTGTCGTAGAGTGCGAAAGTTCCAGGGAGTGAGCAATGTGACACTGTTCATCCAAAACAGCCATGGTGGCGATGAGACCCGGGTCTACTACATTGGTCTTAAGGGAGAAAGCAAAAAGGTGCGCACCTTTCGCGGTTATGGATGAGGGCCAACATTGACATTGAGATGTTTGCTTTCAGTGGCGCCATGGTGTGGTCGAGTGCGTGTATGAGTCTCGTCCGCAGCCATCAGACCACAAAGTCGAGGATACGATAGGCTCGACTTCGCTAATCTAAGCCAGCGCAAGGACGACATGATCGGTTCGACGTCGTTAATCTAATCAGCTCTGGCGTGAGCGCATCTGGCACGCATACGTCAAGCTGGTTGATCACTTTATTCGCCCCGTCAAGAGTCTGAAGAGAGTTGCATGTTCTGGACGCCCTGCTGCAGCTGCTGGAATTGCAGCAATGCTTGCTCCGCCTGTGAAGCCTTCTGTTCTTCCTCCTTCCGCTTTTGTTCGAGGCCGTTAAGCATTTGATATAAATCTCGAGCCAGATCGTTATCAGCGGGACCCTGTTCTGTTGATCCGTTGTTGACATTGTCTTGAACACTTCCCTTATCACTCTCTGCTGGGCTGTCTTTGTCGTTCTCTTTTTCTTCTTCGTCTTCGGCAAGCTCACCGAGACTGCGATCATTGGAAGACGCGGAATGTACAACGCTTGGACTAGACAGGACGCTGTTGCCGTCTTCGTGGTCGTGTTTGTCGTCATGCTTCTCACTGTCTTCATCCCCGTTAAAGCTATCTTCACTATCCCCGTCTGGGCTATCAAATTTGGACCTTACCAAACTGTTTTCATGTGGTATTGTGCTGCTGCTGAAATTCAGTGACCTTTGTATAGCGGATGAAGAGCGTCTCGACAATGATGGGATGGATATCTCGGACGCACTGTCAATAAAAATCTCCCAGTCGAAAGGGGCCGCGTGGTTAGTGTGCGCACTACGTTGGCTAGATCCACTTTGTTGCTTCGAACGGACAAGCTCGTCTTGTACAGGCAAGTATCCTCCATTGCTTTTCGTTGATACGGCAGCTCTTTCCATGCCGACCTCATCCGAGAGCTTAAAGTGGCTACACCCAGAAGAACGGGCCAAACTCAAGGAGTTGTACGAGTCAGATAATTGGCTCCGGGACAATGAGGACCCTATACTTTCTATTGGAATTTGGCGATCGTCATCAAAAATGCCATCACTCCACCCACTTTCACCAATAGACAGCGATATACCCCCAAAACCGTTAGCCCGACGAGACGGCGAACGACCAGTCGTCATCCTCGCTTGGGACTGATGCACATTAGTTGTCTGCGTCAAAAACTCGCTTTGCTTCTTTAACTCTAGCTTCACACGATCAATTTCTTGACGCAGCTTCTTTTCGACGGCTGTGTGGTCCTGCTGTAATCGGTCTATTCTCGCAGTATACTGTGATCGTATATCGTTGATATCCTTTGTTTGCAACAGGTCAACTTCTGATTGCAACGCCTCCACTTCTGACTCCAGTGAATTGCATTTTTCTGACAACTCGTCAATTTGTCGTGCAAAAATGTCCTTGGACTGCGTCGTCTCCTCCAGCATCTCCACTAAACGATCACGGTGTCTGCTCAAGCTGGCCACTTCCTCCACCAAACTTGAATTTTCCTTCTCCAAGGCTTCAATTCGAGCATGGGCCTCTCTGACACGATTACTGACGACACTTAGCTCGTCGCCCTTGTTCTTCTCGTGCTTTGCCAGCACCGACTCAACTTCATACAATTTCCGTTCAAGACTGGAATGCAGCGTCGATCTCTGCATAATCTGCTTCTCCAACTGCTGAATATGTTTCCGATCCGCTGCTGTCTTGCTATCATGCTCTCGCTGCGTTTTCTTGAGCAAGAAGTCCAATTCTTTGCGCAGCAACTCTTGGTTGTGCACTTCTCCCTGCAATGTCTCAATCTGCTTCGCAGCTTCCTGCAATTTCTCCCCACGGAAGGCAAGGATTGAAGGTGCTAGATCCATAGCATGGCTTGAATTCTTCTTGCAGCATGTGTGCCACACAAAGTGCGATGACCCCGTAGCCTTCTTCTTGGAGGAGCCTCTAGAATGCAGCAGATCATTGCGTTCCTTCACCACTTGGGCAGCATAGCGCTCCAGAAACTGTTTCTTCTCTCGCTCCCCCGAAGCTTCACGTGTTAGCAGCCGCACGTGGCTCTTCACCTGCTCCATGTCTTGCTCCAGCGTCGACGCGTACAACCGAAGGTGTGTCGCCAGCATCTCCATCTCCGTGTAGCGCGGCAGAATGTGCAGCACATACCCCAGTAGACGTTGCGGGTCAGATGTAGGCGGCACTGGAGGGAGCTCCAGTGCCGTCAGCGTCTGCTCCACCTCATGCCACCCGTTAGAGCTATCCTCCTCGGCGTCCGCCATCTTGATTGGCGTCGTAAATGCAATAATGCCATTCATTGGTAAAAAAATATCATTTTGACCAATCAGGAGCAAGTTGAAGTGATCATCACTCCTACTTTTCAAAGCGATTCCGCATTGTCAGAACCCAAGACGCCATGGACGACGACGGCCGGATGAGTGAGACGTCGAGCGGAAGAAACCGCGGACAGCGGCAAGCGGTGACAGGACTGGACGAGCTGGAGGGGACTGGCAGTGGCTCAATCCCGCCGTCGCACATTCGTCCTCAGCTGCGCTGTAACGCGTGTTGGGAGCCGATCCTCCCGGACGTTCAGTCTGCAGAGACCTGCTACCGCACCGGCTGTGGACACCTCTTCTGCGTACGCTTACGAGCAATAAGAGTCCATAGGAAATATCAATGGTATGCGCTAAAGCTTTCTGTTGTGTGAGGCAGGAGAAATGCGCGTACAAACACTTCGGACAGGGACGATTGCAATGTCCTTCATGCAGAGCAGGTAAACACTGGGATTTAAAGTATAACCAGTGGCCTTCTATCCACTCTTGCTGATTTGTTATACCGTGCAGACCTGAGTCAAGCGTACGTTGTGTTGGTGGACGTTTAATTTCGTGCTTTTGAGTTCTGACGTCGTTGTCGTACTTATTTCAGACGCAGCGGGATCTCCGAAACGTACGTACGCAAATGGGCAATCGGTGTGACTGGTGCTCTTGGGGGCTAATAGCATTGCAGCACGATACACGGCGTTGCTGACTCAAAGGTTCGCTTGTGATATTCGATAACCAGACTGAGAGAAATTGTTGTACTAAAGCTTTTGCTGCTGAAACAGAGATCAGAGGTTATGCTGCTTGAAGTAAACTAAAACATCGTCTCGAGATCTGACTGAGCGGAATATGGATCAGGCAATATGGGAAGAAATGATGGCAGATCCATCTTCATGCTTTGGTGCGTCTCTACGCTTTCAGGAGGTCTACATGATCATTCACGTCGTTCTGTTGTGCTACTGTCACAGAACATTTCCAGCGCGCGCTTGGTATCTTATTGCTGTGTGTTGCAAGCTCCAGAGCCGAAGTTCTTATCCTCTTTCGTGTTTACGTGGCAGATTTTATCTTGGTATTCGTCGAATATTCCCAAGGTTGATGTTAAATACTGACAAACGTGGCGCGGCAGTTCCAAATGGCTCAAGATTCATTCAGGTACGTCTCCGCCAAATTGTACCAAGCTACCCCGCTGGACCCATTAAATTGTCTTGATGTGCTTCCACAGACAGGTAGATCAGCTTTCGACCATCAGAGAGTTTTTATGCTGAGGCAAATGCGGCTCTATTTCCCCTGACAATAGGAGGAAATTAGGCGCCAACAAGGTTCTTACAGTTTTCTGCTCAACTACTTAGCTGTGTTGCTGAGATTCACCATTGTTTGTTGTAGCCGATGAACAGAAGGCCTATCAAATCCAGCATGGAGAGAAGTATATTCAATTGAAGAACTACACAGATCAACTTGAAGCGGAACTGCGAGAAACGAAGGCGAAGATGCAAACGCTGACAGCATCAAACGATGAGCTACGCGAAGTGGGATAAGATGTGCTTCTGGCATGCAGTGGAGCCTACTAATGTGCGCGTTGTGGATGAAGGCATACAAGGAGAAATCTCGAAAATGCCGCAATTGGGAAAAAATGGTAAGCCCTCCAAACTTGGCATAGGATGAAGACTAACGTTGAATTCAGTGCAAGACGCTGAAAGCCCAGCCCAATGCACGGCAATTTCCATCGCCGGGCGGATCGACAGGTTCTGGAGGAGGAATGGTACAACAAGATGGTGGTGCACTTGTCATGCAGGCTGGTCAATATAGCCGCCCAGCGATGCGCCCCATGCAGAGGCCGTACGCTGCGGATGGGCCAAGCTCGTCAAGCCGCAATCCCATGACCAATATGGGGAATATGGCGACTGTGAGACCCGAAACAATGCATAGACCGAATGTGGGCATGTTCGAGAGGTTTGCAAGGCCTCAAATCGGTATGTAGAATTGCGACCAAGTATTTGTTTGTTGGATAATCAGATTTTCTAACGCCACTTGTTTGCCAGGAGTACCATCACGCCCCACTGTTCAGCCCCTGGGTGGAACGAGAACCCGCATTGTACGGCCGAAGACACCAGTACAAGCAACTCAGCGAATGGGTTTCTTCTCGAAAAGGTATTGAATGCGCATAGTATACCAATGTCGCCTCTGCTAACCTTCATTTGCCATGCTTAAGACCAACTTTCCACATGTAGCGAGGACAGCACTAAGTTGAGTATTTTTAGCTAGCTACATGTAGTGGATGCAGTTGAGCTGAGCTGGTAAGCGGTGATAAGTACGGCAACCATGACGAAGCCAACCTTCCCGCCTGACAGCGCAATTCTAAGGGCAAAACCAATATTTGAGCTTTCCGACGACGGTGTTGAAGTTGATCGTCGTCGCGTTACAAAACCCACTGCCGAAGTTGCGCCTAGGACGGCGACGGAGAATGCCATTCCATTTGATTCCGACACAATTCTTGGGGGTCCACGTCTGCCCAAGTCGAGTAACCAGGTCGGCCTGCCAGAGTTGGGCCTGGAGCTTGCCGATACCGACGACTTTTCTGCTGAAGTTGCCTTGACATCAAAAGTATCTGTAAAATTCAAACAAGGTGGCTCGTCACCGCATCGAGGACTAGCAGTACTAGCACCTGTAAAAACAACGCCCGACTTATCCGCAGTAACGCGCATTCATCAACGCTATCAGTAAGCTCCTCATATTTTGCCGATGCCGTTGTCTAGGTAACTCATATAACGCCCCAATACTGTCGGCAACTACAGACTACGACACCCGGACGAGCTAATCGAAGAGGCCAGGGACAGGAGGCGAATCATTGACGAGGTATGGAGCAATCATTTTCGTGTTCACTTGCTAATAATTGCTCATGCGTCTTACAGGCTGCAGCAAGTGAACGCCAGCGTAAGGACGGCCTAGCTCGTGCGCGCAAGAAAGCGCAACAAGGTGAGTTCTATCTATTCCAAGCAAAAGGTGTTCGTGATATCTAAGTGTTTTAAAGTAGCTGCCTCTCAGAAGAAGGCTCAAGATCGTATTGGCGTCCCAAGAACCGCCAAGCCATGCGAGCTGCCGTTCCCTGACATACTGCAACTTTGATACGACAAAGGGTACTCAGGACAACACGGGGGTGATAAACAAATAATTGATACGTGGAAGTACTGCTTATACCGACACACTTGACTCACTTACGACACTGTACGCTGTAGCGTCCACAATACTGTAGCTGCTTCAATCACAGCACCGTCAGGGAAGAAATTGTTACTCGCCTTGACCATCTCGATTGAACTGAAAGCACGAGGTAAATAAGTGTCGAGCGATTAAACCCGACGAGGAGCGGATGCTTGGATTAAATAGGTCGGACCACATCTCTACGCAACAAGTTCCTTGACCTCTTGCATCATCCAACCAATGCGCTGTTGAACGGAAGCCGCTCTCGAGACAAGGCGCCGAAGAGCCTGCGCGAAGTCGCTTTGCTGCTTCCCCATACTCGCCAAGATCAGCGTCGTTCCGGTCGTTCGGATCTGCTGCGTCGTCTTAGTAAGTAGTTCCATTTCCTTCAATACCTTCTCCGCCAGCGTAGAGAACGCCGGTGCCTTCATACAAACCGCAATCTCGTCCACGAGGGTCTCAATCTCTGCCAATTGAGAAGCCAATCTCGTGTATTCTGGATCCGTCACTCGGCCAGCTGGCCGAGATCGCACTAACGCCGATTGTCTGTCCGGCACACCATTAGTGTCGTGCAACGTCAATCTTCCCATCCGTCCATTAACTGCATCGATATCCACCGACGCTCCCCTTCGGAAATGGAACCTCACTCCGCTTTCCTTCACTTTCGGCACCTCCGGGTTGGATCTCTGGCTTCGGAATACTCTGGCAGCTCGTTCCTTCTCCAGAATCGACAGCATTTTTGTCTCTTGCGGGGTCGCAGCTGCGTCTCTTTCCGACAGTCTCGAGTGCTCCGTTGTCCGTACACTCTCAGCAGGATACGTGCGTCTTCCTGCTTCGCCTGGCTTCTTGTTGTCCAGAAAACTCCTGGAAATCCTCGCTTCCAGTCGGTCGGTACACGACGATCCAGAGCGCGACGATATAGGAGTGTTAAACGCCGCTGTGAGGCGTTCCGTGCTCACCACGGACTCGTCATCACGCACCGCCGATCGCAGGTCGTACATTGAGTCTCCCATTCCGCCTCTGACTGCTCCTCTAGGTGCCAACTCCGCAGCTGCTCGACTCTGCTGGCGTTGCAGCTGCAACGAGTGCAGCATCCGTTGGGAAAGAGTCCGCGGCTCTGGCTCCGGTTCAGACGGAGGAGCAAGATAGCGATGCGCCTGACGCTCTCGAGCTTCGATTTCCGCGTCGATATCTCGCTCCAAGACGTCGAAGTCCGAGGAGAACGCGTCGTCGTCCGAGTCGTAGGCGGCCAAGGGACCAGCAGACAGAGGAGGGAGGTAGTGCGATTGCGGGAGATAGCTGCCCGACAGCATATCGTAGCCCTGCAAGTACGCGCTCATATCGACTCCTGACTTGCGCTTGACACGGCGATTTCCGTTGTGACCGACACTGACCGACTGGAGTAAAGACGCTGACTGGCGCCATCAGAACGGGAAAGCCAGATGCGGCGTTTCAGCCAATGAACTGACAGAGCACAGAGACGGGCAGCTGACCAGAGCACCAAGTCTGTCGAGGCAAAAAAGGCAACTGTTTGGTGGCACCCGTAGATGACTTTTGCTTGCCTTCCAGCTGAAAGGTATCCATAGAGAGCGTTTGTCACAGGCATCTTGGCATTGCTGCTGCTCATGTGGTAATAGTGAGCTGGAATTGATTTCGGTGGCAACTTTTCGTGCTGTACAGTTATGGCCGATCCGACTTGTTCACCGGCTATGATATATCGCTGAGATTGTCCTGGGAAATGGCTTCGCTCTGGTGTTATTTTGCGCCGCAGAACGCGGTCGTCACTGATCATGAGCTGGGCTGCTGCATTTATTCCTCCTGGCGCCAGACCGAGTTTCGTGGGGCGAACGCCCTGATCCGTCGATGGAATGCCCGATCGTTCAGACACCACTAGCACTGGCATCAGCACCAGGCGAACTCAACATTTGCTCTCAGGGCGATTGTTGAGGTCGCTTTATAACATAGCAGCCATCGCGTCCGGACAACATTTTATTCGTTGGCATATTGTGCTTCCACCAGTACAGTATCTAGCAGTGATTTCAAACGTCGAGTCGAGAAGTATCCACTATGGCCACAATGAGGTTGGTAAGACAAACTAGCATGATGTAACTACTAAGTTTGTGATTCTTTGAATTCTCTTTACACAGGGTTCGCATTCGCGCTTAGTACTGGGGCCAAGTGCTTTGCTGCGAATTCACATCCATGACGAATACCCTTCTCAGCAGCTGGACTCACCGCCGTAGGGAACATCACCGGGTCGTGCACAATATTCTCCAGAATGTCCAGCTCCATGTTCGTCACGCCCTCCGCGTCCGCCTTCGCCTTGAAACGGAGACCCTGCTCGTAGAACCGCTCCATCGTCCCCCACTGCAGGAAAATCGGAGGCAGGTCTTTCAGACTGTGGTTGATCGGCGACACCAAGCGACGCTCTTCCGGGTCCGTCACTTCGCGCAAGTACGTCTTCAGGCAGTTGTCGGCGAAGTTGGCGGCCAGGATGCAGTACGGCGTCTTCTCGTCGTGGTCCGTCTCGCTGAAGTCCACCACCGGCGAGTAGCACAGCGCCGCCGCCGGTTGCAACTCCGGACTCTCTTTGCGAAGACGCATGCAGTTGGTCATGGACATCTCGGCACCGGCGCTGTCACCGCTGAAGACGACATGGTCGGGAGAGATATCCTCGTGCTTCAAAACGTACTGGTACATGTCGAAGCAGTCGTTGAGAGCGGTCGGGTACAGGAACTGCGGCGCCATGCGGTAGTTGGCCAGCAGCACATCCACCGACACGTCCAGCTCGTATTTGTCTTTGAGGACCTGCTGCAGTTTCGTGTGCGTTTGGTTGGCGAGCTCGACGTCCTGCAGCGGGTCCGAGATGCAGTAGCCTCCGCCGTGATAATGGATCACAACGACGCGGTGCTGCTTTTTCACGGGGTCTCGCAGCCACATGTGTTCCATGCCGTTGGCCACCAGCTTTTCCGGGACGGTGCCGTGCTTGCGAGAGCTCGACTTGAGGATGAACTTGCCGTGCAATTCGAACGGAGGCCGGAGTCGGTGAGCGTTGACATCGGCGACGACGTGACCGTAGTCCAGGAACACATAGCGCATCATAGAAATGGTGATCTCGTAGACGAATGTCCATTCCGGATAGGCGGGCTTGAATCCTCGGGCCGCGTAGGCGACGAGCAGTGAAACGAGCTTGATTTGCATTTTGACGGCGATGTACGGCACCAGCACGAAGGAGGTGGCAAACGGGTACGCCGCATAGCAGAAACCGAAGAAGAGCAGCACGTAGGTGATGATCAATAAGGTTACGAGGATAGACAGCACGATCATGAACAGCTTGATCGCGAGGAGTAAAATAACGGCGGCAAGCAGCCCTAATGGTATTCCGAATTTGAGCGCGGTGCACCATCGTGACTCACTTGAGTTCTTCTGATCTTCGAGTCTACGGGCGTCATACGCAGTGGTTGGTGTCATCGCTTGTTTCGTCCTCTGGCAAAAGCAAAATTGAGACGATTCGGAACCGAGGGATTCATGCTTTTCATCAGTCCCTCCCCAATCAATGAGGATAGTGCTAGTCGACCGACGACCGAGCTTTCGACACCAAGCTCAGAAACGAGTCACGCGTCAATTTCTTCGCCAACATTTGGTGCGCTTACGGCCACGAGTTCTTGTCGTTTGTTGAAGCATAAGCAGCTCATTAGGGGCAATGCGTAGCCTAAGTCGTAGGCATTCGGAGAAAGGTCTTGTCGTCGGAGGCTTTGTCGGATCCTTCACTTCAGACAGTGAGAGTCTTCATGGGAGGGACCTCTTAGGCCACCGCGATGTACCCTGGAAGACATCAGAAGGCCACCATAGACATATCCATCAGCTTTTGCGATGCAGTAATGAATGGGGACACACCAAGCAGCAGAAACTGGTATTAGCATCTTACTTATCTACTTAACCTGACCCGACAGTTTATCGATAGCTACTTCCTCACAGTTGTCAATCCAAACACGTGACTGAATCGATACTCGCATTTTATTCGGCTTTCAAAATGGGGGCGAGGTGCTTGGCAGCAAACTCACACGCAGTGTTGATGGCACCTTCCGCAGCAGGGCTGACCATTGTCGGAAGCATTACCGGGTCATGCACCATGTTCTCAAGCAAGTCCAGCTCCATGTTGGTCACACCCTGAGCGTCCGCCTTGGCCTTGAAGCGCAGGCCTTGCTGGTAGAACCGCTCCAGCGTGCCGAACTGCAAGAACATGGGCGGCAAGTTCGTCAGGTCCTTGTTGATCGGTGACACCTTGAACGCTGCTTCCGGATCGTCCACACTGCGCAAGTAGGTAGCGCCGGCGTTGTCCAGCCAGTTAGCGGCCAAGCAGCAGTGCGGGGTCACCTCGTCGCCACCCTTCTCAGCAAGGTCAACGAACGGAGAGTAGCAGAGTGCGACCGCCGGTTTGAGTTCCGGAGTTGAATCGCGAAGACGCATGCAGTTAGTGATGGTCATTTCACCACCGGCGCTGTCGCCGCTGAAGACCACGTGGTCCGGAGAGATATTCTCGTGCTCAAGAACATACTTGTACATGTCGAAACAATCATTCACCGCGGTCGGGTACAGGAATTGCGGTGCCATGCGGTAGTTGGCCAGCAGCACGTCAACTGACACGTCGAGCTGGTACTGGTTCTTGAGGGCCTGCTGAAGCTTTGTGTGGGTCAGGTTCGCCAATTCGACATCCTGCAGCGGGTCGGATACCGTGTAACCTCCGCCATGGAAATGAATGACCACAACGCGGTGCTCCTTCTTCACGGGGTCACGCAGCCACATGTGGTCCATTCCGTTGGCCACCAGCTTTTCGGGCACCGTACCGTGCTTGCGGGAATTCGATTTGAGAATCAATTTTCCGTGCATCTCAAACGGAGGACGAAGCAAATGCGCATTCTTGTCAGCAACGAGGTGGCCATATTGCTCAAAGGTGTAGCGAAGCACTTTGTTGGTAACCTCGTAGCTAAACGTCCACTGTGGGAATTCCGGTTTGAATCCACGGGCAGCGTAGGCTCCGAACAGCGCGAAGACCTTGAACTGCAGCTTGATGGCGACAATCGGAATCATCAGAGCCGAACTGGAGTACGGCACCGCAGCACAGCAGAAAATGAGATAGGACACCACAAACAGCACGACCAGCACCGTCACGATGGCACTGATCACCGCGGCGCCAAAGTATATCGCCAACAAAGCAACGATGACAGCAACGACAACAACCGCGACCGTGAATGGGACGGCGGACGATTTCTCCCCGGGAGGGTCTTGCCGTCCTGGGCTTTGTCTAGCGAACCGTAGTCACCCGTCATGGTGCTTTCCCTTGCCGAGCAAAAAGGAGTCTGAGCGTTTGCCAGCCGCTTCATCGCAGCAGTGGAGGCGGGGAAGGGAGAAACAGGCACGCAAATCGCGGGACTCAATCTCAATTTCGTGCCGACGTGCGCGGGGCAATCCACCGCTTGTTAGCAGAACTTGGACACCTGATGACCAAAGAAGACACCACCATGTGCAGCAGATGAAGCGCAGCGTGTGAAACCAACATGTATTTCGAGAGCTATCACCATGCAATGGAGGACGCTGAAGGCTGTTTACCCTGCGCTGGATGGCATCGGACGAAAACTCATTCTCCGATGGGACACCTTCATCATCGGCAGCAGCAACCACATGTGGCTTTACTGAGCTAAAGTGCACACCGCATGTTCATGACCAACGTTTTCGATGGCAAAGGCTGTTTTGAAAACAAGCAGTGTTTTCATGTGACCCGGTGGAGCATAGGCTATGTGTGACAAGCACTCGATGTGTCCGGCCCAATAAAATGAACTCCAAGCTCGGGATCTTGGATCGGCATACTACATGTACTGAAGCGCAAGCTTGTTGTCTCTGGATGAACGGCAAGTCGGGCTGGGATCGAATGGATTGCATACTATTTGCACAAGAGTGAACATATTGTTGTATGAACTTCAATGTCCAAGTTGAAGATTTTGGCGAACCTCGACTGTGGGAATTCACTCGCAACGACGAACACGCTGCGTCAGCAAAGCTATCTCGCAGATAGCCGTGATGACCGAACAATTCACTTGCAAACAGGTTCTGGTTCCGGATCATTGCACGCTCGAAGAATTGGAGCCAAGTGCTTTGCTGCGAATTCACATCCATGACGAATACCCTTCTCAGCAGCTGGACTCACCGCCGTAGGGAACATCACCGGGTCGTGCACAATATTCTCCAGAATGTCCAGCTCCATGTTCGTCACGCCCTCCGCGTCCGCCTTCGCCTTGAAACGGAGACCCTGCTCGTAGAACCGCTCCATCGTCCCCCACTGCAGGAAAATCGGAGGCAGGTCTTTCAGACTGTGGTTGATCGGCGACACCAAGCGACGCTCTTCCGGGTCCGTCACTTCGCGCAAGTACGTCTTCAGGCAGTTGTCGGCGAAGTTGGCGGCCAGGATGCAGTACGGCGTCTTCTCGTCGTGGTCCGTCTCGCTGAAGTCCACCACCGGCGAGTAGCACAGCGCCGCCGCCGGTTGCAACTCCGGACTCTCTTTGCGAAGACGCATGCAGTTGGTCATGGACATCTCGGCACCGGCGCTGTCACCGCTGAAGACGACATGGTCGGGAGAGATATCCTCGTGCTTCAAAACGTACTGGTACATGTCGAAGCAGTCGTTGAGAGCGGTCGGGTACAGGAACTGCGGCGCCATGCGGTAGTTGGCCAGCAGCACATCCACCGACACGTCCAGCTCGTATTTGTCTTTGAGGACCTGCTGCAGTTTCGTGTGCGTTTGGTTGGCGAGCTCGACGTCCTGCAGCGGGTCCGAGATGCAGTAGCCTCCGCCGTGATAATGGATCACAACGACGCGGTGCTGCTTTTTCACGGGGTCTCGCAGCCACATGTGTTCCATGCCGTTGGCCACCAGCTTTTCCGGGACGGTGCCGTGCTTGCGAGAGCTCGACTTGAGGATGAACTTGCCGTGCAATTCGAACGGAGGCCGGAGTCGGTGAGCGTTGACATCGGCGACGACGTGACCGTAGTCCAGGAACACATAGCGCATCATAGAAATGGTGATCTCGTAGACGAATGTCCATTCCGGATAGGCGGGCTTGAATCCTCGGGCCGCGTAGGCGACGAGCAGTGAAACGAGCTTGATTTGAATTTTGACGGCGATGTACGGCACCAGCACGAAGGAGTTGGCAAACGGGTACGCCGCATAGCAGAAACCGAAGAAGAGCAGCGCGTACGCAAGGACGATCGACAGGAAAATGATGGGGATCGCAAGTTGAAAGCCGAAATGCAGCACATCGAAGTACGCCAGGAAAACACCAAGCAATGCGCAATGCAAAGCGAGCTCCGGAAGACCTGCTGTCATGGTGATCACCAACCTGGTAAATGGGGAAGTGATGCGGGAGGAAGCTACCAGCCACTCACCAATTGATGTCGGCAAGGTCTGCAGTAAAATCAGCTCGTCCTGCAGAGCAAGAGAACTGCTCACGTCCCGGCTGTACGTGGTCTCCGGTCAGATGGGTAAGTTTCGCCAGTTGTTGAACCTGGATATCACTCGATCACCTCACCGCACTGCAGCGGGTGGGTGGCCGACTCGGGTCCGCAGTTTGGAGTGCTTTCGGAACCCGATTGCTGCAAGCCCTGCTACCTACCTGAACACCGCCCACCCGATTCTCAAAATGGTTGGTGTGGATCAAACAAGTAGCTACCAATTCGGACGGGGTCAAAAATGAGTCCGGGACTGTACTAATCGCTTAAGATTCAGGCTCAGGCTCAATGGACAGCAACCCAGCAACGAGTTTGGCGGCGAATTCGCAGCCGTGACAAACACCTTCTTTAGCAGCAGGGCTCACATCCGTCGGCAGCATAACAACGTCGTGGGGCATATTCTCCAAGAAATCTACCTCCCAGTTGGTAACACCTTGCTCCTTCGCCTTGGCAATAATGCGTTTGCCTTGATCGTAGAAACGCTCAAGAGTTCCGTACTGCACAAACATTGGCGGTAGGTGGCGAAGGTCATGGTTGATCGGCGACACTTTCAGTCGCTCATCGGGGTTGGTCACCTTCGCCAAATACGTTTGATGAACGGAGTCCACGAATCTGGCTGGCATGATGCAAAACGGAGTCTTTTCGTCTCCTCCCTTCTCCTCGAAATCCACGCTCGGGGAGTACAAAAGACAACCGAGAGGGAGCTGCTCCGGTTTCGAGTCGCGTATGCGAATGCAGTTGAAGAGCGACATCTTGGCACCAGCGCTGTCTCCACTGAAAATGACGTGCTTCGGCACAATGTTTTCGTGCTTCAATACGTGCTGGTACATCTTCAAACAGTCATTGTCGGGCGTTGGGTATGGATTCTCGGGGCTCTTGCGATAATTTGCCAACAACACATCCACGGATACGTCCAGTTGGTACTTGTCTTCCAGAATCTGCTGCAACATCGTGTGTGTTTGATTCGCAAGTTCCACATCCTGCAACGGATGGGACATCGCGAAGCCGCCCCCGTGGAAGTGAATGACCACCACACGGTGCTGTTTAGTGTCGGGGTCACGAAGCCACATGTGCTCCAACCCGTTGGCCTCCAGCTTTTCCGGGATCGTGTTGTGCTTGCGGCAATTGGACTTGAGGATCATCCGACCGTGCATGGCGAACGGCTCCCGCAACAAGTGCGCGTTCTCGAACGCGATGACTTCGCCGAATTCCTCGAACATGTAGCGCATCATGGAACGTGTTATCTCAAATGTCAAGGTCCATTGTGGGAAGCTTGGCTTGAATCCGCGACGCGCATAGCCAAGAACAGTATTGAAGATGTTGAGTTGCAGCTTGATTGCAGCGATCGGGGCCTCATACGGTGAGCGCACGAGCATCCTGCCCATGAAACAGAAGCCCGCAAAGATCAGCGTGTAGCCGATGAGAAGCGCTACTGCCGCGGTGGTGATGAAAATCGTGAATCCGATCTGCATCAAATTGCCGTACACGAGCAGCACGCCAACGTTGGCGCAGTACGTTCCGAGCTCAACCAGCGATCCGTTCATCTTGAACGCGATGTGTCACGTTTGGGATGAAATGGAAAGTGGAAGGGCTCACATATCTGACATCAACCGCTGCAGAATTACGTTGACTGGCGTGAGGGTCATGCCGAGCCACTCTTCGAGTCTCTTGCAGTAAGAATCCGACAGCACCGTCCAGATGGACGGTCGGTGGACCGAGGCGAGGTCTCCGTTACGCACGACTTGAGCGTCTACGAACCAGCGATTCAGAACCAAACGATAACAAAATCTGCTCCGCTGCTGACCCACCTAGTGTGAATTCGCGAAATATTTCCAGACACCGGAAGCTCACCACCTTAGTTTCAACCGCTGAAGATTCCGTTGCAAAGCCGTCAAGCGTTAGCTGACTTGTTCGATAGAGCACGCCGGTATTGTTCGAGAATTCAGCGATAGCCCAGCATGAAGGTGGCGAGGTGGCAGTGCATATTGACAGATCTGAACGGCGCCGTCACGATGGAGTCTCGCGATGGAAATCTGTCGTTGAACAGTTGGATCGGCCGACCTGACGTGAGCTCCTATCGGTGCGGGAAGTAGCACCGCCATCCACGCGCACCACGCGAGACACTGCACTACCGTTTGCTGGTCTCTAGTAAAGGCAGTAACAGCCACGTCGGGCCAGTAGGCCACTGCTCTATGACTCGTTCTCAAGCGGTACGCAATGAACGTCGATCAGTGTCAAAGCGAGACCGATTGTAGCTCCTCCGCTTTCACTTGGAATTCTGACGGGTGAGCAACACATTGCGACGATGGAGTTCAAGAACTTCCGTTCTCCAGGAGGCAAGAAGGCTCCATTTACGAGTCCGTACCCGCCGATGGTGCTCAGCTCGAAAGAGAAGAAACAACTTCGACAACTCGCTAAAGACCTCGTGGAGGTGAACGTTGAGGGCTATGAGGAATTTCTCTACGAAAACGGCGGCAAACTTCCCGAGAGCGAATGGAAATTTTTCCGTCGAGACGAACAGGTTGAAACTTACCTTCGTCGTCGGGAGAACTACAATCTGCGCGGGTTCGGGCGACTAAGAAATTCCGGCGAGGCTCGGACACTTCGAGCGTGACCAGCACGAGCAGCACACGCAGCGAGGAATTGTCATCTCTAGATGTGGCGGACATTCGGTCCATTGGTTCAAGAGACGGCACTATTGAAGACGCCGTTTACGGCGCCATGGGGCCGACAACGGAGACCATGCGGTACAAATCCGTGTACGTCCAAGATGGGATCGAGGACTGCAATGTTCTCGTGATCATCGACAATGTCACGAAACAAGAACCATTCACGTCGCTCTCGATTCGGTGGAGAGTGACCGAGAACCCTCCGATCCTCCGAAACATCCTCAAGAGCTACGATCACATCTACCTGGAAGCGACGGGCTTCACTCAGTTGTCCAACGGAGAACGAGTTGGTTTTCATTTGTTGCACTCTGTGGATTTCCCGGCGGTGACACCTCCGCTACCAGACTACTCCCGAGGTCAGGTGGCTGCCATTGGGTTCTGGAGACAAACGGATCCAAACATCGTGGAGATTCACGGCCGGGGCGTGTTTGCACTGCCATTTGAGCGTGCTCGTGCTCTCTTCGTGCCAGTGGTGACGACTTCCATGTCCAAGTCGGTCATGCATATCTTTTATGCCTCGCATATGAAGAAGTTGCGCTGGGCATTGACGGAGCGAAAAGCTCAATTTGTGCTGTCTCGCTCGCAATCGACTATTGATCGCATATGCAGTGTTTGCAACAAGAAGCGAATGTTCCACAAGAGTGATAGCTGCGATCTCTGCGGTGAACTGGTTTGCTCAACGTGCTGCATCACGCACAAGGTGGCGTCGGTGGAGCTGGACAACAAGATGCACTGGACGAAGGTCCGTGTTTGTCCATTTTGCATGACCAAAGTTGTGAAAGCAGACACAACCGCTACAGTTCGTGCCGAGATCGAGGCGGGCTGGTACAATCAGACCTCGTAGTAAGATGAGTAACGGAGCCATTTCATGTGTATGTAGTTAGGTAAAGAGTAAGAATTGAACTGGACGTGAGCCTTGGTGTCTCCATTCGCGCTCCTAGTAGCTATCCGCGTTGGTCTACGCTGCATAAGAGTTGTTTATCACCAGCAATTACTTGTCGGCGTCATATTCAAGGCTATCCAATGCAGATGAAATGAGCGAGCGCGTCCATTTCAACTTGAGTGGATAGACTGGTGAAAGACCCGACCCTGGACTGGCGAAATGTTTGACGGATCAGTCCGCCTGCATTGAGCTTCGTCGATCGATGCTGAGTGACGCTCGGTGTATCTCAACGTGTCGTCGCTCATCAGGTAAGCCCGGTCTCATTTGCGCACTGGAAGATTGCTCGTCGTCAGTTGAATTCACGCTTGAGGATCACCAACTCGATCTTCTGAGCCCAAGCTCCAACATTGCACCAAGTCGGTCAAGTGGTCAATCCGAGAGCGGTGACAACTGATGTACCTTGTGCATCGGTCGTGCGTGGAGGACATTTGCCAATCTTAGTCTTCCCGACTCGAAAAATATTCGCTGGACACAGTTGCGTCGGACCCCGTTAGGATCGATTAGTGCTTGCGATAAACCTCATCGCGGGGGCTGAGTCTGCTTGCAATCAGTGCTCTGAGGTTCCAACCGTTCAACGATGTTGATCGCTGTCCAGAAGGCTCGCCAACTCACCCGACTGAAGCTTTGCACAAGCTAATGGTGCGGCTCTATTCAGGGGTGTTTGTGCTCCTTGAAACGATGCAACAACGACTTCGAACAAGCTTCACACTGCGCTTTGCACGACAACGTCCGGTGTCGACAGGCGTGACTCAAACTCCGATCCGGACTCGGAGTTCGCAGAGAGCAAGCAGCTGGGCATCGCGAATCGCCGTATCGCCGTAAACGCGGCGCCTGCCTTGTCTCTTTCGGCGACGAGCATAACGCGACCCGCTTCAAGTTCAGAGAGCGTGTTCGATCAAGAACCGATGACTCCCAGCCAGCCAGCTTCGAGCAGGCAAGGAGCGAAAAGTTGATATCGATACGGAGCATGGTGTACACGGTGCGGAGCAATGCTACGGCAGGCAATGTGACGAAGCACAACTTGCACCTGAACAGCAGGATATCGTCACTCTGCAGTCTCGACGCGATGGTAGTGGATACCGAGATGGCTTTACTGGGTACTTGGTCACTGCAACCAGTCAGTCGGCCACGCTGACCGCGGAGCGTTGACCACCAAACATTGCGTCTGAAGCAATTGTGGTCGGTCACTCATCGCGCCGCGGGACAAGCACCCGTTATTTCTTTTCGCTTGCCATAGTGGTAGACCGACAAAGGACTGGATTAGCATCCCGGCTACGGCGCCAACGTCAAATGCGTCGAGCTATGTGCAAAGCTAGCTTCAAAGCGGCCGGAATTCCTGCAGAGACATTGCCTCGTGTCTTTGTCGACGCGGATTCGTCCCGTCGTGCCTAATGCTGGTGGTTGACCTTGCACCCCACATCGTGTTCGTTTGCTGACCGACGGTGGTGATGGAGCTCTACACTTTTCTTTTGCCAACTCTCACCTCGGTCGCTATGGAGTTCCGCAAGGTGCAGTCCCGATCCAACAAAGCGCCGTTCGCGAGTCCGTATGCGGCTCTCGAACTCAGCGAGAAGGAGCAGTTGCAGCTCCGACAACTCGCCAAGGAGCTCGTGGAAGTCAATATCGACAGCTACGAAGAATTTCTCACCAACCACGACGGTAAACTGCCTCAACGCGAATGGAAGTTCTTCCGGCGGGACGAGCAAGTCGAGACGTTTGTGCGTCGTCGCGACAAATACAATCTGCACGGGTTCGGCACCACGCACAACCTCCACGCGGAATCCGTGACCCGGACGGCATCGAGTTTGAGTCGCACTCATAGCGAGGACTTTGCGTCGCTCAATGTAGCCGACATCCGGTCAATCGGGTCAAGAGATGGCACCATTGAGGAAGCTCTGCATGGTGCCATGTGCCCCACGACTGAGACCATGCGTTGCAATTCCGAGTATATTCAAGACGGTGTCGCGGACTGCTGTGTGCTGGCGGTCATCGACAACATGACGCCGAAAGACCCGTTCACATCCTTGAGCGTTCGGTGGGGAGTGACCGACAACAAATCTCCCATTGTCCGCAGTATCATTAAGAGTTACGACCACGTCTACTTGGATGCGACGGGCTTCACTCGCCTCAGCAATGGCGAGCGTGTGGCGTATCACCTCGTACACTCGGTCGACTTCAAGGACGCGACTCCGGCGCTGCCGCAATACTTCCGAGGACAAGTTGCGTCCATCGGGTTTTGGCGTCAAAAGGAGCCGAACGTCGTGGAGATCCACGGCCACCGAGTCTTCGCTCTACCCAGCGAACGAGCACGACACCTCTTTATTCCTGCGATGGCGACGTCGCTGTCCAAGTCAATGGTGCACGTCTTCTATGCGTCGCAGATGAAGAAACTATGGTGGGCAATCCGGGAACAAAAGATGCAGATGCTCTTCCGGCCGCAATGGAGCTCGCAACATCCCTGCAGTGTGTGCATGAAGAAGCGCAAAATGCACAAAGGCTCGAGCTGCGAGCTGTGTGGCGAACATGTCTGCAAGTTGTGTCGGATCACCCACAAACTGGTGTCCGTGGAGCTAGACAACAAAACCCACTGGACGAAGGTGCACGTGTGTCCATTCTGCATGACGAACGTCACGAACGCCGATGCAGTGGACACCGTGCGGACCGAGATCGAAACAGGCCAGTACGGCACCTTCTAGTTAGCCACAACAATGGACAATTCCCCAGCGAAGAGTACCTGTCCGATCGAAGGACAACACACTTTACAACTAGTACTAGTATGAGCGTGACACTGCGGTGTAGTGAGCTGTGTCCGTAGCAGGCAAGGCCTGCTTGTATGCGTAGAATAAAGGAATGTCGAGTCCCATTTGCGTGCTTTCGTACCGTTCCTTTGAGCTCAAGATTAGCGATCTTGAAGAGCCGCACTGGTAACACCTGCTGCAGCAAGGATATCTATCGATGCCACCATCAGCAGCCTCCTTCTTCTGGGTAAAATATGGCTTTGGTGCGTTCCGAGGCTTTGGCGATAGCGTCTTGACTGAGTGGGCTAATGAACGCTTGTGCATGTCTAGAGAACACGACTCCGCCCAAGATGTACAACGCCAACGTCTCGTGCGCAGTGCTGCTGAGTTTCGTCAAGAACCAATGCGCTAAGGGCATCGAGGACCTGTGCAAGCAGAAGAACATCCAGTTAAGCATCGAGTTGGACGCACTCAATCGAATGCTGCAGGCGCGTTTACCTGGCAGTGGCAGACCTGGCACGGCTGGGTCTCGAAAGGCGTCATCTCGACCTGTCACGCCGACCATACACACTGCAGGGACCGCACCTATCGACGAGGAAATAACGGAGGCTCTGGCAAAGAAAGCGGCGACTGAAGAGCAACTCGAGGTGGTCGCAGCAGCTTCCAAGCTGGCGAAAGGTGCGTCGGCGTCTTGATGTTGTTGTGCTTGATGCTTGGAACCTGAGAGATGTTCGATGTCGTAGAGTTAATTGCAGGGACAATGCTCGTTGACCTCGCGGACGACCACGGCACTCGCCTCAAACTCATCGAGGCAAACGACGCAAGAGCAACCACAATCGTCAAGCATCGAGCACATTTCACCGCTGTGGCTGTCAGTACAGACGACAAAGGGGTGCACCATGTCGTCCCGCTCGTCTTCAAGCTGATCAAGTCCACTCCCGAAGTAGCAGCACCGACATCTCGACCAGGCAGTGCCGCTGCAAAGTCCAAAGCAACAACGTAAGAACTTAAGCAAAACACTTGAGTTAATTGTTTAATATTGCGAGGGTGAGCTCCGAGGAACAGCGAGCGACTCAAGAACCTAGTGCACGTCACTCCCCATTAGAAAAAGAAATGACACGACAAGAGAGATAGCAGCAGACAACACGGTAGATGCAAACCATCCTCAGACGTCACAGAGACGACTGGGTCGTCGCTGCTTCCTGCTGCTCTCCACTTCAGATCTCCACGGGCTTTCCCTTCGAGGCGAACTCGTCGTAGTACTCCACGACCTTGTCCCAGTTGGCCACGTTCCAGAAGGCCGAGATGTACTCCGGGCGGCGGTTCTGGTACTTGAGGTAGTAGGCGTGCTCCCACACGTCCAGACCGAGGATGGGGATCAGCGGCTGGTCCACGCCCGGCATCAGCGGGTTGTCCTGGTTGGGGGTGGAGGTAATGGCCAGCTTGCCGTCCGCCTTGACGCCCAGCCACGCCCAGCCCGAGCCGAAGCGGGACGAGGCGGCGGCGTTGAACTCCTGCTTCATCTGGTCCAGAGAGCCAAAGTCCTCCTCGATGCGGGTCTTGAGGGCGCCCGTGGGGGCGGTGTTGGTGCTACCAACCGACGTCATCCACGTCCAGAAGAGCGAGTGGTTGTAGTGGCCTCCGCCGTTGTTGCGGACGGGGGCTTCGGTCGCAGACTGCACCACCTCCAGGATGGACTTGCCCTTGAGCGCCGCGCCCTTGTCCGACGAGATGTAGTTGTTGATGTTGTTCACGTAGGCCTGGTGGTGCTTGGTGTGGTGGATATTCATGGTCTGCGTGTCCACGAAGGGCTCCAGGGCGTTGTAGTCGTACGTGATCTTGGGCAGCTCGAACGACATCGTTGATTGGCTGAAACTCGTTTCTTCTGGGCTTGACTTGCGCACTACAAGGCGAATTGAAGAGTGAGGGCTTTTGTTGGAAGGTATCTTTTCGTGGTCGGACAATCCCACCTCGCTTTTTCGACCAATGAGAAGCTACGGGAGATTTCTATTGGTGAAAATGAATCAGATGATGACGGACGGGTTCAGGTTGACGCGCCATCCATGAGAATGGCCATGCAGGCTACAGCTCTGAAGGTGATCTCGACGAAGAATGAGACCTACTCAAGTGCCGAGGTGGCGGCCGGTCTCGTCAATAAGAGACCCTTTGGCGGCAATGTTAAACCAGATCGGACGCTTGTGATTGGCCAGAACTGTTTGCGTCATCTGAATCTGAGTCCATTCTGAGTCCATCTGATTCCCATTTCTTTGGCTGGAGGAGCATTTGACACTCGAGTTGCAATGGACGCTGCCGCTCACTCCACGGACACCGCCGCCAACGACGCCATGGACGTCGCCAATCAAGCTGAGACTGTTGCATCAGCCAATGGCCAACCGCCATCTGCGTCTGCCAGCGACAATTCGGAGTCAGCAGCACACACTCCGTCGGAACCAGCAGCGCCAGTGTCGGACTTGGCGGTTGCTGCGCAATACGCAGACGCAGAGCTCCAGTCTGTCGTGAACCAGTTTGCAACTGCTGCGGTAGTGAGCCAAGCTCCTGTTGCACCAACTGCAACGGAGAATGCAATGGAAGAAGACAGCAGCAGCGACTCTGAAGACGACAAGGAAGAAGAAGAGAACAAGCCAACCGAAACTGCTAAAGACGCAAGTTCTGACAGCGAAAGCGACGATGAAGACGAAGCGGACAGAGCCAAACTGCGCGCTGATATCGAAGCTGCGATGGACAAGGAGGACTCCAAGAACGACGGACCTGTCAAGACCGCGAACGAGGTCTCTGCACCTGTCCGAGAGCCGACGGTGGAGCTTACAGCGGACTGTCCCATTGCACAGTGTGGCACGATCCTTAATGTGAGTGTCCCCGGATTGATGATGACGATCAAGTCGAGTCCAGGTGCTAAACCACTAGAAGACGGCAGTGTGCTGTGTCTCGAGGACCGCACGGTACTCGGGTGTGTGGATGAGATTTTCGGTCCCGTTCTCATGCCCATGTACTTGGTTCGCTACGAGAATGCTGCAAAGATGCCCCAGAAGGCCACGATTAACGCTGCTGTGTACTACCCGACAGAACACGCAACGTACATCGTACCAGAGGATATTAAGGACAAGGGTACTGACGCCTCCAATATCTTTGATGAAGAGGCTGATGACACTGAATTTTCGGATGACGAAGCAGAAGCTGCGGCAAAGCGCAACCGTAAGCGCAATAGAGGTGGGGCGCATGCCACACCTGCAGGAGGAGAAAACTCTAACTACACGGCATCATCTGGTCGCGGCGGCCGAGGCGGTCGTGGAGGACGTGCTGGTCGTGGCGGCAACTTCTCGGATTACCATTCACACCAGAACGGTTCGTTCAACGGAGGCCGTGGAAGTTATACCCAGCAGCAGACTGCAATGCAGACGCAACCGTACGGTGGTGTGACGAAGTATACGCAACCCCAAGCAGGGAGTGCCTATGGAGCTCCGAGAGCAGCACCCTTGATGTATGGTAACACGAACTACACTTCTCCTCAGAACTACGGAGGACCACGACCGCCTATGCCTCCGTACGGTATGCCGCAGCCTCGCCCAGGACAGCAAATGCCATACTACCAGCCGCCTCCACCGCCGCCGCAGTACAACGCGCATAATCTCCCGCCCTACCCGCCCCACGCACCTCCCCTCATCAACCCCAGGCCCAGTATCAGCAGTATTCACAGCCAACCTACGCGCAACCGCCCCCGCAACGATACACGCAAGCACAACCTCCACCACCACAGGCCGGCGGCTACTATGGAGCGAACAGCCAACAGCAACATCCCCTCGTGGTTCTTACGACCAACGACGTTACCAGTAGAGAACAGGATACCGTCGCTGTGATCTCCAGACTTTCATTGTTCACTCCCGTGCTTTTGAAATGTAGAATAGATTATTCAACTTCAGCGCAGCGCTTATGCCAATCGAAAGAATACAAGCAACAACAAACTAATACGATAGCACAGCTTACCCACTTGAAAATGACTGCCAGTACAGCATCAACAGTCTAGCTGGATGTTGTCAGCGTCACACTCGCGATGTACCCGTTCTTCATCACTTCGAAGATGCATCCAGGAGTTGGCGAGTAGCACAAGGTCGATCCAAACGGATGTAAACCCAGTCCGTTGTCGTGGACGATAGGCCGCAAGTCAGATGCTCCACCAAATACTACCCGGATATCCTTCCACTGTATTCATGGCAACAGCATAAAAATCAGTCACGAAATCGAAATCCTTGTTTAAATCAAGATAGTAGCGATCTTGGGGTACCGGTGTTTGAGGAGTGATTTCAGAACTTGTTTTCTTCGAGATCCCAGATTTCTTCAGGACAGCCGACGTCGGAAAACTCAGGTGGAAGTTGCACTTGTGATAAGCACCAAAGTCTGGATGACTATCGCACGCGGAAATACAATTACAGCAACCAAGTTCAGCAAGTCGACCGCAATAACATGGGAAAAGCAATGCCAAACATTATCAAATCTCACCCGAGTGCATTAGCTTTCAAAATGACTTTTGACGCTCGGTGCATCGAGTCGTAGAGGATGTCAAGCCCTAGGTGGGGGTAGTTGTGAAAGTAGTCGCCCACTAAACCTCCTGCGACAGTGGCACTGTAACTCACACAATAAAAAAGGAGCATAAATCCTCACGATACGTTCAGTAACTAGGACGAATTTGTAAACTGTACCCGTCGTTTGGATCTTCGGCCTTTCGGAAAACAGATACTGGAGCACCTAACTCGCTAATAACTTCCTGCATGATGGAGATACATCCTTCAGTCAACAGCAAATTCCCAACATTGGTGTTAATTGACGACGATACCTGAGGTGACCACCCAAGCTCAATGCGCTGCTTTCGGCCGGTGAAAGCCAATGACGTGCACTCTTCACCAACCTCTACATCCACCTCTTCGAAGTAATGCCTGCATATAACAGTTAGATGATTAGCACTCAAACATCTTCGAAAAGTACCAGAAGCATATTACTTTTTGTCGGGGTTGGATGTCCTGGAGACTGGTAGTTTTCTCCCACAAATACCATAAACCCCGTCGCTGCTGGAGTCGCCCCATTCTAAATGATCCAATTCAACCCGCATTAGCCTCACAAACAACTACCATAACCTCTACAAAAACTCACGGGGAATTCCATCGGCAGATCCGTGCCGTTCTGATACAAGTCTCGATACTCGCTTGGAATTGGGAACTTGATGCATCCACCTTTGTACCCCAAGCAATAGCTCTGCATTAATCAAGTTCCAAATTACAACCACAAGTCAGCAACCGTCCTGCCTCACGAATCAAAGTGAAAAAATCAACCTGCTCTGCAGCGTCGTATTGGCCAGGGAATGTCGGTCCAAATAACTGCAACGCAACACAAAACACCAACAGCACAAATAAGCATAAAAATTAAGCAATACTAATAGTAATAATATATATTCCGGTGGTCGTACATTGTACACCGACATGAATGTGGCTGAGATGTCGCCGCCAAAGATCACGACGCGCCCAAACTGCAGTGCCACTTGGTTCACATCGTAAAAGTTGATGGTCTTGAGCGTCTGCTGCACAGGATCAAAGTGTAGCTACATATAAAAAAATTATCAGAAATTACGTTAGCTTTTATGATACGGCACTAAACTGGTCACCTTCAGTCCGTCCTCCGCAGAGCGCACAATAACGTCGCGTTTGTATGGCTCTGCAGCGTCGTACGAGATCTCGAAGGGACGAACCGGCAGACGGCTCTTGAGCGCGTGGAGCACCTCCGCGATGCTCGCTCCGAGACGGAACGGCCCCACGCCTACGCCCAGTTCAATGCGCCACACTTCACGGATCATTTTATGGCCGAGAATTTTGTGTTGAAGAATGTGTACCCTGTTTGTGGTACAGGATAGGTGAAGCACGATGATTGGACGAAAAACAGAGTGGATAGTTCTGTCTGGCTTTTTGGGAACAGCAACCGTCCACCCTCTTCAAAAAAACTATTCCGACCAGGGGATCCCTTATCGGCACGATAGTATCGATTCACTGTACATAGTGCTTTGTATGTAGATTCTGCAGGCAAAGACCTTATATTATTAGAGCAAGGGATGGTTGACGGCATGGCTGCCTTTCAGCAGGCATGTGGTCATCATCATGTTGGTCTTTTGGTAATTTCACAAATGTCCCGTTCGCATAACCAGGCCACGTTAGCAGTAATCGTCCAATCACATCGCTCTATTCATCGCGGGTAGGGTCGGAACCCGCTATTTGATCAAGTCGTTGACGACGCGAACGAACACTCGCCATACAAAGACCAAGTCCAGTCTCCTTCACGGGCTCTTCCTCGTAACAACCAGAAGCTCCACTCGCAGAGTACACCAAGACTCGACAGCCAAGTCGGTACGAATTCCGCTAACCGGTTCTTCGGTCGCAGGTTAGATTGCCAGTATTCAGTTCAAGGAGTCGGTTCAGTCAAGAATGCTGCGTCCGCTAGTGCTGGGGCTCGTGCTGCCTGCTGTGGCCCAAGGCGCTGCGAGCTGCGCAGACTGCAACGGCCAGACGTGCGTGCTGGACACCGCGGCGACGGCCGTCACGGGGGCGCCACGTCTCTCTCTTTGTCCTTTTGCAACTATGACACATCCAAAACCGACAGCTACGCGCTGACCTTCGGGGCGTCGTCGGTGCCTTCCTGCGACTCGGGCAATGATACACTGCCGGTGCTCGCGTCTCTAGCCGCGGGGACCCGTGCACCGCCGATTCCTGCACTGTGACGGCCACGTTGAAGTCGGCCATCGACTGGGCGATCGCCTTGCAGAACAACGGAGCGGCCGGCACCTTGACCGCTCAATTGACAGGCAACGACCAGGTGGCGACCGTCGGGACGTTCGCAGCAGTTCCCGCCGCAGCGATGAATGCCGGCACGGAGACGGTGTCGGTTTGTGCCACTGACGTCACGGTGAGCGGCTCGCGGTTTTCCAGTGTGGAGAAATGCAACGCGGTGCAAGTTTGTCGCGGGGCAGCAACGGACACTGCGTGTACGACGGAGGTGATGAAGGACGCGGTGATTGGAGATGTCAGCTGCGATGGCGAAGGCTGTACAGGTACCGTCTCACTTAGTCAGTCGTTGCCCTGTGACGGGTCCAGTGGCAGCACGGCGTTGCTGGTGGGGGTGACTGTGGGTGGGAGCACCCAGTCCAACTTTGCCAATGTCGGCAGCATGACGGCGCCGAATTTCACGATTGCAGATGCCTCTGGACTCAACACTGGCAGCTCGGAGCTGGTGCTGACAACGGACACGTTTTGTGCTGCGTCGTCCATTCAACTGAACGTGTCGGTGGGCGACGGCAGTGATGATAGCTCGACCTCGTCGGTGGATGTGAGCAGCGTCAACTCGACGACAAACGGAACTGTGGTTGTGGAATTAGCGTCGCCGCTGAGCAGCACTTTGGCTGGGGAGGACGTTCAGCTGTCGCTCTCGCAGTGTGGCGTGTCGGCTACAGGTTCGTTCGAAATTGGAGAAGGCAGCGGCGATGATACTTCGGCGGCAACAGGATCTACCGCCGGGTCTGAAGGTGTCACTGCTGCTTTAACAGGATCTGCGGGCTCGGTGTCGACGCAGGAAACTAACACAGGCACAGGTCTTTCCCATGGCATGATTGTGGGCATCGTGATCGGCGCCGTGGCGCTCGCAGGCTTCGTGTTCGAATACGCGCATCACAAGAAACGGCAAGCAATGCAGCCGCAGCAAGACTTAACAGCCAACAACGTTGCAACCCCCGTGTAAGCCGCATGGATTTTCGTGTCATGACAAGATCGAGCATGCGAATGTCAGACTGATGTAGGCATTTTTTTAAAATAAGAGCGTTCTCGTGTGCTTAGTTCATTTGATCTTGCGTTCCTCGCGGATTTTCTTCGATCGCACTACTGCAAGTTCCTTCTTGAGAGCGAACCGCTTAGGGGCCGACAGGGAAGGACTCTCGAGCTGTGATTCCAGCTGCACAATTTGTGCTGACAACTTGGCAAGTTCTACGTCGATAGCACTGTTTTCGACAGTCGGTAGTACAAAGTTCTCGATGGGTGCGACTGGCGCTGGTCTTTCACCTGGCGCACTCATTCCATGTGCAGCATATGCGGCATTATCACTTCGAGGATTCCCTGAAGTTGATCGTTTTTCACGGGTCGAAGACATTTTCGCTGAGTTGACTTGATCGGTCTTAATAATTCGCGATATTGGTGATGGCGGTGGGAGCGCAGCATTCGGTGGCAATTTATTCTTCAGGTAAGTCAGAATCTCAGTGCTTCCCTTGGCAATCACGGCGCCACGCACTGTTCGTTGCGGGTTCCCATTCATGTAAATGGCACGAAGGTTCGGACACAAACCGAGTTCACAGGGCACCTTGGTCAAACTGTTGTTCTCGAACGAAAGAGACGCGAGTTGAGGCGCGTCGTAGATGCGGCTAAGCGAGCGCAACTTGTTATCTGAGACGCTAACCACGTTCACTTTAGTGAGCTGCGACCATGGAAAATGATCGAGCGTCTCGATTCGATTGAAAGCTAACAGCAGCGTTTCCAAAGAGTGTAGATGACAGATCTCCATCGGCATTGATGCAAGGCAATTATTGCGAAGATCCAGCTCTTTAAGTGTATTCCCAAGTGCCGGTGAATTGCCCAGGAATTCACTGACACTCTCGGTTGAAAGATGATTTTTCTGAAGACGTAAAAGCTCGAGATGCGGCAGTGTTGCAATGGACGGATGCAAAGACTGCAACTCGTTGCTTTCAACTGTTAATGTCTGCAAAGACCACACGTAACGAGGTCAGTTTAGTACACGCCAAATATTCAAATGCGCAACAAACCTTTAGCGATTTCAACTCGCCGATCTCAGCTGGAAGTGCTCGAAGTTGGTTTGACGAGAGATTCAAGTGCAGCAGTGTTACCCCAAAATTGAATTGACCCTGACCCACTAAGTTTACCGGAAGAACTGCCAAGGGGTTATTCATGAGGACCAATGTACCTGTTGCAGCAGCCTCCCGGAACAAAGCAGTAAACTCTGAAGCGGCTGGTGGCGCGTCGCTGGGGCTGCAATTATTTACTTGAGCCACACGCTCCCGTTCAAGCTGCAACTCATCCCGTTCTTTTTCCAGTACATCGACTCCAACTGGTGGCGGTCCTCGTGTGCGTAGATACTTTTGAGTGATTCACACCCTGAGCTAATGACCGATCGACGAATAGCTCGAAGCGGATTGCCATCGACAATGAAATGGTTTAAATGTTTGAGATATCCAAGACCTGGAGGGAGGTCAGTGAGATCGTTGTTGGCCACATCCAATGTCTTGAGACGATACAGGCACGCGAGATTGGCCGGCAAAACTTGCAGTTTGTTGTCCCGCATGTCCAAAACCGTGACCGAATCTTTAATGCACAGAATTGAGTTTTCGTCGATGGAAGAAAGAGTGTTGTATCCCAAGAAGACCTGGTCTAGCGCTGCGCTCTCCGGTAGTACTGGGAACAAGACCAGTTTGTTCTGCCGCAAGTCCAGAAACTTGAGTCCCGACAAGGTTGACAGTGCGTTGCCTGTCGACTCCAAGTGATTTTTCTTGAGGTCAAGATTCTGCATGTTGCGCAGTGCTCCGAACGACGTGGGCAGCGTCGTCAATTGATTCGTATGAGCGACAAGCACGTGCAACTTGCGGAGTGAGCCAATTTGTTCTGGTAGAGATGAGAGTGCGTTCTCTTCGACGTGAAGAGATTCAAGGTTCTCAAGGAGGCCGATTGAGTTTGGCAGACAACTGAGCTTGTTACCGGACAGCATAAGCTCTTTCAAGCTCGTCAGCGCTCCAAACCTTTCAGAAAGATTTTGCTCCAGTTGGTTGCTACGAGAGCAGACAAACACGTGAGAAGGTCATCACAGATAGGTCAAGACGATCACACGTACTGGCTGAGATCAAGATAAGTGAGTGCTTGGAGATCGAAGAATCCTTCGGGGAGTGTTTGCAGAGCATTTTGACAAATTTTGATGGAAGTGACCGACGTCAATGCTGCGATCTCGTCCGAAATGGCAGGAATGGAGTTGTGACTCAAATCGATCTTCACCAAGTCGACGCATTCCCATTTCTTCTCGTCCTGTCGTCCAATACTCAGCATGAGTCTTCCTAGTCAGAGAACGACATGAAACAACATCGTATCTACCTTATCCATGTGCTCCTCGAGATGATACACCTGAACGGGGAACTCGGTCAAATTTCTTGCTGGAAGACTCAAAATTCCCGACCTTCGAGCTTCTCGAAAAGCTCTCGCAGTTTGATCTCTTGCAGGTGCAAAAACCACATCTTGCTGTCGGAATCGCCCTCGTGCTCGCATTCTCAACGTACTCGATCCTGCGCAAAATGCACGCGAAGCGACACATGCAATGCTGGACTGGTTCAACGTGGAAATTAACCAATAGTTTTAGAGCTCATTTCGCGACCAACCATCATGTCAAGAGATCCCGTGGAGATCGTGGCTTCTGAAGCTTTTGATCCCGCCGCTCTGGAGGCCCAGCAATGCTTTTTGTCGTTGGAATTCCCTGCCCGACATGGCTCCAAAGTGATGTCGCATCTAGCGACGAATTTCCAGCCATTGTCGGACTTGGGTTTCGGTCACCTCAAACGCCTCAAGAAGCATTCAAGTCTCCCTAAAACGCTCGTTGCGCTGATCCGGCCGGAACCGATCGAGAATGGAGAAATCCCGGCGCTTCCCGAGCAAATTCAAAGCTTGGAGACGCTTTTTGACGCCAAAATCACCACTGCCGAAGCCTTGAAATGCGCCCCACGGACCCGAGAGCTGTTCGAGAAACACACCAAGAAGTGGCCGCTGATTTTCCATTCCAGTGTCGAGGAGGCCGCGACGTTGCCACCAATTGAAGAGCACGAGAAGCAGCAAATGAAGAAGCATCTTGAGACTGCAGAGCAGTGTGGAACGAGGTTGCAAGAGCTGAAGTGCGCATCGGGAGTTGTGGTAGTTGACCCGCGAGTTGATGAAGTGGTGGCCACGTCGCACGTGACAGAAGAGCAGGAGTCGAAGTACAGGTTCCGAACGATTTATCACCCCGTGATGGTGGCGGTGGATGCAGTTGCAGAGCGAGATCGACGACGAGAGGCGGCTGCTGTGGAGGAAACAGCTCGAAAGAAGCAGAAACGAGGAGATTCAAGCGTTGAGCAGGACGTGGAGACAGAGGAAGGTGATGGAGAAGATAAGCAGAACCAGTCGTACTTGTGCACTGGATACGATGTGTATCTCGACTATGAACCTTGTGCCATGTGTGCGATGGCGCTCGTGCACAGTCGTGCTCGGCGTGTTGTGTTTGATCGCTCGAATCCGTCGGATGGAGCGCTGCAGAGCTCCTTCCAACTGCACACCATCAAGTCGCTCAACCACCACTACCGCGTTTTTCAACTGGCGATTTCAAGTGAGCAAGATGTTGTTGAGGCTGTGACAACAAGCAAGGGCGAAAAGTGAAGCAGTTTGCTGTATTAAATACATGCGCAGTCGTTAGACAGAGATCATGGACTAAAAGAGTTTGAAGCACTTGGTCAGGACTTTTAGGACGAGAAATCCTTGGTCATGGCTTCGAGTCTTGGCACGAGTTCGTTAAACGTGGGGCGCTGGTCCTGCTTCTTGGTCCAGCAGTCTTCGAGTAGTCGAGCAAGTGCTGTGGGCGTGCCTTCAGGTACTGTCGGGCGGAGGTTTCCACTAGCCACGCCGTTCATAATATCGCTCGAGCCTAGATCTGGGTAAGGCTCACCCCACGCAAGAGCTTCCCATACGATGATGGAGAAACTGTAGACATCACACGGAGTGCCATACTTCTCACCTCGAAGCACTTCAGGTGCCACCCAAAGCGGACTACCACAGATTGACATTGTCTTCCCTACATCACGGAACTTCGATAGACCGAAATCTCCGATCTTGGTACGCATCCGGTCGTCTAGTAAGATGTTCTGGGACTTGAGATCGCGGTGGATCACAATCGGATTGTGGTTGTGCAAGTATGCCAGTCCCTTGGCCATGTCAAAGGCAATATTGTACGATAGACGCAGTTGGCGACTTTGATCAGGACGAGGCATCTTGTGGTAGATATCGAAGAAGCTGCCATTCGCAAGTAGCTCCGTCACAAGCAGCAGGGTCGGCGGCTTGGAGCAAGAGCCCATAAAGAGCACAATGTTCGGGTGGTGTAGCCCCTTCATGATGTTGCACTCCTTCTCAAACTCCATTAGCGTGTTCTTAGGAACGCCGCTTACATGCAGTTTCTTGATAGCAACTGGGGTGCCAAAGTAGCTGCCCTTGTACACTACACCAAAGACGCCGCGTCCGATGGCGGCATCCACGATCAAATCTTCTTCGCGAATCGACAGGCCATCGTCGTCAGCAGGCCCCGCCGTGGCATTCACGATCTTCCGGTCTGGGAAGATGATATGGTCTTCCCATTTCTCGTCGCCGACATGCTTGGACAGAATCGATTGAAGCGTTGATATGATAATTGAAAAAGACGGTCGGGCATATATTTCAGCGCTCCAACAACGAGTCATGAGGCTGTAGAGATCCTCCATGGCATCTCCAGGCGGAAGCTCGAGGGTGTGGAAGTCGGTGGGGCGCTTCCCGGCTTGTACGACGAACGGAACAGCATCCACCGAGATGGAGTTGTACGGGACAACGTTGCTCAGTGCTTCGAAGATGATCACGCCAAAGCTATACACGTCTGCTTTCTCAGTGTGTTCCTCACCTTTGAAGACCTCGGGCGCAATCCAAACACTTGAACCGATAAAAACTCGAGGGACATTCGCGCTGGCGCCGACGCTAGGCGTTGCCGGAATTCCGGACTCGACTTGATCTCCACGGAAAGCTTTAAGTTTGGAGAGTCCGAAGTCCGAGACTTTGCAACGCCAGTCGGCATCGATCAGCAGATTGACGCTCTTGAGATCTCGGTGCAAAATTGGTGGCTTGCTTGAGTGTAGAAAATGCATTCCGCGGCTGGAGTCCACCATCATACGCAGTAGCAGAGACCAATCAATCTTAACTTCGTCACTGTGAATAACGCTGTAAACGCTGCCTTTAGGACAGAGTTCCATCACAAGCCCTACGAATTCCGGATGCACCATGACGCCCATGAACATAACCACATTAGGGTGACGCAGTTGAGCCATAACGCTCGCCTCTGATCCAAAACTCGTCACGATGGATTTCGTATCACCCTGGAGCGTGATTTTCTTGACTGCCACTCGGGTCTCCTTCCACGAGGCTGCATACACACAACCGAAGGTGCCTTCGCCTAGTTCTTCCTTGATCAAAACATCTTTGGGATCGATGTGGCAATTGGCGCTGAGAATGCCGCCAGCGTTTGACCCATTGTCAGGTGAGTGGTCATTAGCCCCGCCGCTGAACCACCCCGTCATCTCCATCGTCATCTGCACCATGACATTTTCCTGCGCGAGCCGCTCAGTCAACACAAAGTCGCGACGTTCTTCGTACTCCCAGTTCCACGACAGAAAGCAGAGCAGAATCGAGTAGAGGATGATTGCAGCGCTCACAGTGCCTGGTGCACTTAGCTTTTCACTACTCGAAGCACTCGCAAAGCGCACCCAGGCCAGAATGAGGAAAAAGGCACTCGAGCACAAAAGCACAGTGGCCGATTTCAAGAAGGTTAGTCCCGTTGAGCTCGTGATGCCAAGTGAGAAGATGAATTGAACCCAAATGTTGCCCTCGCTCACAGTTGTTCCTGCCGCAGTGGTGTCCAACAACGCGCTGACTTGACCGATAAGGCACACGAGTGTCAACCAATTCATGTTAGTCATGAAGTATCGCTGGAAGAAGATCACCAGCAATCCCATTAGCGTCACGATTCCAGGGAAGATCATAACAAGAGGCACTTGAGTCCACTTCCCTTGCTCCGCGTTTGCTTTGAAGCTCACTTGCATGATCACAAGTAACGGAATGAAGAAGGCGGTAAATCCTGCACCAAACTTGAGCCGCGTCTGGTACTTGGCACAACGAGCGACCGAGAACCGTTGCTCCATTTCTGCATTCGAGAATTGCAGCGACACGAACGAGATGCCAATGTCTTCCTGACGACTCGGGGTAGTACTGTTTCGAGGACGGAAGAAGTTGAGCTTGAGGTCCTGCATGCTTGCGCCCAAAATATGCAGACGTGTGCCTTTTATCGGCGACGTCGGCTGACTGCCGCCATTCATCGTTTTCGGTGAGTTTGTCGCGAACTTGTCGGGTTTGGTTGCGCTGGCAGTTTTAAAGTTGATCCCGCTCCGTCCACTACTGGGCACCATCTCGATGGCTTTGCCCGAGTTGTCCTTGGGAATTACTTTTGCCATCGACAACCGCGTGGGCGTATCTGTCATTCTCGAGTGACCAGTTTGGAAAACGGGGAATGGGAACATCATGCGCTCCATTTGGGGCGGTTGCACCCTGCTGTCGGCACGCTTTTTTGGCCTTGTTGCTCTGCGCGACGTTCGACAAGTCAGTCGGTCAGAAGCGAAACTCCTTGAGTTGTGAGGTGCGAGCAACTTGCACACTGGAATGAACAGCACCTGGACACCGACGGTATCCGATAAGAATAGGGAATGCTTTGACTATAATTGCTCCTCGTCCTCTTTTCCTGAGACCGATCTTCCTTGCCATGGTGCTCATTCGTCTTTCACGTCTACGGCTTTACAATGTCAAGTGAATTGAAGCGAACACAGCGTCACAAACTCTTTCGGGTACTATGGCTGCGGTGTCGAGCTTGTTGAGACTTTCTTGATCGTTTCAATTGGGTCGAGCGTGAAGTTGCCGAAGGCTCCGCGGCGGAATTCCTGCAGTAGGAACTGAGCAGCCAGTCGATTCTGCACGTCAGGCTCCTTGCCCAATGCACCGCAGCGCTTGTACACGAACTCGAAGAGCTGGCCAATGTCATCCGTCGGACCCGGGAGCTTGAGCGCATCCACGTACCGTGTTGACTTCAATTGATTCAAAGTGAAGAGCATGTAGTCTGCAATCAACTCCGTGCCGACAACGTCGTCTTTGATTGCACCTGTGAGTGCCAGACGCATACCCGTTTCCGCCGATGGGATGTTCGGCAACATGACGCCTGGCGTATCCACCACGTACACTGCCGGCTTGTCATTCACCTACACCAACAAAAAACCAACAACAAAAACCATAAGCGAATCATCCCACAAAAAAAGCAACAGCAAACGGGGTCCGTACCTTGATGATATCATTGCGAACCGTGACGCCGGGCGTGGGGCCTACCGTAGCTCTCTTTCGACCCTTGGCCAGCTTCTGCGAGTTGGACAACCGTCGAAACTCGTTGATCAACGAACTCTTGCCGACATTCGGGATGCCGACCACCATGACCATCGACCCCGCCGTGCTCTTGAACTGCGCGCCGCTGCGTTTGTTGCACCATTGCAGGATCGCTTGCAAGCGTTTGCCTTTGGTCACGGACGTGAAGAGACAGTCGACGTTTCCAAGCTCCTGGGCGCATTGACGCTCCACTTTCTGCTGCATATTGGAGTTGGCCAGGTCGCTCTTATTGAACACCACGAGCCGAGGCTTGGACTTGCTGAAAGCCTCCTCCAGAATCGGATTCGCAGAGCTCCACGGAATCCGAGCGTCGCGAACTTCGATCAGAACGTCCACCGAGTCCATCTGCGCCACCATTTGCCGCCTCGCCATTGCCATATGACCAGGAAACCAGTTCACTTTGGCCGGATACAAAAACTTGGATCGGAATGCACTCATTCTGGAGCTGTCGAAGGTGGATGCAGCAACCGTTACGTCGGACTTGTGGACGACGGTCTCCGATATCGGAATGACGACCACCACGCGCTTTTCCACCAATGAAAACGTGTAAAAACGGAATATTAACCAATGAAAGCTAGGGATAGAAGATGGGCTAGCTTCAACTTGGACTGAAGATGCCTGGAGTGCTAGTATTACGAGTGGCACTGAGACTGTCCTACTGGTTTCTCTGTACTACAAATATGGTTGTGTGGCTGGCTATGCATTCCCACGGCGCGTACGCCGCCAGTCTTTCCAGCCACCTTTTTTCTCCGTCTACTGTCTTCGCCGGAACACCCTCAGCCTGCTCACTCCGCTCTTGCCCTTCAGCCCGCTCCGGAGCAGTTCCAGCATGTTCCTCGCGGCGTTGACGTCTCGGTTCCAGAAGTTGGCCCTGCAGCGACTGTTGACACAGCGCAGGACGTTCCTGGTGCCCTTCAGTACGATCTTGAAGTCCGCGAGTTTGGGGTTGCGGAACTTCCGCATCTCCTCGATCTCCTTCTCCTCCTTCTTGGACGGTCGAGACTTCAACCGAATGTCTTCCTCGTCCTCTTTTCTTTTCATCTTTGAGAACAGCCGGGCCTGCTTGAGCCGCTGGTGGCAGTAGGAGCACGTGATGCTGGTCTGGTACTCGTCCATGGGAACCACGGTAGCTCTCTTCTTCAGCGCCTCGATAAACCCTTTGACCGGCCCAGTGGCGTGGCCCTTGATGCCGTCTCTGCGACTCCAGTCTCCGAAGGCGATACAGACCTGCTTGCTGGGCTTCGGTACAAGTTGTGCAGCCAGGACGTCAATGGCTTTCATCTTGGCGCGATCTTGCGTGAACCTCCACTTGAGGAAGGCCTGTTCGGCAGAGAACGCCAGTAGGAATCTGAGGTGCGTCCAGAAGAACTCAAGACGCTTGACGTACGAGTTGTAGTTGGCTGTCTTGAACGACGGCATTCCGTGCACGACGCCAGCATACCATGGCTCGCGCTGCTTCAGCCTCTCGTTGTACCGCCGGAAGTCGTTCATCCTTGCCAAATGACGGTACTCGCGGGTCGAGATCTCCGTGATTCTTTCTTTCCGCTGGTGTCGCTGTCTGCGTTGCCGCCGTGTGCTGGTACGTTTCCGTGCACGATGTCTGCGTCGGAGACGACCCACAGTCGCGGCAGTAACAAGCGAGCGCATGCCCGGGTCGATGCCGATGAGAACGTCCGGAGAGTACTCTGGGCCAAGCTTGAACAACTCCTTGGCGAAATCATCGCGCTCCGCCAGCTCCTCAGGTGTCTTGACTTTCTTCTTCCCGGGTCTCTTTTATCCGCTGCAGAGCCATCGTTCTTCTTCTGCTTTTTGCTTTGAGGCTTCTTTTCGACCACTACGACTGACGTAGTTGTCACGGGTCTCTGCATGGTGACCGAGGCTGCGTAGCCATTGGTTTTCACCTCATCCACGAACTTGCGGTTCTCGGTCTCGAACTGCTGTACGTCGAACACAGCCCTCATCACATCCGTCTTGTTGTTTTGGAAAGTTTTCAGATCGAAAGAAAGTTGGCCATCCTTCCCGTTCAGCTCTTTCTCAAGAAATATTTTCACGCTTGGATCAGCCACGACTCGCGAGAGAAGGCCGTGTAGAGTGCTCGCGTTGATTTTCACGTAGGCGGTCTGGTACGAAGTGGCCACTGGCAGTAGCGAGTACACTCTCGCGCCTTTCGTCTTGGGGTGCTTTTCCACAAACTTCTCCATGAACACGAGCATGTCGCGAAGTTTTCGAATGAAATGCGCACTGTTCTCTCGTATCAGGCACTGCCAGGGGACGATTTCTAGCCATCTGCACAGCTCTAGCTCCACAGGGTCAGTCGTGTCGTCCCACGTCGTCCACACCTTGACCATTTTACCGGTTGGATTCCCTTCGTCATTCATCTCCGGCGCAGACTTGACGCGGTAGCAGCTGTCGACAATGCGCTTGGTCTCACGGTACTTGAGCTCCACCTTGCCCTCGGGCGCGTAGCGGAAACGGACGTACTGGTGCAACCGGCGCCGGAAGTGGAGAGCGATCATGTTCAGCGCGTTGATCGACATGAGCCTGGCCAGCTCGTTGATCATACTCGATCCATTGACAACACGTTCTGCCTCGTACGTCGGCACTTGTGCTCTTTCGGCCCAGTAACGCGAGCAAGTCTTGTAGAAACTTGGATACTTGGTCTCGTAGGAGCCGTGATTCGCCAGCGAGGCGGTGCAGCAGCGGTAGAAGAACATTTGCTCGATCTTGGGCGGCTCCTCCTTCTCGTTCAGGCAGCGTAGAACGTGAAGGTTGGCCAGATGCCAGCCCTCCAGCTGAACCTGCTTCATGACCACGCAGATGCGTTTGATCTCTTCGGTGAGTTTAGGAAGTCTGAGGATACGTGTGAGCTTACAGATCACGTTGGAGTGCGTGTCCTTTGTGGTCTTCTTGAGCCGGTATGTTGGCATATGAGCCGGTTCTCGAGAGGGAGGCGGTAGTTGCGCATCTGAGACGTGATCTACGACCGAGTCCTGCGTCTCCGCCACGGTCTCGAGCGATACCTCTACCGCATCAGGAACTTGCGTCTTGGAAACGAAGTCGAAGTCGCTTGAATAGAACTCTTCAAGCTCTTGCGAATTGGCGATTCCCAGGTCTCCGGATTGTCGGGTTCTTGTTTATTCTTGCGCCGCTTGCCACCCATGGTGACAAAAAAATAACACGCATAAAAAGAAGAACTCTCTCTGGGTCACACATATTATGTACTTCATGTTTGAATACTCAAATGCAACACTGCTTCAATGCATGTACCCAAAACATCACTTGTAAGGGGGTGGACATTCTCAGTGCCACTCGTAATACCGAATGTCGATCACACTGCAAATCAAAGGCCCAATGGACGTGGTGGTGTCCCGTAAAGGGTAAGAATGAATGGCAGTAAGGCGCAAAGAAGTTTTCTTTGAAGGCATTTGATACGTAACGTGCATTTATATCTTCACCATGTGAATGGTTTGCCTACGACGTAGAAAAGATCTCCATGTTCGATCTGGAGGTCTCTCGGTGGACTGATGAAGACACAGGGATGAGGTAACACCATTCCGTGCTCAGGCCGCCACAAACCAATGCATGTGCAATTTGCCTGTGGAAAGTAAAACTCGGTTAGGTTTAGTCGAACCAAACTATTGACAGCACGAACCATGTCGAGGAACTTGCGGAAGCACTCGCCATACTTGAGCGCAATCAATTCTTCGGGGGCTTCCACCTGGAACAATCGCCGTTCACTGCAAGTCAAATCGAAAAAAGTTAGAGCATCGTCCAAGGCATTGCGTTGCAACCAACTTACTCCAAGTCATCGACGCTGCCGTCGATCAACAAGTGCAGGAACTGAGTGATCCACGGTTTCCGGTAGCACTCGCTCATAAGAGAGTCGATCATCGAGTTCATGTACACACGGCCAGAGGCGACGAACTCCTCCAGGACGAAAGTAGCGTCGGCCTGACCTTCGCTTTCGTCCAAAGAGGCGAAAAATGAATCGCGTCGCGCCGCTGTCGCTATACTTTCACGTCGCGGTGATCGGTAGGAAACATTACGGACGACAAGCGCTGGCAGTCCGAAAACAGAGCAAGTTCGTTGGTCATTGGCCAGCGAGCTCAAAAGCTTGACGTTTGTCGATTTATCCAGCTCCACCACGAGGTTCGGCATTCGTGTGCGCTGGCTGATCTCGACGATATACCGCACGATTGTGATGGCGTCAGCGTCAACCATGTTCGGGTCTGAGTACTGCGCTTCAGAGGATTGTGTGAGGATGAGAACTGAGATCGCCGCGCGAATATTGGTTTTCTTGAGATCACCAAAGTTTACAGGTGAACCATGCACGAAGTACACGTCGCAAAATCCACGGAGGCGCTCAAACTCGCGCTCATCAATAGGGGTAGACGCTAAAAAGACCAGAGCTGGTGAAGCAGCATCGTCGTCAACCAGAGGCGCCTCTCGGATTGTCCTGATGAAGTGATATGTGTCTGACGGAAAGCCACACACTACAATGTGGTCTGCGATATCTTCTGGAGTGCCCAACGAAACAAAGCGTTCGTATTCCGTCATCTGGTTCGGATGCTGTCCTTCAATAGGCTCTGTTCCATCCGCGATGTCTCTCTCGATCCCTCCCAATGCAGCCTCCACGTCGTAATCCTCGGCAACGGTGTACATGTTGATCAAACCTTGGCGGATTTGCTCGACCTCATACCCTAATGACGGCTTGATTTTCTTCATTTCCATCGCACCGTTGCTAGCCACCGACTTACCCTGGCGGCGAATACCCTTCCGATACGACAAGATCTGCTCTGGCGGGATTTTCATCACGTTTTCCACCGCAGTGAGACCTTTTGCAATGGCGTAGACCTTGCAGCATAGATTGGGATCAGCCATTGTGCCCAGTTTGAACTCCATGTCTACGAAGCGCACGCCATCTTCTGTAAGCATTGCCAGCGGGATGATTGATGCCTTGTCGTACAGGAATCGGATGAGATCACCAAATGTGAAGCCGGAAAACGTGCGCGGAATATCGACAATGAAAATGCCGTGGATGTATCCATGTAGATACTGTCGTTGCCATTGCAGCGAAGAGTGATGACTATCCAGATCCGAGTTGCATTGCGCTAGCAGGTTGAGCAGCAATGTAGGCAGCCCCATAACCTGACAACTTCTCCCGAGAATCGAGAACTTCAGCATTCCCACAACCACGACGTCACTGGCACCCATATTGAGAAGTGTGGCAGCGTTCCTCGAGTTGATAACCTGCGCGTAAATTGGGCACGTAGGATTTCCGCGGCGCAGCGCGATTGTTATCAGAGCGCAGCATTGATCGGCGTGCTGAGGACGCGACGCCTGTCGGTTCACAAGCACGTAGCAGGCACTGGCATCACTCATTACTGCACGCGATAAATCTTCGTCAAGCAGTGGAGAGCCCACGATGTACTGGGTTTTGCTATCGTACATATGCAACACCTTGTTGATTTCAGCCGTCGGTGGTGACGCATTTAAGATAACCACTCTCTCATTCCAGTTGACGTTGCTCGGGTGGAAAAACTCGCTGAAGAAAATGGCGAGACTGTCGGCGTTTATATATCCCGTGATGATGACATGCGGATGAAGCTTAGCCTCCGAGTAAGCCGACGAATAGTCCGTGTGAGATGTGATCGTCTCCTGGATGCGAGTTAACTGGATGGGCACGACGATGAAGGTCAAGAGGATGACAAACGCGACGATAAACTTGCCACTCCTGGACACGGGAGCGATATCACCGTAGCCTAGTGTTGAAATGCTGACCATCACGAAGTACAGCAAATTAGGGAACGACAGGTCCCAACACTGGCACGTTCTGTGGTCGGAGTAGCATGGGGTAAGACAAGCCTCCGTAGCCTGCAATAACCCTGCAGTCGTAAACACGATCGCGACAATTGTGAGGATGGCAGCCCATGCTTGTTGCTGCAGAGATGACTTGGCGAATTGGACGAGGCGGAAAATACGGATGAAACGCAGCGGACGCAACATACGGGAAGTCTGCGGGAGCATGCTCGTGTTGCTGATGCTGTCGGTGTAATTTGTGATGAGATCAAACCACGACGGTAGCACGACGGCAAATTCTATTGCCGGGAAGAAGTCAACGATGTACTCCAGTCGATCGATTGTAGCATACACGCGCAAGAGATATCTGCGAAAGAGAGAGATCAAAACAAAATGTCAGGAGTGTGCTACAGTGAACACACCAGTACGACAACTCACTCAAGTGTGAACACCATATTGATGCCGAAATCAACCTCTGTACGCAGTAACCACCACCACATACGTGTCAGTCGCCCCGCCAAGTAAGCAGTTTGTTATTCTACCGCTCAGTACCTCTCATCCACGGAGCATAGTCAATTCGGAGACCTGACCAATTCAAACTAAGGTGGAAAAGCGCTTGGAAGGAGCTCAAGACCGCCATGACAGTCCTGATACTGTTTCCAACGAGCGAGCTCTCTAAGTTGCGCTGCACCCACTCCCGCAGAGGCTCACCAGTGATGCGTTTGACCATGTACACTCGCGCTTTTCGCTTCGTTTTCGCCGATACGATCCTCTCGCGAGTAGTGATGGCATGGCGAAGGTGCTTGGGCACGATCTTCCTAACCGAGGAGGTCGAGGTCGTCGGCTCCATCGTGATCGATTCAACTGTCGAAACTGTAGCAACGATGTAGCCATGTTCATTCGCGACGCTTCAAGATCTTCCGGTGGTCGATGGGTACAAATCAGATGTGGGCCACATAATTTGGTCCCATACAAAAACCAAATGAAAAAGTTCAGTTTTCAAAATGACGTCTCGAGGCAGTCTTCGGGATCGAATGCGGCGTCCGACGCCTTCTCCTGCAGCTCCTCAGGCGTCCGCTATGGCGCGTACGCTCCGTCTGGCACGCCAAAGTGGCGCTCTGAACCTCTCTAACCGCGAATTGCGCGCTTTCCCGACCGAAATCTTCCGTCTGTACGAGGATTTAGACGAAGACGAACGCAGTTGGGAATGCGCCAGTTTGGTCAACTTGGACTTGAGTTACAACGAGATCGAGACCATTCCGGACCAAATTGAGTCGCTCAAGTACCTTTTGAAGTTTAAAATGCGCCACAACCGACTGCAGAAATTGCCCAACTGCTTCTGGAACCTCGAGACTCTCACAAGTCTCGACCTGAGCAAGTACGTGGAATTTTAAATCATTATTTGAAAAGTTTGAGGGATAACCTTTGGAAAATAACTTGTCGGTTATAGTAACCAGCTGGAAGGACGACTTCCGCAGCAGTTGGGAACGCTCAACAAGCTGCGGGAGCTCGGGTTGGAAGGCAACAAGCTCACGGAACTGCCAGAGTCAATTGGCGACCTCCGCCATTTGGAAATTTTGAAAGTGGACAGCAACCAGCTGAGGACTCTTCCATCGACGATCGGTGAGTGCTGTGCTATTGCTGTTGTGGGAGGTTTTGGGTTTTTTAGTTAATTTGTTGTTGTTGTTGTGGTAGGAAACCTTGGAGAGTTGAAGACGTTGTCAGCGCATTCGAACCAGATTGCAGAGTTGCCAGTGTCTTTTGGATCATTGACGAGCTTATTGACGGTTGATTTCAAGAAGAATTGGCTGCGCAGTACAGAAAACGCTTTCGTGGCATTGGCATCGGTCACATACATTGATCTGCGCGAGAATAGACTGGAGGTATTTCCGGTGCTTCCGGAGAACAACACGTGTCTGGATCAGCTTTTCCTCGGGTTCAACGCGATACAACAAATCCCAGAGGACGTTGTTCTGAGCGTGAAGGAGTCTCTGACAGTGCTGGATGTCCGGGATAACAAGCTGCAACGTCTGTCGGACAGGTTTCCACAGCTGTACCGGCTTAAGACGTTGGATTTTACTAACAACGACCTACACGACCTCCCAGCGGGGTTAGGATATCTGAAGTATCTCAATCATCTACTTGTCGAGGGCAACCCACTGCGTTCAATTCGCAGCTCAATCATTTCTTCCGGTACGGAGCCGCTGAAGAAATACTTGCGGACACGAGGTGGTCCTCCTATTGGTGTTGACGTTATGGATGAAGAGATGGATGAGTTTGCAATCAGTCAAGGGCGAGTTGAGCAAGACGATCCTATGGATGGAGAGGCCACATCAAAGGATGAGTATCTGTTTCGCGACGCCGCTGCCTCGGGCGCCTTACAGCTTGCTGAAATGAAGCTCCAACAACTGCCGAGCCAGCTGCGTGGCGCAGGAAAATATCGCTTTAAAGAAACACTGCTTCAGTTAAATCTCTCGAAGAATCAGTTGCTGGAACTGCCAATGGCGATTGGAGAATTGACGTCGCTGACTACACTGATTGCAGAACAGTGTGGATTAAAAATGATCGATTCTTCGATCGCAATGATCCCAAGCTTGCAGTGCCTTCGACTGCGCAAGAACTCGCTAACAACAGACATCATCGATGCTTTGTTTGTTGCAGGCAGCAGTGCCGGCGCTTGCTCTTCCCTAAAAGAGCTAGATTTGCGCAACAATCTCCTCACGGATGTCCCGCAGCAGTTGCAATGCTTGGCAGCCATGGATACACTGCTGCTCTCATTCAACCGCATCCAAACGTTGGACACGTTTCCGTGGTCGTCCATGCAGCAACTGTCTGTACTCAGTGTTTCGGACAACCGCGTAAGTGCGTTTTATTTTTCATTTTAAGTCATCTTAGACTATGAGAAGCTAATTCTCTCGATTTTCTTCAGGTGGAATCGCTTGGAACTGTTTATCAAGCCCCGATGTTGGCGTCATTATCTCTGGAGAACAACGAGTTGCGCAAGGTATCATGTGTTGACGCTGAAGGAGAGATGTTGAAAAGTGCTGACATGCTCTTATCTGTTGTTCATTAGATTCCTGCCGAACTTGCGCTTTGTGAAAACCTCCGGGCAATTTACTTGGCAGGTAACCCACAACGCGGCATTCGAGCACATATCCTGAGCGGTGGCACCGATGCCATACTGAAATATCTCCGCAATAGACTCCCTCCTGATGTTCTACCTCCTACCATCAGCAAGAAAACGCAGGAGTCTTTTGAGACTACTGGACTTCCGCCTCTGTCGAACCAGAACACAGAAGCCGGTATGCACCAGCGAGGAACAGTACAAGACCCCAAGCGTCCACGTGTGGACGTGTCAACGCCTACAACCAAACATCTGGGAGTGAATCCAGATCCGCGACCGACAAACCTTCACAATGACTCTACTGCACTACGCCAACCACCGCCAGAGCCACAACCAGAACCAGCAGTACCAGACGGCAGTGTCAAGGACGATGTACTGGAGGAATTGGAGGCGAAGATTGCCAGACTTGAACAGCAACTGGACGATTTCGCCATTACGGCGGCAAAGCGATTTGCTCTGAAGAAAGATCTGGCCATGACTCGCTCGCTCAAAATTCGCCATCTGCGCAAGATTGGACTGAAGCCATAGTGAGGAAGGACCCCAGCACTGTTACAATTTTGATACGGACACACTGAAAGAAGCAACTCGAGTTAGCATTCAAATCTTAGCCCAACGTGACATGCACAGTAAAATCACTAAACGAATACATTTCCTGGACGACACAAGCTCTGCATGCCGACAATTTGTACGCGGCCAACCTCTTCAAATTCAGGCCAGCCGTAATCCGCCAGCAGCCCAACTCCACAGATCGGATCAAGCCGAAATTCAACAATCTTGCTCTGGTCAACGATGAAGAAAACCTCCAACTGCTTCACTTCGAAATGCTGACGCGATCGTGAAAGTTTTGTCAACCACTCGTGAATGTGTTCTATGCGGAAAGCGTACTGGGGTGAAGAAGTTACCCAAACGAAGCGAACCAAACCATTTTGCTTGCATGTCTTGATTGCATCGAAGCCGTCGGGGTGTCTGTGAGTTGGTTTGATCCACATGTCACCATCAGGGATATCTGAAGGAATTCCAATCCACGGTCCAACCCAATAGCGATCCCACGTGCCAATTTCTTGGCCATCTTTGTCCAGCAAGGCGATACCAGTGAATCGAAGACTCGTAAAGAACAACATCTCGAGCATCCAGCTATCTTCGGGCACTCTGCTCACCCAGTGCCTTCGTGTGGACATAAAATTCCGAAGAGCACTTTCAGAGCAGATGATGGCGAGTTCAGTAGCCACATACTTGCTCACAGGAAACTGCATCGTTCTCTCAGAATCTGGCACTGGGAACACCGCGAACAAGCGGCTAGTATCTATACATGAGTCATCCTCAAAACTGGCAACGGATCCGACACGCCTCGCCCACTCCACTGCCATATCAAGTTTTTCGCAGACTGCTCTCGTACCAAATTGAAACATGTAGCGGCAACAGCCACCAGCATAGTAATACTTGGCTTCCACCATGGCTTCCCGGTGTGCATAGGGAACAACAGCACTTTCCATTTCGGACTTGGGGTCTATGGCCGGCGTCAAGGATTTATCCAGCGATGTTCCATCAGACAATACTTCACTGGTGTCCAGGTACGTCGACACACTCTCAAAGAATTCATCGCTCTGGACGGCGGCATGGTAGTCAGCCAGAGTCCACGAGGGCACCAAGAATCGCGTTGCACGCGTTGTTTTCTCTAGCTCTTCACTGAATTGGTTGTCAGAAGCCAGAGAGCTAATGTACACAAGTCGTCGGCGGGCACTTTCACCCCGTTCCAAGAACCACTCGTTGCACGCACGCGATACTGTCGTGAACGCGTCTCTATTCCAGCCATCAATCAAGACCAAATGCCGCTTGTTGTTATCGTCGACGCAAAGGATGCGATCCAAAGCCAACCTCGAGTGGATGTCAAACGTTAGCGCAACTCGTTCGCGTCCATTCACTTGGACGAATCTGCCATCTAGCATCGTGCTCAGCTTTATCCACGTTACGATCCATTCGCTTTTGTCGAGTGTCGATGCAAATACTAAGGCATTCACTGATTTCCCGCATCCGGGAGGACCAGCAATGCGGCCAAGACAACCTTCATCGCAAACTTTTTCCCTTAAGAACGCGAACAGTTCATGAAAAGCCGGTCGGCAGTAGAGATAAAGCGATGACGCAAGAAGCCCAGAGTCTTTCACATCCTTGTCACTAAGTCGAAAAACTGGTCAGGCGTGTGCTGCTCCACTTCAGACAGTAAACGCCGTCTCTTGTTTGGAGTGCTGCCATCGTCACTGGTACTTGGTATGACGCACAATATGTGAATGACTCCCGTACGAGGTACTTCGCCATCGAAGACTGCACAAATCTGCTGAGAAGGACTGATACTCTCGCCCGATGTTACCTTTTCGATCACTTTGGGGATCGCTCCATTTAGCACCTCCGTCAGGCATTCGTCTTTACAAATCCAGTTGCCGTTCACCTTTGCAGAAAACAGCTTCAGTTGCTCTGGTGAGCTCTGAATCAACGTCAGAGTATTGATTGTCCTCGCAGTTTCTCTTTGCAAGTCCTCAACAAGGAGCGCTTCTTCCACCATCACGGAAAACACACTAGCTTGATGACCTACCAGCACGCAAGACAATTCCCACATCTTCCTTCCACAATGACTTTTGCCGACTGAGACTCATGCTGCTTGGGACAAGAAAGGCCAAAAATGAGGTTAGCCAATCGGACGATGGGTGATTTCGCTTGAATCGATTCTGATTGGCGGGTGTGCCCCCAGGTAGATAATTGTATGGAGGTCTAGCGAGTGAACTTAACGTACTAGTGCAGCCATGTTATCCATCACGATGTTATGCGTACACCACACCTCGAGTCGCGATCACCTACTCAACGATCGCCTGTTGCTCAGCACAAACTCTATTTCGCTTCCTCAGCAGCTATTCCCTTGCGAATGTCCTTGCAGCTCGTTTTGTGGTTGGGCCAGTCCTCGCGTTGGTGTTGTTTGCTGCAGTAAAAGCAGCCTTGCACTCGCATCTCAGCAGACTCGTGGCTTCAGTCGCTCCCTCCTCCTTCTCTCTAGTTGTTGACCCACAGAACCGACAGCCGATCTCCGCTGCCGACACTTCTCCCACCATCACCTGCTTGAGGAACATAGTCTCGAACGTGTGCGCCACATTGGTGAGCAGTGTCAAGATGACCTGCTGCCGCATCTGAAGAGTGAGCCACACATCTGCCTCCAGCAGTTTGCCCTGTTTGATCAACGCCTTCTTCTCTTCTTGAATCTCCGGAGACGCCGACGGTAACAGCGACTGCACATTGTGCTCTGGGTCTGCAAGGTCAATGAAGGCCAACGACACGTTCTTGAAGGTGTCGCCGGAGAAAATGGGCATGGTTCCTGCCTGTCGGAGGGACGTCAAGTACAGTAGATCGTGGCGGCTGCACTGGTCCGTTTTGGTGGCTCTTGCATTCATTAGACGCAGCAAAACCTTGCCGTTCTCCTCCAATAACGCCTTGAGTGTAAGCTCCGGCGTGAGCAACTGGGAAGCTTGAGGACGAGGCTCCTTGGGGTCGTACGAAAGTGGAATATCGGGTGACGCATTGCGCAAAAGGGAAACTTGGCCTGCATAAGGCAGAGATAGGAACCAACGCATAAAGGCCGATGCATTGGCCCGCCAAAAGCGCGTCAAATACGCGGCAGGAGATTCCTCCGGAGTACTAGTAGCAGTCTCAGCCATGGTGCTATGATACACGAAAAAAATGTGTGGTGGTGCTTTGCCGCAACTTTGGACTGTCTTAGCGCAACTTTGAGCAAAATATGTTATGTCGGACGCGATAAATATAGGGAAAATGGTCTTGACTGCTCTTGTTGCTTGCTTTTTCGTTGTGTTCGACATTGTTTTCGCATGGTGATGTCGCCACCGATAGTTGCAAGTCGTTCGCCGACAAAACGCAAGTTGTTGCCGTTCGCGTCCACTACAGACTCGACTTTGCATCGTCCAGTTTGGAAAAGTACTCGAGCTATTGAATCATCCCCTAGAAGTCCTCGTAGGGTAAGTTCCGTGCAGAATACCTGTAGTCTTCGAGATCGCGTGCTTATTTGGTGTTCAATATGCTTTTCTTGCTTTGGTGGTGGACAGCCACCGTCTCGGTTTCGAGGTCAACTTCGGTATGATTTGCTGGGACCGCCACTTCCTCCGGAACCGATATCGTCAACACCTGAAAGCCCGGCTTGCCAACCTGCAGACGACACAGCCAAGCCGAGTACAGCCGATAGAAAGAGTATATTCAGCAATCTAGAGGACTTGCGATGGCTGGAACATCAGTGGCTTGGCCGACGCGGCAAAAGCAGTAACCTCAAGGCGACACGCGAACAACTGGCGCTCATGCGCCGATGGTTCGACTCGCTCGACACCGACGGATCCGGCGAAGTAGGTGTGGCTGAGCTCGAGGATCCGCTCGTGTCTGTCGGTCTGGCGTGCAATCGAGATGACGTTCAACAACTGATTGAAGATGTTGGTCCCAGTGCCTCAGGTGGCGTCACGTTTGACTCCTTCTTGAATCTGCTCTATCCCGAGAAACGCAGGCGCGATCGAAGACCAAAACTCCCATTGCCACTGCACATGCCCAAGCACCGATCTCCAAGGAGACCTGTAACCTCGCCGGTCGTATCAACTAGATCTAGAGCTGGTTCAAGACCAACGAAGCATTCGATGCAAAACTCTGAGAACAAGAATGCCAACCCAGTTGCAAGATTGTTCGAGGACCTTCAAGAAGGCAAACTGGGCGATTTAGCCATCCCATTCCCTGTGTTGATCACCGCCTACCGTCGACGCATGCTCCTCGATGCACACATGGCTGAAGACCCAACTTCCAAGAGGTATGCAGGCGTCTGCCTTTCCAAGTTGTAAAATTATTAACTGGTTGTCGATTCTAGCAGAATCGGGTCGTCTGTTTTGCGTGCCCTGGAGGCATCGACACAAGAGACATCAACAACTTACGACTGGAAAAGGACACACTTTGATCTCCAGCTGCCGTCGTTATCCTGACAGTGCGCACAGTACGTGTACTGGTAGGCGGTGAGATACCAGTGATGAAATGTGGTGAAATGAAGAAACAAGTACATAAACTAACGCTCAATCTCGCCACTTTACAGATTCATTTGTCTTTTGTGCCCTGGGGCACCTCGACTCACAATGTTTTATGTCATCACTTGAAGTGGTGTTGCTGCCCTAGGCAGAGTCCACCAACCGCGAGAGGGGCTTCCGACCTAATTGAAGCCCAACTCCATCTACTCGTTTTGCAGCCTCCATGTGCCAAGCACAAACAGCTCCGCTTCGCAACGCGCCGGATGAGGAAAATACGTGCACACAAACCCCACCCGCCACTTCTCTTTGACTTCCCGTGGCCCAAGTTTGCAGACGGAGTCCGTTGGTGTTTCGCTTCCTCTGTCTGATAAACTTCCTTCCATTGCTATTTGCACTTGCGTCGTTGCTTGTTGTCTGTCATCTTCACACTGTCGATCTTCGCTCATATAGGGGTGGAAAAAACTACTTGGCATTCACAGTACTCATGGGTGGAGTCTTCGAAGAGCCACTACTACTTGTCACAGGTTTCTGGATTGGCGCCTGCGATGTTTGTGGACCAGGAGCTGCATTACCTGGATGCTGCTGACCCGTTGCAGCGCCAGGTTGGCCGCCAGCCTGGCCGGCGCCGCCTACTTTTGTGCGCTTAAATGCTGCTGCGTTTGCTGCTGCTGCCATTTGCTGCTGAGACTGGGATAACGTTCGTTTTACACCTGCCATGTGACCAGAGTCGGTGCTTCCGTTCTTCATGGAGTCCCCACCATTAAGACCTGAGTTCCCATCACCCTGCAGGTCGTCAGATCCCAGCAAGGATTGCGACAAGTCCAAGTTCAAGAAGTCTGAAGACTCCCTAGGCTCATATCGTTGCTCATACGCTGCTGCTGTTGCTGCTGCTGCTGCTGCTGTTGCTGTTGCTGTGGTTGCTGTGGTTGCTGCGACTGCTGCTGTGGCTGTTGCTGTTGTTGGCCCGTAGGAGGTCCATTTACTGCACCTGAGCGATGAGCTTGGGCTTGAGCTTGTGCACGAGCTTGAGCTTGGGCCTGCGCTTGCTGCTGCTGCATATAATTCGGGTTTTGCCGCTGCTGCATCTGTTGTTGCATTTGTTGCTGCTGCATAGCCGCATTCGACTGCTGCTGTTGCTGTTGCATCTGACGCATGGAGTTCTGGCGCTGAAGTGCCTGGTTCTGCTGGTACTGCTGCTGTTGAAGCGAGTTTTGACGCTGCATCTGCGCTTGCTGCTGCGCCTGCTGCATTTGAAGCTGCCGCCGCTGCAATTGGGCTTCTTGGAATTGCTGCAATTGCTGCGGGGTAAGCTGCTGTCGCATCTGAGGGTTCTGTTGCATCATCTGCAAGTGCTGCTGCTGCATCATTTGTTGCTGAGTCATCCGGTTCCCGTAAGGCATATTGCCTACTACATGTCCTTGAGGACCCATATTGCCTGGCCCTGGGTTCATCGCCATACCAGGAGGAGCATTTCCTGCCATCATAGCTGCGTTGCCAGCCGCACCACCGGCATTTCCCGGTATTACACCACCGGCTCCCGCGCCTGCGCGAGGATTACCACCAGCCTTGTGTTGGGCGCGCGCACCCATCGTTACTGCCAAGTGCTGCAAACGCGTCTTCAAGGAAGAAAAGTCGCCATACTCGTCGCGATTTTTTGCCGTGCGATACAACGAGTCCTCTAGTCGACGTGCCATGTCCGGCAACCGTCGAATCCACTCCGCTGGAGCATCCGGCTTTCGCTGCTGTAACAAACTAACACTGCACGCCAAAAGCAAAGAAACAGTCAGCATCCTGCCACTCCATCCAATCACACGCCATCAAAAACGTACATTTTCCCGATCATTTTCCGACGCAGCGGGAGATCGTTTTCAGATTGCCAAGCAGCCTGGGAATCAGCAGGGTTACTGCCACCAGGTGTCCGTCCAGCCGCAGCGCGCTGCTGAGCCTGCTGCGCCATCTGCGCTGAGCGCATCCTTGCATTCATCATGTTTGCTTGCTGCGCGTTCTGCTGCGGTCCTCCCATCATCACGTTCGGGTTGCCGTAGTGTCCGTACGCCGCGTTGCCAGCAGCTCCTCTCGCCATGCCTGGATTGCCACGCTGTTGGATATAGGCAGCGCTGCCTCCCATGTTCTGCTGATTGGCGCTCTGGCTCATGGAGATCCGCAGCACTTCCATCGGCGGCGGGATCAGGTCCGGATGCTGCATCATCATGGCCTTCACCCGTGCGAACTCCTCGTCGTACGACGACGTCGGCTGTCTGTAGCCCTGTGCCTGTGGTCCGCCCATGTACTGCCCCGCGGCGCTCGTCGGGATCGCGCCGCTCACTGTAGCCATCTGCCCGGCGTGCATTTGCTGGTAGGACTGGAACTGCTGCTGTCCGTTCTGCTGATTCATCATCATCTGGTTCGCGTACTGCTGCTGTCTCTGCTGCATCTGCATCTGCTGCTGGTTGCCGATGTGCGGCCGAGCCGACGACGTCGTGGACGGAGCAGATGTCGCAGCTCCAGAGCTGCTGGAGTTGGCCGCGCTGGTGGTCGTGGCAACTTGGCTCGAGGTCGGACCCGACTGTGATGACGGAGGCTTCGTTGATGACGTGGTCGCCGTAACCGTTGATGACGTTGCATCCGTCTTGGCTGTTGATGACGTCGTCCCTGTGCTGGTCGATTGCGCTGCGCTGGATGACGTAATAGTCGGCTCGCTCTCCTTCTTGGGCTTGTTGTCCTCCGTCTTCAGCATCGCTTTGCTCTTGTCGTCTGCAGTGGCTTCCGTCGTGGCCGTAGTGGCAGTCGTGGTGGATGATGACGGAGCGGAGGAGCTGCTTGTGGTGTCAAGCTCCGAGCCAAAGTACGGCCCCGTGAGATCGTCCGCTTGACTGGTAGGCGCAGAAGATGATGACGCTGGTGCTGATGACGTAGTCGTCGCCGACTCCGTGCCGGGCTTGTGGCCACTGGGGGACGGTTTAGGTGAATCGCCAAAAGTGAACTCGTGGTCGTTGCCCGTTGGCATTGTGGCAAATGGGTCATCCCCTAAACTTTGTACCCCCGTGGGAGTTCCCACACTGAAAGGCAACGCGCCGCTACTGCCACCGTTCGGTGAATTGCCCATTGGGGTAGAATTGGTCCACGAGCCGAGAGAACCCAAATCCAGCAGGTCGCCGCCGGCGAAATCGAAGCCGAACGAGTCCATCTCCGGTGGTTAAATACTAGCAACAAAAGAGCAACACCTGAAGTGGCAACACAATGACAGCGGTTAGAGAATTAATTACCTAAAGCGACAGGGCAGCAGTGGCTAAAAAAGTCGAATTTAAAAACACACACACACACACGCACCTGGAGTCTCTCCGACGCGCAGGAGAAGCGAAGAAAGAGGCGGAAGACGCGGCTGGGACTCGACTGCGAAGGAGTCTCTCGTGGCTGGCTCGCTCTCTTCCTGGTATTGCGCTTAGACACACCTGTGGCAAATGCACCAAGTCCCCTCGCAACAGTTCAAAAACTGAGGTTTTGGAGAAAAAGCAAAAATAACCCCACACTGGCCGACCACCGGCTAAAAACCTCACGCTGCTGACGCGCGCGAGAGGCGGCTGTTGCAAACCGGTCCGTTGCAAATTCGTCTCGTTCAGCTTGAAAACTGTATGTGCAGGGTGTGACAAATGGAAGCAATTATTTGTGCCACTGGTTCTCGCCTGCTCTGGCTTTTTCTCGATGGTAAAAAACCTCGACAGCGAGGTGGAACCTCCAACCAAGCGGCCAGGAGGGACGAGATTGCCACTGCTGTCACTGCAACTCAACTGCAGCGCAATCCACAGACCGAAAAAGCAGTTTTTGTGTCTATCTGCTGCCAGTGTTGCATCAAGGCAGCGTCGTCGACTGCAGGCGTCGACAGTGCAGCAAGATCGCCTCAACGCAGGCGGCGTCTGATTGGCTCACGGCTTTGCATCCTTTTTCTGCGACGTGGCACGCCTCAACTTGAATCGCGGGCGCGACTGGTTTGAAATACTTTTTTAAATACTTTTGCCTCTGTTTCCGACTGGAACAACAGCACGAAAAGGCCACACTTCACACACTTCGAATACATGGGAGACAACGTCTGCTGTGAATCAAAGAGCGCCTCGAGAGCGCCAAACTATCTGCTATTGCCTTGATTAAAGTATGGCGTGGTATGGCAACTTTGACTTGAACAATGTATGCTACTTGTTTAATTCAATTAACCAAGTGTTCAGCTGACAGCGCTGAACAGATGATTCACTTATACGGGAGCCATACAATAATGCAGAGAAACCATTTTGCCGGTCGTCCACCAACAGTCAAACTGGTCAGCCGAGTGATGGCGTCCACGCGCAGCTCTCGCGCGGTGAAGGAGCGGCAACTGGCGCTGGTGGAGGACCCTGGCCGAGATCTGCAGAGCGTGGGCGGGCGCGACCTGCAGGTGGACGACGACTGGGGGAGAAACTGAACCTGCAGGTCAAGATCATGTAAGTTGCATTTCCAGTTGCATTTTTACCTAAACGACGGTTGCATTTTGCCATTTTGTTTTTATTAATTTTAAAAAAATTGCTCTTTCACTTGTTAGGAATGTGGTGGGAACGGTCGACCTAAAGACGCCATTGGACCTGAAGACAATCGCTCTGCATGCGCGAAACGCAGAGTACAACCCTAAGGTGAACAAAAACTTTTCCTTTTTTGCCAAGGAGCAACTTTTCACGTTGTGGCATTTTGTGCAGCGCTTTTCAGCGGTGATTATGCGTCTGCGCGACCCCAAGACAACAGCTTTGATTTTCGGCTCTGGAAAGGTGCAATCGCTTGTCTTTTTGTCAGTTGCATTGTCTTGACGAGCTAAACGGGTGTGCGTAAACAGATCGTCATTACGGGTGGCACCAGCGAGGACAGTTGCCGGTTAGCAGCGCGCAAGTTTACGCGCGTAATACAGGTATGTCCATTTTAACTATTTGCTCATTTTTTAAAAGCTCATTTTATCAAACCATTTTTTATTTCGGTTAGAAACTCAACTTTCCCGCCAAATTCTCCGAGTTTAAAGTGCGCAACGTCATGGGCACGTGCGATATCCGCTTCCCCATTCGTCTCGAAGGACTTTTGAACGATCACGCGCGTTTTTCCAGTGTACGTTTTTGCTTCAGAATTCATCCCACTTTTCATATTTCTAACTGAGACGAGGCATCATATTATTAAAATCTGGTTTACAGTACGAGCCGGAGCTATTCCCTGGACTAATCTACAAGCTGGTGGAGCCGAAGTTGACACTTTTAATCTTCGTGTCGGGCAAAATTGTCCTCTGCGGGGCGCGAGATTCGGACCACCTCCACCAGGCCATCGACAAGATGTACCCTGTGCTGCTGCAGTACCGGAAAATGACAGCGCCGCCGTCGCTTGTAACAGGGAAACCTGGCTACGAAGAGAACGAGGAGCTCGAGCGGTTGGAGCCCAGTGCCAACGTTTAATCCGTCCAAGAGGCAGTGCATTGCTCTATGTATCTATCCTATCCAACTAATCCAAAAGAAAAGCACAACACTTGAATCTCTAAAGCCATCTATTCTTGCTTTGCTCTCTTAGTGCCAACCTGTTGTAGGTTTATTCAATCTTCGGGTTCTTCTTGTGTTTCTTCCGCTTCTTGCTACCACCAATCTTGACAGTATTCTCTGTTTTAGCTGGCTGAGACTCTTCGGCTTGCTTGTCAGATTCGCTGCTCTGTTTAGGCTTCGACTGCTTCATCTGCTTCAGGCGGTTCGCCTTCTTCAGATCGTAACCAGAGACCGTGTTGATCCGATGCCGCGTAGGTGGGGCCTTCAGGAGCTCCTTGCGCTTCGATGCACTGTAAAAGGAAAAATAAAAAAGTTAGCCCAATTCAGCTGCAAGACCAAGAAAATCATAAGCACATACCTAGCCTTCTTGAGCGATAGCATCCAGTCGGGGACCTCGCAGCCCGAGATTTTCATCACATTGGCAATAGTACGAAGGTACACCATATCATCCTCTGTGAAGAACGTGACAGCCTTACCCTTGCGTCCATTTCGACCAGTACGACCAATGCGGTGAATGTAGCTCACAGCGCTCTGTAAAACCAGAGGTTAACAAATGTGAGTTCAGTAAATTCCATAAGCAGAAGAAATTGTCGTACCTGTGGGAAGTCGTAGTTGATGACCATGTTGACCGCCTTGAAGTCCATACCACGACTCATGAGGTCGGTACAAATAAGCACCCAAACTTCTCCCGTGCGAAAGCGGCGAATCACGTCATCGCGCTGTTCCTTCGTACGATCTGCATGGACAGCACCAATGTTCACTCCGTCATAGAGTAGTTCATGGTACAATTCGTTGGCACGTTCCTTGTTTTGCACAAACAGTAGCGCTGGGAGCTGGAGACCATCGTGTAACAGCTGCTTCATGGCAACGAGCTTGCCTTTCTCCTTACCCACGAAGACGAGCTTTTGCTCAATAGTAGTAGCGCCAGCATTCTTGGTTCCCACAGCAACCTTAACAGGATCACGCAAAACCGTCTGAGCTAGCTCTTCCACCCCTCAAGCATTGTAGCACTGAACATGGCTCGCTGGACCTTGGCGTGTGTACACGCAGCGAAAATCTCGTCCACCTGCTCCACGAATCCCAGCTCCAATAGTCTGTCGGCTTCGTCGAGACACACCATCTCCACAGTCGACAAATCCACCTTAGCTTCTTGAATAAGGTGCACAAGGCGCAGCGGCGTCGCAATCAACACATCGTGGTTCGCCGCGAGCTTGCTTTTGGTCTGTGAGGTGATCGTAGCAGCAGTGGCTTTGGATAGCAAAGTGATATGCAACTTCTTGCCTGCGGCGAGCCGCATGAATTCAGCGCGAATCTGCACCGCCAAGTCGCGTGTAGGTGCCAAAACAATTGACCGGATGCCCTGGCCAGTTCCAGTGCCGGCTGCCAAGTTAGCTAAGATTGGAATTGCAAAAGCTGCAGTTTTACCGGAGCCTGTAGGCGCTGTTGCCAGCACATCGCGTCTCAGCAGCAAGCTCGGGATCGACTGCATCTGCACCGACGTCGGTTCCTTGTACTCTGAGCGCTCAATGTTCTGGAGAAGCACACGCTTCATCTGTTGCGCATTGGCACTCGTGTCCATGCGCATATCCGCAAACGCAGTAACTGGTGCAGGTACACTCACACCACTCACACGAATCCCAAGCTGACGGCGCAGCAACTGCACGCCATCCCTGCAACATCAACAATTTATGCCAATTAGAATCAAAGCCTTCGCACAGCAACAGATAGTGCAACACGTACTGTTCAACAGTCGAGGTGCTGTTCTTGGCAGCTTTTTTCGCCTTCTTCGTCTTCTTAACTTCACTCTCGTCATCCCCATCGTCCTTATCTTCGTTCGTCTTGAACAGATTCACAGTCTCTTCTTCTTCCTCCTCTTCACTATCACTGGACTCCTCGGCCTCTTCTTCAGACTGTTGCGAGACTGGCTCGCTCCCCATTGACTCCGTCCGTGAGCGTCGGCGAGCTCTCTTCTCCTTGCGCTTAGTGGCCTTGGTCTTGTGCGACACTGGGGCCAATAATTGGGACGCCTGCTGCCGCGCCTCGTCTTCCAGACGCTGCTCCTCCAAGGCGCCTTCACTCAGCTTGCGTTTGCGTCGCGGCTTGCTGCCCTTGACCTTGTGGGGCTTGCTCTTTGGCTCGTTTCCTGCCCAGTCCGGCACCATGTCCACACTGATCTTGCGAGGCGTTGGGGCCTTCTCCCGAGGCTTCGGAGCCTCGTTGAAGCCGAAAAGTCCAGCTCATCCACCTCCACAGTCTTCTTCTGCTCTTTCTTGGCTCCAGGAGCTAATATTTGCAGCGCAAAGCAGCGATTCAGACGGAATTAAGTCAGAGGAGTGCACGTAATGTTCTGAAGCGTGTAGAGATCGCTACAGAGAGCGTTGACGAGTGAAAATTGCATGACGAGGTAGAGAAGACACTTACCAATATGCTTGAACTGCTGTTTGTCCTTCTGGAAGCGCGCACCGCCGAACTTGGCGCCCTGCGTGAGCGCTCCGAAGAAGGTGCTCGACATACTTACGGATTGTGTTTTGACCAGCCAATTGACCACTAAATAAGGGTAAACTTCACTCTTATTAAGGGGTAAAAACTGCAACTTGAAGTGCACTTTACTGCTGTTGCTGCTGTTGCTCTACTGGTGGTGCTTGACTGGTAGCAATTGGAGCTGCATCAAAAGCATTTTGTTGGTCAGCAGTAGTCTCCGCTTGTGGTCGTTCCAATGACGACCTCTCATCTGACCAATGGTCATTCGGGCCGAGGTGGACAGTGATTTTAGTGCAAGTTTTGCTGATGGCGACGGCGTCCACATACTCGTAGTTAAGACTCTTGAGTCCATTCTTCTTCCACGTCCGGTGGTGCTCCTTCAGCAGCTGCTTCTTCACCGTGCACTTCCACTTGCTTGTACGCAACACCGCCAACTTCTCGTTCAAACTCAATTTCTCCAAGTCGCGAATAGTGCCGCTACAATTTTACACCTGAGCGTTAGTATGAACTACCTCATAAACATGCCAACGATATCGTCGTTACCTTGGGGGTGTCTGGATGACGAGTTTCTTGCGCACCACTCGACTGTACAGTTCGTTGTCCTCACCACCCCAGCCCCAAAAGTGTTAGGGAAGCCGTTAATCTTGATGAAGTGCTGCCTTGTGAAGGCAACAATTCCGCCGAAGTAGGTCGAGCTTTCACTGTAGCGGTCCCAGACCCGAGCAATGTGCATCGGTCCAGCATGAGGCATCTGCGAGTAGAATTCACTCAAGTCATCCTGCAACAAAAAGTAAAACGTTAGATAACCGTCATGTTTCTTAAACGAAATAATTTCCGTACCCCAGGCAACAAATCCACATCGTGGAAAATGAACATGTCGTAGTCGTCTCGTGCCATATCGAAGCCTGCGTTGAGCAGTTTGCCTCGATTGAATTTACGGCCATCCACGGACTGCTCCAAGATGAACATGTGGAACGATACACTGGCAACAAAAAGACAAATTAGCACCAGTTTATCCAGCCTAGTAGTGCAACAAAACTACCTTAAGGGAGCACACTGCCGTTGCAGAAACTCGGTCATGTACGGCACGAACTCATCGAGATGAGCTTGTCGTCTCTGGGTTGGGTGGTTGTCTCGGAATGGCACCAGCACCGCCACTCGCGTCGCGTCTGGCGTTGCATTAATAACTTCGGATGTTTCTGCTGAGCATTGCAAACTTGTTGTCGTCGTGGATGGACTCGACCGTTGTCTCTTGCTATCAGCTTTGGTCTCAGGTGCACACGAACGTTTAGAGCCCATGGTTGCAATGAAAAAACTGGTAGATGTCTCGGATGGAGACAGAGCTTAAACCATCCAGTGGTTGGATACGCACAAGGCGCAATCCCGTCCTTGTCGAGGGAGATGCTAACCGTCTCTCGGCTCAACGAACACAAAGGCTGGACAGAGAGCTTTTGCACATATAAGTGCTTGCGCGGTTGGTCAGCACTTCCAAAACCATTTAGTGCTCTTGTCAGAGCGACATCTTCGTTTTTGTATGTGGCCGAAATCGCTGCGACTTCACACCTCTATCAATATATTCACCTCACGATTAATTGTAATCTGTCGAAAAATGTTAAGAGGTTCCTATGAGAATGCATCAACTTCAACTTCTTCGTCTACAGCTTTATGCCAATTGTTCAAACTCGCTGTTAGTGAGACCTGTGATCAGCGCGAATTGCTGCTCGGAGACGCCATACTTTACCATCACTTTGCTCACTCGCTTTTGATAGCTCGGGTTTGTCTCACTCATCCGCCTCAGCACTTCAGAGACCTCGCGTTGCGTTTCGGCGGGCACTTCGCCGTCGACAAGAAGCTTGACGAGGTTTTCCACCATGCCTAACGTCTGAACAATCCGACTTGCAGTCCCTGGCGCATCCTCCTGCTGCAGTGCCGACAGCGTCTTCAAAGCGGCCGGTGTGTCCTCGTCGTCGAAGCTACTCACACTCTTGTTCAAAGCTGGCACTGCCTTGACGCCCAGGACATCCACCAGCAGCTCTGGTTCGTGCAAGAGTCGCTGGGTGAAAGGAGCCACACCCCGAGGCAAATCGCATGCAGAGTTAATGGCGATGGAAGCATTTTGTCGCACAGAAGCGCTAGAGTGTGTAAGGCACTGCGCCAATGGGTCAATGCCAAACTCAATCACGCGCGGCTTCGCGTCTTCGGATGTCGACAGCGCCATGACTGCAGACACAACGCACCGGGTGAGGTCGTCACGCTTTGAAGGCGGTTCGCAACGCACTTGGTCGAGAAGCACCTTGGATAGTACTTTGAGGCAAACTTCCACAGCGCCGAATTGGATGGCTTCACGTTTCGCCTGGTCGTTCGTAGCAACATTCGTGATTACCTTTGCCGAGTGCATTATGGTGTCAGCAGGATACAGCCGAGACTTTTGAGAAGCGACAACACTGGAGAAATAATAGGGAACCGAGAGCAGGCGCTAGTTCCCTCGTGAACTCGTGTAAGACTTGCAAGCAGCTCGATGATGAGCTCGACAACCGGTGGTGGTAGACTGGAGAGCGGTTGTTTTGTCAACATATTTGCAATGCTCGTGACGGCCTCAATTTTGCTGGCAAGTAATGCGCAGCCTTCGTTGGAGATAGTTAGGTTGATGAAAATACGGCACGCGGCTGCGACCACCTCTTCGTCATCATCGTCGAGCAGCTTAGTTGCCGTGTTCAGCACAACCTCGTCACTCAGATCGTTGGGAGCATCCTGGTTTCAGGACACCACAAGCATTCGGTGAGGTTTAAACAAAACGCATGAACGAAGATGGACACAACACCATTTCAAAAAGCACCAGCGACGCCACCACTAATGCTGAATTGGTGCGAACTTCAGCAGAGATCGAGTGTGTGAGGTCTGAGCACACAAACATAACCTCCTTCACCATCGCCGAGTATTTGGCGGTGGGGCTGCTCAACAATCCGCGTAAGTCTTGGAGCGCTTTGCAACGATCTTCGTCAGACACATCCTCCATCGCCAACAGCTCAGCATACTTCGAGATTGCTCGCGCTCCGTAAGCCCTTGTCACCTGCCGAGCAAAATGCATCAAAGCCTAACGACACCGTTACGCCTGAGAAGATCAATACCTCCTTGGGGTCGTAGGACTCCTGGAATCCCTGATCCATGTACGGATGACGGTCGCGAAGGTGGTCACTATAACAAGTATTCAAACGTCAATCCTCAACCAACATCACCAACGTCTTGGAGTTTACCTGACTCGGTGCATGATCAAACTGTCTACAGTGCGAAAAGAACAACGAGCTTCCAGGAGAACAACACCTCCGCCGCATCTACCAAAAATATGAGTGAACACCAGCCAACATGGAAATAGATGAAGCTGTACGTGTATTCACGGCTTAGATTCACAACATGTTAGTCTCAGGCAGGTCAGGAGAAGACGAACGACATAAGACACAAGGCCCCCGCCCTTGTGTGCCTGCCCCTTGATCCAGTTGTGTTGCACTCTTCCTCAACTACACCCTAACAACGCAATATGCAAACATGCAAGCATACCAAAGTACGCCAATTCTGCTTGGGTTTTCTCTCATCCACCTCTCTTGGAGGCCTGATGACGTCTTTCGATCACGGATAGGACCCACCGCCGCCCAGTGACCACATTGCTGCGGGTGAACGACAGCAGACCCCGTTTTGTTCAGTCCGCCCGACGCAATACTTCTAATCATCGAGAAAAGCAGGAGGTTGTTCTTGAAAACAAGGCCTCGTCGGAATAGCCCCACTCACACGCAAATATACAACATGCATCCGATCGATTTACCTCTCTTGTACTCTCCCGAAGAGAGGAAAGAGCGCAACTTGGTGATTCGTGATCGAAAGGCTTGAAGAAGGCAGGCACCGAAGTCCAGGCAGGGACCTACAACACAAGCATGTAGAAAAACACATTGCATAGTTAGAAGGTACGATCCTCGTGGTCTGTTCCTGCATCTATTTCTTCTCCTTCTTGGGGGCGCGGTACGAGCCGACAACCACAGCGTGGTCACGCTCGTACGGCTCCAGAGTAAGCTGCTCGGCAGGCTTGAACTGCTCCTGCTGGAGCTTCTTGACCTCACGGGCGAAGACGGCCTCAGGGGTGCCGTTGAGTCAATGCAGCTGGCCTTGATGGAGATCACAAAGTGACCACCGTTCTTGAGGAAGTGCGAGGCGTTCAGGGCCACAATACGGGCCTGGTCAGGCTGGGCAACATCAGCGAAGACAGTGTCCACCATCGGGACAAGCATACGGTACTTGAGCGGGTGACGGGCGTCCTCGATGATCGGCACCACGTTGGTGCGGGACTTGGCCATGTTGATCAGGTCACGGCCGACACGGTGGGAGAACTCGACCGCGTACACGGCACCGGTGGGTCCGACAATGTCAGAGACGTGCGACACGGTCGTTCCGGAGGCACCGCCCAGATATAGCACCTTGGAGCCGGGGTGATCCAGATGTTGTCCACACCGCCCAGAATGGCAGCGGCAATCTTGGAGCGGAACGGGTTCCACACACGGTACTCCACCTTCTCGGTGCCCTCGCCCGAGGCGGCAGGGACGTCCACCGAGATGCGCTTCTCGCCGTACACCGACTTGCCGGGCGTCGAGTTGAGCGTCACAAGAGCGTCCTCCTTGCCGCGAGCAATGAAAATGCCGGCGTGACGGTGAGGCTCCACGACGACCTTGGCGCCGCCGGCCATGCCACCACGACCGCCGCCACGGCCACCGCCGCGTCCTCCACGGCCTCCACCGCGGGCACCGCCACGACCGCCGCCACGGCCGCCACCACGACCGCCGCCACGACCGCCGCCCATGCCACGACCACCGCCGCGACCGCCGCCACGGCCACCGCCGCGACCGCCACCACGGCCGCCGCCGCCACGTCCACGACCGAAACCACGTCCAGACATTCTTGCGTTGTTTGTAGGAAAAGAGACGAGAGAGGGCGCTTGCGATTCCAGAATTGAGTGCTGCTCGCCACCAGACAGCAATGAATGGAACGCGGCCGATGCTCTGCCAGCCAACCAAAGGTCAACTGCCGACGGTATCTGATACCGGTATCGAGAACACGATTTCATTGGTGGAAATTCCACGAGTTGAAGTGCGACACTTCTCCGGACACAAGAGTGTAGGTCAAATCTTCAAGAGCCGCGAATCGCTTCCGCATTGTCCATGCGGAGCTGGGCTCTGCTTGCTCTGCTGCCTGTTGGCGTCCATGGCTACCGAGAGCTGAACTCGTCCATTGATCCTGTGGCTGGGGTGCATGCCTCCTTCGCTCCTTACGCGCAGGGCTTCGTGGGGTACTATGGCGACCCCAGTACCCCCGCAGCCGAGCGGTTGAACGAAGGCTCCCGTACTCTCCTGATACCCCTCGGATCTTCTTCTCGGCAGCTCTACAGCGTGCGGAACTGGACTATTTGTTGCTATCCATAGCAGTATTGTACTTACTGTGGTGATGGTGGTTAGAAACGTGTCCTGGGATGGTGGGGCCAAGCCACAACGGCGAGTTCTACTGCCACAGTCGCGACTACGGCTACTGCGACCGACGCAGCGGCCTCTGCGTCTGTAACCAGGGCTACACAGGCCTTGACTGTACAGCCTGCCAGCCGGGATACTTTAAGGAGGGTGGTCTCTGCTTCAAAAGAGTACAGAAGCTTCGTTATTTGTTTATTGATTTGAGAGTAGCGCTGACTGTTTTCTTCTGTGTGTTTTAATGCAGAAAGCTGTCCCAATGATTGTTCACGTGGAGGAACGTGCAATTATGCGACTGGTATTTGCTCCTGTGATGCGACTCGACGAGGCACTGACTGCTCAGGAAGAGTTTGTGCCTTCGACGAACGCTGTGTTAGCTGCACGAGTCAACTTTGTCTGCGTTGCACGGAAGGATTTTATGTGGAACCTGCCAACCAGACCTGCGGTGAGTTTTCGGATAGTCGTTTGTTGTCAACGACTTTGTTTGTGTGGATTGATGGGGGCTTTGTTGTTGTTCTATACTGAGCAGTGTCCTGTGCGCGACATGATCCACGGTGTCTGAGCTGCAACTCCTCGTCCTGCCTGACATGTGCTGATCTGCAGTTAAATTCTGTGCGTCGCAGCGGTCCACGCAGAGCCGATCCACCGCTCCCTGTCGATGAATTATCGCGTGAGTTCTCGCAAACGTTTGTTTACGGCAGTCAAGACCCTCGCGTGTTCGATGAAGCTGAACCGTACACGTTAGTGCCAGCCTCTGTATCATCAGTGCCTCTTAATGAGAGCAGTCTTGCCTGCGCCCAAGGTAGTAATCGCGATGAAGGGTGGAATTGCTCGCAATTCTCCGAGTCCCATCGTGTTTGCGGTCATCGAGGAGTATTCACATTTGCGTCGCCAATTTACGCAGTCGCCGAGGATGCAACAAGTGTAACGATCACCGTGCAGCGTTCCGGAGGCGGGCTCGGTAGCGCAGCTCTTCTATATGATCTACAACATCTAACTACGTCGCCTGCAGATGTATCGCCCTCCATGTACTACACGAGTTCGCAGAAGTTGGTCTTCAATCCTGGTGTTGTCTCACTCGCCTTCAAGTTGCAGATCCTCGACGATCACATTGTCGATGGCAACAAGGAATTTCGGCTACTCCTACGCGAGCCATTGGCTCCTTCGGATGTATTTGCAGTGCCAACTGCAACTTTGGGAAACCAGTGGCGCACTCTTGTAACGATTCTTGATGATGATAGCCTTCGGCCAGCGGCGAATTTATCGTATGTCACCAGTCCCAAGACCACGCTGATGAGCGGGGGCGCTGCTGGCGACCAACTTACTTTTCAGGTCCAGAGTATCTTAGGCAATGGAGCCCCTGGTGTAGATGCTTCCAACGAAGCTGTGTTTCTCATGTTTTCGTACATCGGTGGATATGCTAGTTCTGAATCAACGATATATCGCAGGCTTCGGTTTGGAGCCATCACGCAGACTGGGGCAACACTCAATTGCGTGTGGCAGCGCCAGATTGCTGGAAATTACACGGTTGCTGTTCAGCTACTGTATCCTGGCGGGCTGCGAGGGGAATACTTCGGAGACGCATGGCTTGGGAATTGCTTGATACAGCTTTGACAACCCCGCTGTGTCGCGCATTGATCGCCATGTGAATTTTACGTGGAACGAAGGTCCAGCATTTCCAGGTGCCTATAGCCACTTGTCGGTGCGGTGGAGTGGGTGGCTTAAACCTCTCGCCTCAGGGTCAACAATGTTTGCCTTGTCAGTCGTTGGTTATGCGCGCTTATGGCTCGATAGTGCTTTAGTGATTGACAAATGGGGATCCGGTGAGCATACCGGCGATTTACCCGTCATCAATGCTGCGACGACGGTGAATGTAGACAGTTCACGCTACTACACTTTGGTTCTGGAGTATCGGACACCGAGGCGTGGAGGTATATATGCGCGTCTATTGTGGCGAAGCGCTGGAGATACTCAGATGAATGTCATTCCAGCCCAGCAACTTTTTCTGCCAGTCATATTCAGGGTTCTCCTTTTGCCAATGTCACGGTGACGCCAGCTTTGAGCGCCAGCGCAGCACTATCCGCGTCGACTCTGAGAAATGGTGCTCCCTCCTCATCTCCTGCTTTGAGGGTGACCGCTGGGGACAGCTTCATTTTCAACTTATTGCCACGTGATATCTACGGCAATCGACGACGCTCAGAAGACCAAGATGGCATTCAGCGCGACGTTGTTGCTGCAAGTCTGACGCTTGTAACGGACAGAAGCCTCGGAGGTGTGGGCACGAGTGCAGAAGACGGTTTAGTAACGTGGAATTTGGAAGATGATGCAATTCGCGTCATTGCAGGACCCCAACGCAGCGGTGACTACGGCATGACTGTGCGAGTCAATGGCGTAGCTTTGGCCGGCAGCCCCTTTACCGTAGTTGTGGATCCAGCACAACCCAGCGCTTCACGATGTATAGTTTCCGGCTCTGGTCTACTAACTGGTCGCGTCGCTGGTCAGCCTACAACGGTGTTACTTGAAACAAGAGATCTGTACGGCAATCGCATCTACACTGGAGGAATTAATCAATTGCGACTACAGGCTTCACATTCAACCAGCAGCATGCCGGTTGTCGTAATGGGACAGGCGACAGACAATTTGGATGGGACCTACACTTTCACTTATACGCCTCTTAAAGTTGGCACCTATAGTGTTGCAGTCACGTGGAAAAATATGCACTTGCACAATAGTCCATACACCACTACTGTCATACCCAGTACACCTGTGGGACCGACAAGTAGTGCTTTCGGTGTCGGCATCGCTTCCGCGCAAACGAATGTGCAAGCTACTTTCAAAGTGATATCTCGTGACTCATCCGGCAACAACGTGACCAGTGGTGGTGCTGCTTCGTCGCTAACGGTGGTGCTGGAACATCCCTAGGGAATGTGAGTGGAAATGCATGCACAGATCTACTAAACGGGCATTACACGTGTACATACTCCGCGCACTACGTCGGTTTGACACGGCTTCATGTGCTCCTAACTCAACGAGCCATCAAGGGTAGTCCATTTCTCGTGAATGTCACTGCTGGCCCAGCTCTGGGCTCGCGTTGTGTGGCTACAGGAGCCGCACTTGTCTCCTCGGTTGCTGGACAGCGAACTAACTTCACCGTCAGTATTTATGATTCGTTCGGGAATGCAAAGACTGATGCAGGCAGTGAAAATGTTGTAGCAATCTTCAAAGGACCTGGGGCACTTATTTCAACGGTTGCCAGCGCCAACATTGCTATATCGTACATCGGTGGCGGCGTATTTGTTGTCGCATACACATTGAATCTCAAAGGCATCTACACCATAAGTGTAACTGTGAACGGTGTAGCTGTCATATCCAGTCCTTTCACCATGTACACATACCCTGCTACAGCGTCACCTGTAACGACGTCGTTGGATTTGATAACTCCAGCACCTCCGAGGTCACAAGCCGATCCACCTGTCGTCTTTATAGCCGGCGCTCTTATTGTGACAAGACTCACGACACGAGACAGCTATGGAAACGTACTCGAGACTGGCGGCAACTACTTTTACCTTGACAAAGCTGTACGTGCCTTCCTCAATGCGCCAATTGTTGACGAAAAGAATGGAAGCTATCTTATTGCGCTGCGACCGACACGTAGCACGCTGTTCCCTTTCACACCAAGATTGCTGATGCCTGAAGGTGTAAATGGCTCGTACTATGACGCGAACGCTGTGCCAGACACTACTGATCCAGATCCAGCGAAGTCTCTGTTGGAGGTTCAGCGGCGCGACACAGCAATTAATTTTGACTTCGGCGATCGACCACCTAAGTATGTGCAGTCTGCGAAGACTTTCAGCATACGTTGGGAGGGATTCTTACTCCCCCAGTTTAGCGAGATCTACACTTTTGAAGTGGAAGCTATGGGTCTAGCTAATCTTCGCGTTGGAAGTTCTACAGCTACCGTCCCTGTTGGAGAGGCGAGTGCGTCAGTCAAGGTGCCTCTCACAGCCCAAATTTTTGTACAACTCGACCTCAATTTCAGTAAACCCCAAGACCTACCAAACGCCGCCGTCAAGCTGCTGTGGAGTAGTCTTTCGCAGGTGCGTGTAGTTATTCCGCCGTCCCAGTTATTTACTTCATGGAGGATCGTCAACAATGTGCCACCACTTGATATAAAGCCTGCCCTGGCTGCGCCTACAGCTTTCACCGCTGATTTTAAGAGTGCATGGTTACCTGCTTCTGGATTTGTACAAGCCGTCGATGACAAGCCTTTGATCTTCATCGTGGCAGCTCGTGACAGCTTTGGCAACCAACTTACTGGAGAAGACTATTGCTCGCTGTACGTGAAACTTCCACAAGTAACTCAAGGCACCACACAACCCGATCTAGTGATCACTGATCTACTTGACGGTTCGTACAAGGTCTCACTGACCCCACACTTGACTGGAATCTTCTCGTTGCTCATTGCAGCGCTGCCGGATGCGCAGAAACCAAATGCGCCAGCTGGTGGAGCCGCATTGGTGAGTTTTTGGGCGCTTACAACATCAAGGGCAGTCCTTTCACTCTTCAGGTAGACCCTGGGTTGCCAAGTGCGACGAAGACTACACTTATTGGAGGTGGATTCGTGACAACAACGGCTGGAATACGCACGGCTTTCGCTTTGGAGCTCCGCGATGCCAGCAGCAATCTTCTCACAATCACCATGGTGACTTCTTACCTCAGTCAAGTTCAAGTCAAATTGAAAAGTGTCAGCAAAGGGACTGAAGTTTTTATGAACGTCACACAAGTTGGTGATGGAGACCCAGCTTTTTTCGGCTCAAGAAGTGCGTGTGGAATACACTGCAACTCTGGCTGGCTTGTACGCTGTACTGTTGAGTGTAGATGGCGGGACAACGTTCACTCAGAAGACCGCGGTATTGAGTATTCTCCCTAATGCTGCCACAGCAGCGACTTCCTTGGTTTCTTCTAACGGAATTGGGGTAGCAGCCACTGGAGGGGTTGGGTCCGCAGATCTCCACAAACCAGGGATATACTTACCACGTTACTGTTCGCGATACCTTCGGCAATATACGCACAAGCGGTGGCGACCTTGTTATTGTGCGGATCTACGGCCCCGAAATTTTGATCGGCACCATCACCGATCTTAGCAATGGCGATTATGTGGTGGCGTACCGTGTGGCACGACCTGGTGCGTACGAGATTCAAACGTCAATTGCTGAACCGGGACGTGGACTCATGGGATATTATTACGTGGATGCAACATCGTTGCAACAAAACTTGCCTACTGCTGTGCGGGGGATTGACGCTGTGATCAACTTCGATTGGAGCGTGAACGCCACCATGCGAGGGTACCCTCGCATTATTTGGCGAGGGTTTTTGCGCCCGCTGTATACCGAATACTACACGTTTAGTGTGCAGCGGGACGCCGGCAGCGGAGCTGGCGTCTCTATCGATGGCCAGAGAATCATTGACGGTCTCAACACTGATGCGACCTCAGGGCTCGTTGGACTGGTCGGTGGTCGACTGTACGCCATCACTGTCGAGTACCGTAGCGCCTCAACACAAGAAACCCCAGGGTATTTATCGCTGTCTTGGAATAGCAAGCAACAGACGTTGGAAATTATACCGAGTCAGGCACTCATTGCAGAGGCAAAAGAAATTTTGCCGCGGACGCAGGTGGTAGCAGTCTAATCACCGAACTGGTGTGCTATATTGACAATGTGTTTTCGAGCTCCTGCGCTAAGAAACTAGCAAGATGAGGTGATCAAGTCAATTATTTAGCTACAAAGCTAGCTGAGCTGAGCGGATCGCGCTCCAGTGTTAGTCGATGGCGTGCCCTTCGTACTCTTGAGCCAGCAAGTGCCACCATTGTAGTTCGTCCACGTGAATGCGTGGCAGTTACCAGTCGTCTCGCAAATGGGACAGCAACCCTCAGCGGTGCTGCTACTGGCACTACCAACATCACCACCCGTGTAGTCGACATTTTCCTCGATGACGGAACACGTAGGCCCTTGAGAAGGCTGTCGTGCCGCCCAGGCATCGCCTGCACCGCCAGTCGAGATGTAGCTGGAAACCAATTCAGCGACTTCACGACCTGTGTACATGATGAATCCGTACGGGTTGACTGTGCCGTCGCGCATCGCACTGGCATCTGCGACGAAAATGTTGCTCGTTCCCAGCACACGCATCTTCTCATCGGCACAGCGCTTTGATCCAGCATCACTGGAAGCGTAGCAACTTCCACCGAAGTGGTGTGCAACGAGTCCGCGGTTGTCAGCGACCCACTTCGACACAGTGCCCGCGTCAGACCCAGAGGCAGATAGGAAAGTGGCGCCCTGCGCTGTCATGGCGCTTACCACTTTCGATGCGTACGCCTGCATGGCTACCAAGTCGCGGTTTGTGCCGAAGTAGGGGGATCCCTCCTTGAAAGCGTACCAGTCACCATTCTTGTCGAAGCCTGAAGCAGCACGGGCCTCTGGATTATTCACGTAAAGTGATGTCGTAAATGCGTCATCCCGCCGAGTATACTCACCAAAACCGCGGGTAAGGACCGTGGTTTGGAATTCGTACATGCGACCCTGCACCTCAAAGTTCTCGTACCCGATGAGGGTTGGCCCAGGACTGCTAAAGGGCCCAGAGAAGTTTTTGTTCATGTACTGGTCAATGGCCCATGAAGCTCTATCTCCGTAACGGAAAGACTTCATGTCAGGGTGCGAAAAAGATGGGAAGACGACATTCGTGTCGAACAGATTGCGACCGACGTACGGGTTCGTGATACCATTGCCTTGGGCGACACCGGGGAACTTGCTGTTTCCCTTGAGCAGGTTCAATTGCTCGCTAGGACCAATGCCACTTTGGATGAGAACCTTGGGAGTGCTAATCGCACCTGCAGCCATAATTATCGTGCCACGTGATGAAAGCAAAGCCTTGGCATTGCCACCATTGTACACAACACCAGTGGCCTTGCCACCTGTGCGCAGCACATAGTCAACCGTCGCTTCTGTCAAGAGTTGCACGTTGCTACGTTTGCTCATTGGGGCCCAGAACGCGTTTGCGGGGTGTCACGCTTGCCGTTTTTGAACGAATACGGAGCGTGGCCAAAGGTCTTGTCCTTACTGTTGCGTGCCGCGGCATCATTAATGGTGACTTCCCTGTGTCCCTGGGCTAAGAACGCCTTGGCCACAATCTTGTAGCCTTCCTGCGTGTACCACTGACCATCGGTAGAAGGCTGATCTGTGTGGCCATGCATCCTTTCGTTCTCGTCCATTTTAGACACCATGGACTCTGCGGAGAACGGCCACTGCATCTGCGTCACGTACTCATTCGGGGGACGGAAGTACAGCGCGGCGTTGATTGACGAGCAGCCACCGACGAGTTTGCCGAGGTACATGTACGGGTTCTTGATCCAGTCCACGCGGTACTGCGCATAGTCACGGGTGTAGATGGTGTTGTCATATTCGCCCGGGATGTCGAATGCCGTGAGACCCTGAGACTTTGCGTAGTCCGGTCCTGCAGTGCCGCCCGTGGCAGCGAGAGACTTCAGACCAGCCTCAAGAATCAGTACCGATACACTTGGGTCTCGTGACAAGTATTCAGCAGCCACAAGCCCACCCGGGCCACTGCCAATGACGATGGCGTCGTACGTTGACTGGGCGTCACAAATCACGCTCGAAGCAGCGATTGCCAGCAACGCGCAAGCCCACCGAACGAACATGGCTCAGTGTTCACAGCAATGACAGAAGGGGTCGTAGGGGTATCAGTACTCGACGAGCTCCAGCGGGTAATTGGTGCGCTGTTGCCGTCGGTGGCGAATTGAGAAGTGGCCATTTGTGAGCTCGTTGTGCTCGTGTGGAGACTGTTCTATGCCATCGAGCCAGCTGGGTCAATTCCCAGGCTTGTCACGTTTTCCAGACCGGATGCTGTTGTTTGTGGCCCCGTTGGCAAGAAGGGTCTTTGGGGTTTGTGTGATTACGCATTGATATTACAGTAAGGGTTTCTCATACTGTTTATTTAATTATGCTAGCCAATCATAGTCCCTTATTATCGTATGGAGGACTCTGATTGGCTAGGTATGATTGTTGATAATTTGAAACGATTTGTTTTGCGCGCAGAACGCAATGCAGCAACAACGACACACAAGAGCCAACGCATCCGAAGATGGATAGGTAGATCACTGTACCTAACGCGGTTTGGCAATGCACGATAAGAGCATCTTCAGCGTTAAAATTACCCTCTTTTATGCACAAAAGTAGCGATTCGCTTACAGCTGCGGTTTGAGTATAAAATACTCAGTAGCTGCGGTCAGATTCGTACCCAACTTTGACCACAAAGGGGGTATTTGAGCAACGCACACGTCGAGTTCGAGTGCACTTTCAAAGGGCAGAGTGATATCAAGTCTGGAGGAGCAACCTGAAGGTACAGTGGCCGTCGCATCCGAAAACGGCGACGAAACATGCGCTCGCTGTACACATGAAAGTCAGCGAAATAATCTTGGGCAAGGCGCTGATAGCCTTCAACCGATCTTCGGTCGATATTGGCTCGACTGCAAGGCGGCGGCTATTAAACTTTCACCGCCGTCGCCAAAGTCGCGAAATAGCTGCTTTCTGTGTGCATGAGCTCGGATGTAGATTTATAACGTTTCGCTGATCGCACACCTTCTGGCTGCACAACACAACCTTTTCATTCTGAGAATCGATACAACTTTTGTGATGCATCACGATTCCAGTACGAGCGTCCCCCACTCCCATTCAACCTCCCAACGCCAATTACTCCATTCCCACAAACGTTGCGAGGGCGGTAGTTCTGCAACGTAGGTTGCGTACAGCTGCTGGAGCTGCGAGAGTGGTCGGGGAGGCACCAGCGCATTAATACGCGCTTGCACTTTGGCATTCAACCAAGGCACAGAAGCATTCCAGTACTCGTCCACTAGCTGCTCGAAAAGCTTCCGCTCCTGATCGGTCGTAGGACGCCGCTGCATACGCGCATCTTGCGTCACTTGCCGCGCACGGAGAAGATCATTGCCCGCACTCTCTTCGATATCTGTGGCGGATTCTAGCTGTGCGAATAACTGTTTCGCACGGGTAGTCCAGGCGTCGAGCAAGAGCTCTAGAAATGCATCACCATCAATCTTTCTGTTAGAATTCAGCAGTGCATTGCGTGATGGTGCGGCCATCGTGAGCGCACGCTCTTGAAGCTCCTCACACACACCAACCGGCCATGAACAATCCACGCGAAGCTCAGTGCACGGAACTAGCCAAAAGCGGAAATTCCAGTAGAAATTGTCGCGAAAAAGGTCGCTGATGACTTGCTGCGCAACGTTCTGCGTAAGGCCAACGTTGTGAAAGACAACATCAGCTAGCGGGGCTGTCGTCGATATTTCTTCGAGACGAGCGGTATCTGCGCCTGTCGCGCCAATGCTGGCCGCCATCTTGCATCGATACAGATTTTCCAGGATGTGCAGGAAAACTTTGATCTTTTCAGGTGGATTAAATTTGTCATCAACACCACAAAGTGAGGCGAAGACACGAACACGGACGTTGTTTGCGGAGGCGTACAGTGCGGTGGCCACTGTGCTATGGAGCTGGTCGACAGCTTGACGTCGAATTGATGATCGCTGTGATACAAATCGCACCACGAACTCCGGGAAGCTTTCTTGGAAGCTCGACCCACCTGAAGTTAACCCACCGGTCGCTCCATCGACAGCGCTGTCACCGAAAGCAGCACCTTCTACCTCACTGAATATCCGCTGTTCATACATGTCCACGATCATGGCCATCAACAACGTAACGTGCATCCGTCGGTCGGGCTTCTTCGAAGCTCCCATTCCGCTTGAACCGGTTCCGGCAGCAGACTTCCCACCGACAGTTTGCTGCTTGTATTGTAGAAGCGGATTGGTGACCTGTCGACGCCAAACCCGAACTCGTTTACAGCATTGGTTCACTCGCTCCAAACGCACGATGTCTTCTTCAAGCGCAGAAGATACCGGAGCTACAATCGGCGATGACCTGTTAGCATTCTTGATGGGGAATCCTAATCGACTTGTAAGTTGAGATCTGTTGATTTGCTGGGACGGTGAACCGTTCATAGCCGCACTGACATCAGAGATAGTCCGAAAAAGTTCCTGCTCCCCTGGAAGCGCCCGCGGAATGTCTCTGATGTTTGCGCAAGTGAGTTCTTCAGACGTACATGGCTAACTTCTGCTTGCACGCGGGTCAAGGTGTCCAGCGTCATGTCTAGAGAAAGTTGTTAGCAGTCAATAAACAGTGGAATGCAACAACAGTGTTATTTTTGCGTTCCAGCAACCTTTTCTTGGACGAAATGATCAAGATGCTAATATCATGATGACGTTAGACCAGCAGTCCAACCTCAAGCAATTCTGCTTCAGTACGGTCGTAATACGAATACTCGTATCCATTATCCACACGGAAAACGAGATACGTTGCATCTTCATCGCTGCCGTTGTCGTCCAGCAATCGAGCCTTTACCATCGTGCCATCACACAGCTGACGACCAATCCACGGGTCGTCTTGTACGACATACGAAATTCGGCGACCATCTTCCAGCACGCCGTTTACAAGTACACGGCCAGAAGGCTCCACCACCACTTCAGAGGCGGCACTTCCTCGATTATCAAGTGCTCGCGAGTCACTGTAACTCGTGTCACACATGATCACATCTTCAAACGACACCACTGAATCTTCGTTACCACCTCCAGCGCAGGTATCCTCCTGGAATTTCGGCTGCTTGATCACTGTTGGGCAATTCCCATGTGGTGTGTGTCCGATAATAACACGTCGAATACCGCTGTCAGACAACAAGGCCGCGATTTTTTTCGGCAAAGGGGTGGGCATACCTGAAGGCAACAAATGGCGCCCCATTACGACACTGCCGCTGTAATCCGGTAGGACGTATTTGAGCAGTTCGTTGCCACCACGAAACGTACGATCGTCACTCCAGGTTGGGTGTTCAATCCACTCTTGGACTTGACTCCGGTACCAAAAATTTAGTTTCTCCACCCACTCGGACACTGTATTAAAGCGTGAAGGTTCACCAGGTACTTTGCCCAACGCTGACAAACTCGCAGCTGCATCCCCATTGATGATTCCGCCGTGCACAAAAGAGTTTGGTGCATCACGAATGCCAAACTGCCATGCAGCAAATAGTCACGAATGACACCTCCGTTTTCCACACTGCTCATGTAGGAATTTACAACATCTTCGTCCGAAACTTCAGCTTCGCGTGAGCGTAACTCATCACGACGACGTGAAAAATCTCCTTGCGAACCCATCGTATGCTCCAGCATCCACTTGAGTCGGTTCACCTTTGTGTTAACCGCTTCAATGGGAATTTCTCCATCTTTCGCCTGCTGTTGAGTGGCTAAGAAGGCTTTCACAGTCACACGCTTGTCTTTAGGCACCCAAGTCGGACCCTCTAAAATCTCTGAACAAAACACACAGCATTATCACTCACAGTTATATTTCAACTTTGCCTATCATCTCTAGGCAACTTAGAAAGACATACCTTTAGCCATAGAGTTTAGGTTCATTTCAGACTCATGTAACTCAGACGTGAGCCGCATCTTGTTGACGTCGCGATTACCCACCAGCAGCACAACTCGATCCGGATGCTTCTTCTTGAGCCTCACAAGTTGCTCGTAGCATCTGCCACATATAGGAATATGTCATACAATTACTTATCTATCTCCCCACTGTTTTAGTGGGCCTAAAGTATCTTACTGCAGTGTTTGGTCTCCTTTATCCCCCGCGTCGCCCCCAAAGACCAGCAGACAGTCGTCTTGCAGCTCCAACGTCTCTTCTCCGCTCTCATTCGTCAACTTCAGACACGAAGATTGGCTAACGACATTGCGAACGTATTGCCAGTTGCCTTCCACGTCCGTAAGCAGCGCCACACGCAATGCCGAAGCGCTTAAAGGCGACATCCTCATCCACAATAGGAACAAGAGCGGCAAATGCTGCATTTTCCACCAATTAGAGAAAAGAATTCCGCCGATGGCAGGCGATAAGCGTCGACGCAGTCGCAGTCGCGACAGGAGGGACTCAAGCGGTCTAGTGCTCGCTCGCAACCGAGTTTCGCCTCTAGGAACGCAGGGACAAGTGGACGACGCCACTGGTTCGCGGAAGAGTACGACCCCGTGCAGATAGGGAGCATTGATGGCACAGACACGACGCCACACGACAAGGGGCTAGTACGAGCTCAGAAAGCTCGCTTCGACCCGAAGACAGACCCGCAGATCCAAGGGGACCCTTTTGCAACGCTTTTTGTGGGTCGGTTGCACTTTGACACGACGGAGGACACTTTGAGGAGCTTTTTCGGCGCCTATGGACCCATCAGGAGACTGCGCCTTGTGCGGGACAAAGCGACGCAGAAATCCAAAGGCTACGCGTTTGTGGAATTTGCAGACGAGCGAGATTTCGAGCGAGCGTACCGTCAAACGCACCGTCGCGTCATTGATGGGGCGACGATACTGGTGGACTTTGAGCGGAGCAGAGTGATGAAGGGGTGGAAGCCGAGGCGTCTCGGCGGAGGGCTGGGAGGGCGGAAGGAGTCCGGGCAGCTCCGCTTTGGCGGGCGGGACCGACCGTTTAGAGCCCCAATGGGCGGCCGACGTTGAAGGGACTGCGGGGTACAGGTTTATTTTGGGCAGTAGTTGCCGTTCGCCGAATTAAATTGGGCTTCTGGGGCTATTTTTGCAATAATACAAACTTAGGTTGGGCTCATTGCTGAGCAAAAACTGGTCAGTGATCTGAACTGGACCCACGGTCTCAGCAGCGATACAGACCGGCTCGAAGATCGTCTACATCCCAGCGGTATTGCACACTTCAGCCACTCTCACCCGGCTGGCAGTTTAGCGACGTCATGCAAAGAGATCCATCGGTGCTGACAGATTTCACGCCGATTCATTGAAGACGCACGTGGCGTCTTTCCCGGGCGTAGGCAAATCTGCTCGATCGCTCCATCATTTGGTGCGGGTACCACACGAGTCTTTCTTTCGCGACGGTCGCAATGATTCGGCCATGCTTGAGGCTAGTCAGCGGCGCTGCCTGTCCTCGTGGCAACATGATCTGATCCTTTCCATTATTTTGCTTTCGATCGCTGGATTGAATGGCGCGATCTTAATGTTCATGACAAACATCGACGCTACATGGCCTGCTTCAAAGATCGCGTCTACGTCAGCCCTACCCGCTCGTCGCGACAACAGTCGAAGGTCTCTTTAATATCGCCTCGGGACTCACCCCAAAACGATGTCACAAAATGGCAATGGCTGTCGCGCAGCGAAGCCGCCGACTATTAATATCATGCGCGACGACGTAGCGCTGCACATCGTTTGTTAGTAACGCCCGCAGCGCTGTTGGTCCACCTGCACCTAGACTGATTACACGCCACACCCTTTAACAAAAATGCCTGACCAGCAAGCAACCTCATGGACCACATCACCGAAACACGATGGCGGTACGGTACCGCGGCCAATAAGTCGCTGCCCATCAACTTCGTACCTGCTCAGGCCGAAGACGAAAGACTTCGTCGTGGCGTCGTCAACAAACGCAACGAAAGACTTCGCATCCAAAGTAAACACTGTCATTCCACCCTTACCGATGCACCACAAGAGTGCCTGTCGAAACGAAGTGCGCTGTTCGTCTTCAGAAGCAAACACAAACGCCGTCCTTGCCGGAACCCAAATTAGCACTGAACCTTTCAGTCTATATAGGATATTTCCGGAACTTGTCTGGCTGTTCACTTGAACTGAGTATTGGGGCTATCCATTCTATTTACAGGTAGACACAATACTCACATCAAGTGTCAGCGCACGCCCCTCGCAAAGAGGCCTGCTCGCTGTCTGCAGCAGAGAGAAAAAGAAAAGCTCCAGCGTAAGGGCAGGAAGGCAGGCTGGCCTTCGACCGGCGTCCCGAGCGAGCCTCCTCTGTGTCTCTGACGCATTGAGTCGCCAATCACTCGCCTCCTCTCTCTTCTCCATCTCTTCACTGGAGTTGTGCTCGTGTGCTCGCTAACTCGATAGTACCTCTCGCTTGTGGCGCACGATATAAGAGCACTCGCTTACATTCTGTGACGCTTTATACCTAAAGCGTCTCGCTTGAAGGTAACGAGGCGGTTCGTCGTGCCTTAAACTTGTTCCTTTTTGCGTCTAACCATGTTGCCTTTTAATTGTTTAATTATTTTCTTAGAACGATGGACTCGTCACATACTTTCGATTTCGGCGTCAACATGGCCGGAGATAACAGATTTATGAACCAGTTCAACATGGGCAGCAGCAACTCCGGCGATTTATCCGGCGGATTGGATTTCAGTGGCGGCTTGAACTTGATGAATGACTCGTCAATGATGTTGGGCGGAGGTTCGTCCGTTTCGTCCGCCGGACTAATCGACTTTCCGGATGAATTGAACTCGCCGCCACCGAACACAACAGGCAGCAGCGGCAGTATGATGATGGATACGTCCGGGTCCATGATGACTACATCATCCGCTCCGATGACATCATCAAGCGGCGCCATTCCGTTCCCCGCGTCATTGGCGACGGAGTCGCTGACGAGCAATGGCACGTCATCATCGTCTTCTGCGGCGCTGGATGTGATGGGATTTATGAATACGACCTCCAGCAGCAGTGCTATGGGGAATAGTACGGCTGGCATGGATATGAGCATGGGCCTGAATATGAATATGAACATGGGCATGAATATGAACTCGGGGATGGATATGACTGGCAACACCTTTGGCAACGACAGCCAGATGATGTACAACAATATGCAGATGAATATGATGAACCCTCGGACGTCCTACTATATGCCCCAGCAACAGCAACAGCAGCAGCAGCTCCAGCAGCAACATTACATGCAAGTCATGCAACAACAGCAACGTCAGCTGAACTTGCAACGGCAACAACAGCAACAGCAGCAGCAGCAGAAGGCGTTGCTGGAACGGCAGCGACAAGCGCAGCAGCAGGCCCAGAAAAATAATAATCAGCAGCAAGCCATGGCGACAGGTCAAGGACAGCAGCAAATGTCAGCTCAACGACAGTTTAGTGGCGGGAATCCGACGCCAAATCGGCCACAGGTTCAAAGTTCTGGTCAGAATGGCACAGCGACGGCACGGCCGACGTGGCAGTCGTCGGCGGATCAGGCGCTGCGTAAGGAGATGCTGAACCATATCATGCGGGTGCTGCAGAACCAGCGGTCCAATGCTCCGGCCAATTGGTTGCAGAAATTGCCGGAAATGGCGCACCGTCTCGAAGACGAGTGCTATCGTGTTGCTACTTCGCGTGAAGAGTATGCCAATACCAGCACGCTGCAATCGCGTCTACGCAGCATTGTCCGTAGCGCCCAGACTCATCAGCGTAGTGTTGGAGGGACTGCTGCTGTACGACAGCCAGGAGCTCCGAATCAAGCTTCCCCAGGGAACGCCCGACAAACAGGCTCCGTGTCAACTGGGACGCCAATTCCGTTCCCCGGTGCGCACGCTGTTTCGTCAGTAAATGGAACGAACTCAGACGTGAATAATCTCGCCACGCAGGCTATTCAAATGCCTCCTGAACTTCAAGATCCACCAACTCAGACGAATACGCCGGTGAAGACAGATCCGTCCCAGTCGCAAGCTCGTATGCAGCCAACGTCGTTGATGATGGACTCTGTCATGACTGACCGGTCGTCTATGTCGGGTACCGTTCAGAATGGAGTACAGCAGTCACCAGGAAATGTGGTAGGAGCCAACTCTGGGAATCTGCCGTCTGATTCCCCGGCTGGAATGAATGCGGCGCGTAACAAGTCGGCTCAGATCATTTGGCAGTTTAAGGCCAAGGCGCAACAGGTTACGTCAGCTTTGGACAAGAATCAGACAACTGAGTACCACAACAAGCTACGGCTTATGGTCAGCGATGATGTTAAAACGGCCGGCTCAAAGGAGGTGTTGCAGCGCCAGCAGCAGCGGCTGTTGCTGCTGCGGCATGCTATGTGGTGCAAAGCTCCTGACGGCACTTGCACAACGACCCCCAGTTGTGGTGAAATGAAGCGGCTCTGGGCGCACATGAGTTCCTGCTGCCAGACGAATGCGTGCGGATACAACCACTGTATTTCGTCCAAGTACGTGCTGTCGCACTTCCAACAATGCACGAATCCCAAGTGTCTTGTGTGCCAGGTGGTTCGCTTCCCTGTGGAAGTGAAAGACACAGATGGCACACTCATGTTGGATGCTGATCGCGCACTGCAGCAGATTATTGTAGCTAGCCAGCGCCGGCAGCGCATGCTTGCGATGAAGAAGCAGCAAGAGACGCAACAGCAGCAACAGCAGCAGCAACAGCAACAACCGCAGCCGTTAGCTATGCCAGATCATTTACAACAGCCCCAAAACAACGGGGCTAGTGCAGCAGCAGCCTTCCAGCAACAGCAACACAGCGTTGGAGGGGTTTCAAATCTAGCAGGCGGAAGTATTAACTCTACTGGAATGATGATGCCGAACGGAGGCAATCGTTCTATGGGGATGCCGGCAATGGACCCGAATACTGCTGTGGTTGGCACGAATAGCATGATGGGGCAAAATGTCCCGGTTAAATCGGAAAATACTGGACACTCTACGAATGCCGTTCCCGAAGAGCAGCGGCAACTACAGCTCATCAAGCAAAAGCTGGCTGGGCGTTCTCTGGAGCAACTAACGATGCATTGCCAGAAATTGGAGAAGTGGGTGGAAGAAATTCGTGCGCGAATGAATGCTATAATGAACGAGTGTCGACAGCTGCTGCATTTGTCGAACTCGACCCAGAATCCTCAGGTTAAGAGCCAATATGAAGCTCAAGTACAGGAGAAACGCGTGACTCTGAAACAGCTCGATGTGAAGTTCAAGCAGTGTAGGAGTCAACGAAATGTCGTGAAACTCGTGATTGACGAACGCACTGCTGCAGGGGCGGCGCCTTCGCAAATCAGTACCCCATCGTCTTTGTCGGCTGCAGTTAATTCAGCTAATGCGATGCAGCCTATTCCGATGCCTGCCCAAATGCAGCAGCACAATCCTCACCAAGTGCAGCAGCCAATTGTTGCCGCACCAACGACGACAGGTAAGCCATCGCCTGACGACTTGCTGGGTGAAGAAGATCCGGATGAGCCCGTCAAGCCAACTGGTAGCTTACCGGTTGCAGGAAAACCCTTGGAAATGCCAATGGACCTGCAAGCCACCACTGTAACACCCGTATCAGTGGCCGCTCCATTGAACGCATTGTCTCCCCATCGACCGAACGGCGACATGATGACTCAAGCGAGCGGACCTCCTCGTTGCAATCCATGAGCCAAGCACATGCACAAGGCCAAATGCACGCTCTTGGTCACGGACAAGCATCATCTAGACCCATGCCTCCTGGAGTGGTGGTGAAGGAAGAAGGGCAAGCGACGAAAACCGGAGATGCCAGCACACCTCTCCAAACATCGTCGTCAGGAGGGGCGATAAATTCTATCCAACCTTCCGCGCCGTTGTCTGCTACACGCAACTCTCTTTCTGCAATTAAGAGTGAAGAGATAGCGATCAACCCCTTGACAATGAACAACTCGAAGTTGAATGCAATGATGGTGGAGCATCAGCGAATGGATGCTAGTGCAAAGGTGGAGCTGCCAGCTGGTGTAGTGGCTACTCCAGCGGCGATAGTGTCAACTGGAAACGCAAGAGGTGACACAACACCAGGATCTGCGGTGGCGACGCCACCACCGCCACCTGCTAGCTCGGAAGTTCCTATGTCTGTGCTGAACGAATTGAGCAACGAAGACCTGGCTTCTCATATTGAATCATTGGTCACGTACTACAGCGCGACGGTGTCTCCAGCGAATCTGAAGAAGAAGCTGGAAGTTATTCTGAAAGGCATGATGGAACATAAGTTCGGTTGGGTGTTTAACACGCCTGTGGATCCTGTGGCGTTTAATATTCCGAATTATTTCAAGATTGTACGCAAGCCCATGGATCTAGGAACTGTCAAAAAGAAACTTGAGAACGGTATCTACAAGCACATGGAAGAGTTCGCAGTCGATGTGCGCACGACGTTCCAAAACGCTATGCAGTACAACAGCGAAGATCAGGATGTGTACAGCCTCGCGAAGGACATGTTAGGTGACTTTAATGGTGAGATGCGCAAGCTTGCGACTGAAATAGGTGTCGATGAAAAAGCAGCGCGTGCGAAAGAGAGCTCGTGCCGGTTATGTGGTATTGAGCGTATGGTATTCGAGCCTGCTGTGTTGTACTGCAACGGCGAATGCAATAGTCGTATCCGTCGGAACTGCTACTACTATACATCAGCAGACAACAAGTATCATTGCTGCCATCCATGCCACGCCAACTTACCCGAGGTTATCAAGCATAACGAAGGCCGTCAGTATCGCAAGAACGAACTCTCCCGCAAAAAGAACGATGAAGTGCACGAGGAGCCATGGGTGCAATGTGATAAGTGCGAGCGCTGGGTGCACCAGATTTGCGCTCTCTTCAATGGCAAGATCGACAGCGAAAAAAACCTCAGCTTGTAAAGACGGAAGGTGGTCCATCATCTGATAATGGTGAAGCGCCTTCATCGTCTCCATCAACTACAAACTCAGCGACCACGACGACTACCACTACGGTCGTTGCTAAGAGCTCAAAGTCTTCAGGGTCGTCGGGGTCGAAGAGTACAGCACCGATGCTCCATTCAATCACGACGTCCCCGGTAGTGAGTTCCTGTGTCCTGAATGCTTGTTGGAATATCGGAAGCGCGAGCCTCAAAAGTATAAAGTGGGTCGGCATGCGTTCAGCGCGAAAGACCTGCCGCGCACGAAGCTGTCAGATTTTCTCGAGCGTCGTATAAAAAGTCCTTGCAAGCTGAACGTGAAGACGAGGCAAAATGGACACAGCGCGATATCAAAGATGTTGAGACCGCAGATGGACTCACTATACGCTTGGTATCTAATATCGAGAAGCAGTTGATGGTACGCGATAAGATGTTCCAGCGGTACAAGGACTCGCACAAGTACACATCAGAACACCGCTTCAAGTCGAAATGCATCTGTATGTTCCAGGAGCTGGACGGAGTGTCTGTATTACTTTTCGGCATGTACGTGCACGAATTTGACGAACAAGAAGCGGATTGCAACTCGCGGCGTGTGTACATTTCATATTTGGACTCGGTGAACTACTTCAAGCCGGCTCACCTTCGCACAAAGGTGTACCACGAAATGTTGATCGCGTATTTCGACTTTGTGAAGCAGCGCGGCTTTCACACGGCGCATTTGTGGGCATGCCCTCCTCTGAAGGGAGATGATTACATCTTATACTGCCACCCTGAGTCGCAGAAAACACCAAAGTCTGATCGGTTACGCGCCTGGTACGTGGACATGCTGGTGAAGGCTGAGGAGGAGGGAGTGGTGTGGCAGATCACGAACATGTATGACGACTACTGGCGAAATGACAATACCCCATGTGTACTACCATATTGTGAGGGCGATTACTGGGTAGGTCTGGTCGAAGACTTGATCGAGAAGTTGGATGCTGAAAAGCCGAAAAAATTGTCAACAAACGTGGTTCCAAGTCGCAAAAGCGCAAGACTTCGGACACGAAAAGACGGCAAACAAGAAATCCAAGTCTAAGAAACCGAAGCGTCGAAAGACTGGATCTGGAGGGGAGAAGGATCGGGTGATGAGGATGACGACGAGGGCGATACCCATGAAGACGCCCCCGCAAGCTCGAATCGTACACTTACGGTTAAATCGTTGGATACCCCAGACCGGAAGTTATCAGACCCGCTGATGCACAAACTGGGCGAGGTGTTGGAGCCTATGAAGGACGATTTTCTGGTGGTGAAGTTAGTACCATGCTGCCGCGTGTGCAACACATCGGTAGTCCAGGGAACACTGTGGCGCGACCCGAACGAGAAAACAGAGCATGGTCTGAACCCTAAAGTTGTGCAGACTGCACTCTGTGATGGTTGCTACAAGAAGCTGCAGGTGGTGGCGGCAGCAGGATCATCCGCAGCGCACAATAGGCTACAGACGCGGCTTCAAGCCCTTACGAAGGAAACTGTTGCAATGCCTGAGCGTTGTACAGACCCAGACGAGGTGAACGATAGCGAGTTTTTCGACACAAGACAAGCATTTTTGAGTTTGTGTCAAGGCAATCACTACCAGTTCGACGAGCTGCGACGTGCGAAGCATTCGTCCATGATGGCTCTGTACCATTTGGGCAACCCGAATCCGAATGCTTACGTCTATGAGTGCAACGCATGCACACGTGACATTGTGACAGGAAATCGCTGGCATTGTCATACGTGTCCGGACTTCGATGTGTGCGACGCTTGCTATGCGAAAGAAAAGCACGAACATTCATTGGAGATGGTTCCTACGAGTGGTGCAGGGACCGCTGGTGCCGCTGGTGTGGCTGCTGGTCCAGGAGGAGCCGCAGGGGCTGGCGGGTCCCTTACACAAGAACAGCGCCGTGCTCGCGAACAGCGCGCGAAGAACGTTCGTCTACACATGCAGTTGCTGGTTCACTCCAGTTCTTGCGCAGATGGCAACTGTGGCTCGTCCAACTGCGAGAAGATGAAGGAGCTAATGCGCCACGGAGCGCAGTGCAAACAGCGTGCGTACGGCGGCTGCACTATTTGTCGGCGCGTATGGGCGCTACTCCAGTTGCACGCTCGGCAGTGCCGTCAGTATGAATGCAAGGTCCCGCGGTGTCACGACTTGCGCGAGCACGTCCGGAAGCTACAGCTGCAGCAGCAGCTCATGGACGACCGCCGTCGCGCCGCGGTCACGCAACAGTACCGTCAAATGCAGAGTGAGCGCCAACAGGAACAGAGCCAAGCACAGGGAGGGGACGATCCGATGCAGGGATGACAAACCGGCTAGCCTAGAAAAGTCAAGTGTAGCATAAAATAGCATGCCCCTATTTGTCCCGTACCCATCCATTTCCTCTCAGCAACTGCAATCCAATGAGCAAACAACAAGGATCAATTGCCAGCTTTTACCGCTCAAGGAGGTCTTGTCTAGTGTAGATTGTATGGTCCCTTGAGGCAGTCGATACAGCGCCTAATCCCTCATCCTCATCTTCAATTTGACGCCATCTATGCCGATTTCTTGCCCAGTCGTTTCTGACGGCGACGGTGGTGCGAGCACGGGCGCTTGCCGTGGTTCGCCTGCAATAACAGCAACAAAACACTGAAAAGTCAGCGTCTTCACAACCTCCAGACAAGTAACGTCGCTGCAATGACCTTCTTGGGACGACGAGCGTTCCGGTTCAGCAGCTCCATAGCCGCGGGAGTCTCCTCAGCAGCGAGCCAGTTGGTCACAGGAACGCCGCGGACATTGGCGAGAGCAGGTTGACGAGCTGTCAGCGGGAGAGATTGACACACAAGAATAGTTAATTTCTGCTGATAAAACGACTAAAAGAACGGAAAAATCGGGTAGAAAGTAGTAGAAGATCTTGGTGATACGTACTAGCAATGGAGGGAAGCAGAGAGGAAGGCGTCAAGGCGCTCTTGGCCACGGAGAGGAAGCGCGAGCACAGCATGTCTGTGTCTGGTAAAACCTGTGGTGACCGTCGAAAAGCGGCGAAAACACAACGTACCCATTATTTGGTACATTATTTTAACTGTACCCCTTTTTGGAAGGGTACACATTCCTTGTTGAAGTGAACCGCAATGTGGACAGCTTAGTATGGAGCCACTAGTCGGTCGGCGGGGCGAGCGTAAGGAGCCCCTAGAAGGAGACAAGCGAGCAGACGACGGCCTTTCAACGCCCAAGACGCAGACGCAGCGTCCTCCGGAGAGTTCGTGGGTCTGGCGGCTGCTCTCGACCGCTGCGTGGCCTTCAACCCCAAGCAATGGCGTCGTGCACTGGAGAAATCTGTTTCTGTCCTACAGAACAGCAGGAGCGAAGCGGCTCAAGATGGATTACGCCATACAAGACACAAGAGCAAAGGAGGAGCACGAAAGCTGCCTGCTGATACCCTTCCAGTGTCCAGAGACGAAGATGTTCAAGGCCCAAGAGGAGGCGTCTTCCCTCCACTCTCACTGTCGCAGTATCTGAACCAACCAGACCTAGTGAAGGCTATATTAACTGGAGAAGAAGACCAGAGGCAACAAGTGGCGGAGAGTGAAGATCCAGATGCTGTTGAGGCGGACAGAGAGTTTCAAGGCAGAGGAGAAATGAGTGAGGAGCAGCCGGATTTTGATGACGAGACGCAGAGGACTGAGGACGAGGATGGAAATAAGGAAATAGTGGAGAAACGCCTGCCGTTAGCACTCCCACTGCTGACGACGATGTCTCCGAGGACACGACGTGGATTGGCGAAATTGCCATCTCCTAGTGAAGCAGAAATGCGAAACATCGAACGCGTCGTGGATCAACCGGAGCTGTCGTTTGATTTTTATAGAGAGATGAGAAGAGCGCAGATGAAGCAGGCACGACAGCAAAATGGAATGAGAGTAGTTCTTCCACACACGACCCCTCTTCAGGAGCTATCGAAATCGCTTGCAGTACCTGTAGCGTCGATGCCGAAGACTAAGATAATGCGTGGTGCTGATGGGACGTCAAAGATGAAGAAAAAGAATGGCCTACAATCTTCGCTACACACGGGCGTGGCAGACGTAACTAAATCTCGTGCGCGTGAATATGACGAGCTCCAGCGCATGAAACGAGAAGATGCACGTAATTACGATACCTTCACGTACGAAATGGAGCCAAATCAATTTGGAGCAGTGCTGTCACCTAGTCGTAACCACGGCGGCAAACGCAATTGCACTTACAAAAGACTAATCCACGAGCAGCAAACAGCGATATCACAACACGGAGCGGCGGAATACCAGGTAAAAACTACCATCGCTGAGATCAGGCAATGGGTTCCTCTTGATGTCGTCTACGCTGTTGGACTCGGTAAATTTGCATCTCCGGCTCAGCAGCGCGCCGCAGAAGTCTTGTTTCGCGTTGGTACTCGCTTAAAAATCAATTGCTTTCCCAGGGCATGGCTCATTGGAAGGATTGGGTGTGTGCCATGCAACAACAAGAAGGGAATTGTCCACTCTCAGACTACAGTGCTGGTGGCGACAGATTATTGCAAGACGCGAACTTGCCATGCGTAAAATGATTAAAGAGGAGCTACAGCGAAGGCAACAAAGGCTTCTAGCTCTGCTCGCCAGCAAGCAACAACAGGCGGCGTGTAGTATAACACGCTGCATAAGGCGTTACGCAGGACAATGCTACAAGGTCCGCGTGAAGGCTGCAGTTCGTATTCAAATATTCTGGAGAAAGTTGTGCGCTCAGTGGGCGGCACTTCGCCGGGAGATATTACGGCAACGGCGTCTGAATGCTGCTGTGTGTATTCAGAAACATGCGCGACGAATAGCAGCACAGCGAAAGCGCTGTCTGCTGAAAAATCAAGAATGCAGAAACTCGTCGTCGGCAAAAGCTTTGGAGCTTGCTACATTCGCGAAGAACACGATGCTGCTAGGTGCTGCAATTACCATTCAGCGGGTGGTCCGAGGTTGGCGTCAGAGACGCATCTTAATGCTTCGTCGACGCCGTGCAGCTTTTGAGAATGACAAGCAAAGAATCCTTAAAGTCCAAGCTCACTATCGGGGTCGACAAGCACGAAAACGGGTGACTCAGTATAAGCTCGATGTGTCTAAAGCAGTTCTTGTCCTTCAGTGCTGCTGGCGATCCTATCGCGCAACGTGTGAATTCCGAAGACGAAACCAATACAAAATAAATCGGAGAGAGCAAGTGTTAAAAGAAATTGAAGAGCGTCACCGATCCAAACAAACCAGTATTCTTTCCCCGTACAACTGCAGAGAAAGTGGGGTCAATTTCCACTTCTGAAAGGTACTAATGCAAGTCGCCCAGGGGAAGGGTCGACTTTGCGGGAAGTTCGAGCAGCTAGAAAATTACAGGCATTATGGAGAGGAAAGCAGATCCGTCAACGACTTCGCCATGAAAAAGCTAGGGATGCGGAGCTGTTGCGGCGCAAAGTTAATCGGAAACGTAGACTTGCGGCAGTCTGTATTCAGAAACGTGTACGTGGCATCAGAGGTCGAGCACGGGCGTGGCGTACGATGGAAGAGACAAGTGCCATTCGAATTCAGCGGGTGTGGAGAGGATATAACACCCGAACTCGGCTCCTAAAAATGAGAGCTGGAATCGATATCATAAAACGGATCCAAGTGCGTTGGAGAAATAAACAACACGCGGAAAATCATCGCTTGCGTGCGCGGAATGCATCAACCATACAGCGAGCAGCGCGCAAGTTTATCGGGAAAAGGATGCTTTCTTTAGCAGTTCGACGCCGTCAATTTCTAGCAGAAGAGAGTGCAGTGGGTAAACTATTCGTTGAAAGAACTCGCAGTCGTATCAAGGACGAACTTTTGCTGCAAAGCTTTACTTTTAAAGAACTTCAGCAGGTTGAAGAAAAAAGCAGCGACAGCGGCATGATGTATTTACAAAGGATCAGCGAAGACGAGAGGATTCTACTCGAGTTGACCGGTCACTCTTTGACGTGGACATTGCAAAAAGCAATGGAAACGCAAAGGGTATGATGGTGTTTGGCAGGAGGTGTACCGGAATGCGGCAGGCAACTCACTGGAGATGGATAATTCTCATTTCGCACGCTTTCTTAAAGCTCTACCTCACGCTTTTATCCACAAATCGCACTTCCCAATGCAGACCGCAGACGTCATTTTTGCCAAGATGAAAGAGCCAAAGGCAAAAACAATATCGTTTTCGAGATTCAACAAGGCCATACTCATGCTGTTAAAAGAGAAGTTTACAGATGGAAGTAGTCATAAAGAGAAATCAAAAGGCTCGGAACCCGGCGATCTTGGTAGCGATCACGAGCGATATCTCCGATTCATGAACCGTTTTGTGCTTCCCTCTACTATTCAAAACGGGAAATACCGGAAAACATTGGACGTCCATTGCACCCACAGGCTGCTTTGGTCAGTGGCGGTGCTCCGACGACTTGCTATCAGAATCGCAACCAAGAAAAGGCATGACGAGTTTGTGATTGCTTTCAAGGAACAGCAAAGACTGAAATACCGGAGCGAATGCGCCGCCAAAATCAATTGGCATATCGCTGCTACAAATTTCGTTTGCAATTGAAGAAGATTCTCGCAAGTATGTTTATCGAGTTCATTGACCACGCTGGCCGCGCAGTTCGATTACAGCATATTGCTAGTGGAAAAATCCTTTCGAAGCGACCAGCATTTTGAAGGGGTGGTGTGTGGAAAGATAATCCCGCTACCGTTTCCTGGTGAGGAATTTCAAGCATTTTGTGAGCGCCATGAAGATAGCACCAACCTGGATGCCTCCAGAGTCCCGGCAGAAGTGTATTGCGTTGAGTGTGAAGACACTATGTGCCGCGTTTGTTTTGACAGAGATCATACAGTTCGTAAAGCTTTCAGACGGCACCAGATCCGGAAAATTCAGAACTGCAGTTATTGCAGCTTGGAAACGGCAACAAAAGAGTGTCTGCAATGTGGTGATGGAAAGGTCCCATTTTGTGATCCTTGTTTTTCACATGTGCACCAGCAACTACTTCGAGAAGCAATGCGCGGTCAAAACCAGAGTAACGAAGATGCCAAGGCGCTTGTAGACCAAAGACGCCTACATAAGTTCCAGGCATTGGTGGTCATGTGTGTGGAATGCTCGGATCGGGTTGCGCAATGGTCATGTGAGACCTGCTTGGACATATTTTGCAAGCGTTGCATGAGCTCGTATCACGCTAAAGGACAACGGCAGTACCACCACTGCCATCGCTTGAACTATTTTTCGGTCCTTCGACAAACTGCCGAGCAAAAGCGCAGTACCGACGCTGAAAAGGAGCAAGAGAGGCGTAAAAGCGGCGCGATGAAGAAAGGAGGCATCAGGAGGCAGAACTTCGACGACAAAACCTTGCTGCTACAAAGATTCAGGCGGTGGTTCGGTCGTTTGTTGGACGTCGGAAGGGGAAAGCGTACATGAAGCTTGTTCGGCAAACTCAAGCTGCACGGGCGCAACGCCTAAAGGACCAACGTGTACGCGCTTCTATCGCGTACAAAGTGAAAACTGCACTCGGCGTCTCTCCTACGTTAAAATCAGACACCGCGAGGGAGACTGCAGCGCGTCGGCAGCGGTTTGACGACATCAAACGCACCTTGTTGCTCCAGCGATTGCCCTTTGATATGGACCCAGCGAAGAAACGTTGGGGTGAAAGACAGAAGGCTCGAGCGCTGGAAGCAGCTAAATCGTGGTGTGAATACGATACGCAGGTGAAAATCGTAAGGGGCGAATGGAAAGACCGTATTGGGTCAATCGTGTCGACGCAAAATTTGATGCTGACTGGGAGTGTGGTGATTTTCATCCCGCTGGCGAACCGATCTGTAGTTCTGCGCTTGGAGGATATTAAGCCTCACGAGGAATCGCGGCAGCCGTACGAACCCCTCAAGAAGTGGCTCTGAACATGACCCGAGATTTCAACGCGAAAATTTCTCAAGTCTTGGATACGGCTGCCCGAAATGCGCGTTTGTTGTACTTGCAGACAATTGAATTCAACGACATCACGCAGTACGCTTGGGTCGCCGAGTACGACCAGCGAGAGCAGAAAGAGGAGTACTGGAACGTGGTGCTAAACAAGCGCGTATCGGAACCGCCCAAGGCGATGCAGTTGATCGAGCTGATGGAACAAGACCAGCGTGAAAAGCTGGAGAAGCGAGTGGCATTGGCGAGAAGCAAACTAATGGCACTGCTCAACCCGTTCCACCCGACGAATAAGCCCAAGCTAGCGCTGCGGCGGAATGCCGTTGTGTTTGTACCAGCAGGACTCGTTGTAGCGGATTTAAACGCTTCGTCCGCGTCGTTGAAGCTGGAGATGGAGGCAATCGACGGCGCTCGCTTTTGGCATGACAAGGTCGTTCCGAATCGGCAATTTGGCGGCAAAAGGCCAAGAAGTTTCTCGCTGTTTCAGATTCCAAGGCATGCTGGTCTGTGGTGAAGCTGTTCTACTGGATAGACCTGAACGAGACCGAAGGGTTCGAGCTCCATGCCAAGAAGCTGTTCAACTTGGCGGAGGACCTGCAGATTTACGTGACGAATGCAATCGACGAGAAATTGGATAATACCGGCGACTTTAAACTGGCCAAAGATCAACTGGTGCAATTGGTGAATCTGGAGACGGCATCATTGCAGCTTCTCGCCACGAAAGACCAGCGTGAAGCTGATGATGAAAAAGTCGGCAGGCCCGCTGAAGTTGAAGTGGTCCTCAACGAACCAGTTATTCTGGTCCAAATTACCATATGGTCCAGAATAAGTAGGTTTAAGCGCTCTGGAATGGTAAAGCGCGCTTAAAACCCGCCCACATCGAGGCCGATTTGATTGGCGAAAATGTGCGTCGAGCCCAGCCAGCCAACCAAAGGCCCGTCGAAGCGCCTTCATTTGCCTCGCCCTCGCAGCAAAAGGGAAGTTCGAAGCTAACGCATCAACTAGGAAACAATGGGTAAGTTCCGTCACCTTTTTCTCGATGCGAGCGCCAATGGCGACCTGTCAATGGACAGCACAGCAAGGAGGCAGAGGACGAAACAGGAAGGGGCAGCAGAAGGCGCAGGATCACACAGAGAGCAAAGCAGAGAATGGATCCGACAATGACTGGCAAGAAGGACTGCTACTGCCACCGACTGGACGACACGTTGCTGCCCTACCTGTCGCTCTACCTCCGCTGCTGCTGACAGGTAGAACGATGTACGAGGTGCTGACTGTTGTGCTCTTGTTGCTGCCAATTGACAGTCCAGATTAAGGCGCACGAGCTCCGCACCAAGAGCAAGACGGAACTGCTCCGTCAGCTGGACGACTACCAGCAGGAGCTGGCCCAGCTCCGCGTGGCCAAGGTTATCGGCGGCGCCGCCTCCAAGCTGAGCAAGATCCGCGTGGTGCGCAAGTCGATCGCCCGCGTGCTGACGGTGTACAACCAGACGCAGAAGGCCAAGCTCCGTCAGGCTCTGGGCAGCAACAAGCACGTGCCCCTGGACCTGCGCCGCAAGCAGACGCGCGCCATCCGCCGTCAGCTTTCCAAGCACGAGAAGTCGCTCAAGACCGCCAAGCAGCAGAAGAAGGAGGCCTACTTCCCTAAGCGTCGCTTCGCCCTCAAGGCGTAAGTTGCCAAGTGCTGGGCGTGCGTCGGACTAAATACACTCTCCTAAGCTTCCCGCCATGTTCCGACACGGCGTTTTAACTCGGTTGTCGATGTTTTCTCAAGTGCTTTGTTGTTACTCTTCAGTGACCTCCCAGTAGAACGACTCGTCCTCTTCTTCGTTCGAGTCCGAGACGATCTCGAAGCTGGTACTGCTCTCAGTTTCTGCTGCTCTTTCTGGCAATTGCTCATCTTCTTGGTGCTGAGACTCGTCGTCGCTGCGTTCCATGAGCTGCGTGGCGTCCGGGTCTTCGGGATTGCTCTGTTGTGTCGAACGTAATGTTGATGCTGGATCCACCATTGGCAGTGCTCCGAGTGCAAGATCACTCAATAGTTCGTCGTGGATGGAGAAATCATCTTCATTCGCCTCTCTTAACAATTGTGGATCGTCAATGGGCTCTACGCCACCTTCCTGTGGTGTTCAATGGCAACTTAGAAAATGCTTCACGGTAAATGACAAAGAAGGACGTACTTTGATCGTGAACGGCTGGACTACGTAGCCTGCAACGGATGACTTTACAATTGTGATCACACGATTCGAGGCATGCCGTTCCAATATGAACTGCAAACAATACAGCATTAACGATCTTGAATCAAGAGCTCTGCTAGCGGCACGCATATGTACCCGTGTGGTGACGCAGTGGGCCCAGTTATCACCCAACAGTGGCTTCGTGTACAATCCAGCTACAAGAGAGACAGCAGCAGCAACAACGGTGTCACAAATCCTGCACCTTAATGACTATAAAATACGCGGCATGCATCTCTACCTTCGCTCTCGAGAGTTGATGCACGATTGGTGACGACAACAAATGCCTGGTATGTGTCGGCAAAGAGTCTCAACAAAACAAAAGGTTAGCCGCAGCAGTGTACGCATTGGAGAACAACACACTGGCCTCACTTCAAGTCTCTCGATATTCGTAGCATGTGATGCTGGCGCTGCGCGTGCGTTAAATCATCAGTCTGCAAAAGCAAACGAATTAAGCCATCGCAAAAGTACTGACTGATGAAGGAAAAGCCCACCTTCATAAATAATGTCGTCACACAGTCGACGATAACAAGCTTCACTGCTTGCAAGTGCATCGCATTCTCCATATCCCTCAGCCTGGAAGCAACAAGACAATCCATGAAAGCAAACATCCTGTCGTTTCCTGTGCAAGTGAAACCTACTTCGCAACAAACGCGGCAATAGAGTCGACCCTCACGACCCGTATTCGCTGCATGACTTGAGCTGCCAACTCGTTGATATTTGCATCTCGATCAGCCCTACCGATGCGAATTCGCGCAATCGTAATTTGCAGCAGTCTACAGCAGTTCACCTCGTCAGTTAGAACGTAGCTAAATCCCCCAAAACAAAACATGGCCACACCGTTTAGCACTGAAATTATGCTCCACATCGAAGAACATAACGCTATTCTCCGGGTAATCTATCGCACACATGACTGCAAGGGTCATGGCACATTGGCTCTTGCCGATTGCAGCCGTGCCCACGAACTGTTGCACATCCAACAAAAGCGTCAACACCACCACCAAATCCACTGAGCTTTACAGATTACACCTCCGATAGTCCACGGCAATGGAGTCCTCCATTGAGCGCTTTGTCAATGTTTGTCAAGCCTGTGCGAAGGAACATTGGGTGGTTGGCGCTGTCCAGGAACAGATCGAACGCCTGAGCATATCAACACGGACGTGCAGCAATCAACTTCATCGCAATTACAATAAAATTGCAGCGAGAAATAGGTACTGTTCGGCTTGTAGGAGCCAGTCGGATGGACAATTTCTCCATCAACTCCTGCACAATGACACAGTTCAGGGTATGGAAGTTTTGCCAGCGAATAATGCGCAAACCAGACCTCCGTTTCGCGCACCGACATGTCGACCGCATGCGCCACATCCCAAAGAGAACGTTGCATCAATTGCCGGCGCGTGGTGATGCCGCTGGCCTGAAATAATGCCCGTCGACGCTCGTCTACATTCTCCCGAGCCAACACTCGCTGCAACATTGTCAAATGCGACACAGAATTTGAGCAGGACCAATTTAAAAAGATTCAAATTTTTAAAAAACTTCAAGTTTCCAGACCATTATGCACAGCTGCATCCATCTACCCAGCTGCCTTCCTTGAACAACTGGTGCGCGTGTGACCAAAATGGGAGGCGGGAGAGCTTCGTTCTGGTCGGCGCAGTCTTGCCATTCCAGGATCAGCACTGCAGCACCCACGGCGGTCGAGAGGCGATGATCTATTACGACACGGCGCATCTGTGGGGGTTCTGCTGCGATGGCACGGCTCGGCCCTCAATGGCAAGGCCCCGGTGCGGGCGTTCACCATGGCGATGATCGCGATGGTCATTGCCGTCGTCAACCACTACCATCCGTTTGTGGTGGCCACGCGCGAGTCGACAGCGTTCACCGACTCCATCACGGTCTTCAACACCTTTCTGGGTCTCATTGTGTCGTTCCGCATGAACTCGGCGTTCAGTCAGTGGCGTGCTGGAGTAGTGGCGGTGGGCTCGCTCTCGGAGGCGGCACGCGATATCGTCGGGTCTGGGTGCGCCTACGTCAGCACAACCATCGCCAAAGAGCTGAGCGAATCGCTCAATCCCGAGTCACCCAAGTGTGAAGCCGGAAGCGGCGATTCCGCTGCGATCCCCAAAGACGTCTTGGAGAAGTGCACGTTTTTCACTGAATTACGTCGCCTTGTGTTCCTGTATATTGCGATCGTTTTCCACGCCTTCCGAGGAGTGGACGGGATCGACAAGCTAAAAGAGGCTGGCGTGCTGACTAATGCCGAGTACGACGAAATGTATGCGTGCGGTACGGAGCACCAAATGCAGGTCGAAGACCGCGAATCCTATCGGGCGGTAGCTCGTCGCACGCCTCATAAGCTGCGAGCAACCCTCACCGAACTCTGGCTCAAACGTCTTGTCCAGGTCGCTACGATGCGCGGCCATCTAACGCCTCCCAATGCAATTAACCTGCAGATGAAGATCGCTCGACTTCCGAACCTATACACGACCGTCTTCAATATCGCCAACGTCCCGATCCCGTTCAACTACATGCAGTATCTGCAGTTTTGCTCACGGGCTACATGCTGCTGTACACGTTTGTGATCGTCCCAAGGTCTGGACTTTACACCCCACTGTGGGTTTTCATGTGGGGCACCTTCCTCTTCATGGCTGACGAAGTTGCCATGGAGATCGAATGCCCATTTGGTCTCGACGCGAACGATATCGACTTGGAGTCTCGACTGCTGCAGATTGAGGAGGAGCTCACCGTGTTGATCCGCAGTCAGTACTATTTCGTCTCGGGCGGCACGAGTCTCACGCGAATTCCTGCCATACCAGGTACCGGTTCCTGGAAGCAAACCTCACTAGATAAGCCGAAGCCTGCACCGCTTCAAAGTGATTTCTCGTTCCACCAAGGCCGAATGTCGCCATCTCAAGGAGCACAACTTCACCAAAGTTCTTTGCCAGAGATTAGTGAATTCACGAATCTCATTCAAGACCCGACCGTGTCAAACAGCAGCAAAGGAAGCGATTATGGCTCGAGGGAGCCCTTGGCGTAGCACATTTGATTGATCTCCTCGTTGAATCTCTTGCCGTCGTAAGGACAATACTTATCAGCGCATTGCTTGTGTTTCTGTTGGCACCGTCTCAATGCGTGAAAGCATTCAACTAAAAAATCATAAGGCAGTAAATTGTTTGTCCAAAATGCACGTGTTATCTATTGTTTGCAATATGTGCGTATTCGTTGTCTATCTCTTGAAGCGCGGGTTTCGTCCAGCAGGGTTTGCCAGCTTCAAATCACCAACACCACGCTTTTTCCGTCGCTTATTATTGCCGAAGGCTGAATCCCCATCGTCTCCGTCACCACCACTACGTTCCCGAGCACGCTGCTGTTTACGCAAATCTGACTGCGGCACGAAAGACATTTCACGGATGTAGCCGCCGCCGGCAGTCTCTTCCTTCTTGAATGCGCTGCGCTCCTTCTCAGACACGCTTTGCATACGCAACCGTTCTGCAAGTGGCAGCTTGGCTAATTGCTTCTTCTCACGCTGGGCAGCGCGGTCGCTCGATGAGCCGAACGCCATGAGGTCGCCCACCTTCTCGCCTTCTGCAATCTCGTAGAACTTTGGAGCGGGCTTCCGCTTACTCTGCTGGACGGTGCGCTGAGGTACAACCTCATCTTCCTCGTCCGAGGACTCGTCACTAGGTCGGCCCTCCACCTCCTCTTCTTCATCATCCTCGTCGTCTTCCACGCGGGCAAAGCGGCCACCAACCTCGCCATCGTCTTCATCGTCGTCGTCGTCAGTACCGGCGTCGCTATCCATATCCTCGCGCTTTTGGCGCTGCTGTTGTGTTGTGTTGGCGGCGTTCGGGTGCAACATACGATATGTATCACTCTCCTCGTCCACCTCGAAGTCCTTGGACGTGAACATGCGTGAGAAACGATCGTCGCCCAGTGGATTTGAGAATGTGTTGTCGGCATCGGCCACCTCCTCGTCTCCCTCTTTGCTGTTCTTTTTCCGCTTCGCTTCGTTCCGCAGAATACGCTCTGCTGTGGCGCGGTTAACCTTAGGCAGACGACGCTGAATTGTGATACGGTTAGCCTGTTTTGCTTCCACTTTCTCTTTCAGCTTGTTCTTACGCCACTCGTCGTATGCAAACGGCTCCGCGACAGCCTTCACCTTGTTGTACAGACGAGCATCCATGAAGAAGCCGTGCATGTATGCCTTCAGTAGCGGCGTGCCCACCAGGTGTTCCAATCCAAACGATGCAATCTCGGCACGCGTGACAAAGCGGTAGTCATCGTAGACTGTGGCTTGCGCCTCCTCTTCCAGCTCCTCCGTCAGCGAGTCCAAGAACGAACACCACTTTGGCGCAATGCCCAGCTCTGGAATGTAGTAGCTCATCACACGCTCTTGCTCACCAGCAACAAGCATCACGCCAGACTTGCCTTGAGCTCCTCTACCACACATACGTCCTTCACTTCAGCCGGCGTTTCAACATTCGTAAACACAGCACCATCGCGACGGTCCCAAATCTTAATCACCTTCGCATCCGAAGAAATCACTTTACGTGCGTAGTCGTGAAATTGCAGGTCCACAATGGGCAAGCCGTACTGGTGATTCTTCTCCAGCAAAGGTCTCGACGATCGCAGATCATACAACAAACACTGTCCCTCTGAAGTTCCCACTCCGAACGTCAACCCGTCATCATCAAATCTCAGCGCCGTTACTTCCAACTGCTTGTCAGCATTCCTCCTTGATGGCGCAAAGTGCGCTGCAACATCCAGACTCCTACTCTCGGCTGCGTCCTCGAGTCGAACACCTCCACGACTCCATCGTCACAGCCAACACCCACCAACTGATGGATGGGGTTTATCTGCACGACGTTCGCGGCAGAGTCCGGCGACTGCAGCTCCAACGGCGCCACAAACCGTCCTTGGTCCAGATTGATACGGTACACTTCATGTCCCGATGCAGCGACGTATAACTCGCAATTCTCTCGATGATAGGTCATATCCCGACCGAATTTAGGGATCCGCATGGAGTAGTGAGTGCCGTACGGGGCGTGGAACGCCACCGAGCGGTCCGCTTGCAAGAAGGCCAACTTGCCGAAATCCGACGACAACACTTCGAGTTGCACGACTTCGGCGTCCAATCCGCGCTCGAACTTGAGACTCAGATCTCGGACATCGAAGACCTTGACTGACGGAGGATACAGCCCCGTGGCCACGACGTAGTGGCCGTCCGAAGACATTTTAATGCGCTGGGAACCTGCCGGGAAGTGGAAGTCCTGCAGCAGCTCCACACGACGGCGGTAGTCCTCGTCCTTGGCCAGCGCCTTGCGCGATCCTCCCTTCTCCGCCAGCCATTGCGGCAGCGTCTTGCCGGACGACAAGTTGTAGATCTTGACGCCATTCAGAGACGACGCGGCCAGCGCAGCCATGGTTGACACAGTGCAAGAGCTCTACTGGCCACCAGCCAAAAACAGTTATTGAATTTCGTGTACGTGTACATAATGTTTTAATGACGTACTCTGATTGGAAAACAGACATTTTGACCAATGAGAGACACGGATTGGCGATCTTCAAGAGTTTTTCTGGCCATTTGAAGACATGCGGAGGTTCTGCTGGAGAGAGCGCAGCGAGAAGCTCAATTGGCGGCTACTGGGCGGTCTGGACGTGGCGGAGGTGATCCGAAGGGGAGATCCGGCCGTGCTGGAGCCCTACGCGCTGCATGTGACGTTCGCGCGGCTGCCTAGCGCGAGAGATCCGACGACACGTGACGCCTGGTTCTTAGTGAGACTATTGCAGTTGGCTATGGAGTATTTGCTGTTTATTCGAGCGAGGGATGGAGATGTCTTGGAGGCGATTAGTGAAGAGCTGAGACAAGTGGAGAGGTGGGGCTTGTAAGTCTTTTTTATGGTTTTAATGACGATTTTTCAGTTTTCTTCTTTTTTATAGGGAGAGAGACGAGCTGGTTACACGGACACAAAAGTGGAAGATGAAGGCGCGGACCGGAGAGAAGCAAGTGGAGAAACTGCATCAAGTGCTGCAGAATATTGCCAAGCTGCTGCAGATTCATGGGTACTAAGTGAAGGACTTTAAAAGATTTGTTTTGAGATTGACATTTTTATTCGATTGATTTTGTTTTAGGGCGTCGCCATCTGCGGTGGCTACGATTGAGACGTTGCTGACAGAATTGATACTGGAGAGACGAGCTCGTCAACGGAAGCGAGCATTGGAGAAGGCGGATGACAGTGGGAATGACGAGGACGAGATGCTTCGACCGGCGGTGCAGGAAGCTCGCGTTTGTGGATACTGTGGTAAACTGTTTTCTTCGGCTGAGTACCTGGAGAAACATCTCGTACGACGGCATACAGGAGAAAGATTGGCGTTGCAAACTCCCATTAAACGGAAGATTAACACGTGGGCATCTGCTGACGAACAAGCAGTTGCGGTGGCTGGGACACAGAGTGGAGATCCGACAGCGTCTGAGCTTGCAATGCAGAAAATGATGCAACAAGTAGAGCGAGCGTTGCAAAGCCATGAAGACACTCTACGAAACCTTGCCAAAGAAGAAACGAACAAAGTTCAACAGGTTTACGAAAAATTGCATGCCGAGACACAACTTGCAGATGAGCTGAAGACAACTCGGTTGAAACACCAACAGGAACTGGCCAATTCGCAACAAGAATTGGAAGAAGTCGAAGTGAAAAAGCAAAGGGCGGAAGAGGAGTTAGCAGACCTAAAGGAACAGATCCAATTTCTTGGTCTGAAAAAGAAAATGATTGGGTCTGTACCTGGTGCAAGTTTGCCTACCTCTATCCCTCGCAATGACGACCAATCTGCAGCGGCAGAAGAAATAAAAAATCTAAAGCAAACGCTTGAAATGGTGAATATTGAACTGGCAGCTTCTCGAGTTGAACTCGCAAAACTTCAGAGTACGCATTTGGCTTTGTTAAAAGAAAAGCAAGAAGTGGCAGATAAACTGGTTAAACACAGTGAAAACCCTCCTGCTCTGCAGCATGAGAGCAGCACCCAAACTGAGCAATTTGATATGATCGAGGAGGGTATGCAAACAGACGAGTTAGACGAACCAGTCCAAGTTGCGGAGCTGATCGAATCCCCGACTCCGACCTGTGAAGATGTTGGCACCGATCCAGTAGTTGTGAATTTTGAAGACGTCGGTGTGCAGACTGTCATGGTCTTAGCATTATCTGTAGAAACAGAGGTGCAGTCCATAGTTGCAGATGACCCTCCCGTCCCAGCACCGTTAGTACATGAAGAGCCAGAACCGCATTTATCAAACACTCCACTTACCAATTCAGCAAGCTTGGTCGGTGAGGAGAATGCTGCTGAGATAATTGAACACATCCATTCAAGTGTGGAAAAGGATGGAGAGAGTATCCCAGACTACATCCAACAAATGAGCGTTCGAGATTTACTCGACTTAATCATGGAACGTGCAAACAGGTATGTGGTATTTGTTTTATCTACGAAACCTCAAACTCTCCTTTTGTGACTAAAACTTTGCCTTCAGTGCGGCGAGGAAAGTGGTGCCTAGGAGTGGTGTCTCGAAAACCTTCAGCTCAATCTCCCGTCACAAATTTGTCCGCAGCCACTTTCAGCACGACGACAGTGCAGTAAAAGAAAGGGTATCCAGTTGTCTTCAACAGCTCGAGAAGTTTTCTCGTCGGTTTGGCGTTCCAGCAAAGAGTGCCTGGCTGTCGAATGGGAACTTGAAACTTGTTCAGCAAGCACTGTACGGTCATTTGGAAGTTCTGCCTTCAGAAGTTCTAACAAAAATGGTAGATTGCGAGAATGCCGTGAACGCAACGATTGAAAAGGAGTGGATGCCGATGGAGAAGTCGCGGCAAGAGGCATTGGAACGATTTAAAATGGAGACTCATGCCAAATCGGAGGTCAGCCAAGGATTAGTTCATCAAGCGATGGCTGCCTTCGGGGCAATGTTCGAGCCTGAGCAGAAGGGCAAGTCTATCAGCGTTGAAAGGGCCGTCGTGGAAGGTGAAGGCACAAGTGCAGCTATTGAAGAAAACTCGATCGATTTCGTACCGGAGGAGAATCAGTGCCAAGAATTGGCCAGCATCGACAACACGTTATATCATCCAGATCCGGTACCTGTCCGGCGTTATTCGGCTAATAACAAACTCACAGTTGTTATTGAAGGAGAAATGGTGACTGGAGATACAGCATCTACGTGTAATGCAGTCGAGCACACGGATGCCACAACTGCAGTGGATAGCAATCCCGCTGTTGTTTTCGGCTTGCCAGAGTCGTCGATATCTGTTCACGATCCCGAAATGCAAGATGAAGTTGAAATTGCCAGCCCAATGGACCATGCAGATCGTAGTGACACAATGGTGCAAGGCAGTGAAAAGGATGTGCACATCGAATCGCCCACAGGTCATTCGACAAGTATTGAGACGCCTCACCGAGAGGAAACGCAAGAAACTGTCAGTAATTCTGCTGGTGCTGTCACTCTTGAGTCCAATTCACCAAAAGAGCAACCCACTGACCAAATTGGAAGAAAATCCGCAGACACGCTTCCAGACGAAGACGCTATTGATAAACAACAGCGTGCCAACGTGAGTTCTTCATGGAATGATAACAGCGTCGTCAGCGATTCCGCTGGATTCGATGCTGTAGAACCATTAACTCCAGCAGAATCAGAAACGACCATGCCCCATCAAGATATTGTGGAAAGCGACGTAAGCACAGAGTGGCATCGGGAGCAGGATCAGCAGGTAGAAAAATACTCTCCAGGGCAGTTGTCACAAGTCGACTCTGAGGAATCCGCACCACTAGATCATGCAGAAGCCGCGCCTACGACCCTGACACTCGATGTCGTTGAAGCTATCAATCCACTTCAGTCGATAGGCTCTTTTGAAACAGATCGCCTTTCAGCGGTTAGCGCGTTATCAGTCAGTGGGCGATTTGCCAGGCTAGATCGCACTCAGTCCGTGGTGGCGTCTTCCGAAATGTCGTTTGACTCGAGCATTCCTAGCTTAGGGACCGACACTGTCGCAACGGATCAATCCGTTCGTACGGCCATAATGGGACTTGTTGAACTGCCAGACAAAAGGGCGGATGACGAGGCCCAGCATGCACCACCGGATCCATCACTAGACGAACAGATTGAGCCTTCGCCTACGAGCAACAGTAACATCCCCAGGGTTCCAGTTGTGGAGCACGATAGCGTGATGAGTTTCGACGATTCCGACATTGAAGAGGTAGTGCTGTCATAAAGAGTTGGTTCTCAATGTTCTCCAGCGCCACAAATGCAGCTCTATCAGTGCAAGCCAGCTTAAGCCGACTTGATGGAGGACATGCCACCAGCTTGCGCAATGAGCGTCTCCGTCTTGGCGCGGTATTCCTGGTACTTGTCCTCATCTTTTGGGATGCTGGCATCACCCTTCTTGTACATCACAGCCAGGTTGTGGCACGCAGGCGCGAAGTTGGCGTCGCAAGCCTTTTCCAGGTACGTCTTGGCCTCGAGTACATTGCGTTTGATGGGGCTGTCGGCTGCTGGCGACAGAAACATGTTGGCCACGCGGTTGCAACTGTTGGCATCGTCGTGCTCGCACGCGTCCTTGAACGCTGCAAGTGCTTTAGCGACGTTCTGCATGAACAATAAGCGGTCAATAATGGTTCAAAATCCTGCTTAAAAAATAAAAATAAAAGCAATGCCAACTTTTTCACAGCCGATACCCTGAGCACGCATGAATCCAACGTGGTGGCAGCCGGCAGCGTGGCCTTCAGCACACGCTTTTTCTACAACAGTTATAAGCTTAGTTTCTATAAGTTTAAAGGTGCCCAATGTTTTAATTACCGAAGAGCTTGAAGGCCTCGGGGTCGTTTTGGTCCACGCCTTTGCCAGCAACTATAAAACACAATAATTAGCTTTTACCAGTAAAGGCCCAATTATGGTCGATACGCACGTCTCAATCGGCCGAGGTTGAAACAGGATGCCGGATACCCATTTTTGCGGCAATTGAGCTCATACATGTGGGCTGTCAGAAGTAATTAGAACGAGGCGAAACACTAGGGATGATAAGCTTGGACAGACCAGCGTCCTTGTAGTTCTTGTCCACCACTGCCAGCCACTCGCCCCAGCTGTGGCACGCGCTGGCGTCACCGTCTCCATCGTTGCAGTTGGAGCGGAACTCGTAGTGGCGCTCCTCCAGCTGCTGGTTCACGCGCTGCACGTCCGCAGCGCTCTGGTCGCTCGCCTTGACCATGTCCGTCTCAACTTATCTAATGACATTTAAAGAGCAATTCTGCAATTGTAGAGCAAATTACAATTGTAGAGCAATATTACAATTGTAGAGCAATGAGAGCATATAATGCTCTTCAACTGTCATAACAATTGAACAGCAAGTGTAGCCATATTGAGATTTCAAAAGTAACGTTGTAAAGTAACCCTTCGAAGTAACAGAATGTTCCTCTTCCTCAAGAGCCATCTCGTGTTGAACCCAGCGCCCTTCGTCGCGGTCTCCTTGCTTGCGTGTTCTCTCCCGACTGTTCTAGCCATCTCCATCTCGCGGGACCAGCTTCATCACGTAGCTCTCCGTCTCCTCTATCTGTTCAGCTAACTTGCTTCATTTTTACGTGCGTTTTTTCCCGTGGAGAAGCGCCGTCGGAGTGAGTCATTCAAGCTGGCGACGACTCTCGAGGCCTCCTCTTTTGGGACGCGCTGGGCAGCACGACGTGGGACTGGCTGGGCGGAGAACTGCTGAGTCGAATGAGTCAGTTCGCTCACGGGATCTCGGCGCTGGACGTGACGCCGTCCGCGGCATTGAGCGCCCCGGTCTGGCTGCTGGGAAGGCGCTACGACGACGTGGCGGCCGCAGATTTCGACGCCTACAAGCGCAGCTTTGAAGCCATTCTGTGGTTCACGTACCGCCGGGACTTCCCTCAGATGACGCCCTACGAGTTCACAAGCGACGCTGGCTGGGGCTGCATGCTGCGGTCGGCGCAGATGCTGCTGGGACAAGCTCTGCAACGCCGTGTTTTGGGTCGAGAGTGGCGTCTCCCGGCCCTTTTGAGGCGGAAATCGACGCTAAACTGCCAGACAAATACGTGCAGTTGCTGCGCTGGTTTGCAGATGACCCAGACTTGCAGTGCCGCTACTCGATCCATCAGATGGTCAAGCTGGGCATCCAGTACGACAAACTGCCTGGAGAATGGTACGGCCCTACGACAGCGGCGCAGGTGCTGAGGGACTTGGTGAACCTGCATCGACGAGAGTTTGGAGGCGAGTTGGCAATGTATGTCCCGCAGGAAGGCGTGGTGTACAGTGATGATGTCACGAAACTGTGTGTCTCGCATATTGATAAGCCTGTTGAGGTGAAGGAGACGACGGAACAGGTGGAGAAGGATGAAAATGCTCCAGAATTCTTCGATCCGCTGCTGCATCCACCTACTGCAGAAGTCAAGAGTGACTGGAGTACAGCGCTGCTGATTCTCATCCCGCTGCGTCTTGGATTAGACCATGTGAATGAGGGCTACATTCAGGCATTGAAGAAAACATTTACCTTTCCGCAGAGTGTGGGGATCATTGGCGGCAAGAAGGGTCACTCAGTTTACTTTGTCGGCACACAAGAAGATCAATTGCACCTCCTGGACCCGCATGACGTGCACCCAGCCCCGGAACTCACGGCTTCTTTTCCCACAGCTGTACGGTGCAGCGAGTCATCGTCTTATTTAAGATGAAATGCTGTTTTATACTGACATTGTTCTGTGCATGCTGTTGTGTGTGCCATTTGACGTAGACACACTTGCGAACTGTGCATTCGTCTCGGCCGCTGGTGATGAACGTGACCGGCATCGACCCGTCACTAGCCCTGGGGTTCCTGTGCGAAACTCGCCTTGAATACGAGGACTTTGAGCGCCGCGTGCGTGCGCTCCACGATGAAGTTCAGGCCGATGGAGGGATGTGCCCCTTTCAGTGGCCTCCCAGAGACCTGACTATGCCGACCTTCACAGTCTGTGCAGCGACGTCACAGAAGAGGATATCAACGCGGCGGACGGCGTCGATGAGGACAATGCCGACGACGACGAGTATGTTCTCATTTGACGCGCTTAAAATTCCATCATACTATCGTACCATAAGTGTTGTTGCTTCTCTCACCCGATTACAACTTTTACTTGCATTATCTACATGTTGGCCCGTTGTCGTCTTATAACATTTAGCTGGTCAATGAACGAGGTTGTGAATGGTGTTGTCAATCCGCCTCGACCAGCTTCCGAGACAATTGTTGATAGTTTGTTTGAGCGACGCGTTCGCCTGCTCTTCGGACTGTTCGGGCTTCAACGTCGCCACAATGTAATTGATGTCATCACGTCCAGTAAGCTCCGGCATATCTGCCGGCACCATCAGTAGCAGCAGCGACACCAGCAAGTGCATGTGCCGCCGCAGCACGTTGTACGCTATACATGCAATATCTGCAAAAGTGCTAAACACTTGTCCGTCCGCACCACCCATAACGTAAGCCATTTCTTTCGTGAATACGAACGGAGTACGCTCACGCGCCATTCCCATCTGTAAGCAGTCCAAGTACAAAGTGAGAAAACAAGATACTCGCAGAACTTGCAATCATACGTACGCTGTATTTCAGATGACCGAGGAAATGACCAAAGTCAATGTGGAAATAGCGACCTGACGATGAGATCTGTTAAACCACACAACAACGACGTTAGTACACGTCTCCCAGCATTTTTGAGCTAACACTGCTCTACGCACCATGATGTTATCATTGTGGCGATCTCCAATACCAAGAACATAAGTCGCTACACAATAGCCTGCACACGATCGACTAAACAAGTTGATAGCGGCCTTGTGACTTCTGGTATCAGGATTATTAGCATGAATCCACTCAGCAAAAATTGGGTCCTTGAAAGAGCCCATAATCCCTCCACGCTTGTGCACGTCGGCAGTCGTTACTGAGTTCGGCACTATTTGAAGGATACCGGTCATAGGGAAGTAGCTACGCACTTGTACGGCTCCATAGCAAGGTCCAGACCCTCGTCTCGCCACATCTCGTCCATCAAACGGATCAACTGAAGCGTCAGACAATCTTGCCGCACATCGTCACCAGCCTTGAACATCACAGTCACGGGGTCACCGCCTTCTTCCGCATTCTCAAACACCAGCCACAATGGCTTCTTCGCCGAGTCCATCACACGGCATTTACTGACGATGATCTTTCCCACCTCGATACGGGGATCCAACGGCAGCTGAAACGAGCCAGGAAGAAGCGCATTCAGCGCCTCCAGGCCCTGTTGCATCGCTCGCTTCATTTCGGCAGCGCCATCCTTCTTCTTCGCCTTTACACTTTGACAGATCCGCTCAAGCATACCCCCTCTGAGAAAAGCTTGTCCTGCAGTTTGAGAATCGCGCGCATCTTTGAGCTGCACACGTCCAGGTACGCATTCAAGATGGTGCCGTAGCGCTCGCGGTACTGATCGTTATGGGCCTCCACCTTCATGCTCCAAAAAGGTCGAAGCCGATTTGATTCGGATTTTTGATGGCTCGATCGATCAATAACAGCACTAAAGGTGAGGTGTGGTGATTTTCATACTTAATGGCCTGCACAAGCTGCGGCAAGAAGTAACTGAACGTGGTGTCGGCCATCTGACTGAGCTTCTGCACCGCAAACGTACGTACACCTTCATGGGCGAACTCTCCATTCAAAAGCTCGATGTAAGCCGCCTGATGGTCGGGTTCAGCCCACCGTGGGAGCAAAGACAGCGCCTCCTCCGTTTCACCCGGATCATCCCAATGAACACAAGATAGGACTCGTGGAAGAGCTGGAAAAATGTCAACGAATTCTTCGCGGTACATCCACAGTTGCGACTTCTGGTATGGACTAAACCGATAGAGCGGATCCGAGAAAATCAACTTCCGTAAATCGTTTGTGCAGGAATCACGCTGGTTGGAGCTGGATTCACTACTGAAGGAGGCGGACTGCCTACGAGTCTGCTGTACAGGAGTTCTGCAGAAGTTACGATTTTTACCACTGCCACTCGGGCTTTCTTCAAAGAACAGAGGCTCTCCATTGTGAATCTCACCAAGCGTGATCGTTTCGCTGAACACAGTACCTGTATTCGCCACTGATTGTATGGCAAGCATCCACTCTTCTCGATCTTGCTTCGTGTCTGCAGACATAATGTATTGGCGGCTAGAGTTCATCGGCCGCACCTTGAAACACCACGTTTGGCGGATCCTTCGAGTACCACTATTCACCGGCGCCGTCGTGAACGTCTGATTCATATCATCGGCTGTGCTGACGGAACAGTTTTTCAAGGATATCTGCTTACGTGCCGCATTCTGATCGTCCGCATAGCTCAGCGAGCACGTGTCTTGGTCCACCATGAACCACCGACGCCGCCAACGGGTCAGGTTTTTATAATTTCCCACTTTCCGCAGCCACCCTTCTTTGTGTAACATGTCTGAACGACTGCTCTGAGCAATGCTGCCTCTGTGTGGACGAAAACTTGATGTCAGTAGAGCGGTGTCACTCCAGTCAAACTTGATTGGGGCATCGAATTTTCTAAACTCGACGTGAACTATTGGCTCATTGGGCAACGCCACGTGTGGTACCGGTCCTTGAATGCACGAATGCAGATTATTGAGCATTCGTGCGTACATTGGGCCTTGAGTGAAAATTCCATCGACATCGAACGCATTGATGCCAGTCACAAGTATTTTCTCCTCTTGTCCATTTGTTCTAGAGCCGCTGGTGGTCTTTTTATCCCAATCACTGTCAGTTCCACACGCATCGTGCGAGTGATCTCACAAATATTAATATTAAACTGGTGCCACTCAGGTTTGTTCCACTCGACATACAGTAAATCGTTTCTTTGAGCTTTGAGACGGGCATCACTTGTATCCAGAACTGCGTTCTCGAGCAGCTTGCCACCATCATACAACGCGATACGTACCACGACGCTAGCACTCGCGAGTTCAACTCGAGATATTGTAGCCGCTTCGCTTGTTCGTTTGCGCACACAGGTGGTTCGTGGGATGTTGAGAACGCGGTGTATGCGAATGCCAAAAGGTTCTTGGACCATAACGCTGGATACCGCCGAGTTGTGGTCCACTTGAGGTTGATCCCAGTCCGCTTCCCCCAACGTTGTCATGTGCAGCGCTGCAGATCTGTCACCAGAATTCCCTTCATCGAGATGGTTCGAGCTTTTGCTGGCTAGAGGTCTCGGGTCGTTCTCCAAGTGTAGATTGCTGCGAATGTTTAAGTTAAGTTCTGCCGTCTCCCGAATAATGGATTTGTGCACAACTGTGAGTCGGATGGTTTTCTTCGTCATCAGGCATTCTCGTACATGTACATATTCGTTCAATGTCCGATAGCGGTCGATCATATAATCTCGGAAACCTGTAATTTTCAACAAATACTCTGTCGGGTCGTACGGCTTCAACGGTGCAGCATCCAGAGCCTGGTTATAGCAATTGAAAACATGCTCCACAATCTCCCCTACGGTATCGCTCGTTGTGACTGCCATACGTACGTCCGTGATCGCTTGCGCGTTCACTTCTCGCAATTGAAACTGTCGTTTGTAGATCACATGAATGGCGCTAAATTTCACAGCACCACAGATCGCCTTCACCCATCGATGATATTCCGCTTCATTCTCAGCTGCCAGCACCCACGTGCGTGCTGTGGTCACCAACAAGAACCCAAAGCTCTCGTTCTTACCATCCATCGGTTGCAGCGACGAAACCTTATCCAGATCAATGCTTCCTCGCTCATAATTCTTCTTTTCATCCCGACTCAACGGGATGCCATGCTTCTCCGGCTTCTTCTTGTAATAAGCCAGCGTAGAGCCTTCCAACTCCATGTATCTCTTCTTAAAAGCCTTGATATTCTCTCCTCTCTTCCGTAAAAATCCTCCCACGAGCTTCGACACAACCGAATGGGACACCTGGTGCTGAGAAATGATGAGCGACGCGGGGATCCGCGCCACACAGTTGAGGAACTGCGGCGTGTCCAGTGCAAACTTGCTCTGGTTCTTGTGGGCCACCCAGTCGCCGTCTTCGACTCGGAACTCCGGGGTATTGGCCCGCACTTCGAGGTCTTGCGGGGTGATCTCGGCATGGGCTTGCTGCAGCACCTGCTGCACCGCAGAGCGGAAGTAGAGCGACTCTTTGGAGTGGTACAGTCCTGGTACAGGCTGCCAGCGCTCGCTGAAGGAGCTCCGCCCAGTGTGAGCGAACGGGTTCATGGCTGAGAAGGGCGGCACGGAGACGTCGACGTTGCCGAAGGCCCTGTCCGTCTCGTAGGACGCGCAGGAGGACGTGAGGGACGACGTGCTGCCCGAGCCGGAGGAGAGCTTGGACATGGAGCCGTTGCTGGCGGAGGAAATGTATGGCGGCTGGCCGTACATGCCTGGGCTGGGAGGGAACTGCGTCCTACGCGGTGGGTTGAAGAGTGACTGTCAACAGCAACAGGACAGATTTGGCGACTCAAGAATTGTGAAAGTCGATGATGAGGAAGTGTGATATGTGCTGTTAGTAGCTGAAACACTATGTAGATAGAAGTAGATGTAAAAAATCTTTGAGACGTGATAATTAATTTCTACATGGGTGAGGATATTAGAAGACAGAGGCTTTTTTCGACAGTTTCTTTTTTCTTTTCAGTGTCTTTACATCTTCAGTTTATCTTACGCGATTGTGGAGTGACTGCAGTCAGTAGCAACGTGCTGAGCGTTGTTCCAAGGAGTCCAAGTAAACATACGCCCATGGATGGTGCAAGCAGCGCTGCCAACGCTTGATCGTTTCGCCACCTATTACTGTCGTTTACGTTCTCTTGCACTTTGTATGCAGCCCAATGAAAGCCGTATCACATCTGTCGCATACAAAATCCAAGTCATCAAGTTGAAGTTGACTTCAACCGTTATAAACTTGTCACCTTAGTCAGATTAAAGCTCCATACTAATCACCACACACAGAACGAATGTCAAAGCCGACGGAGTAGTCGTCTCTCGTTGTATCTGGCCTTGATGCACTCATTCTGACCGCCCCCAGTGTCGAATACTGGTCTTGTTGGCTTGGTGTCAACGGCCTTGTGTCTTGCTGGAGCTGCTCAGCTGCCCTTTGTTTCTTCCTAATCTCCACCAGCTTTTTCATGTGGCTGTCGCGATTCCAGGAGCCCGTGAGCGACTTTCGGAGTTCCTCGCGGTCCTGCGCCTGCTTTTTCTCGATTGACTCGAGCTCGTTGCGCACTCGTCGTAGAAACAAATGGTCGTCCTGCAACGCCTTCTGCTTGCTATTGACCCGGTCCTGCTCGTTGCTGGAGATCTGGCCCTGCAGCTGGTGTTTGAGCTGCTGCTTCACTCGATTCAGATAGAGATGGTCGTGGTAGCCCTGCCGAGTACGCTCACTGTCAAAGTAGAAAGAGCTCATCCTAGGATCCGTCATACGCTGCTCGTTCCTCTCACTGAGATTGAGGTCGTCGCGTTGCTGCATCTGCATCCGCAGATGGCGTTGCAGGTCCTCAGCACACATCCGCCGTGTCTTCTTCTCCCGCGCTACTGCATCAAGATCGCGCCGCTGTTGCAACTGAGAATCGAACGAGTACTTAGCTTCAAGATCGACGTCTCGTGCTAACTTGGAGATGTGGCGCTTGAAAGCAGACTCCATCACGTGGTTCTTTGCAGAGTGATCACTTGTGCTTGACCCAGGCGACAGCAGAGCATCGTACATCTGCAGCTCCTCTTCAATGCTCACATCCGAGCCAATAATGTTTTCAGGGTTGCTGCGGTTCGTTGGCAATACCTCCTGGTCTTCTGACGAAAAGGAGAATGCTGTGATAGGTCTCTTTAGTCCGTCTTGATTGTTCGCATCGCTATAATCGACCACGTCCTCAGGCGAAATGTCAAATTCATCCAGATTGCCTAGCACGGACGGAGGACTGCTGATCATGGAGTGCGCGATGTGGTCCTCAAGAGCTCGCGGAAACTTGAGCGGGTCGAACAGCACCGAAATGCAGCGGTTCTTGGCAATTAAGCGACCAAAGTTGAACGTTATGGACACTGGCGCGCCAGTGCTCGCAACTTGGCCGATCTTCTGCACCATATCACGGACACCGCTGAAGACAAGGTCTTTCGTAAGGCTGTGCGAAAACTTGATGGCGATTTTCGTGAAATTAATATCTTCAAGTGGCGCTAAAGTGGCGCTGGGCAGTGGCGGCCGCTTTTGAGAGAGGCCATAGGTCTTGATGAACGTGTCGGAGAGAAAGAAAGTTGGTCGCAGCTTTGGGAGGTTGCGCGAGTCTGTGAAAGTCTCCCACGTGATGGTTGCGAATGTAGCAACATGGACTCCCTGCAGCATCAAACACGGTCAATTCATCATTCCAAGCACGCAAACGATGTATTGCAGCTCATACCTTGCCATGGTTGAACCGCGACTCGATCCAGTCGTTAAATGCCCGCCAAACATCTTCCAACGTTTCTCGCTTCTTGTCGGCAGCGCATTTCGTTCTTGCCAGCTGCGTACTGCAGTCGTTCAGCAGGTGCTTGAGCGTATACAACGACATGTTGCAACGATAAGATCAATGATGGAAGATCAGGCCGTCTAAGCCTCCTTTAAACTTCAGCAAGCATGCTTCGTCCTCCATACACGCCTATTCTTAGTGGAAGTAATCAGCAAAAATATGCATCTTCCTTGGCAACGAGGATTGCATGACACCGTCGGGAAGCAATGGGAAATGCCATCTCAATATCATGGCTAATGAAGGCCAAACAGAGCTAAATGCGTAGAAATCTCGTAAGTTATATGTTACACTCGTGCTCACGGCACGACTTGCTTGCTCTTCCTCCCGATTCTATCATCTCCTTCGGCGCAAAAATGTCCTGGTCTGTCCTGGATCTCTCCTCTCGACGTCCTCACACTCACGCATACTTCCACTTTAGACGGACACGGCGCGGTCCACACGCAGACTCAGGCGTCTGGACATGGCGATCTCGGACGACTCCATCATCATGCGGTAGATGCGCTTCTCGCTGCAGCCGGCCTTGGTGAGCATCGTCACGCGCTCCAGCGGCTTGAGCCACCGCACTTTGCGGCGTCTTGCCGTGCGCACCACGCTCTTCTTCTTGTCCTTGGGCGGCATCGCTCCTTGCTCGTCGTCTTCCGCGTCTTCGAGCCCCATCAACACGTCGTCCACGGGCGTGCTCCACACACAGCGAGGCTTCCTGGCCAGTCCGATGGACGGGCCGCCGTGTTTGGGCACGGCGCTGCCGCCCAGCCCGACGCCGAACTCGTACACGGTGACGGTGGACCAGCGCACACACTTCTTCATTGTATGGGACGAGGGGGAGAGCGCTTTTTGTTCTGGGGGCTTTTCCGCCTTCTTTCTTTTGGACGCCCACCTGCCGTTCAGGTTCAGGTGCCTGAGGCAGCTTCATGGAGGAAGAGACCAGCGAAAGGCCCGCCCCATCGTTCACTAGGGTCCACTATGCCGGCTCTCCCCCTCAAGATAGGCTTTTGCGTTGCGACAAAAAAATTGGGTCTGCCATACAAACACCAAGTGAAACGCACCAAGAGTCTGAAACGAAGGACGAAACCAGTTCTCGCTATTTTACCCAATGAATAGGGGAACTGCCCAGCGGGCAGCTCAGATGCGTGTGCGATGCATGCGCGCCACGTCCCTGGGCGGGATTGCATTCGCCTCCACGTGGAACGGTCCAGAGCTGGCGTTGAAAACGCAACGGCCGCCAGCCGGCTGGCGACGGCGAGCGACGCCCGCAGGTACCTCCACGCTACAGGCGCTTACGCTGGGCAGCAGCTGCACCGTGGCGAGGAACAGGTCCCCACGCAGCATGGAGAACGCCGACACGACGCAGCCCTCGCTCGTGGCGATGTCCTCCAGCGTGAACTCGTCCACACACTCGCTGAAGTGGATCTGGAGCCGGACGGCTCTGTCTGCAGAAGAGTGCCGCTCGTCAAGACGGACGATGACTTGAGGGCAGGAAGCGCCTACGAGTCGTCGACGTTAGGACTTCTTGACAGCTACTGTGTAGAATAGCTGTTTGTTACCATGGAGAAGAGATTGAACCTTCATGCGGTCGACGGGGTCGACTGCGGCGTAGCCCGCCACGTCGATGGGCCGCACGCCGGCGCACGGCAGATCTCTGCATGATGGTACAGGATCGCACGATTTGGTGAGGTAATACTGGACACGGTAAGATAGCTGACGTACTTGTCGGCGCCGCGACGCAGCAAGAGCTTGACGATCTCGTGGCGCCCGAAGAAGCTGGCGACAAAGAGTGGCGTCCTCTGCATCGACAGTAGGCACGGTACGTCACCAAAACAGGGGCGCCGTTCATGGCTCGAAAGGTGTTCCAAACCTGATTGTTGCCCTGCAAGCATGTGCATCGATTGCATGTTACCCCAATAGCTCCACAGCATCCATATCATGTGCTGCATGGGAAAACGACCGAGCACTTACGAAGATCTGTAAATCATGTTAGTGATTGCCACCGCCACACGGTCACATGGAAGCCAACAACCTTTTAGCATGCCGAATGTAGCCACAGAGTGGGGCTTTCTACCTTTGTGAACACTGCAGACGGATGCGCATCCAGGAATCGCTGCACCCGCTCCACTTGATTGTCGCGAATGCAGCAGTAAAGCTG